>OW121748.1:31105606-31800606 GCA_933228765.1 Miltochrista miniata | reverse complement strand
ATCATGTCTGGACCCCTTTAGTTAAAAGGTATAAAAATAATGAGCAGTAAGAAGCTTAGGAATTGATTGCATCACAATTTTATTTGTCTCTCTGTGAGATGTCTGTGGAAGTCACATCTCATTAGTGACATTTGTAAGTGATTTTGATCTTCTTCATTCCGAGCACAACCTAATATAACAAGCCAATGTCGAGGGCAAGATACTTTTGAAATAAGATTAATACACCATTATTGAAAATATGTTATTGAAATGAAAGCCTGCCGATATCAATGATTTCTTAGAGTAAATATTTCCATGTTTATTTTAAAAAGGGCAGGTCGGAATAATCCAAAATCCTTTCTTACTCTTCCTGCTCAATGAGCCGGCATGTCTCGAGAATATTTATATAATACTTGCTTACCTTACTTTGAATGATATTTGACTTGATAGATTGGCTACAGACCCTTGCTATCGGGAGTATAATAATATATGTCGGAATATCAATAAGGTATCTATAAACCTTCTCAATACCATGAATTTAATGAAATATTGACCCATACACGAATATGTACCTTTGACAACGAATTTACAGTAGGTACCTACCTAACTGGTTACTACGCAATCAAATCAATTTTTTTTATTGATGACTTTTATTTTCAAACTTAAAGCTACTTATTTAAAAGAACCATTTGTACTTAAAACTTACCTTTCCCCTATAAATAATAAATATATAAGACTGTACATCTCTGCACTGAATAACGGTGTCACCCTTGAGGAAGTACATTTCACTCAGGTGCTGCGTGATGACCCTGATGAAGGATCTCTCAACTTTACCAAACAATGGTACCTCACGAAGGGCGCGCTCGTACATAAACACTAACGTATCTTCCATTAGAGCTGAGTTTAGACGACGGCATATTCTCTACAAAGACCAAAACTCATGTCTATCTGAACAGATAACATTTAACTGGCACACCACAAACCCATAATTGAAGTCTAAATACAGTATTCGGATAGTGGCAACGTGGCAACGGTCAACCGAGAGCTGCTTGCCAACTGCAAGGAGGTTAACATGTCACCAGTAGGCAGTAATAATAGTAATATTAACACAAGGCAACTGTATTCTTTATTTATACTGCTGGTTGATGGCACTTGATGGAACTTGCTGCACATATTGAATGAAAAATGTTGTGGAACAGTACAAGTGGTGTTATTCAATATGTGCAACTGTTTTCATATTGTAATTTTCTGTTTAGGAGCTTCCGTAGCGTAGAGCTTAATGTACTCGTATCCTATGACTTCGTACTTAAATATATAATATCTGTTCGGAAAAGCTACGGTGCATGGGATCTGTGCCGTATTTTACCTATTCCTACCCGTTGTTAGCGTGAAGTTTATAGCATATTCAAAAAGTTTATCTGGGCTCGATCCAAAGCCCATGCCCAGGTGTCTGAGGTCCATTTTCGGCTGTCCTCTATAAATTCGTTCGCTCTTCAGTATCCACAGTACATAGAATATTAACATACCCACATTATTGACTGCCTCTGTGGCACGGTCGGTAGTGCTACCGCCTGCGGCTCTGGAGGTCGTGGGTTCGATTTCCGCCGGAGACAAATATTTGTGTGACCCATAAATGTTTGTCTCCAGAGTCTGGGTGTTTCTATGTACAATATGTATGTATTTAAAAAGTATATAAGTATTAATATCCGTGATACCCATAACACAAGCAGGTTATTCTTAGCTTACTTTGGGATCAGATAGCGTTGTGAGAAATGTCCGGGTATATTTATATTATTTATTTATTATGTCTGTGTCAAATAAACGTCTTTCATCTAGCGTGATCCAGCACTTCCCGATTCGTTATAAACCGATTTTTCAACTGTCTACTTATTATACTCGTACATATTTGCACAGAAGGCACAGATAGCGTACATCCTTTTGAAATAAAATTTCATTTAGGTACGCGACTATTATACGTAATGAAAAAACATATCGCATTTATGCATCCAACGAAAAGGTAATAAAAAGGAAAAAAATATTTCGACTCACCTGTGGATTACTGCCGTTGGTTCTTTTCCACACATATTCAAAATATTTCAAAGTTTTTACCGTGAGTACAGGATCAACGTTCTCCTGGTATAGAAAGTTCGCTAGATCCTTTGTTTTTTCCTGTAACACAAACGAGCACGGAGCTCGTTAAAACTAATATAATTACTGTACTGAAACTACGAAGTCGTAATATTTTTAATGATATAACTTCAGGCGTTATATGGAACCCCTACTAACTACTAACAATACATGTAATCTATTTTGAACTTTAATTAGATTCTATTTCATTTAATTTTTGATCTCGATTGTCAGCACTTGAGGAAATTGGTTAGATGCGTGATGAAAACTAAATTTTGAAAAAGCGCTTTTTTTTCTCTTTCAGCGAAAAGGGAGAATGGTGTCAGTTTTTTGGGCGCAATGCCACGAAGATATTATTTTTATATTTAGTTTAGATGGTTATGTACCTATATGTTAGTGACAGATTTATAAATGCACAAAAAATTCAAAAAAGTGGACATACTACTCTCAATTTTTTAAATCATTATATCGGAAAATAAAACGCAGCTAATGTACTGGACTACATTTTGAGTTTTATTTTCATTCAAATTTAAATATTCTGCGGCTGCATTTAATACAACACGTTGTTTTAGAATGACGACTGTTATTTTTAAAGGGCTCTTTCATTCGTGACAATAAAACAACCGCCATTAATGTCCCAAAAGGCAAGTGCCTTTTACTAAAGCGACCAAAAGCGACCCACATAACGAGATAACTAACATAATTACACGGTATAATCTCATGCTTATAGTTATAAAACCGAGGAAATTTTGTTATTTTCGTAACAACCTATGAAATGAAACAGCTATATTGCCAAGAAAACTTTGACCATTTAATTTAAAATGGACTTCAAATCAAGGACCCTAGACCGAATGTAGGGTACAATAAAAAAAAGAATTGACTATTAACTGTTGAATACTAAGTATTAAAATACTTTACTCAGACCCCTTGGTGACCACTAAAGCTAAGCCGACGTTCCGTCAAAATACCCTCCAACTATAATAACAGCTGTGGCGGGGGTGAGGAAGCTTGCTCAGTGGGAGGCAGGGAGTGGTCTATCTGTATGTTATACTTTTATAATGTTAACTTACTAATAAGACCACACGATGCTCCCTCACGACTTAGACGTAACCAAGAAACTTGGTATTCCCTCGATAAGATATCTCTGGGATCTTGACGAACCTTGGCCGTCAAGACCGGGTGACTTCACTCGTACATTGTGATCCTCTCTGACCTTGTCACTGTTAGAGCGACAGCGATCTTGGACCGTACTTCACGCTCATGAAAAATGGCAGATTGTTCTATGATTTCTGGCACAAATAAGTTTGGTATATGAACCATTGTGGGGCTGCCAAATAGACGAATATGACTTGGGTTTGGCTTTTTGCCATACCATACCTCATAGGGCGTCTTATTTTTCCAACTTAAAGTTTCCTTTCCGCCTCCTCCTTTGCACCCACCTACTTCTCTAAAACACGTTCCACTCTACCTCTAAAGAATAAAATAACATGATACCTACATTATGTTCCAAAAGGGCATTCGCAGTAGCAGACCTGGAGGACGCCACGTAACCAAACATGAAGGCGAAGTACAGAAAGCCAGTAATCTGTACGCACATCACCAGCCACATGTCCACTTTGTTAGGCATACTGACAGGATTGCAACCGAGACCTACCGGTTTAAAATATATGGCATGTAATATCAAGAGAGTTATCATTACACTGAAAGCTATTAAAATGCTAATAGAAAAGCTGGACAAAACTTCTAACAGTATAATAATTAAAAAATTAAAACTCATTAATCAATCAATGAAAATAGCCTATTATAATACAGGAGGTTTTATTAAAGGAGGAGTAAGGTCGACCATGTAGCACTTCTCGAGTGTTGCAAAATTCATAGAATTGCTAAAATTATATAACATAATTACGTTAATCAAGGGCAGAGTTTTTTAAACTAGGGATGTGACTTTTTGACAACACACGTTTTCGTTAGTATCATATTTGAAAGTGTTCAAAAAATAGACTCTAAAATATTAATTGTGGCCACTCAAAGGGGACAGGAATTTAATATGTCGCATCAGAATGCTAGTCAAGTTTTATTGCACTTGTCATGAATCGTTGCAGTTAAATTCAGAGCGGCATAGCTGCGACAAATTCATGTTACAGTCGTATCAATTACATTAAGTACGTACCCACAAATATCTCGTACACCCAGTAGAATGTGTACGCGTATTCCATGATGGCATCTGTGGAAACGATACAATACGTGACCACACATTTGTAATGAACAGTCAGTTTTAAAGCGATGCATTATTTGTTTCATTAGTAATAGCTTTGATCTATGAATGAAATATCAGTAATTGCAGTATTTAGAAATACAAAAAAGGAAATATCAGTAATTGCAGTATTTAGAATAACATAAAAGGAAATCATTTATGGTTAAATGGTGAAATGTGAAATACAATGAAACTTTATATTAATAATGGAGCATATTGGCCACAGCTGCATAACTGTCTAAAACGTGAAATATCTAAAATGCGATGACTTTTTTTAAAAAGGAGGAGTATTATGGCGATGGCTCCTCCTAGAAAAGAGATTGGATCGGCTCACATTTTATCGGATGCTTGTTATCATTCAGTATCATTACAGATGAGCAGTTGACAAGGATATATGGCGAATTTTGGGGCAAATACGTTTCACACGCATTGCCGAACACAAACGCCGTAGCTAGGTTTACTATCGTGATAGCTATCGGCAAGAACTTTACTAGTACTACGATTGGGTTCACTCGCATTATATCGCTCTCCCAATATGAGAAAGCACCTGTTATTCGTGTTACCTGCAGGAAGAAAAACATGCTTGAGAATGGTTATTTGCTATGAAGCAGTCGTCGCCTGCTGAAACATAACTCTATGTTTTGTAAACCATCGCTGTGTAGAGCATCCTACGCTATAAGCGGTCCTGAGATTCATTGTGGAATTTCTGTTTCCTGGTGTTTCCGTGCTTCAGTACGCTTAAGCCAAGTTGTTCCTGGTTGCAAACATCACAACATGGTTGTTAGTTAAGCCAAGTTGAAGGTCACTTGAGAGGCTTGTAAAATTACAACAGAAAGTAACCACAGTTACCTTTTGTTCATTTCTACATGTCGTTAGTACACCTTGGTCTAGTGGAGAGAATGTTGTGACCTTTTTGTGACTATTTCGTATGTAATTATCTGGAGCCTATCTATCTCTATTCAGCAGTTGCGGCTTAAAGACTTTTATACAAACTAACTCCTGCCCTCATCAACCATCAACCCTCTCAAGTAGAGAAAATTAATAATATAGGTTAATTATTTCTGTACATTTACTTACA
Source organism: Miltochrista miniata (assembly GCA_933228765.1). Lineage (NCBI taxonomy): Eukaryota > Metazoa > Arthropoda > Insecta > Lepidoptera > Erebidae > Miltochrista > Miltochrista miniata. The sequence continues at coordinate 31,795,168 of OW121748.1, read as the reverse complement.
CATAGCATTCGATTGATTCTGTACTGATTCAAGTCAGTGTTGTCATTAATTATTCGGACCTGAAATACCAGTAATAATCGATCACAATCATCATCTTGACTATTTTGCAGAGTGTTCACAGGTGGAGACAGATTGTCTTTTCTCTAGACATGAAATCAGCCACATCATCAGTCCTATCTCGGAAAAGACGCCTGTTTTTGGCCCTAAAAGTCTCGAGAAGACCTTATCGTAACCCATTATCAGAACAACCTTAAGTGTCCTACCATCCAAATATTTACTTACCAACTGTTCAAATGGAAACACACTAATACAGTCCCAAACGAACGCATGCTTCAGATACCGTCTCACGGTATACAGAGGGTGAGTAACTAGTAAAGATTTCTCGTTGTAGTACGCTACGTAGGCCATCACTATGATGTCTATGTAAGAGAAGAAGTCGACGTAATTATAACAACCTCCATATCTGTGTTGGTGGGTCTGTAATATAATAATATTTATTATTATCTAGCTGTTCCCTGCCACACTTCGCTGTGACTGTTTTATAGTTGCACTATAAGAAATTAGTAACAAAACACTAGTTAGGTAGGTACTTACTTACCTTTCAAAAAAATAAGAAACTAAACCTAAACCAAAATCAACATTCTGCCATTCAATCCGCTTCCTCTTTTTTATTTCATAAAATCCAAATCACACCAAAGAAGTTTCACTTTAAAATAATTGTTAATACTATTCTGTGACCAATGTTTAGTTTTTACTTATTCTTGGCGCGTATTGTAAAAACACCTTTGAAAAATAAAATGCAAAACTCTAACTCGGAATGCGAGAGCCTGCATGCCTTGATTTTTTTTCCATACAGGTAAAAGATGGAAAGCTTTCAAATTTTAATTTCAATCATATTTTAGACAATCTTACCGATTTTCAACCTGTTGGGAATTTATGTAACTTTACTTTTATTTTTTGTCTAATTTGACAATTTGACAGAATTATGAATACATATCGCAGCCTTCTAGAAATGTAAGCCTCTCACAATATTCGCAGTAACCCCGTGTCCAGTATTCAAGTTTAGTGTATAAAAGCTGGGCACTGGTACAAATTACCAGTACCCAGCCTTGATACACTAAACTGTACTTACGACACACATTTACACAAAGTCTCACACTCGTTTTCCGCAAATCTTAAATTTGATAAATCTATCTTTTCCCGACAGGACTACGCACACAGCCTAATAATTAACTTCATTGACCTACATAAATAACTAAATTTATGAAACCAAAAAATACCTTCTTTTCAACAAATATTCATGCCATACTTTATGGCATAGAACAACGCGACTTAAATAAGAAGTGTCACGTTGCTCTGCGCTTTATTCAGGTGAAACTATATAACCATTCTATTATCCGAACGGGAATTTACTAGTTATAGTTAGTGACCGACCGAAGTTTCGGTTTCGGCCAGTTTCGGCCAAAAAATCGAGTTTCGGCTGCAGTTTCGGTTTCGGCCAAAATGGGCCGAAACTTTCGGTCGGGCCGAAACTCACGTGTTCATGAATTTTGAGTGCCTGGCTCTGCTTGTGGCGTGGTTGGGGTCAACCCAACCAGTTAATATGTTACTAGCCGAAGATTTACAAAGGAATTCTAATCAATAGGTAGTTATAATAATACAATTTTTACGGAATCCTAAAAAGGTGATCTAAGACATTACATAACCCTTTGTTGTCGGTCCCGTTAACTTCGTTGGTCGTCTGTCTGTCTGTCAGCAGGCTGTAACTCATGCACCGTGATAGTTAGACAGTTAATTTTTTTACAGATGATGTATTTCTGTTGCCGCCAAAATAACAAATAATAAAAATAGACAAATTAATAATATTAAAGGGGGCCTCCCACACAACATAATGATTTTTTGCCACTTTTCTTGTACGGAACTCTACGTACGCTAGTCCGGCTCACTGTTGTCCAGTTTTAGTTTATACTTTTAGAATGTAACCAAAACCAGCCAAGAGCTAGTAGCAGGGCACCGTGTAGTTTTAGTCGTTAGGAGTTCGCAATAGCATCTATGAGTAATTCGACACGTAAAAGAAAGAAACTCATCTTTAGGTGGAGATATTTCTAAAATGAATACTTGAGAAGATTTATACCGTTGATTGATGGCACTTGCTGGAACTTGCTGCTGAAAAAATAAGCGGCCAAGTGCGAGTCGAACTCTCGGATGGAGGTAGCGGGACCCTATTAACGAGACTTGAGGCCTAGCCGTAGTCCGTCTGACTATTATTCACGAGGTTGTATCGTTGGAACCGTGCTAGATAGAGGCTTAAAATTTTCACTGTACAATAGTCCAAACGAATAAAAACCACGTGTATCCTACCTAACAGCCTACGGTTAGGAGCCCCGAGTATGCCCTCGGAATGATGCATACTGCGACCGCGTCTTTAGTGGGGGTTGTTCAGTTGTTAACCCGCTTCTTGAGAGAACGTGCATGAATCTCGTCACGTTATCGTCTAAGGCCTGCTTCTGTAAGGACGGTAAGCAACCCCGTCACCGTCCTCAGGCCTCCGGTCATGTAGGCTGATAGTATGGAGCACCACCGCAGATTGTGGAACTCGGGTGGTAGAGTTATCACCTGCTTCCTCCCCGCCGTCCCTATCACGAGCATGACCTGCTCACAGGAAGAGGCCTATGGCCCTGCTTCAGCGCCTCCTAGCGCCATTGAAACAATGACGCAAGGGCCCTAGCTTCCAGGTCCTATAGAGGGGTCCCGGCTAGAAGACATTTTTCAGAAGCGGTTCCACAAAAGCGGTCCTAAAACCGATCCCTATGGACCCTGCCCTAGCCAGCTCGGGTAAGTTACGGCCCTCTCGGAAAGATAGGCCCCAACAATTCGACGAAGGTATGGAGGCATTCCATGGTAAATAAGCGCCTCCCAAACGCAGCTCCAGGGCAAGGTGTTGAAAGCGTTGGCGATGTCGAAGAGACACTGCCGCCCTGTTCTGTTGCCGCTGTAACAAAAAATACCCACTAAAATCAGAAAAAAGCATCCACACAACAAACGTAATTTTTGTGCCCAATTTTTGTAACGGGACCCTTTGTGAGGGAATCCGACTCGCACTTGGCTTTTTTTTTTCAATATGAACACGTGAGTTTCGGTTTCGGTTTCGGCCGAAACTGACCCTGGGGCCGAAACTTCGGTTTCGGTTTCGGCTGGAAAACCAGTTTCGGTCGGACACTAGTTATAGTAAATGTTAGTACTCACTGCAATATCGTATGGCACAGCAATGATGTAAAAGACGGCGCCAATAAAGCGCAAAGCACACCAAAACTTCAGAAATATTCCGTAGGGCGTGATGCATATTGGCAGAAATATGTACCGGAGATGTCTGTAATAACAATCAAATCATTTAAGCAGGTATACAAGTTACAATAACAATCTCTTATAACCACTACCTGTAATTTTTTTTTGTTTTTTTTTTGTGTACCAGTAGCCTGCAGTTATACTGCTAAACTGATGGACGTACATAACTGATCAAAAATAATTGTAACATCGTAGGTGTCAGACAAGACTAGATAGGCTATAATACCAAACATTTTCTAACAATAAATAAGGCCTCTAACTTGGCCTTATTTTGGCTACCATGTTACGGGCTGTATCGGATTCAAATACTCTTATATTTTGGTTCTTTTATTGGAGAATAGAGTCACAAGATCACAATCGTACTGTTTTCATGGGCTATTATAAAAAAACAATCAAGAAACAAAATATTTGTAACGAAATATCTACCCACAATTTGACGAGGAAAAAAGCAAAGGAACAATTTCTAAAAATAATACGAGACCTGAGCACGCCCAACTTGTCAAACGTTTTCATATAATGAATTCTTTCCTCTCGAGTAGACGCCACACAGAAACTTTCCTTTATTTCTTGCTGTAAACAAATCAGCCGTTAAATTGATAGAAGACATACAAAGGTTTATTATATTTTATTGATTTGGGATGTTTACCGCTATCCTGTTCGTTTTAACATCCAGTTTTCCAGTCAAAGGTTTTGCTTCTTCATATACGGATGCTCGTGCTTTCAAGTCTGCATTATCGAGGACCTAATACATTTATGAAAACTTTAATAATTAGAACTTTTTTTAGCTTTTCTTGCCTTAAATAAAATTTCCATCAATTAGACCCGTCAATTACGGTATACTGCCAGCCTCTCTCAATTTTTGCCATTGCCACTCGACTTTCACATAGGTTTTGAAATCGGAAATGTTATTATACTTATTTACATACATTACAGTACATTTCCAATGTACTGTAACTCTATGGGTTTAATTCTGTATTTTCGTATTTAAAATTATAATTCTACATCAGAATGAAGGATATTCAATAGAATATAGCTCATTCTGTATCGTAAAACTATGTCGTGTCATGGATAGAATGTAAAAACATTTCATCCATACACGTATTGTTCACTATGCTTGCTTCTATCAGCATAAACTTTCCTTGCACTCTAGTATATCCCTTTAAGTTTAGAGTTTCCAGCATTTCAGCCAAGTGTAGCAGGGCATCCAAAATGAAGTCAAAGAAATTGAAAAAATGTTCACAGTTTTAAAGAAAAAAAAACACACGACTAAGCATAACTCGACACAAAAACATACCACATTGGTATTCATATTCATGAAAGCATTTATCCTTTGAAATGTACAGGTAAATTCTAGCAGAAATTAAACACATGAATCACCGTTATAATAGGGTGACTAATGTCGGGAAATGTGCCCCAGCACTGAACCAGAGCGCTGTACTCCACATGCAGTAATATGCAGTTTGTCGACGTCACCACGGTATATACCTGCAATATATTATGATATATTATGATATGTACAAACATTATAGAATTTTGTAAGTACTGACTGAGTGAGACTTGTGTTGGAATTTCTGAAACGCTATTAACTTGAATTTGAGAGCAGAATCTAACTTGTAGGTATATCAAATTCATTTCATTTTACACTTCATTCAAAGTTCTAAAATGCCGTTTAAACAATTGCATGATCAGTATTTGAATGTTAGCACAGTATTGATAGTGTAATAATAGTAGGTAGGTATTCAGTTTCCGCCGACCATTATCCATTCGGTCCAATAGCGATAAATCTATGTTTTGTGGTATACCAATGACATTCAAAGCCTATGAGCGTTCAAATATGCTCGAATAAATTTCTGTATCGTAAACCAGTTTAAAACATTATTACTGAGTATAGATTTAAACCGATTAACTAGTTCTTACTCAGTTAGCGGTAATTCGCAAATTAAGAGTAACCCTAATTTAAGTTACATTTTGTCTACGCACCTTTGGTAATCCCAACAGCATTTCTAGAACACCAAAGTGACATCCAGGTCCAATAATCATTTGTCTCTTTCCAAAATTATTTAGGACATTACAATGACCCTTTAAGAAAATAATAATAAGTTCGTATTTTGATGTTTATTAGTATTTCAAAAGGCTAATTCTACAAAGTTCATTTGAAAATTAGAATTTTTATAGTGTTTGAAATGATCTGAAAGAATTTACACTTTGCCGCCTCAGATGTCAAGATAGGATTTAAGGCGCATGACCCTGTCCGTTAGTCACCCACCAATTGCAGGTAATTCTAATTTGGGCCTTGAAAATCTCTATAATATTTTTTTTTTTATTATATTTTATAATAATAATATTTGTGGACATTCTCACTCAACATCATCTAGCTCAAATTAAGCTAATACAAGCTTATGCTATTGGGTCTATCGTCTAGACTCTAGACGACTCTCTTGAAAATGTCTGTTAGGGCGCTTTTATTGTCATGCATGTTTACGCGCGCATGGCCGGGCCCGCATCACCGTACCGTATCATCCGCGTTCCACGTGCGTGCATTATAATGAAAACAGGGCCTCCCGGCCCGCATGCACGCGAAAACACGCATGACAATAAAAGCGCACTAAAGTATCGTTACACCGCAAAATTTAAAAGACATTATAGGCTGGTTTTAGTGTCACGCGGACCGTCAGTACGGACCGCTCCGTATGGACCAAGTCTGTATTAAGCTCAAAGAGCGTTTTAGAGTGATGCGGATGGATCTAGGATGGCAAATTGTTCTATGCGGAGAGGTCCGTACTGACGGTCCGTGTGACACTAAAACCAGCCATATAACCCAAAGCAGACTAGTACTGACATGACATTGGATAAAAAGTTTGAAGCTACCATATTTAATTTAAATAAGTACGTTTTTCAAAATATACATGTCCCGTCCAATATCCGCAGCATGTTGAACTATCTCATCGTCAGGTAGTATAATTTTCCGAGCATTGCTCGCCACCGTCTGCAGAAAGTCTCGATTGCAAACCTACAATATAAATTACAATCTGTTGTATATATTCTATGCCTTTGAAAAGAAGCACTCGTGGCCCCGCGGACTCAGTGTTCTGTAAACGATCACTGCAGTAAGCAACTTTCACTATGGCCGGTCCATGGATGGGTGACCATCCATGTGATCACTTTGTGACATTTATTTGAGCGTTTCCGTGCTTCGGAAGGCACGTTAAGCCGTTGGTCCCGGTTGTCAGTAAAATGGCAGTCGTTAAGCTAAGTTGAAGGCTTTATTTCAACAGCAGGCAGTCACAACCTGCGCCTGTCCATTAAAACACGGCAATACGGCTCACCACCTATTACGTGGGACAAATTATGCAAAAGGTGAAATGTGGGCATATAATATGCCTCTGCCTACCCCTTCGGGGATAAAGGAGTGACCATATGATGTATGTATATATGAAAATTCGTACGCAGAAACCGGTTAGGTGTAACATAATTAAGTTAATATTGTGGAACAAATTGCATCCGGACCGCTCGAGCACGGTTAGATCCGATAGGAGCTTTCTCCCGCGCACGCTTAGGTTGTGGATTGACCTCCCTGCATCGGTTTTTCCAAACACCTACAGTATGGGGATCTTCAAAAGGGATATTAGAAGGTTTTACAGGGTCGGCAGCGCGAGTGTTGCACCCCTGGTGTTGCAAAACGTCCATAGGCAGCGGTGACCACCGGTACATCTGGTGGGCCGTATGCTTGTCTGGGTATAAAAAAAAGTACATATGGTATTTAATACGAGAAACCAAATTACTACTATCGCCTACGGTCACTTCTCTCTCAAATTGATTTTTTGCAGATTTGCAACATTTGAGCATTTTGAGGTACTTAAAAATGCTTACTTGGAATAACGGACAAGATAATAAAGTTTCCACCATTTCCATAGAACGAACTTCTTGTTGCAGATTCATAGACATATCACGAAATAACTTTTCTGTAGATACTGCATTATTGTAATACCTGGAGAAATTAAGTAGTTAAAGTAGTTATTCTTAGTAAGACCGGTGTTGTTCAAGCATTCCAGAGCATTATTAACATATCTCAAAAAAATACTTTTAGGTTTCTGTACCCAAAGTAACAGTAACCTGTAACAGTCTGGTGGCAAACAGAAAGACAGACGGATAGCGCAGTCTCAGAAATAGGGTTACTTTTAACCCTTTTAATACGGAACCCTCAACGATAATAGCAAATATCAGAACTACTTCATCGGTAAATTAACGCCTTATTTTTTTTTTTTTTTTTTTATACCACTAGATTGGCAGACAAGCATACGGCCCCCCCAGATGTACCGGTGGTCACCGCAGCCTATGGACGTTTGCAACACCAGAGGCGCCACAAGCGCGCTGCTGACTCTTTAAAAACCTTCTAAGTCCCCTTTTGAAGAACCCCATACTGTAGGCGTCCGGGAAAACCGAAGCAGGGAGATCATTCCACAACCTAAGCGTACGCGGAAGAAAGCCTCTATTAGATCTCACCGTGCTCGAGCGCTCAGGACGCAACGTGTGAGGATGAACACCCTGTCTATGGCGAGCGGTGCGATGATAGAATGTAGCCGTAGGCATCAAATCAAACATTTCTTCAGAGCACAAACCGTTGTACAGGCGGTAGAACACACATAGAGAAGCAAAGTCTCTCCTGTCACTAAGAGGTTCCACACCACCTGCAAGTATGGGATCGTTGACAACTCTCATAGCTCGCCTTTGCACCGAGTCAAATGGACGAAGCTGGTATTCGGGTGCCCCCGCCCAGAGGTGACAGCAGTACTCCATATGCGGACGCACTTGCGACTTATAGAGAAGCAGTGCTTGCGCTTATGTACCTATTGAAGATTGATATCCTTACCTCATAAAGTTATCACTCAAAATAACAACTTTTACTTACCATTGAACAGAGAAAAACTTTCTCACACGATCTTTTATTTTGCTACTGACGTGATTTACGGAAAGGAAATAAAATAACTCCCTCATAGATTCCTGGAAATTTCATAATTTTTTGACTACTTTATATCAATGAATCAAACCAGTATATCTCTATCCTCTTCCAACTTTTATTATACCTAATCACAAAGATTCAGAGAAAGTCTGTTCTAAAACGGACCACTCAGTGAAATATTACAACTGAAACACCATTTTTCATCCCCTCTCCCGAAGGAACTGCACAAAATATCGTGATCAATATTATCCTAAAAAATTCCTTGGATCATCAGCTCAAATTGATTAAGTAATTTCTTCTCTTATACTCGGGGTTCCCAACCGTAGGCATAAGATAGGCAACACGTGGTTTTTAGTCTGTAAGAGTCCGGCATAGCGATCACGTAGGATTCTCCCCACGTTGAAAAAATATTTTTCAACAAAAAAGAAACCGACTTCAAACAAAACTAGAAACTGAAAAATAAAATTTACTTAGCACAAAGTTAGTACATTCTGATTTATCAGATATCATGAAATATATTGTTGCATAGATGTCATGGTTGTTCGAAAGCACTGTAGGCAGAAACTTCTGTACATATATAGCACGGTTCGCCAAATTAATTGTTAATAGAATCATTATTCATAGAAGCCTTGGTTCATAGAAAGCGCGGTTGGCAGAAACCTCTGAACATAGATAAAACTTCATTCCGAAAGCTTTTTTGATAGAAACCACTTTTTCCAGATACATCGGATCACAGAAAGCAAAGGGTTCGTAAAGTACTGCTGGATGGCTTGATAGTCCCTCGGATACTTTTTTTACCTGTGGTTCTACCCCAACGATAGTATCGAGGGCAAGAAAGGGACTTAAGATTGAGGAAAGCTTAAAACGACCAAAGTTATTAGATTATTCTATGTAACGAGCTTTCTGTGACTCGATGTATCTGGAAAAAGTGGTTTCTATCAAAAAAGCTTTCGGAATGAAGTTTATCTATGTACAGAGGTTTCTGCCAACCGCGCTTTCTATGATCCAAGGCTGCTATGAATGATGATTCTATTAACAATTTATTCGGCGAACCGTGCTATATATGTACAGAGGTTTCTGCCTACAGTGCTTTCGAACAACCATGACATCTGTGCAACAATGATTCTATCAACCAATACTTCGACGAACCGTGCTATCTACGAATAGTGATTTCTGCCAACCGTGCTTTCTATGGAAGGATTCTTCGGCGAACCGTGCTTTCTACGAGTAGTGATTTCTGCCAACCGTGCTTTCCATGCAAGGAGACGTCTGCGAAAAATGATTCTGTCAACAGTTTATTCGAACAAACGAGTTTCGTATTAACGTTCCAGGCTCTGTTACAAGTCGGTTTCTTTTTTCTTGAATTTTTTTTTTTTATTTTTAGTGACGAGTAGACTGAAAATCTATTTATATAGGTGTTATATAGGTGGTCTATTTATAAAGTTCTCGACATTACAAATTAATCAAGCCCAAACACACGGTAACTGCTGTATATCGTTAGGGAATTCTCTCTACTGTCTTACGTCTTCATCATCAGATCGACTCCAGACCTTCATTAAGTTGTACTACTTTAAAGCTCTTAATAAAAAAGTTAACAAACGCCCTAGATGCCCCTACAATTTTTAATAGTTCCTTTCGATTTCTCCAGAATGCCATCATCAGATCCTGACTTCCTTAAAATGGGATCACCTTGGGAGTATCTATTTACGAACAAAGAAAAAATTTTTCAAATCGGTACATAAACGACGGAGTTCTGCGCGAACAAACATAAAAAAAAATTAAAAAATATATACGGTTCAATTGAGTAACCTCCTCTTTTTTTGAAGTCGGTTAAAAAAGAAAATAAATAAAAAGGTATCAATCTCGGCTGAAGAATTGTTTAAATTGATACAGGTGATTTGTCTTTTGATTAATTTTGAAAAATTAAAAAGCCTGTCTCTTTTGTAAAAAATCCGTAATTTACCTAACTTTTTTTCTCAAAGTTTTACCAATAAATGTAAAATCAGATCTTCATAAGAATTTATACTTTCATATAAATTACACGTTTGAAAAACATTCATAACGATTTCAATACCCTGTTCAATAGTTACACAAATAAAACAATCTGGGTCAACAACGGGGAATTTAAATAAAATCAATTCCTTGTCCTTCGCTCATGTTTACTGATGCAGAATTATTGAATTCGTGTTTTGCAAAGCGATACCTACTAAAAACTTTACCAATATCAAAATGAAAATAACAAAGGTACTCAGGAATTTGTGATGACAACTTTTATGTATACGTGGATCTGTGTGTCTGTCTGTAGCATTAATATGCTACAGGCAGACACACAGTCAAATTCATCAGATTCAGAATAATCGGATCTGTAAATATTATTTGAAAACCCATCATCATGCAGGATGTGAGCTGACGATCTTCAAAATTTTTAGCTTTGAATTACCTTAGTCCTTCCCTTGGAAAGTATACTTTCCGATTCTGATAAGTTTGACTTTGATGATATTTGAAGGACATGTTAAATTATGGATATTGTTGCACGAACTATTCTACGAGATACCCAACTCCTCTGAAAAGAACAGAATTAATACCATGTTTGTGTTTATTAGATCGCTCTAAGTGTTGGAGGACTTTTCATTTTTAAATAACACTTGTAATAATGATACAAGTTAACCTTCCGTAACCTGTCTTAAAACCCTAACTCATATCTGTGGGCCATCATTCTGGGTAGGTATAAAACAGGACATTGTTGCGGATTTTCCTTTTATTCGCCAACACCTCGTCTGGTAATGATCAGGTTCGTTCGGAACCCAAGCAATCCTTACCATTTGCAGGTGAGGACTACTTCTCGAAATTCCCAATGGATAGGTCCGAAACATCTCAGTAAAATCACATAACATCGTTTTTGCGTAATGCATAGCACTATTAAAGTTTTGTATATTCACGTACCTTGAACTTCAACCTCCTGTGTGTAGATAGTAAGTAATTACTACAAATTCTGGCTGAATAGAAGCAGCTCATATAAGTGCCAAGTATGTACAGGGTAACTACCTATAACGTAAAATATTTTCAACCATTATTACTGTAATGTAATTTACTACAAATAATATAAAATTGTATTGGTTTGTTTCAACACTTAGTAGTGGAATATTGGGCATTCTGTCCCACTTTAAGTTCGCATCGTCGCTATCGCTCCTTGCTCACGTGGGACAGATCGCCCAATATTCCACATTTTAAAAATGTAACCTAACCTAACATTTTTATAAAAAATAATTTAAAAAATAAAAATTGCTGAAGCTCCCTCCATGTTCATTACTTACCATTTATAACCCACAACGTTTTCTGTATCCAGTTGGGTTCGACTACTTGTAGTTATAAATATTTATGTTATAAATTCATCTTTTCATTATGAGTCCATCAGTATTGCATAGCAAACATGAAATTCGTTAAACAAAGACAATCGTTACAGGTCAATACAATCTGTGACGATTTGACAAAAAAAAAATTACGTCATGGAGAATTATTACCGAATACTGTACGTTGCATCATTTGTGGACCATCAAATTGTGGAAAAACTAATTTATTAATTGGTCTTCTATTGCATGAAAATGGCTTGACATTTAAAAATGTTTATGTATACTCTAAAACTCTACATCAACCAAAGTACATCTTTTTAGAAAAGGTTTTACAACGAGTACCAGGTATCACTCTTCATAAATATCAGACAAATGATGACGTTTTAAAAGTTTCAGATGCAAAACCAAATTCTGTGATTATTTTTGATGATGTAGCATGTGAAAATCAAAGTAATATACGTGATTATTTTGCCATGGGAAGACATAAATTGATTGATAGTTTTTATTTAAATCAAACTTATACCAAAATACCTAAACAACTTGTAAGAGATAATGCTAACCTAATTGTGCTTTTTAAGCAAGATGAAGTTAATTTGAAACATGTTTATGAAGAACATGTTAACACCGATATGACATGGTTGAAATTTCGAGAAATGTGTTCCTTAATATGGAAAGAACCTTTTGATTATGTGGTAATTAATAAAGATTGTTCTAAAAACAATGGTTGCTATAGAAAAACGTTTGACACATTTGTATTATTAGATGAAATTTGAATATTTAAGTAGACCGCAGTCTGTTTATTGTTATTCTTTAATTGATTCTTATTCGATTACCACCTATTTTACATAATGGATAAATCATTGAAAAAACAAATTGTTGATGCGACACAAGCTGTCAAGAAAAAAATACGTAAAATGAAGGATTTTGAAGATAATAATAAGCATGCTCTTGATACAGTTTTTAAACCTGTCACAGAATCTCTCAACTTAGTAGCCAACACTAATAACCACTTAGCTCTAACAAAAAAGGAGGAAAAAGTAAAACCCAATGAACCGCAAGACCAAGATATGAAAGAAACAGATGATAGCAGTATTGCTAGTAACGAATCGGAACCCTCATCGGACTCTTCATTTCAGTCATTAGTCGGTACTAATCCAGATGCATCATCTTGGTCGTTATCTTCACAAGTACTATCAGATGTTCCATTTGGTATAAGAAATGAACGTGGAAAGCTAATGTTGGGTTCCTCTAACATAACTATTGGGGATAAAGTTATTACTGTAGCCGGACACAAATACGAAAGTACACCTGGGTTGCGAGAGTTACTGTTAAAAAAAGACATTGATCTGAGCTTGGTTAATGACTGTGACAAGCAAAATTATAAGACAATGTTACTTGTAACGAATGCACATCGTCGTGATTTCGATTCAAAAAAACCAATTAAAAGTAATAAAGGACAAAAATATTTGCAAGTTATTAAACCACTTTTCGATCAAGAAAGTAGAAGTCCAAGTTGTAGACAGAAAGTAGGAAAAGGATTACCTTCAACAAAAATGTGGAAAAAAAACACAGATTTTGTATATTGGGATGATCCCAATGAATTGGTTGATAGATTAAAGTTATTAATTGCTTCTCGAGATGCTGGGAACACAGGACTAGACAATGAAATAATATCTATCATTGAAGAACTACGTGAAAGCAAAATCATTAAATAAATAGATCTACTAATGTTATATGTGTGTCATTTTACTATATACCGTTCAACATAATACACCTTTAATATGAATGTAGACAAATTTGGACATTATATTCATAAGCGAATGCGGATATCAGAAATACTTGATTTTAATGATAACGCATTAATAAAATCTGATTATGGAGATTATGACTTGAAGACATCGAGGCTAAAAGGTGTTAAACCTCCTCAAGACGCAGATGATGCAGTAAATAAAGCATATGTAGATGAATTGAAAGGTGTACTAATCCGTGACTTACGAAAATTGCAAAGTTCTATTCCAAATAGTGTTCAAAACCACATAGAGAAAGCTTTAAAAACAATAATGTCTGAGATAGAGACTCATTTGGAAAGCAAATTTTACACAAGAAAAGCAGTTGATAAACTAGTTCAAGACGCAATTCAATCTATATTAAAAGATCGAAAAACATAGCCCTTAAAGTTTGTTAAAATGACGAAACAACAAATCGTCAATGAAATACATAAAGCAGCACGAAAAAATTTTCCTCGACGATCTGTAATTTTAAAAGGTATTGATGATTTGTGGCAAGCAGATTTAGCTGATATGCAAAACCTAAAAACCTTTAATAAAGGATATAACTATATTTTAATAGTTATCGACTGCTTCTCCAAGTACGTTTGGGTGGAACCATTAAAAACTAAATCCAAACATGATGTCTCTCTTGCATTTGAAAAAATACTTTCTTCTAATCACAGGATACCAAATCATCTGCAAACTGATATGGGTACTGAGTTCTATAATTCTACATTTCAAAAGCTTTTACAGAACTATAATATTAATCACTACTCTACATTTTCAACCAAAAAGGCTTCAATTGTAGAACGAGTTATTAAAAATAAATTGTACAAATACTTTAGCTTGAACGGACACTATAAGTGGATAGATGGTGGCTTGAACGGTATTGTGAAGACATATAATAACACAAAACATCGTACTATTAAATTTGCACCTGTTAATGTCAATAAGTTTAATGAAACTAACATTAAAAATAATATTACGAATTCCATGATAAAGGTAGTCCAAAAATGTCGTCCAAAGTTTAAAATTGGTGACAAAGTTCGAATTAGCAAGTACAAACATATATTCGAGAAAGGATACACTCCTAACTGGTCAACAGAATTATTTACTATAAAAAAGATAAATAACACTATACCAATAACATATCGCATCGAAGATAATCAAAAACAAGTCATATTAGGAACTTTTTACGAACAAGAGCTTCAAAAGTCGTCCTGTCCTGGTGTCTATTTGATAGAAAAGGTATTAAAAAAGAAAGGAAACAAACTGTTTGTAAAATGGTTGGGTTTGAATAACAAAGAGAATAGTTGGATTGATAATACTGCAATAGTGGAATGAGTTAATTATATAAGTGATATGTAATTTTAAAGTATATTCATTATTCTTTGGACGATGCAAGGTGGTGGACTAATAAACAATATCATTAATCATTTACCATTCGAACTACACATACCTGGTTATAACTATTGTGGACCAGGAACAAAGCTTTCGAAACGATTACTACGTGGTGATAAAGGTGTAAATAAGTTAGACGAAGCTTGTATGCATCACGATATTGCATACGCAAACTACACAGACTTGCCTAACCGTCAAAAAGCCGACTTACGTCTTTTAGATATGGCTAAGCAAAGACTTAAAGCAAAAGATGCTCGAACAGGGGAAAAGATTAGTTCGTGGATAGTAAACAAAGTTATGAAAGCTAAATTGAAGTCTGGTGCTGGTGTTAAGACCTTTTATAACTTTGTTAAAAAAATAAAAAGAAAAATCAAAAAACTCTCACCTAAAGATGATAAGTCATTAATAAATATGGCTTATATGGTTGCCCGAAAATTAGTTCCATGCATTCCAAAAGTTCGAGTACCTCGAATGATACCTATACCAAAAACTGGAGGCATACTACCTTTAATCCCAATTTTTGCTGGTTTATCTGCTTTAGGAGCATTAGCTGGTGGTGCAGCTGGTATTGCAAAAACTGTGAATGATTATAAACACGGTCAGAAAAAATTACAAGAAACTGAACGTCATAATAAAACTATGGAGGCTATAGCAATAGGTAAAGGTCTATACATTAAACCGCATAAGCAAGGTCAGGGATTGTTTATAAATCCATCAAAAAACTAATTGATCAGCTACCTAATCGCGCTTTAACTAATATCGATATTCAGAAGTATGGTCATTGTATTCCACATTTTCGAGGAGTTTATATGAAGGATCAGTTACCAAAAACACCTAAACGAATTGAATGTGCTATAGTTAACCTAGATAATTCGAGAAATGATGGAACGCATTGGGTAGCTTATGTTAAAATAAACAATTATTGTGAATATTTTGATAGCTATGGTGATTTAAAACCGCCAAGAGAGTTAATGCTATATTTTAAGAACTGTGATGTTCATTATAACTATGATAGATATCAACAATTTAACACAATAGTTTGTGGACATATGTGTTTAAGTTATTTGCAAACTTTTTGGATTAAATACTATAAATCTTTATTATAATTATAATACTTTAAATAAAAATACTATAAATCTTATACCACTCTTTCATTTCCATCATTTGCAAGATGTCACTCACCTTATCGATAACTGGAAACTCATCGGTATTATCTACCTATTATCCAGACACGTTGCCATTAGCTGAGGAGTATGAATGTGCATTATTACATTTCTCTACATATAATTCTATTCCAAATTTTGATAATACAAACAATAAATTATACTATGGTTCTAAAAATGTTATTGAGATACCTGAAGGAACCTATGAATTACAAGATATTAGTGACTATTTAAAAACTGAGATAAAAGATGCATCTATAACACTCAATTGTAATAACAACACCTTAAAAACTGTGTTATTTTGTACATCAACTATAGATTTTACTAAAGAAGATACATTTGGAAGTTTATTGGGATTTAAAAAGCAGATCTTAGAAGCAAATAAATATCATGTATCAGAGTTTCCAGTAAACATTTTGCCAACGACTGTCATAAGGATTGAATGTGACATAGTTAGCGGTTCCTATATAAACGGTCAATCCAGTCACATCTTACACGAATTTGCACTTAATGTTCCACCTGGATACAGGATTATAGAAATTCCGAAAAACGCAATCTACTTTCCAATAAATCAAACCAATATAAGCTGCATACAGATAAGGTTGTTGGATATAAATAATAACTTAATAAATTTGCGAGGTGAAGAAGTGCAGTTGTATCTACATATCAGAAGAAAACAATGATAGATTATAATAAATATGTGGTACATCCAACTAAAAATAACAGTTCTACTAAAACTATCAAACCAATAAGAGCTCGGTCCAAAAGGGTTATAAAATTGAATAACAATAATAAAGCATTTCTTAAAGCGATCGGTTTGTTGAAATGAATATACTAGATGTTTTGTCCACTCCTGCATACAACAACGCTGTGGAAGGAATTGAATTTCACTCTTACAAGCCTTACGTAACAAGTTTCAATAGAAGCGATGAAATCAGGATACCTATTAATCAACAAGACTTGTATATATTACCATCAGCAAGCACTTTGTTTTTGGAAGGAACTGTTGTTGTAAACAAGGGTGGAAATTCGAAGGAAAGAGTCAGTAACGTTCATTTCACAAACAATAGTCTACTTTATTTGTTTCAAGATATAAGGTATGAGATAAATGGAGTGGAAATAGATAAAATAAAAAACGCTGGTATAACTACCACAATGAAATCATTAATATCAATGAACGAAAACGAGGCTAAAGCATCTAATGCTTGGGGATGGAATATCGAAGGCATAAATAGTGCAAATGGGGGAAGCTTTTCTGCTTCTATACCCCTCTGTAACATTCTTGGTTTTGCAGAAGATTTCAAGAAAGTAGTGATAAACAGCAAACATGAATTAATATTGTTACGAAGTAATACTAATCTGAACGCCCTAAAACTTAACGATGGTGAAACTGTAGAAGATATTATTATAAATAAAATAATATGGCGTGTACCACATGTCAAAGTGTCCGATAGGGAAAAAATAAATATGTTAAAACTGTTAGAAAAAGATCGACCACTCCAGATGATATTTAGGAATTGGGATTTATATGAATATCCGGCTTTACCAAAAACTACTAAGCATACTTGGTCCATAAAAACATCGTCGCAAATAGAGAAACCAAGATTTGTTATTATTGGTCTGCAAACAAATAGAAAAAATAATTCTAAATTGGATATGTCTAAGTTTGATCACTGTGATGTTCGTGATGTTAGAGTATACCTAAATTCAACCTACTTCCCTTATGAAAATTTGAATTCAAGTTTCTCGAATAATCGAATTGCTTTAATATATGAACAATATACTAGATTTCAACAGTCGTATTATGGACGTCGCGCCGAGCCATTATTAAATGAGAAACAATTTAAAAATATTGCTCCGTTATTTGTAGTAGATTGTTCTAGACAACCAGATAATCTTAAATCAGGTCCTGTTGTGGATGTTAGAGTGGAAATTGAAAGTGATATTGATATACCAGATCAAACTTCAGCATATTGTCTTATAT
Source organism: Miltochrista miniata (assembly GCA_933228765.1). Classification (NCBI taxonomy): domain Eukaryota; kingdom Metazoa; phylum Arthropoda; class Insecta; order Lepidoptera; family Erebidae; genus Miltochrista; species Miltochrista miniata. Next base: position 31,777,196 of record OW121748.1, on the reverse strand, counting down.
TGAACGACTGTATAATCGAGTATAAGCCGTTAAGTAGCGTCGTCAGAAAGATATCATGAACAAAAATACTATTATAGTAGATGTTCAGGGTTTTAAAGATCGTTATAATAACTTTATAGTCAAAGAATTAGCTGTAGCTACGTTGGAACATACTCATATATTCTTAATAAAACCTCCTTACCCGTTATCCTCGCTAACTGATGAAGAAAGAAGACACATTTGGTGGATTGAAAGGAATAGAGGTTACCGCTGGAGCGAAGGATATATAGACTACAGAGAATTTTCTAGAATAATCAAACCCTATTTGAAGGAAAAAAAGGTTCTTGTTAAAGGTAGTGAGAAAATTAATTGGGTTCAAGAGCTATGTGGTCATAATAATGTTTCCGACATATGTAAAAATAAAAGTATTCCTAACTTAAAGACTCTTAGTGATCTTTACTGTAAAGACCTATTTTTGTATAATTGTTTTGCTCATAAGAACTATTGTGCTTTAAGGAATGTATTGTGTATTAAACAATGGTGTTTAGAAAATAATTTTTGTATTTCATAAGTTTAATAAACCGAATAAATGTTTTATTACTATACTGTGTTTGTTTTTCATACTATTTCCTACCCAAGTCGAAATTGAAATGAAAAAAAAAATTAATCATAATACCATTTATTTAATGTCTCAAAAAATTACATTGATCTTAAACCTAACACAATGATAAAAAATGACGCGTACAAAATGTTGAAGCGTCAGCAGTACATCTCTAAGTATTAAGGTGATGTATAACTTACTTAAAACTAAAAACACATTAGTTAAAATGATAAGCTATCACCATGAATTTTCTTAGATATTTTCTTAATAATACCTTCAGCCATGTCCATGATTTCATCAACTGTATCATGAACTACGTATTGAGCACTAAGTATCACACTGTCACTATCTTCACAAAACGGCAACGAAGGTTTGTCTTTGTCGTTGGTGATGTCCAAGATCTTTATCTGAATTAGCTTGACTCCTTTTGGTTGGTTGCTGATTACAAAAGATTTATGAGCTGTCTTTTTAGATTTTCTACAAATAGTTGGTTTTCTTCTTTTTGGTTCAACTTGCGTAGGTGAAAGAGGTAAAATATGTGAGAAGTCAAAGGGGTCTTGAGCGTATTGAACAATACCGTCACCATATGCATCTGCCATTATTTATAATGTATTAATGTTGAGGTATATCTGGTTGGCCTCGTCCTCCTCTGCCACGATCTTCTAACGTTTTAAATATTTGGCTCAGTAATTTCTCTGTTTTATAATATATTTCATCCCACTGATCGTAAACAATATATTGGGTTTTCACTCTTGTATGTATTTCTACTTCGTTATCTGATGTATCTTCAGCTTCTAATACATCTATTTTAATTACGTATTTTGGAATCCTCCTATTCCTTGTAGCAAAGTAACTGGTTTGAGGTTCAGAGATGCACTGCTGTTGCTTCAACATTATTAATTAAAAGACTGCTTTGTGTGAATGTAAAGAGAACAAGTATGAAACTGAATGTAATTATGAGTAATAGGTGAATTAAATAGAAACATGACCCGCTAGTGACACATACACTGTACTACGTATTAATTCAAGTTCTGACCTGTTGATTTAGTTTATTTTGCAATAAGTTGTAACGAGATACTCCCTACAAGTTTGCAAGTGTCATCGTTCACTATGACGAACATGTTCAAACATGTCTTAAGAATGATGTAATGCACATTGTTATGTACTTACTTAAGTTGCGAAATTTTTATGAATTGTAAACGTGTTGTAACGTGAATGATGATGCATATCATCAGGTGTTATGAGGTTGTGACTGTCGCTACCAAGGTCCCAGGTTTTGAAGATTTTTTTCAGAATGTCCAATAGTCCACTACTACTAACCATAGATATCCTATTTCACATTTCTAAGAAATTTTACTTCGAAGTATGTAACTTAAGACATCATAACATACATACATATACATATTTTCACACCTGTTTCCCATCAGGGTAGGCAGAGACTAAGGATTTCCACTTACTACGATCCTGACATACAAGTTTCATGGCGGGCATAGCCAGCGCGACAGCGGTTTCCCGCGACCGCGAAAATCTCTCATGGTACATGATAGTAGGTATTGCAAATGTATTAGGAAATTAAAGAAAAAACAGAATACTATATTTATAATAATGCATTTATTCCAAATTTCTCAGTTTTACTTAGTTTAATTTCTTAAGATTAGGTACTTATAATAATACAAAACAGCATATAAATTTTACAGTTTTAGTTAGTTTAGTTGATTACAATAATTATAATTTGTGAATACTATGTAAAGACAGGATAGCACACAATAAAAAATATCGGTATGACCCCATGCTCTTACTTGGTTTAATTTCTTAAGATTAGGTACTTATAATAATACAAAACTGCATATAAATTTTACAATTTTAGTTAGTTTAGTTGATTACAATAATTATAATTTGCGAATACTATGTGAAGACAGGATAGCACACCTAATTTTTGTTAAAAATTAAAAATATCGGTATGACCCCATGCTCGAGTTGAAATCTTATCTTTTGCAATAACTCGTTTATCATCATCACCAGACAGCGCAATTTTTGTTACAGCACATGTAAATAGCTCATGTTTTATTGACTTAAATAAAACATTTGTTTTATGAACAATTTCATTGTTGTAAAGTGTTTTTTTGTAATCGAAAACGTTAATGTCACGTACAACATTCTTTTTAATACCCTTGGCTTTTTTAATAGTGCTATCAATGGTTTTGATACAGTATAACTTTGATCTCAACCCAACGAATTCGCTTATTATTTTACCACCCATTTCATCTTTAAATAAGCCTGGTATTTTTTTGTTCTGTATGGGTAAATTATACACATTATTTTTACAAAAATTGCTGGTGTCGAAGTAAGATAAAAAGTTATTTTTTATGTCTTCATAGAAATCATGGGTTTGTATATGATAAACAAAACTATCTGTGTCCGTGTAACACATCCGTATCCTATCCTTGTAAAAAGGTTGCATGACTGAATAGTGAAAGTCATACATATGACTTTTTGATAATTCTAGAACAGCAAATCCAATATATATTGGTTTGTTCAAAACTATTTGTTCAGGATTTAACTGCACCGCTACTAGATTTTTTGTGAAAACCGTTGCACTATGGAAATTTGGACGAGCAATAAGGTTTTGAGCGCATTTTCTTCGTTTAGTTATGTTTTCGATATCTTGCCACTGAGAAACTAAATGGACATTAACCCTGTTTTCAGTATTTTCTAACGTTTTTCCAAATACACTATTATTCAAGAGCTTAAAAAAGTCTTGTTCAAAAGTGGAAGAACTTTTTTGTCTCAGTTTGGTGTTTAAATCAATATATTGTTTTAAATATGGGCTTTGTAGAAAACTGATTATTCTATGAATCTTCTTCAATATCAACCCATGTTTCATACAAGTTTGTAAATGCACGTAATGTATGACATAATTAAATTTATCATATAAATTAGGTATTAGCTTAGAACTCTTTCCCCCGGGGGGTATAAATTTTTCGGAACAAAATGGTAAATCGTTGTGCAAGTTATGCAAATGCTTAGGGTATGCTATATCCACTTCCAAAATATAACCATAATCAGCATCAATTGCAATTTTAGTTATATCTAAATTATCAATTTCTTGTTGAGTGAGAAATTTGAAATTAGATAATGGTAAGTATTGACACATACTGTACCCATACAAATTATTACAATCTATATAAGAGATATAGGAATCAGGTTCCGAAGATTTGTAATTAGCTAAGTATGTGTTATTTGCTTTAGCATGCCTGTGAGAGCAGAGGCACACTCCTCCTCTTATACCACTTTGTAACATGCGTATCATAGACAAGTCATTAATTAGTTCCAATTCAACAACTGTTTTTAATAACATAGCGTCGAAAGATAAACTGGGTGCAGTTAAATAAAAAGATGGATCTAAGTGATAATGTTGTTTGCATGTCTTTCTAAAATTTTCAAAAATATCTGCTAATAAAAGCACATCAGTTTTTAGATATAAATCCGTATATTCACCTAAACTAGTAATTCTAAATTTTGACCAAACTAAATTTGCATACCGGTAATCATCTTCAGAAACATTTTCATCATTAAGGGAACTATAAAAGTATTTCTTTGGAGGTAAAAAATTTTCATCATACCGTTTCCACGAATCCATATATTCATATGGATAAATACCTTTGCGAGTAAGTAGTTGGAATTCATCAGGAACAGGGAAGTGATTTTGTAAATGTTTAAACATTTCTGGTGTTAAAGTTTTACTTAATTTGTCTAAACTTGTACCCAAAAATTTAAATGAATCAAGAAAACGCATTTGAAAAAACTTATTATTTGAAACTGATACAAATTTCGTAAATGAGATATAGTTTTCTTTATTTTTAGGTATTATTTTTATTTCACCAGGGACGTCACCCAACGCTTTAATAAATAAATGACAATCATAACCAGCTAAGTTATGAAAAAAAATGGGGACAAATGCGGGCATTTTATATTGCAAATTACAGAACGAATGCGCAGCTCCTCGATAACGACCGGTAAGATGACAATGATCGCGGACTTTGTCACAAAAAATAAAGTTTTGGCAGATATGACAACGTGTTGCATTTTCAAAATCACACCTGTCCTCCGAGGAAAATATCATTGCAGCAGGCGACTTAATTATATCATAAATTTTTTGTACGTCTTTAGTTATATAGTCAACAAAGCGCTTATCACAGTCTCTACCTCGATATGACACGTAACGATTATAACGAGGATCATCAGAGCATACAATATAATAACCAAAAGCAACCGGCACGTGTTGGTGGAATATATTCGTATTTTTACTAGAACAATTATTATTAGGCTCAGTATTTTTTTGTAACATCGATTCAAAATCTGCGTAAATACAAAAAGGCATAGTTTGTTTGCGTTCATAGTTTTTAAATTTAATTACTGAACCTTTATTTGGGAGGAGAGTTATTATACCTCCACATAAATGGTTGTTAAGTTCGTCAGCGGTATTGAAAAATATTAAACATAAATCACAAAGATGTAATCTGTTGTGATGAGATGTGACTTGACTTCTAAAAAGTCTAGAACAGTCTTTGATCAAACAATAATGAGAAGAGCTGTTATTTTCAAGAAACAGTAAATGAATAATTTTTCCTTTGTACTTTTTATCGATTTCAGATTTATACAAAGGACCTACAAAGGTTTTATGATTTTTTAAACCATAAATTATAAACTTAATACATGGATTGTTTCTTTCAAATGTTTTAATATCATTAAAGGTCACGGGAAAAGACATTCCCTTTAAATTAAATAATTCTCGAAAATTAGGATAAGAATGCGTTCTTTCAGGGTGTTTTTTAGTTGGATATAAAGCCGCTGTTACACACCATAAAAAACAATATCGATCTTTATTCATAATATTCAAACACGCTTTTTTAGCCTGAATTGATTTGGGTAAACTGATGAAACTCGACCCACCAAGTGGTTGGTATTTATTGAGATTCATCTCAACATACAAATGGTTTATAAATGTCCAACCACTATCACGACCTTCAAACTCTTCATTATTTGTTTTTAAATAATTAACTGTTTCAATATAAAAATTTTCGAAATCAAAATTAGAATACAATATTTTATTTTTGGTTCCAAAAGATTTCACTTCTTGGGAATTATCTTTGAATTTTAAAAATGTACCAAAATACTCAAAGTTTACCTTAACACAATTATGCTTAGCAAGAAATTCGATTAGAAGAGATTTTAATTGGTTACGAATATTAAAAAAAAAAGATTCTACTGACGCTCCCTGAAGTTCATCGCAAGACAATATTTTATATGTTAATATACGATTGCGAAACGCTGAGTTTACGATTTCTACTCCATCACTATGTTTTATTGTATGAGTACTTTTCCTATGCAAACTACTTCGTAAATGTCCTATCCATGATTTACTGGGTACGGATGTGTTACACGCAGTACAAAAAGGCATTATTATTATTATTATATATAACCCAATTTATAAACCGAATACATACGAAACTTTTTCAGTCTATAGCTCAATTTATAAAAAATAGAGAATAAAACTACTTTATAAAAATCTTATCAGAATAATGCACTGGTTCAGTGTCTTGAAATTCTTTAAATGCGAGTCCTAGAAACTCTTGAAGTGACTCCCAAGATAGTAAGGACTCGTCACACTGTAGTTTTACAGTCACCACAGATATGTAGTCGTTAGTTTTATACAGTTTAAAATCAATCACATACCCTCCTCGGATGTGTTACACGTAGTACAAAAAGGCGTTATTATTATTATTATTATTATATATAACCCAATTTATAAACCGAATACATACGAAACTTTTTCAGTCTATAGCTTAATTTATAAAAAATAGAGAATAAAACTACTTTATAAAAATCTTATCAGAATAATGCACTGGTTCAGTGTCTTGAAATTCTTTAAATGCGAGTCCTAGAAACTCTTGAAGTGACTCCCAAGATAGTGAGGACTCGTCACACTGTAGTTTTACAGTCACAAGGGCAGTCCTATAGCGCACATCAGCGGCGTGTGATATGTAGTCATTAGTTTTATACAGTTTAAAATCAATCACATACCCTCCTCCCGTCTTCTTGGAGCGACGGGACGTTCCCGTTGCAACACGGCTCGAGAAACTGGAAGTTAGTTCACGTCGTTCTGGTTCACTGCAACTGGCTTCTTCGGACCGCAAAATATTCAGGAAGTTTGGTTTATTTTTTCTGTAAAAGAAACAAAGTGTTAATTATAAACGTACTGAATCAAAGTGACTAAGAACTTGGGATCAAAGTATACTAAGTATGAATGTTAACAATCAAAACACAAACTTAGTTGAAAAAAGTTGAAGTTTTGAAGCGCTCGTGGCCCCGCGGTCTCAGTGTTCTGTACACGATCACTGTGGTTAGCAAGTTTCGCTGTGGCTGGTCCTCGATGGGTGAGCAATTTGTATCAATTCTTTGTGCGAGCGTTTCCGTACTTCGGAAGGCACGTTAAGCCGTTGGTCCCGGTTGTCAGTAAAATGGCAGTCGTTAAGCCATGTTGAATGCTTTTCTGAGCGCCTTGAAAATTTTCAATAGCAGGTAGTCACAACCTGCGCCTATCCATTTCAACATGGCAATACGGCGTTCAGAGTCGGCAGCGTGGGTGTAGCGCCTCCGGTGTTACAATCATCTATAAGCTGCGGTGAGCACTTACCATCAGGTGGGTCGTAAGCTTGTCTGTCACCTTAGTAGTATAAAAAAAGAACATAGTGAAACCTACCTCTGTGTGGTTTTAAGGTCAGATGAATTTCTTTTTCGTCGAACGCTGTCTGACTCCAACGGAGGTGAAGTGAGGATCTTCGATTGTTTTTGCTTTTTCTCCACCGGTTTACGTTTCTTTGGTGCAACAGACTCCACTACAGAACACGTTTCAAACTCCGAATCAGACCTGTTAAGATACAATCAAATCATAAATAAAATATTCTCAGATTTTCAGTACATCAGGAATAGATAGGACATGAAAGTTAACACAGCCGACAGACAAAAACCGGGTTCGTAACTGAACAACATCATGAGGAATAGATAGGATATGAAAATGGGTGCATGAGGTCCAAGCGTCCTCACCTTTAAGCGGTGCACCTGTTGACTAACGGATGAGGGAACGATAAAGGCATTCCTAGGGGGTTGGGATGTTAGACAGCAATCGCTACCATCAATGTTGAAAATCAAAAGTCAAACAATAGCTGCTCTAGCAACCAAATAAAACTGGACCCCAGGCTCCAAATCCCAGTAGGGTTTGGTAGCTACTGAGAATGCACTAAGATGAAGAGAAGATGAAAATGAACACAGCTAGCAGACAAAAACTAGGTCCATAGCTGAGCATTTCTACTATTAAAAGAAGAACTTACTCACATGATAGAAATCTGGTTATTTCTTGTCACTTGTCACTTGTCACTTGTGAGATACTGGTTCGAATGTGATTTTTCATTCAAAAATTCCGAGTTTTATACAAATAAAATCTCGATTCAGCAATAATTTACCTCACTACAAATTGAACCTTAATAAAATATATTTGCAAGTGTATCATTATATTTATGTTGCTTACGCCCGATTGATCATGAATCATATTTTAAACAAACCTAATCAATTTAAGTCTTTTATAACTGGTACTAGTGGGCGTCCGTGGCTGATATTTTACCGGTGAAATATATTCTCCGGATAAAAGTAGTCTAATATTATACATTATTACACCAACTATCTGTCAACCAAAGTCATGGTTTCGAATCCACAAATTTGTTTGAGATCTTAGCGATGAATTCAGCACCTATTATGTTGGTTGGTATGCCTGTGCCTACCTCTTCGAGGAATTTTAGATGCTTCGTTTCCACTTGTTGAAACGATTACTCCCCTGACCGATAGATGACGTTAGCTGTCTTGTTAATTTGAAAACACATGTAAGCATTTGTAACATATATTTATTCTTACACGTTTAGTCAAAAGCTGTTGTTTAAAATGAAGTACACACACACTTTTATTTTATTTATATGTAATATTTTAGACGCTGAAAAACAATTAAAATTATTTTTGAGATTGAGCACAGCGCCATCTAACGAATATTGGACACACTTGTTAAAACGCTTACTCCCCTGACCGATAGATGACGTTAGCTGTCTTGTTAATTTGAAAACACATGTAAGCATTTGTATCATATATTTATTCTTACACGTTTAGTCAAAAGCTGTTGTTTAAAATGAAGTACACACACACTTTTATTTTATTTATATGTAATATTTTAGACGCTGAAAAACAATTAAAATTATTTTTGAGATTGAGCACAGCGCCATCTAACGAATATTGGACACACTTGTTAAAACGCTTACTCCCCTGACCGATAGATGACGTTAGCTGTCTTGTTAATTTGAAAACACATGTAAGCATTTGTATCATATATTTATTCTTACATGTTTAGTCAAAAGCTGTTGTTTAAAATGAAGTACACACACACTTTTATTTTATTTATATGTAATATTTTAGACGCTGAAAAACAATTAAAATTATTTTTGAGATTGAGCACAGCGCCATCTAACGAATATTGGACACACTTGTTAAAACGCTTACTCCCCTGACCGATAGATGACGTTAGCTGTCTTGTTAATTTGAAAACACATGTAAGCATTTGTATCATATATTTATTCTTACACGTTTAGTCAAAAGCTGTTGTTTAAAATGAAGTACACACACACTTTTATTTTATTTATATGTAATATTTTAGACGCTGAAAAACAATTAAAATTATTTTTGAGATTGAGCACAGCGCCATCTAACGAATATTGGACACACTTGTTAAAACGCTTACTCCCCTGACCGATAGATGACGTTAGATGTCTTGTTAATTTGAAAACACATGTAAGCATTTGTATCATATATTTATTCTTACACGTTTAGTCAAAAGCTGTTGTTTAAAATTAAGTACACACACACACACACACACACACACACACTTTTATTTTATTTATATGTAATATTTTAGACGCTGAAAAACAATAATGAGAGAGGCACAGCGCCATCTAACAGATATTGGACACACTTGTTGAAACATTTACTCCCCTGACCATTAGATGACGCTAGCTGTCTTGTTAATTTGAAAACACATGTAAGCATTTGTATCATATAATTATATATTCTTACACGTTTAGTCAAAAGCTGTTATTTGAAATATCAGCAGTTGCATTTTTTATACTAGGTATGTTGAAAATTATTTATTATGAATGTAACATTATATGCAATTCAAACAGGAAAAGAGTCCGATAACATTATATCCAATTTAAACAGGAAAAGAATTCGATCACATAAAATTAATTAGACATAAAATATGATGAATGGATGATTTCACAAAAATCTTGTTGTTGAAATGTTTAAGCGGAAACGGAAAGTAATATAATATTCAACAATTAAATTAACTAAAACTGAGAAATTTGATATGAGTGATGTGTTTACGTTTGACGTATGTTGAAACATAAAAGATACCTATTTGCTTCAGCCTCAGTGTCTTAAAACAAAGGTGTACAACCAATGTGTATTACCCGTGATGACTTATGGTTCTGAGATGTGGTGCATCACAAAAGGTCTTTTCAGACGGCTCAAAGTCGCGCAGCGAACTATGGAGAGGGCTATGCTTAGCATTTCTCTACGTGATCGAATCAGGAATGAGGACATCCGTAGAAGAACTAATGTTGCTAACATAGCTCGCAGGATTAGTTAGCTGAAGTGGCAATGGGCCAGCCACATAGCGCGAAGATCGGACGGTCGATGGGGCAAAAAGATCCTTGTCCACTCAAGCCGCGCACCGGCAGGCGCGGTGTGGGACGGTCACCTACCAGCTGGACCAACGACCTGGTGAAAATTGCTGGGTCTCATTGGATGCAGGTGGCAATGAACCGGTCTGGCTGGAAATCATTTAAAGAGGTCTATGTTCAGCAGTGGACAGCGATAGGTTGAGATGGTGATTTGCTTCAGCAAGTTTTATTTTATAAATTATTTTTTATAAAAATGTTTGGTTAGGTTACATTTTTAAAATGTGGAATATTGGGCGATCTGTCCCACGTGAGCAAGGAGCGATAGCGACGATGCGAACTTAAAGTGGGACAGAATGCCCAATATTCCACTACTACACTTATAATTCTACAATTACTGGACCGATTCTCGAGATTTGTCTCCACCCCAAATAGCAGAATCGACGAAGAAAAAGGCGATACAAAGTTCACCGGAACTACTTGTCTATAATCTATACTAATATCATAAAGAGGAAAGATTTGTTTGTGTCATCTTTATAATATTAAGTATAGATATGAATAAGTTAACAAGGTGATAAACAAGATTATTACTTACAACGTAAATATCTGTTGATCCAGGAGCTATGTCGGTGGTACCGGTGCCAGTGAAGACGGCTGTACCAAAACCGAATGAAGTTTTTAGTGGGGTTTCGTGCTTGGCAAAGTTCGTCATATACAGCTTCGTCTCCCAAAATATCAACCGAGCCATCCAAGAGTTCTAAAACGAAGAACGAAGTAAAATTTACTAATTATCTTACTAATAGGTACCTAAGATAATATTATAGTATTTCATCTAATACTATGAATGCGAAAGTTTTTGAGTGTGAATGTGTAGATGTGTGGATGTTTGTTACTCTTTCACGCTCAAACGAATGAACGGATCCGGCTGAAATTCAGTACAGGGATAGATTATAATCTGAAATAACACATGGGCTACTTTTTATTCCAGGAATAAGTTCCACGGGAAGTGGGAACGGAACCTAATTTCATGCGGGCGAAGCTGCGGGCGTCAGCTAGTTTTAGATAAGGCGATCTGAGACATGCGGCAGGGAGTTGAAAGCTGCTATACGCCCAGGCAGCGACCACACTATATGAATTCTCGACTACACTATGTGTATGCGTGAACGGAATTTCACGGGTGAGCGTCATCTGTCTCCGGTTTGCCGATCTAAATATGAGACAGATAACGGTTCACCCGTAAATGTTCGTCCACGTCGTCAGGTCGTATGCGTCGTGTCGTATGAAAAGCGGTTTCCAGTGCTACCGGTCTCCATGACTGAAGGCCTGAGCACGGCGCGTCGGCTATTCGTCGTTCTTACATAAACAGACCAAAACGCATTTTTTATGTGTGGAAATCCTACATGGATGCTATGCCGGACTCCTACCAACTTAAACCACACGATGCCTTACAACTGTCTATGGCCGGGAGTCCTGGGTAAGCCCTCGGAAGGATGACCCAGGGTACCAAAACGAATTGAAGTAGGATAGTATGAATGAAGACCTCCACACATAAAAAAATTACAAAGAAATTTGTAAGTATTAAACAACAATGAAAATTACCTCATAACACAACTTTCGTGGACATGCAAGTAAATAAAGAATACATCCTGACCAATAGCATAGTATTGCAAATAACATGCTGAATTTGATTAAACATAGGAACTGCAACATTAAGAAGCACACATAATATTAGTCAAGGTCGATGAGAAATTTTGTTTAAAAAAAAAGTAAGTACTTTATAGTGAAAAGGCATCAAAATGTATTGTGAATAAAAAAATAAACGATAGAAAGGTATTCAAAGTATAAAAAAGTGACATGAAAGTTTTCAAATGTTATTGTATTTTCATATTTTTTTTATTGACTACATTTTACAACTATTTACCTTAACGGGGCTGTAGAAATTCTTTGCCCATTTGTCAAGATAATCCCAAATATGCCACACTTGTAGTACAGGAAACAGCTTAGCTATTTGACCAGCAAACGTCTCCCCTTGAGGGTCCAAGGTATCCGTAAAAATGTACACGGGAAATACTGATATAATATCCAGGTAAAAACCAATAGTTGACATTTTCACTTCAGCTATCTCTTTAACAGTTTCTTTTCTAATATTCTGTAATATAGATAAAGTAAAAAAATCCCCTTGTTGCGCCGGGAAAAAGTACAAAATGTCACCACCCTAATTCGTCCCTAAGGTGTCGTAAGAGGCGACTAAGGGAACACGTTCGGAAATCGATCCCTTACGCAGAGAAGGAAACCTCGACATGCAACCCGGTTGTCAGTAAAATGACAATGGTTAAGCCAAGTTGAAGGCCATAGGGGCGGCGGCGGCGAGAAAATTTTGAACTGCGGGTCGTCACGAGCTGCACCTGTCCATTTCAACATGGCAATAGGCCTATTACGTGGGACATAAAACTATTACCCCACCAGACACATAATTTCTCCTACTGGCTCTTTTCAGTAACATTCTTTTGTATCACTCGGAATGACTAGTAGTTCACTTGCTCTACGCCTTTCTCTAGCTTCTGGGTCAGTAAACATATAATATCTGCGCCGTAGCTGGAGAACCAAATAAAAAGACCTTTCTCCTCAACCAGCCCATTAAAAGCGACTACGTCATCATTTATATACTTCCTCCACATTACTCGCGAAGTTGAACGAAGTTGGACGAGTACTTAGATCATCTAACCACAGAATGCGTCTTACTTAAGCATTGTTTTCTGCCATTGCACATGACCATTTGGTCTTTTGGCTTTACAAAAAGCCTGTACATCAGTACATCATTTTATATGATTAAACTAGTACATTTCATTGTAGTTGACTGTACAATAACAATTAACACACAACAGCCATTACGCGTTTGTCGATTAATACATTTTTAAATGCAATGAAATTTTATATGTCTTTGTGTTTCCCCCTTCACTTGTATGAAAACTGGCAGAATATTTTTGTATGCGGTGGTTCGCAAAGGCTAGTCCCGTGTTATATGGTCTAAGGACGAGTACGATAGTGTGGAGGGGCTCCTCGGCCTACTTCGTCAAAAATTTTCTTTGACTCGGGCAACTTCGCGAGTAATGTGGAGGAAGCATTACAGTTCATTAGCAAATGTACCACTTACAGATTTTTTTTAATCACTAAGGCGGCAGACAAGCGTACGGCCCGCCAGATGTACTGGCGGTCACCGCAGTGTATGAACGTTTGCAACACCAGAGGCGCCACACTCGCGCTACCGACCCTGTAAAAACCTTCTAAGACCCTTTTTGCACACATAGTGTAGGCGTTTGGGAAAAACAAGGCAGGAAGGTCATTCCACAATCTAAGCGTGCGTGATTGAACGGATGAGGTGAGGTGAATTGGACCTGGAAAACTTTGATGGAAGAGAGTGTTTGTTTAAATTACGGTAAAAACCGAATAACCTTTAGACTACTCTATTAACCTACACACAAATAGCAAAAGTAATATTCAAACCTTTATAACTATAGCCGTGGTAAGTTGTATATAAATATTTAGTAGCAATCCGGCGAAAACGATAGACGTGAAAACCTTCTCTACGTCATCGGTTTGTTGAGACTGGAGCGCAGAGTATACACACATACAGAACCATTATAAAATGTGCTACGTCGAATGCATGAGTCTGAAATTTCTCAAGCCAGTCTGTATCAGAAGTAACGGAAAAATCTAAATCTAAGGTGTCAGAAAACAAAGGAATGTAAAATTTATTTGTGCTTAATTGTAGAAATGCATTTCAAATCTTTACACTATGCTCGTCATACGTAAAAGTGGTAATAGTAGTTTGCAAGACCAAAGGTCTTACACTTGCGCTGCCGATCGGTAGTGTTATTGCTGCCTATTGATATTATTCGTGCATACCATAAGACCTACTAGAGAGCTGAACAACTACCATCGTACTGGCAATTCAATTCAACGGCTTAACGTGTTTCCGAAGCACTGAAACGGTCCTAGGCATGCCTCAAACTATTGCTTATATCAGAGCCGATTGTAGCGTGCAGTTCACTTCAGAAAACGCTGTAAGCATTTAGTATTACTATAATTCTATTGGTTACCATACGTCAGTCCTTGCTTGCTATCCTATATAGCACAAAAGTGTAGCGTAGTTTAAGGCACCTTACAGTCTCACGCAGTGATCTTTTACAGAACACTTACTTAGCTGGGCTACGAGCTACGATGTTCGTAGCCTCGTAGCACTTTACTCAAAAGTTTATAAAAAAGAAGCGCTACGAGCATTAATAAAATTCAGTGAAAAATGTAGTCGAATCCAATCTCGCGTATAACGTCAAAAGTGCAATATACGTACGAAATCAGTGTCGGGCATTAGTATCCAGGGAAAGTTGGACCTCAAACAGATGCGGGGTGCTACGATCGTGGTGACATTGCTGGATAGTTCGTACAACTCCAAGTATTCCGCTGTGAACTTTGGTTGGCGTTCGTTGTTCTCATCTAGTAACAACAGGAGACAGTTCAATAGATATAATTAAAAATAAATGCGGTTTCTTAGGAGTGGAAATCCACAGATTGTAAGAACCGACTAAATAAAATTAAACATCCATAAGACATAATACACCTTTTTACAATTTTGTAAAATATTTATAAAAAGAAAAGATTAGAAGAGAGTATCTAGATGCCTATCGTCTCGGATGATTGAAGTTCATACATTTTTAAAACTCATCTCCGTTCTATTTCACTTCTCTTTGTACTAACAATATTGAAAACCTAGATCGTCAAATATAAAAAGACTGAGAGAACTAGAAACATCCTGTCTTTGGTAAAATAATAACATTGATTTCGCCGATTCTTTCAATATCAAAAAGAATAATACATTGAATTCTGATCTCTAATATGAACGGAACGTTATCCAATTTCTTCAGCTAATATAATACAAACTCTCATACACTTCCGCAGCCATATAATTTTAAAGAGCAATCTCATCTAAGATTGCCTCGATACGTAAATGGTTTATCAGCTTTCATCATTCTTCCGAACATAATGTGTAATAAAAACTGCGTATCTCGGTACGCTTCTTAAAATTTCACAGGGAATAATAACTGGCTTCTAAATATTAGATCATATTTCCCCAATATTTGTCATCATTTAGATTATTTTGAAAAATTGATTAAAATAAAATATAGGTATCCAGTTCGCGGGGCTCTAATGTTTGGATCATTGAGAAAGTAATAAATCTCTTCCACGGGACTGACCTGAGGTTTCAGGCTAGCATTCCGGGTATTCTGTTTAGCTCCTTTAGCTTAAGCTACCTAAGATGGTACCTATGTGGAGTTTCAATCTTATTTAATACACATACGAACAGCCGTGAAACTTTTAAAAGTAATAAGCCAGTCGGTAATAAATCAGTATA
The DNA here is from genome assembly GCA_933228765.1 of Miltochrista miniata. Classification (NCBI taxonomy): domain Eukaryota; kingdom Metazoa; phylum Arthropoda; class Insecta; order Lepidoptera; family Erebidae; genus Miltochrista; species Miltochrista miniata. The sequence continues at coordinate 31,761,430 of OW121748.1, read as the reverse complement.
ACCTCTGTAATACATGTGAGAGTCATCCACAAAAGTAGGGTCCTCATCTTCTACGCCTGCCAAATTGTCTTTTAGCACTTTCATGGGCCGATAGCGCGTCCGAATTAGCCTTGAATCGCCTTTATCGTACCGTTCTATGGCCTCCTGGGGGAAAAGTAACAGTTTGTAGTGAAGACTTTTTAAAGTATATCAAACTAGAAGATGATCGGGGCTTCATCCGCGTGGAATTCATTTCGCGCTTCTGCTTTCCATGGAAACATATTCAAAAATAAAACGCTTACGTGTTATTACAGACTAAAACCTATCTCTACAAAATTTTAGCCAGATCCGTTCAGCCGCTAGGATGTGTTTGAGTAACAAACATTCGAACTCGAAAAGATCTTTCCAAAGTTTCACATTCCAAATATTATTAGGTAGCATTATACAAACTACTTACTTACTTAGGACTTAATATTTTTATGCGTTCAAAGTGTAATTTATAATCTTAATTAGCAAATAGCCTTTGAGAATGCCGTAAGGCGAAACCGGCTAGGTATTACAATAATAAATATTGTGGAACAGTACTAGTGAAGTTTTTCAATATGTGTAGCAAGTTCCATCAAGTGCCATCAATCAACAGTATTAAATCAATTGGAGGAACTTATTATCAGAAATTAGCTTCAAGCTTATTCGAGGAAGGTCTAATTAGTACTAATTCGCATTATTCACCTGTCTACTCCTGGACTTCATAAGCCTATTTTGTATTTTCTTTCGGATAGCTTCGTGCGTGTTTGGGTGTTCGGCTATCACTCGCATAAAGTCTGTTCTACGCAAAACCTGTATTTTATTACAAATTGATTTTATTCTCTAAAACCCAATGGATGTTGGGGACTTAGGTCTTGTTTTTAACGTTAGGGAAATTCCTAATGGATGCTAGGCCGGACTCCTACCGACTAAAAAACCTCACGTAACGCCCAACAGCCTATGGTTGGGAGCCCCGGGTAAGCCCTTGTAAGGATGTCCCAGGACTCCCAACAGACCCACGGCCGCCACTGCGGCCTCGCCAAGGGGGGTGGTTTGGGTGCTATCCCGCGTCTTTGGGGGGTTTTGGGTGTGATCCCGCTTCTAAGGGATGCGTGAATCCCTCACGTCACACTGCCGTCATGGGCCTGCTTCTGTAAGGACAGTGAGCAACCCTCTCACCGTCCTCAGGCCCCCGGTCATGGAGGCCGATAGTATTTGGCGAAGACACGTCAGCGGCGCCAAAGCCGCCGACTGCGAAACTTGGGTGGGAGAGTTCTCTCCCGTTCCCGCCCCGCCGCCGTCTCTTTCACTAGCATAACCTGCTCACAGAAAGAGGCGGCGCAGTCCCACTTACTCCCGCTGAAGATCATGGCTCGCACCATGGTCTCGAGCGACAGTGTCCACGTACAGACCCACCACGAGGACCTGGCGCTGTTGCGGCCACGCCGTGCACTCCACCAGCGTGTAGAGCACATGTCATCGGTGCGGTCCTCGCAATGCTGACTCTCGGCCGTGGTTTCCTGGTGTCTTCGCCACAGATACCTACCGAAGCTACTGTGTCCGGTAAGTAACTGTGACAACCGGTAGGAGAGAGCACCATGTCTCCTCTCCAGCCACTCGTCTGACGGCGGCCGTCATTTAGATTTAGATTGTGGTGGACTTAGGCCCTCCTTTTATTATGTCGTCATGGTGACTTCCGAAAATTGAGGATCAGTTTTATAATCGGCTAGGCTTTTGATTGTAGCCCTCTAGTTGACAGCACTACGACGTGCCTCTTCACATTCTGCTTGATAAACCCAAAAATTTCTTAGTTGAAGAACACAACTAGAACACCAGTCAAGTTAAACATTACACTAGGATACCAGGCTGAATATATGGAACGTTACCAAACAAAGTGATTGCTGAACTTACTGTGAAACAATATTCACTCAAGTAGGTAATCGCCTTGAGCGCCTTAGTACACACAGTGAAGATACTGTAAACTCCTCAGTCGACTTTACCCAGACAACCTTGTACCCGCAAAATTTGATTATAGTTTGACACTTGCAGAATTTGGATCTTACGGTAGAACTCATTCACAAAACCACTACTTAATTCTTAAATGGGTACTGGCCTGCAGTTCGACGTAAGTAGCCGCTTTCACAGTAACTTTAGAAGGGATTGAATAGAACAAACTCAACTCTCCCAGTACCTAAAATATAATAAGCATTTTTAATTTTGATTATTGACTATTTTAATTTCGAAGGGTCGCGGGAGGGACTACAATGTCCCCAGATTCTGCAGTGCTACAGGTACCCCACCCTTAAAAGTAAAGTTCTGCTGCACTTTTTTATTTAGTAGGTGATTGAGATCGTTTCTTAGACCATTTAGTTTGGAAGGTTTAGAAGCTAATGATTCACTTTATTGTTACAGATAAAACTCATCATATCAATCAACGATACGCCTGCTGGACATAAGCCTTCAGCATCAGCAAGCATCAGACGGATCGCCTTAAAGTCCGGTATCATATTATTGCCCGCATTCAGTGGGCTCCAACGCTTTATTTATTGGGACGCGGTCGCCACTCAAGACCGTTTCCAAGAACCAACCATCAGTTCTACGAGACATGTGACTACGAGACTGCCCAGTACCAAAGTAACCACGCATTACTTTTAGTTACATCGTCGACCTGAGTTCTTCTGCAGATTTTTTGGTTACGAATTCGATCCGAGCCCTTGACTGCAAGCTTACTGTGAAATCTACTGTCAAGGGCCATGTCCCATGTGCCTGTCTGAGTAAATATTATGTGAAAGAGATCCTATATTGCTAAGATAAGTGAGTAATATACATACCGTGCCTTGCTTAAAAGCAATCATAGGGCTTTCATCGTCTTCATCAGAAAGCATTTCAATGACGCCACGCTTGATGTAAATCATTCCACTTTTTACCACACCTTGACTCCAAATGTGTTGTCCAGTTAAGAACAACTCGTGACGCATCAACAGAGATATTTGACGCATGAATGATTCCTCTACAATGAAATAAACGATGACAAATGTTTGATGCTTAATGTGCCTTCCGAAGCACGGAAACGCTCGCAATAAGTGTCACAAAGTGGTCACGTAATGGTCACCCATCCATGACTGGCCACAGTAAATGTTGCTAACTACAGTGATCGTTAACACTGAGTCCGCGGGGTCACGAGCGCTTCCATACTCGTATAACTAATCTGTCAAGTTTCCACTGTCCATATAATTATTTTCTCACCTCAGCGTTGCTATAGATCGCCTTAATACATTGATAAATGCTTATCATGTTCCATGAAAAGCGAATCTCCTTCTATAATAGATATTTTAGAAACTATTTTAACAATGCCCTGCGGTATGGATGACTAAGCAACAAAAAGATTACAACATAATATAAAAATATTCATTAATCATTTTCTTTATTCGATATGGGCAAGTAAAATATTATTAGTGTTAAATCACAAGGAGCAACCATTTATATCTTAAAGTAACTATCTATAGAACTATACATACTATAGTCTGCATAAAAGATAATAGGTATATCCACTAGTATCACAGAGTATATTTCTTTCATACCAGAAACTTGTCTCCGCAGTAGGCCTGCAAAGGCCTATAGAAATGTGGCCTATCCTATGGCAAAATCCAAACACATTAACATACGATTAGTGAAGCTTAGGAAATCTAAGCAAGGTCAGGGGTTTCAAAAAAGAGTTACAAAACTACATGATGTGTTTTTTGTTCTATTAGACGATATTGATTAGGCAATAATGATATTTATTACACAGACAACTTGAACTATGTAATTACTCAGAGTGTCCATCTACACATTACCTTCACACTACACATTATTTAAACATTCCTCCACTTACATTCCTAGTTTACACCAGATTCTAAAACTTATTTGGGAAATCCATTGGTTTGCTCTGTAATGTAAAAATATTGGACAGTAGATAGGATTAAAAGCATGAATGAAATTTTGCGAAATCTTCGATAAACATTTTCGTTTAATAAAGTTATTAGTTCAAATATGTAATTTTTCCGAGAATAACCTTTAAACCATTTGAACCTTGTGTAAACGCAGTACCTTCTAATATACAAATAAACAATGAGTATCGTGTGACTTACGCGTGTCTCGAAATAATAATGAGTTATGAAAGTTGCTGACGTTGATGTCGAAAATTAGCTCCATTTGCAACGACAGAGGCAGCTTTTGTAACTGATCCGACCTCAATATGCCGTCCTTCATTTCCCACAGTTGAAGTTTGTAATTGGAACATTGATCTGTCAGCCATTTTGGAGCGTGATTGAGTTTTAAGTATTTCATCATGTGATGACACTAGAAACAGAAGGGCAGTTTAATACACTTTTTCATTCACATTTGCTTTACTTATTCTGAAATGCCGACCATAGTTCAGTTCATCATCATGTCGACCATATTATAAAAAATTAACTGCGCCTCTCCTCCCCGCGCTCCCTTTTGCCCGTCTCCGCCTGTGGCATAATTACACCATCACACCAAAAAAAAAAAGTCAATGTATATATTTATTGTGACCACACGTTGTACCTACTCCAAGCCTTTAACTCCTTCACTTATTATGGAAAATCTATGAAAGTGTACCTGATTTCATGACAAACATACATACACTTCAATTTTATTTAGGTACATCTAAAGATACAAAGCTATTTGTAACTTACCGTGTCTACACTACCCCATCTTCTACTATTTTCAATAACGAACTCCCATGCAAGGGTACCAATGAAACGGTATCGGAAATAGACGAAGCCGAAGAGCATCAACCCTGATGTTACCCACTTTTTGTGATGACTCTGAAAATAGGAACTTGTGTTCAACCAATTGAACTGTAGTATCTCTGTACTCTTTGTAGACCATTGATTTGATAGACGACCAAAGTTACTATATAGATAGTACAACCCATTTAAGTAGTTTTCAATTATTAATCTTATAATATTGTAGATCAACATGACACGGCCGTGAGGGGAACTGGAAAGAATGCAAAATGTCGCCACCTAAATTCATCCCGAGGGTGTCGTAAGAGGCGACTAAGGGAACACTTCCGCAAAACGATCCGTTACTCAGAGAAAGAAAACTTGAAATGAAACCCGCTAGTCAATAAAATGTGAAACTGTGGAGACCTGGAAGGTGCGACTTCAGCAACCACAAGGGCGAATCGCCACAATCGCGGCGGTCAGACTTGTCACAAATGCTTACCGGGCACGGAAGCTTCGGTAATTATCTGTGGCGAATTCACCGGGAAACCACGGCTGCTTGTGAAAGAGACGGTGGAGAGAACTCTCCCACCCGATCTGCTGTCTAGTGACGAGGGCCTGATGACAGTGAGGGGGCTGCTCACCGTCCGTACCGGAGCAGGCCCTAGACGACAAGTGAGGAATTTATGAACTCCCGAACAACCCTGTAAGACGCGGGAAAGCACCCGAAAGCCCCCCTCTAGGTGAGGCTGTAGGTAGCTGTAGGTCTGTTGGGAGTTCTAGGGGAATCCTTCTCTGAGGGCTTACCCGGGGCTCCCGACCGTAGGCTATTCGATGGTTTTTAGTCGGTAGAAGTTGAGGTGGTTTTTGTATAGCAATTCTGTGGGAAATTCTTCACTCTAAAAAAGGCAGATTTGATTGATTGAAATGAAACTGGTGTAATGGTACAGTATAGTATGGCCTCAGCTTACCACTTTCGGAAAAACACGTGAGTTAATACGTACCACAGGAAAAGAATCCCCGAATATAACATTGAAGAAGCGACAGGTGCAGTAATAGCCACAATTTTTGTAACTGTCGAAGATAATTATATCCCATTAAAAAATACTCATCGAATGAACAATCTTCTTCTTTTGGAAGGAACTAACAAACTCATATTTAAATGTGATAAAAATATCACTCTTCAGCAGGATTCGAACCAGCATCTTTTAGCATCCCATGCCAGTCGCTCTGCCAACATACCCTCGAGAACTACCTAGTATCCTCTTACGTCAGAGCGACGAAATGCTGCAGACTGATAATTTTTCCACGATAAATTTATGATTTAGTTAGAATACTAATTGCTTTTCAAATATATTTCTAAGAACTAATAACTATTTGTCATATTACCTATCAAAAGTCATTGTCCTTGTATTGACATGAGGCGGATACCCAAGATTATACCACGGCCGTCCGAGGTCCTCCTCCTTATGCAGTGCAAACCATATACAAGTAGCAGCATGCAGAATCAATGTGGAAACCACTATTTGTTGAATAAAATAGATCGCTTTTCGAGACTCGCGTATCTGCAGGTGATCAAATTAGATTTGGAAGGTTTATTATTCTGGGCTTAAAAATAGCCTATGTGTTATTCCATATTATAATCTATCCCTATACCAAGTTACAGCCAAATCCGTTCAACCGTTAAAGTGTATCGAACATCCAGATAGGCATGACACGCATTCGAAATGTCTAAGGTCGTCAAAAAACCTGAGGTTAAAGATGCCATATCACTCTTCAATGTTCTATGACAAATCGTTTACGGTCACTGCAATCCGACTATGGAATAAACTTCCTGTCAAGATGAGACAAGCACAGACTTTAGCCAAATTTAAAACTATGGTAAAGGAACACTATTTATCTATGTAGCATACTTTTTATGTACGAGTGTGCGTTATTTAGGTAGGTATGTATGTGTATATGTGTGTATATAGGTGTGTAAGTATGTGTATATGTATGTATGTATGTATGCATATATGTAGGTATGTATGTATATATGTATGTATGTGTCTTATGGTTATGTATGTTTAGGTAGTATAATCACTTGATAAATTGTATCTATGGAATGTAAGTAAAGTATAGCAGATCTATAATAGTCCAGTCATTACGTCGAAAAAATCGGGTTAGAAATGCAAATGAACCGAGAAAGCCAAATTTTGGATATTACGTGGGGAGGGGCTAGAAAAGCTTAAGTTCAAATTGTCGACCAAAATGGCCTGGTGGGTTTTCCGCCATCTTGAAAAAAGGGTTATATTCAGTTTTTTCATCATAATTCGGTTCCCCGTTGAGATACGGAAATTTTAACAGAAAGTTTTTTGTTGCTCTTTATACGATCTACAATTAAAGTCTACACATTTTTCACGTATCGATCACCGTTATCGAAATATCGATCCAAAAAGCCATAAATTTGGGGAGAAAAAATTGTTTTTAGCTATTTCCTTCTTTCTCGTGAAAGATATCGAAAAATGTCCAGAATCAAAATTGGTGAGCGTGTTCAGACCTACAAATTCGTTTTTTTATTTTTTATTTTCCATAAGAATTACGACCTCTAGCGCGGCGCAAAGTCAGTAAGACTGTGCCCGGTTTTGATTTAGCCGCTCGCACGGTTGTATCCATACGTCAAAATGGATGAATGGTTGTTCAAACAATTATTGCAATACAAAATAAATTAATAAACCAGCCAAATTATAAATCAAACACATGAAAATTATTGATCAAATAATTTTTATGCAGCAAAAAACAATAATTACAGGTGGTAATTTTTTTCACATGTTTTTCGCCGTTTCAATGGTCCTGGCTGTAGAAGTTCTTCCTCGGTAGACTCTTCGAGTCGTGAAAACTCTTGAATCGCAGTAAATGATGCTGGGACGGTAGAAAAAACATAACCGTTTACGACCACCATACAGAGCGATAAGGAATAGTTTTCCCGCGCAAGCTAGCATCTCCGGATCGACCTTTTCTTGCTTGAATAGTTCTACCGATGACCAGAGGTTCGGGTTCTTCTCGAGGGTGCTGATGAATTTCGACTTTCCAATATTATAAAAAAACGACGTGGTGTCACAACCGCTGAAAGCATGGATGAAAAGAATGTTCTCAAGAACAGACTTATCATGCTTGAAACTATTCGGAGAGTATAGTTTTGCCGGTGTTTTGCCTCTAGCTGGTTTGCGAAAAAAAATATTTTTTTTTGTCCTGTGCAAGTCCGGAAATTAAAACCAATAGATCGATATCTTCGCCGACGATTTCCACAGAGTCATAAAACGATGCTTCTCTAATTGCTGTGGTTACAATGAGGGTATCAGCATCCTCATAAGCCTGCTCTACTTTTATTTCGGTATTTGTAAAATAACGGCGAAGCATTTGTATCAAGTTGTTTTTATTTTGGTCCCTTGCAAGAAACTTCTCCTGGCTAACTTTCAGAGCAGTAGTTTCATCAAACGTGAACTCTGGTGATTGGTTCTTCCTTGAACGTCGTGCCCTTTCCGAAGATTTGTAGGTCTGAACACGCTCAACAATTTTCTTTATGGACATTTTTCGATATATTTCACGAGAAAGAAGGAAATAGCTAAAAACAATTTTTTCTCCCCAAATTGCGGCTTTTTGGATCGATATTTTGATAACGGTGATGGTATATCGTCACAATACCAGAAATCATAATGCCTTTACTTAAAATACCCGAGCCCAAAATACCCGAAATCGAAATATCAATATTCAAAAGGCTAATATTTATAATACAAATAATTTAAAATGCCTTACGGTCGAATAACCGAAACCCAAAATATAAATTTATCAAATACCTTATCCTAAAATGTTCAAACACAAAATACCTTTTTTTTTAACATGACTTAAATCCTACATGGATGCTATATATCTGTGAATGGTTAACACCCGACTCAGAGTATCCCGACTCGGATAGGTTAGGTTAGAAGACTAAGGCGGGAGCGAAGCGAAGCGGAGCTCCTGCCTTAGCCTTCGTGGTTATTTTTTTTTGATTTTTCGTTAGCCCACTGTAGTACTTTTGTAACTCTGAATCAAAGTGTTTTAACATGAGGTAAATCCGACTAAAAACCACACGTATCCTACATAACAGCCTACAGTTGGGAGCCCCGGGTAAACCCTCAGAAGGATACCCAAAGACCAACAGACCTAGGGCAACAACTGCGACTTCACTTAGGTGGGGGGGGGGGGGGGTAAATAAGTTAAAGCCAAATAACAAAACGTGTGAGTGATAGTGACACATTGTATTCTATTTTCGGTATTTTAAATTAAGGATATTTGAAAATTTGTATTTTGAATTCTGATATAATAACTATTTGTATTTTAAATTTAGACATTTTACGGTAAGGTGTACTGAAATAAGGTATTTTGAATGTTAAGGTATTTTGAATTCGGGTATTTTGGTCTAATGCATTTTAAGTAAAGGCATTTTGATTTCTGGTATTTTAATATATAACCAACGGTGATCGATACGTGAAAAATGTGTAGACCTTAATTTATTGTAGATCGTGCAAAGAGCAACAAAAAACTTTCTTTTAAAATTTTCGTATCTCAACGGGGAACCGAATTATGATGAAAAAACTGAATATAACCCTTTTTTCAAGATGGCGGAAAACCCACCAGGTTATTTTGGTCGACAATTTGAACTTAAGCTTTTCTAGCCCCTCCACACGTAATATCCAAAATTTGGCTTTCTCGGTTCATTTGCATTTCCAAATGTATATAATGACTGGACTATAAGTACGCCAAACAACTACCACTCTTTACCTTACCAACTTCTCCATCCAAAGGTTGCCTGGTAGAGATCGCTTTTAGCGATAAGGCCGCCCATTGTATTTCTATCAGTATATAATGTATGTCATCTTAAGTTATTGAACTGGCGTACAATAAAGTGTATAATAAATAAAAAATAAATAAATAAATAAATATTCACTCTCACAAACTTTCGCATTTATAATATTATTCGTAGGTATTCTCAAACTCGTTCAGGAAACGTGACGCGGTACGTCAAAGTACTCAGTGATAATAATGACCATGTAACAGAATACTTATGTGGCAAAAAGAAAAGCTTCTCACTCTAGATTAACAACATAATATTTACATCGCACCTAAGACCGATCAACTTGCTTATTGAAGTTCTCAATAAAAAATAAGTTAGAGGTCGTTAGAGGGCCGATCGCGTCATTCTCATGGGCCAAGCGACTTCACTGATAAATAGTGCACCATCTGACCAACTGACAAGGCAACGACGAAGGTGCCTTTACTAAATTTGGAGGCAAGACCATGGACAAAACGCGATGCTAAAAATAATTCGCCTAATCATCGTTGCTCCTCACAGCTCCAAATCAAAGGGAGAATTTAAACTGGGACGATGCTAAGATGAAGAGGCAGTGTAACTAATGTAGTACTTACATGTCCACTTATATCTTGAAAGGAAAGGAGCACTCTGTAGATACGGCCGATATCTACCCACCGTCCGATCAAAGCGTATCTTTCGTAACCATGTCTTCCTTGAACTGGAAAATCCTCAAATGATAACATCGAAGTCTCTCTAGATTTATTTAGTCAGTTTATAAATTATATTGGTACCAATCTTGGTAACCATATACTATCAACCATAGTTGGGTACACTACAGAAATAATTCCCGCAAGAACTTAATGCAAGCAGTAACACGTTGTGCTTAATTCATAGGCACCTCAATGTGAACCGGTCTTTAAAGTCAAGACGTTTGTATATAAATGGATAAAAATAAAGGCATAGAATACAGTAAGTCATCTTTACTAAGGATTTTTTTAAAAGGAGAAACCTTGCGATGATGTCTCATGGTATTTTTTATAATTTATATTTTAGCGGTGTCAGGTAGCTGTTTAGAGATGGTCGATTTACCATTATGTAGATAATGATCTAGTTTTGTGACGTCTATAACATTCACTAACGAATTAGTCCGTTAATCCACCCCACACACTCACACTAAAGACAGTCGCAATACGAATCTCCATTATTACATAAAATCGTATCTGAATTGGATGTGTGAATATGGAACGTATATATAGGCAGACACACATCCAATCCAGAAATTAATTTGTTAATAGAATAAATTAACTTACATATTTGATACAAAGGTACTAATGATACAACATCATAGGTAAGAAAGAAAGGCTTCCTTCTGAACACTCTGATATTTTGTCGCACAAGAGGCCACCAAGTGTGAAGCAGGTGAATAAACACATCGATAAAGAATACTACTTCACATGCATTCATTGTGATATCCAGGAACAGTGAGCTCTCATCCACATAATACGCAAGTAGGAAGTGTAACATGTATTTATAAGTTATCGTCAAGATTACCAACCCCTAGAAACGAACAAATTATTATTGTTACCAAATAACGAAATAGGTATTAAGTCAAGCCCATAGGTATTGTCATTGTAGTGTTTGAGAACGAGGAGCGGGTGTAATTTGCTCTATCACCGCCACAAACCCTGTCGCACAACATTCCAACTGGCGTGGATTGCTAGTTAATTTCAATTGACTTTAAATATGGACAGATTTATGTATCCATACATGTATTTATAAGTTATCGTTAAGATTACCTACACCCCTAGAAACAAACAAATTATTATTGTGACCAAATAACGAAATAGGTATTAAGTCAAGCCCATAGGTATTGTTATTGTAGTGCACGGCTGCTGACTTGAGAACGAAGAGCGGGTGTAATTTGCTCTATCACCGACACAAACCCTGTCGCACAACATTCCAACTGGCGAGGATTGTTAGTTAATTTCAATTGACTTTAATTAGATTTATCTATCCATTTTAAAGTCAAGTACAGTACTATGGCCAGTCATGGATAGGTGACCACCGCATGACCACTTTGTGTCTTTTATTTGCGAGCGTTTCTGTGCTTCGGAAGGCACGCTAAGCCGTTGGTCCCGGTAGCCAGTATAATGGCAGTCGTTAAGCCAAGTTGAAGGCCTTTATGAGCGGCTTGAAAAATTTCAACAGCGGCCAGTCACAACCTGCGCCTGTACATATCAACACGACAATACCTATTACGTGGGACAAAATCTAAAAAAGGTGAAATGTGGGCATATAATATGGCTTTACTTATCCCTTTGGAGATAAAAGTCGTGATCATTTAAATCATTAGTCATGTCAGATTCATCTAGTTCTTGGACTCATGGTCAACTCAAACTCTACTCTTCACTTCAAAAAATGGAAATAAATAAACCAATGTTGTCAAATTTACCCGAAACCACACATTCCATGCCAACATAAGAAAAGCTGTCGTGTACTTCCGTAGCCTGCCTTCCCATAAAAAGTTGCCATGACGCTGCTCCAACACATTTTTCTGATTGATAACAACTGCACTGCCTTGAGTTACTTCGGTTCTGTCATGAGAAAGAAAGCAAACAATATAAATGCTACTGACTTATACAAGTTAATTGATATTACGTTAAATTAATAGTTACCAAGATATTAAAATTAAAATGTTATAAATTAAGACTACAATAAAAAATTTAAACAAAAATTACGAAAGTAAATGTGTCATAAATTTCTCTGCTCAGCTGTCTTCAAGTGTCAGCGTCCACAGAACACTGCAAACATTGCCACGTTGTATGGCAATGCTTAATCACCGTCCCAAAAAAGAATCCAGCCCTCTGATCAGTAGTAGTGTCAAATAAACGCGTTCCTAAATCTCTCAAGAAAATTTGAGTGCTAAGACCCCATGGCCCTAAGGTCTTCATCTCAAATCGCTCAAACACAATCTCCAGAGAGATTATTTTTGCCGTTTAAAGACTCAGCAGAAATGGATAATAAAAATTTACGAGGTATTTTTAAAATTTGTAAGTATATAAATGTTATGAAGCAGAAATGCTTACGTGGTCCCAAGCGAAGGCTGACTAACACTTCTGTGTAAGCGTCCTAACATTTTGTTCCGCGCTGCTTAGCAGAAATCATTAACTATTTTCATAAATTGTATATCAACATGTGTCATTACTTTAGACAGCAAAGCCATCCTGATGTTGACATTTCTATTTAAAACATAATATCCATGTCTAATTTTTTAGGGTTTCGTACATAAAGGGTTGATAATGAACCCTATTTATGAGACTTCACAGATGTATTTCTGCTGCCGCTATAACAAGAAATAGGTACTAAAATCAGAAAAGTTCCTATTCTACAAACGTGATTTTTTGTCGTTTTTAGGGTTTCGTAGCCAAATGGCAAAAACGGAACCCTTATAGATTCGTCATGTCTGTCTGTCTGTCTGTCCGTCCGTGTGTCACAGCCACTTTTCTCCGAAACTATACGGCCTATGCTATTGAAACTTGGTAACTAGATGTATTCTGTGAACGGCATTAAGATTCTTATATAACACTAGAAAAAAAGCAGTAAATTTTAGGGGTCCCCATACTCAGAACTAAAACTCAAAATTTTTTTTTTCATCGAACCCATACGTGTGTGGTATCTATAGATAGGTCTTCTAAAATGCTGTTGAGGTTTCTAACATCATTTTTTTCTAAAGTGAATAGTTTGCGCAAGAGGGACTTCCAAAGTGGAAAAATGAGTGTCCCCCCCCCCCCCCCCCTCTAACTTCTAAACTAAGAGAGTGATAAATCTAAAAAAAAAAATATAATGTACATTGCCATAAAAACTACCAACGAAAATTGGTTTGAACGAGATAGAGCTGGTAGTTTTTTTTTAATACGTCATAAACCGCAATTTTCGGTTAGAAAAATCACTGCCACTGCGAACGTGTTAAAACATCAATCAAAGTTACAACGAACTACAAGAACTTTTATATTATGTTACTTGCTGCTCCGAAACCCTTCCTGGGCGAGTCCAACTCGCACTTGGCCGGTTTATTTTGGTACAGGATCCTCCGTGTGCGAGTTTTAATCGCACTTGACCGGTTTCTTTTGTTACCATGCCTGCCTGTCCTGTTATCAACATTTTTACTACAAAGCAATGTATTTATTTATTTATTTTATTTATTTACACTTTATTGCACGCCAGATAAAAAACTTAAAATAGGAACATTTGTTAAAAAGCAGTACAATGGGCGGCCTTATCGCTAAAAGCGATCTCTACCAGGCAACCTTTGGATGGAAAATGCTGGTTGCAGGTAATGAGTGGTTGTTGTTTGGCGTACGTCTAATTACAGTGTTTAATTGAGTTACGTACATCATAATTGTCATTTACTTGCTATACTTAACATATAAATACGACATAATATATACATATTACATATCTATGTATTATTTACACAAACATACTCTATACAAATATATATCTATAAACAAATATATATCTATAGATAAATATATATATAAATCTATAAACAAACACATAACCATAAATAAATTTATATACACACATACATATAGCTAATCTACTTTGATGGATAGAGTTCCTTAACCATATCTTTAAATTTCGAAATTGTCTGCGCTCGCCTTATTTTTACGGGTAGTCGATTCCATAGTCGGATCGCAGTGACTGTAAAAGATATGTCATAAAAAGTTGACGAGTGAGACGGCATCTCAATCAATGTCTCATCAATGTCTGAACGGAAAGGAACGATTTGCGTGAGAATCACGGTCCTTTTAGTGTTTTAATTTAAATTCTCGAAAACTAAATTAGTCTACAGAGACGGCATTTATTATTAAAATCCTCTGAACTTGTGTCGGTGAATTCCGTAAGTGGTGTATATGTGTATGCGTAGCTCAAGCACACTTTGTATATTAATTGCCTTCTGTACATTATTGTATTGTGGGTATAGGCAGATTTCAAAATGAACATGAACAAGTATAGACAAAGACACTTGCAGCAGATGAAATTCTATACGATACTGAAGTTTCGTTTCAGAGAAAACCCCTAACTGTTTCTACACAAGGTCAAACGATACGCGATATTTTCACCGCAATTGAATACAACCGTTGGTCATGCGGCGACCGCTTCCAGTAAGTTTCCCACCCTGCGTTGCATAGAATATCTAAGAAAGGGAATCCATGTTCCCAGGTGTAGAATAAACTACACCAGGCAACATGGATTCCCGTTTTTAGATATTCTATGCATATTTTAATAACGTTATCCCACACGACTTGTACAATTCATGATGGGCTTCGTAGGACTTCGAATCCCCTTGTGGCGACGCGAAAGAGTACAAAATGTCGCCATCCCATTTCATACCGAGGAGGTTGTCGTAAGAGGCGGCTAAGGGAATACTTTCGCAAAACAATCCATTGCGTGGAGAAGGAAAACTCGATAACCTATTATCTAGGTTGTCAGTACAATGACAATCGATAAGCCAAGTTATCAACTGTGGGTCGTCGCACCCTGCGTCTGTCCATTTCAACACGGCAATAGGCTCCCCACATAATACGTGGGACATAAAACTATAAGGTATCCTGGGGGTGTATACCACTGCCTACCCCTCCGGGAATAAAGGGCTGTTAAATTGTAAGCATTAGCCAGACGTAGATGGCATTTACTTTGTAATAACCATGAAAATAGATTAAAAAATAAAACGGTCGGAAAAAATTCGCAATGAAAACGCTAACCCAGTGAAATGGACAAACGGAGCGTCGTAGGCCCTCATATAAAATGCAAATATGCGTCCAAGCTGTAACAACGAAAGAATAATTCATATTCGGGAGGTGTGCGCAACGGGGGTGGCCATTCATTTTTAACCGACTTCAAAAAAAGGAGGAGGTTCTCAATTCGTCTGTATGTATTTTTTTTTATGTATGTTAAGTGATATTTCCGTCAATTATAGACGGATTTCAAAATTTCTTTTTTTGTTGAATAGGGTTTACTTCTGAGGTGGTCCCATTTTCACCAAGTCAGGATGTGATGATGGGATCCAGGAGAAAACGAGGGCAACCACCGAAAATTGTAGGGACAACTAGTGCCCTTGTTAACTTTTTAATTAAGTGCTTTAATGTTCCACATTTTAATGAAGGTCTGGAGACGATCTGATGATAGAGTCGAAAGACAGTCTAGGGCATTCCTTAACAATTTACAGCAGTTACCTTGTGTTTGGGCTTGATTGATTTGTATTGATGAGAACTTTACACTTAGATTGATAGATCCGACTTTAAAAAAAAGGAAGTTCTCAATGTTTTATGTATGTTCACCGATATTTCGTCAATTATAGACGAATTTCAAATCTGCTTTTTGTTGGATAGAGTTCACTGCTGAGGTGGTCCCAATTTCACCAGGTCGGAATCTGATGATGGGAATCAGGAGAAATCGAGGGCAACCACCGAAAATTGTAGGGACAACTAGTGCGTTTGTTAACTTTTTAATTCAGTGCTTGAAGGTACTACAATGTAATGAATGTTTGGAGTCGATCTCATGATGGAACCGAAAGACAGTCGAGGGAATTCCTTAACGATTTACAGCAGCTACCTTGTGTTTGGGCATGATTGATTTGTATCGATGAGAACTTTCACCTAGATAGATATATTTTTCGATTCACCCGTCACTTAAAATGATGAAAAAAAATTTTTCAATAAAAAATAAAACCGACTTCAAGCAAATCCTGAAAAATTAAATTTACTTAGCACAAAGAAATATGTATTTTGATTTATCATATTTAATTCAATATAATATTGAAGTTGGTGCCATCAATATAATACCTACATAAAACTATGGGTTTACTTGGCGCCGACTCCAATATGATATTGAATAAATATGATAAATCAAAATACATATTACTTTGTGCTAAGTAAATTTAATTTTTCAGGATTTGCTTGAAGTCGGTTTTATTTTTTATTGAAAAATTTTTTACATAGTTAATTGGTGAGGCCTCTACATATTTTGCCCACATGTAATTTTGAGCTTAAAAGATCAGTGAGCGATGTTGAGCAAAATTGAAGGATTTTTTATAAAAACATTATTGACTAGTGGTCGTCCGCGACTTCACTTAACTAGTAATTCTGCTAAGAGTAGACCTCGCGAGCACCCAGGAAAAGAAAAGCAAGTCAAATCATCAAGATCCGTTCTTAAATAATGTGACAACAATCTTCACCCCCTTTCTCCCCGATTCCCCCCCCCCCCCCCATCAAAAAAAGCTCGACAAAAGTTTTATTTTAAATCAAAGAACACGTGTGGCAAGTTTGGTGAAAATCGGTTAAGAAATGGTTCCTCTAGACCGGAACTGAAATACACACAAAGAAGATTCGTTTTGTAGAATCAGAGAAAATAGCTCGCATCGCCCGCTCGGTCAAATAATCGCAACCCTTGGGATTGATCTTAAAAAGAAATTTCGCATTCGCCGAGTACATCGAAACGCTAGTCAAAATGTAAAAAAAAACCTAGAATCCCCTTTACGGAGTCATTAACTCAAGCTACATATAGAGAAGACAGAAACACACTCAGAATCGATTAAGCTAATATGTTTTTATACCAAAACAGTTAGCACTGAGCTTCTATCAGGACCGACAAGTGTATTTTAGGTAGATACCTTACAGGGTCGGCAGCGCGAGTGTGGCGCCTCTGGTGTTGCAAACGTTCATAGGCTGCGGTGACCACCAGTCCTTCTGGTGGGCCGTATGCTTGTCTGCCTGTGGTATAAAAAAAAAAGATTTTGTGATTCGTTTGCTTTTGAATATAAAACGTCAAACTATTTAGATAACTATACATAAATTCATATGGTATAAAACTTTTAAACGAGTAGCAGCTGCGTTGTGACACTTGCATCAAAAGGCGCCACATTCTCAATATTGCCTTCAGAACTTCTTAACTCTCAGCAATGAGAGTGTGTAAGAGAATAGTCATACTATAAATTAAATATGCCATGTATGTTAACGAGGCATATATTACAAAGGAATGGATCATGCACAAAGTAAAAGTTTATTAACGCGAACAAAGTCAATATCACAATGAAAAAGCTAAAAGTTAATATGAAAAATTAGCTTTAGCCGTACCAGCATCAAATACTGCGTAGATACACACAGCCGTAAAGTAATACGAGCCTGTACAAAGACTGTTGAAATAAAATTGGATTTAGGAATATTGACTCTGCTAAAACACGTTTTGTTGAAGTACCCATTAAATCTTTTAGGGAATATAATCCCACAATTGGGCGCAATAAGTGTGTACATATGCCGATTAATAATAATTGACTAAGTTTTGGTGCAGGCGTAATTTTCAGGGAGGCAGGTAATACAGAAGTCGCTCGAATGTTTTTCAATTATTTCATAAACATAAAAAAAACATTTAAGTATGAAGATAAACTTCGTACATTCGGCAGAGCACCGATTAACAAGAAGACGTTTAATCAAGCTGAATTTTACTGTATTATATTGAAGTCAGGGTTCAGCACATCAAATGATATCACTTACGCACAGCATAAGATCAATTTGACTGACCACGTGGTCCAGTGGTTAGTGTGCCTGACTATGGATTCGTAGGTCGAGGCTTCGGTTCCCACCCAGGACAAATCTCTTTGTGTGATGAGCACTGAGCACATTGATTTGTTCTGTGTCTGAGTGTAATTTATCTATATTGTGTATGTATTTAGAAATATATAAATAATTATGCATGTTTATCAGTCGTCTAGATCCCATACACAAGGTTATATTAGCTTAATTTGGGTTAAAAAAAAATATATATATTAGGTGCTTACATATGAAATTGGCGTTTTGTATAGGAGGAACAAAAAGTCGAATATTTTTAAATATAATATATTTAATTAATCAAAGTATGAACCATTGTTTTCTATGCATTTTTGCCATCTCATAGGTAGTTCATTGATCCCTTTACTAAAAAAACCAGTCGGACGGGAATCAATAAAATCTGTGAAGGCGATTTGGACTGCCCCATCAGAGTTGAATTTTTTCCCTTGCAAGAAGTTGTCCAAATTTCGAAAAAAATGGTAATCTGTTGGAGCAAGATCCGGGGAGTACGGAGGATGTTTTAGACATTCCAATTGAAGCTCTTCTAATTTTGTAGCCGTCTGTTGTGCAGTGTGTGGTCTAGCGTTGTCGTGAAGCAGCAGTGGCGTGGAGCGATTGACCAGCCTAGGTTGTTTAGCCGCTAGCTTTTCCATCATGGTTTGCAATTGCTGACAATAGACATCAGCCGTAATAGTCTGGCCAGATTTGAGAAAACTGTAATGATCAATACCGGCACTAGTCCACCAAACGCTTACAAGTAACTTTTTTGGGGTTAATTTTCGCTTGGGGCAGGATTTGGCTGGCTGGCCAGGATCCAACCATTGCGCTGAGCGCTTTCGATTATCGTAAAGAATCCATTTTTCGTCACAGGTAATGATTCGGTTTAAAATACCTTCATTATTGTGCCGGTTCAGTAATGTAACGCAGCAGTCGACGCGCTTTTGCCGGTTTGCTTCAGTCAATTCGTGAGGTACCCACCTTTCAAGCTTTTTAATCTTCCCAATTTGCTTCAAGTGAATTAAAACAGTTTTATCACTAACACCGCAGCCTGCAGCTAACTCGGACGTGGTTTGCGATGGATCCACTTCCACAATAGCCTTCAATACTTCATTATCAACTTGAGTCTCAGGCCGTCCACGGGGCTTGTTCTGCAGGTCGACATTTCCTGAACGAAAACGTTGGAACCAAAAACGAACTGTGTTTTCTTTTGCAACATGACCGCCATACACATCATTCACCCTTCTAGTCGTTTCCGCAGCACTAGTGCCACGGCGGAACTCGTACTCGTAAATAATGCGATATTTTAAGTTTTCCATTTTGTAAAATGAGTGACGCAAACAGAAAAAAACAGAAGAAAAAAACAAATGAATGACGGTCATCGAAGGATAAATACATGAGTAAATAGCTGGGAAAATTTGAATTTGGAATTCCTTACCAAAGATTCCATTTTGTAAAATGAGTGACGCAAACAGAAAAAAACAGAAGAAAAAAACAAATGAATGACGGTCATCGAAGGATAAATACATGAGTAAATAGCTGGGAAAATTTGAATTTGGAATTCCTTACCAAAGAGGAGAAAATCGTAATTAAAGTGGCCAGTACGAAAAACGCCAGTTTGATGTGTAAGCACCTAATATATTCTCGGACACTTCACACAACGCTATCTGATCCCAAAGTAAGCTAGGAATAACCTGCTTGTGTTATGGGTATCAAACCACGGATATTAATACTTATATACTTTTAAATACATACATATTATACATAGAAACACCCAGACTCTTGAGACAAACATTAATGGGTCACACAAATATTTGTCTCCGGTGGGAATCGAACCCACGACCTTCAGCGCCGCAGGCGGTATCACTACCGACTGCGCCACACAGGCAGTCGTTAGATGATGTTGTGTGAGAATTTCCACAAAAAATATTACCATTTAATTTATTAAATAATGAAAAATAATCGTAGCTGGCACCAACAAAGGTGCGAAAAGAGAAGCTACTTCCTCTCCTGCACATGGAGTACTAGTAACTTCTCTCTTCAGCAGTTTCTACAGGCAACAATAATATCATATAGCTTACCAGTTGCCTGATAACTTGACCATTTGTCAGAACACTGCGCCGGCGCCGTAGCTTTCCTCAACCCCAAAAGCATTTATAAATAAAGAAAAAACCGGCCAAGTGCGAGTCGGATTCGCGCACATAGGGTTTCGTACCAAAAAACGGTACAAAATCACATTTGTTGTATGGAAGTCTCCTTAATCCCCACTTTCTTTCTGGTTTGTTATTATAGCGACAACAGAAATACCTAATTTTGTGTAAGTTTTAGATTTCTAGCTATCACGGTTCCTGAGATACAGCCTTGTGATAAACAGACCGACAAACGGACGGTGAAGTGTCAAGTATCGTGAATACGGCGACGTTTTTACCCTTTGGGTACGGTATTTTGTATATCGATGGTACGGAATGGTACGGAGCCCTAGAAAGCACCCATGTATTTTTCATAAGACTGATAGTAAATCTCTTTTATTTAAAAAAAAATGGATAATGAGTATAATATTACTGCTAAAATATTTTATACGGGAGTAAAAGCTATGAAAATCTAGAATTAAAAATCCTTCTAATGCACAAAATTATTTCGCTGGCAACACCGTGTCGAATAAAGTCATAGCTTTTAGTTTACCTACCCTCATTTTGTTTTTAACTGTAAAGACACAGTGGGTAGTTTGAGTTGACCATTGATAATATTGTTGTGATTGAAATATATCGCTTACGCAGATATAATATCACTAAAATCGTTTCAATTAAAAATAAAATTATTAATATTACAAGTAGTGTAATATAAGTTTTTCAGTGTTTTCATCTTCATACAGAAAGTGAAAAGATGTGCCGCATGATGTTTAATATATTCCTATAAAATTAGCTTAAATTCTTCTAAGTTGCACCCGTTTGTAGTGAAACTAATTTTTTAATACAGTTGCTCAAAAAGTGGCGTATTACAGGGACGTAGAGCGTTCGGGATGTGGGCTATTACACACTCGTGCTTTTTCTTTAGCATTCCCGCACTCGTGCGTTTTCTTACCCAATTGTCAAAATAATGTATGTGATTCATGCAAATATTTCTAAAAAAAGATACTAACTTGTTTCAATATCAGATTAAAAGTAATTTTAATTAAAATTTAAGCATAAATTAATATTAGTATCGGCCAAATTAAATTTATAAAAATAAAAAAAGTTGGCTGTATGAAGTGCACTGCCATAGTCTCTGCTTAGAAAGGTATATATTCTTTTACGGTTGGCGCCATTTTGGATATTCAGGTTTAATGTGTTTTTATTATTTTATAAAATTGCTTATTTTTTTCGCAACTGTATTAAAAATAGTTGTTCGATACAACGTGTGGGACTGTTATTTAAACTCGTTCCGACTGTCTACCCTCGCCTTCGGCTCGGGTCAACACCTGTCGTAACTCGTTGTAATAACAGAAATCCCACACTTATATCGAAAACTACTATTCCCTTTTTAAGTTGTTGTGTTTTATTTTCACGTAAGTACAATTTATATATACATTGAAGCTAGATTTTAATTTTAATTTTAGACTAGTTACTACGAGATCATGGCTCTTGCAATAAACAGAGCGCCGAAATATCGGAAATATTCAATAATAAATGGTAAATATCCCGGTAACTCTTAATTACTGTTAGTGACCATGAAACTTTAAATACATAGATTACTAACAACTAGCCGAAGTCACGGGGTTTCACCTGCGTAGTCCCTACCCATGGGAATGAAATATAGCTTATCTTACCTGGGAATAGCGTAGCTTCCCAATAGTAAAACAGTTTTTTAAATCAGTTCAACAGTTTAAGAACCTATTCAATACAAATAACAAACAAACTTAGTATTGCAATAAATGCAACACTAGGTACTAGACTACTATTGGAAGTCCTGGGAAATCCTTCCGAGGGCTTACCCGGGGCACCCAACCGTAGACTGTTGGGCAGGATACGTAAATTTTTTTAGTCGGTAGGAGTCCGGCATAACATCCATGTGGATTTTTCCTCACATAAAAAAAAAACAAGAAGCCGTGAGACGGTCTCACCCGGCTGCCCCATTCTAAAACGTTTATTGTGAAAGTGAAAGTTCAATCCGATTGACGTTGTCATTTTTATTTTATTTCAAACTTTGAACAGATGATACACAACATAGTTTAATGCAGCAGAGTCACAGACTACAGACACAAGTCTCGCCATAAGCCCCTCTGCAATCTATTTTATAGAGAGGGGCTAAAAAGTACCAGACTGCTACTATCTAAATATTAATCTGTTGTCTACACATTCCGTCGGTATGTGTGATAACTAGCTAGTTCGAACAAAAAAGCGCAAACGTTGGCATTGCCCTCAGTCGCAGCGGAAAAATGTTCCTTTACAAAGTGGAGCAGAATTGTAAAAGGCAGCAGTAACTGTATGCTTTTTGACGGTAGCTCTGTTGCGCTTCTAATTAACGATGTTCAAGAAGCGTTTTACGTGTCTCTCCCGTACTTTGCCAGAGACAATCATTTTTGTGAGGAAGAATATTAATTAAAAAGGTGCGTTTGTCACACAGTTTGCTTAGCAATTCTGACTGCTGCAGATTAATAACTGATTTCTGTGCATTTTCTAAAATATGATCTTTAAAGCATTGGATTGGCGTACGTAACCAGAAATAAAATCCACAAAATGGTATAGTTTGAAGTAGTATTGTCCAAAGAAAAATCATCACTATCTAACTTACATGAGTACATAAAGTAAGTAAGAACTTGTGTGCGGGGCAGGGTTACTTGACGGCTACGTCATCGCTTCAGACAGTACGTTCATGGTGCTTTAATTTAAAACAAAATGTACCTTACTATTAACCAACATGTTATGTATGTATCGAAAACCCGATCTAGATTGAATCTATCCTTGACTATAAATTTCGGTAGCATTATAATATGAAAGACTTGACAGCTAGTTTCTGTGGATATCGAACCTCTCAATAATGTCATTTGGCAATGACTTGTGACAAAACATTAACCCTTGAAGTGTAGTTGTAAAATTATATGAACGGTATAAAGACTGACGCCTATCGGCGTGAAAAGTTTTGATCAGCGTTTTCCGATTCGTTAGATACAAAAATACAAATCTCTTTGTTATTATTATCATTACTAGCTGGTGTATGAAAGGAGAGGTATTTCTTTATCAAAGTATTGCAAGGTTTGTATCATATAAATGTTCCCACTTTTTTGGTGTTTACAAAGCTATAATCAATCCGTTTTCATTATTAAATGTTTATCTGGCTGTAACGTGGTAGATCTGAATACCGCGTGTTTGAACATTTTGAGGTTAAATTTTCTAGAAACTAGGAAGATTTACAACTGTATTTACTGCAAATCAAAAAATTTAATCAAGAACCTGATACAGTGTCTTTTTCGGTGATTTTATGCCATGTCCTCTTTATCTCAACCTATGCCCGTTTTACCCTGAACGAGTGCTCCCATTAGGTCCCCCTATTGGGCAAGGCGGACATAAGTAGAGGTTTTGTAATTTGCTTATATATATAAGTCATCCGTTTTTGTATTTCCGATAAATCAAACCATACTCCATTCGAAAGCGTTAGTAATGCATCTTTGGGAAAAACAAAAAATAATGTGACTATGTTAGAAACCAATTTTCTTTTCAACTTTCCTCTATTTTGCCCGCTTTGGGCACATCTACCCTAGAGTTTCGGCTTCAGCGTCGATTAGAGAACGCCGTACAATTAAAATTTTCAAAATATCTTCTATGTACAGGCCTTCTACAATTTTATTATATGTACCTATACTTATATAGATTATGCATTAGTCAAGTTTTGATGATAATATCTATGACGCTTATAGGCGTCTTCCGCTTCAGGTTGTCATTTTATTTATGTCGATAGGCGTCAACGCAACAAACGAAAAATATTTTCTAGAACTTTCAAGTTACTCTTAAAATACAAAGCAATGAGATTGTCCTCGACACAACGCCCGCGGACAGAGAGTGCTGACATAAAATTGAAGTGAACTTAGTTAGGGAGTCATCAGTGAAGTGTCGACTAAAGTCTCGGTCATATTGGTGTAACATCATATTTTCTGGACAATATTTAAAGAGAACGACGTACATTCACAGTATTGTCGGAGTATCAATATTGATAACCTATACTCGGTACAAAAATACGCAACGCAACACTTAATACAAAGCAAACATAATTGTTCCTCCACTTACTAGTAGTGCCTAGGTAGTAGGAAAGTACTTGTTCGCAAACCGTTCTAATTGTAATTCTAAATAACACTCCGCGCACTAAATTTTGTTTGAAAAAGGTTTCTGTTTAATAAATTGCAAAATCATTGTATTGCAAATTTTGTGAGACACTGTGGAATAAACCTAAGACTACAAGCCCGTGTTCGCAATCCTGGAGTCGCCGAGGAGAAAAATCCCACCCTTGCTAGTGATTGAGTTAACTCCTGACCGGGAAATGGACATCCCCCTTCACTTTTGTAACAATACTACAGTAAAGACTACGGTACACTGACTTTTAGTATAATATTGGTATATATCTGCACCTAGTTTCTTTAATTCGCCAGTTAGCCCGTTTGAGTTAAACTTATTGAATAAGATACGGAAATAAATATTTAAAAAAACCGGCAAGTGCGAGTAGGATACGGACCAAAAAACGGTAAAAAATCAAGTTTTTTTTCGGAAGGGAGCCCCAATGTATTTACTGATCTGATTTTAGTATTTGCTGTTATAGCGGCAAAAGAAAAAAATCAACTGTGAAAAATTCAGCTCTCTAGCTATATACCACGGTTTCTGATAAACAGCCTTATGAGTCATGACAGACAGATAGACGGACAGCGAAGTCTAAGTAATAGGGTCCCGTTTTTGCCTTTTGTACGGAACCCTATCGCCTAAGATAGCTAAAAATATTCGGATTAGAAAAAAGAAGGAATCCGACCCCAGTCCCTTCTGGTCCCTTATTAGCCAATCGCTCACATTTATTTAAAAAAAAATTGAGTTACTCATTGACATGATAAACAGTTTTCATTTAGTATACCTACTATATGAGTTAAAAACTCCTACCTTTTGGGTAGGTACATACATTGCGGGTTTAAATTATTCTAGTTCAACAAAGTTAACTCGTGACAGAGACCATCTAATGGAGCTCATTGAGAACTAACGCATTGTTTCAAGTGCAATTTAAAGTTCAATGACGTGAGAGTATACCACTTCTTCATTATTCTAGCATTAGTACATATTGAATAACACGTCTCGGCATTCTCAAAGGTAAAATATAAACTTTGATAAAACTTAACAAAGTTTATATTTTACCGATGACGAGAATGCCGAGAGGCGAAACCGGTCAGATGTAAAGTAAATAAATGTTGTGGAACAGTAAAAGTGGTGTTATTCAATATGTGCAACAGGTTCCATCAAGTGCCATCAACCAACAGCATAAATAATCTAGCGTTAGTACTTTATCGTTATCAAATCCCCGCTTCACAGCCCAAGGACCTACTTTACCCCCATCTGCTTCTTACAGCTGCTGTAGGCAATCCTAATTTGTTAGTAAGTAAAATAAGCACTAAGTAAATGAATGTATGAAATCAATAATCAATAATGCCTTTAGTAAATAGTTGTAAATTTCCGGAATATTGTTTCTAATTTCTGAAAGCAGGGTGTCCCTATTTACCGAATTAAAGGCACAGGGACAGGGAGACCCTGCTTTCAGAAATTAGAAACAATATTCCGGAAATTTACAACTATTTACTAAATTGTTATCATGAACCATCAAAATTAATGTATAAATGCAACGAAATCTCTTCTGAAGTCGGTTGCCAGCAGGGTGATCCCCTTGGGCCAGCCATATTCAGCCTATCTATTAACACTATCATTCAAAATTTTACGTGTGGTATTTAGATGATGGGACTCTTGGAGGTGATGCCGCTACTGTTCTCTCAGATCTTTTGGAAATAAAAAACAAATTTAAGTTGATTGGTTTGGAATTAAATTTTAATAAGTGTGAATTATATATTCATAACGCTCACAACCGTTCCGAACTCATAGAAAATTTTGATTTCTTATGTCCAAATATCAAAATTATTAATAGAGAGAATCTTAACCTCTTAGGGTCTCCGATGTGACCCATAAATGTTTGTCTCAAGAGTCTGGGTGTTTCTATGTATAATATGTATGTATTTAAAGTATAATAAGTATTATAAGTAATAATATCCGTGGTCTGATACCTATAACACAAGCAGGTTATTCCTAGCTTACTTTGGGATCAGATAGCGTTGTGTGAGATGTCCGTGAATATTTATTTATTTATTTGATTTTTGAAGATGCTTTTCCAGAAATAATAGCACAGAAAATTTTTAAATTTGAATCAAATGTGGATCGACTTCTTAATATTAATTCACATTATGCAATCACAATTTTAAAATTTTGTCTATTTGTTCCTAAATCTATGTATCTGCTTCGTTGTTGTCCTTTTTGGAAACATCACAATTGTTTATTTGCGATTCCCTCATAAAAACGTCTTTAAAACGTATTTTGAACATACATCTTAATGAACAATCTTGGACTCAAGCTTCCCTTCCCATTAAATACAGTGGGTTAGGGATCCGCAAAGTCTCCAGTGTGGCTTTGCCAGCCTTTTTGTCATCTGTACATGCCACGTTACCACTCGTAGGTAAAATCCTAAGCAATTGTCTTACTAACTATGAGATGGCTGACTGTACAGATGCCAAGGATACTTGGCTTATGGCTTGCCCAGGTCAAAATTTTCCTATTCATCCAAATTCACAACGGAGCTGGGACGAGGCAATTTCAAAATAACTTTTGACTCGTTTTTAAACGCTAGCTTAGGCCCAGATCGTGCTAGACTATTAGCGCTCAGCAGAAAGGAATCCGGTGATTGGTTGAATGCTTTTCCAACTGCTAACACCGGAACCTTTCTTGAACCGGACACTTTGAGAATGGCAGTTGGCTTGAGACTTGGCGTCCCGCTCTGCGCCCCACACCGTTGCCCCTGTGGTGTTACCGTTGACTCTATGGGACACCATGGACTATCTTGCTTGAAGAGCGCAGGCCGCTTCTCTCGCCACGCTGCGCTTAACGATATCATTCGACGTGCTCTTGCCACCGTCGGTGTGCCCGCTCTCTTAGAGCCAAATGGCATTTTTAGGGACGATGGCAAGAGACCGGATGGGATGACCTTAATTTCGTGGGAGATGGGTCGGGTGCTGGTTTGGGATGCCACTTGTGTAGACACTTTGGCCCCGTCCCATCTTCCTAGAACAAAAGAAAAAGCCAGCGCGGCAGCGGAAGCGGCAGAATATAAAAAAATAATTAAGTATAGGGGTCTCGGCTCGTCCTACAATTTTATTCCAGTCGGTGTCGAGACCCTAGGTCCATGGGGTCCCAACGCACATAACTTTTTTAAAATTTTGAAAAAGCGTCTTGTGCAGTCAACTGGTGACCTAAGGGCTGGCAGTTATTTCTCCCAACGACTAGGCATCGCCGTTCAAAGGGGAAATGCTGCCAATCTTTTGGGCACAATGCCACGGGGGCCCTATTTAGATTTAGTTTAGTTTTATTTATTCATATTGTAAATAGTTATTAATTTATTTTAACATTTGTCTAATATTTTATTTAATAAATTTAATGTACCACTAAAAAAATAAAAAGATAATGAATGAAACGGACTTAATATAAAATTACCTGAAGCTAGGTTTCGTCTTGGAAAACTATTTTCAGGCATTGTTTCCAGGGTTGTCTTGTGCTTTGAGACACGTTTTGTAATACAGCCTTTAGAAAAAACTAACCAAATTTTAAGCTCAAAATGCTTACAATACAGATATTTTAAGCATAGTGAGCCTATAATATTTAAGTTGTTTGTTTGATTTTTCTTTGCCAGAAAGCCGTGGCGACATCTAATGAATTGGGAGCCACCAACGAAGTATTATAATTAGACACGTCATGCACGAACATCCCGGCTTTCAAAACAACAGA
Organism: Miltochrista miniata; assembly: GCA_933228765.1. Taxonomy (NCBI): domain Eukaryota; kingdom Metazoa; phylum Arthropoda; class Insecta; order Lepidoptera; family Erebidae; genus Miltochrista; species Miltochrista miniata. The sequence goes on along the minus strand of OW121748.1, from coordinate 31,733,208 downwards.
TCTTTTGTAAATTTTAAAAAAATATCTTTGGTAGCATGCATAACGAACTGGACTTGGACACTCTCTCGCTCGAGACCACGGTGCGAGCCATGCTCTCCAGCGGGAGTAAGTGGGACTGCGCCGCCTCTTTCTGCGAGCAGGTCAAGCTCGTAAAAGAGGCAGCGGGGCGGAAACGGTAGAGAACTCTCCCACCCGAGTTCCGCAGTCGGCGACTTGGGCGCCGCCGACGTGTCTTCGCTGAGGTCTACCGGCTTCCATGACCGGGGGCCTGAGGACGGTGTTAGGGCTGCTCACCGTCCTTACAAAAGCAGGCCCATGACGGCAGCGTGACGTGAGGGATTCACGCACGCCCCCCCTTAGAAGTGGGATCACACCCGAAAAAGAGACGGACCTGGCGCTGTTGTGCCCACGCCGTGCACTCCACCAGCGTGTGGAGCACCGTGTCATCGCTGCGGTCCTCGCAGTGCTGACACTCGGCCGTGGTTTCCCGGTGATTTCGCCACAGATACCTACCGAAGCTACCGTGCCCGGCAAGCATCTGTGTCAACCGGTAGGAGAGAGCACCGTGTCTTCTCTCCAGCCACTCGTCCATGACCGGTCTGACGGCCGCGATTGTGGCGAATCCCCCCTTTGGTTGCTCAAGTCGCACCTTCCATGTCTCATTCAGGCATAACTGAACACCACCTGCCAGCTTCAAAAATTTTCACAGCTAACAATTTTGTTTTTGAAATAAACAGTGTTTCACTTTCGAAGAAAACACAATGTCACAGAAACTTGAGGAGATCCAGATTGTGCAAAAGAGTCTTGAGGATAGTTTCTTCAGGAAAATGGACGAACTGCAGGCCCAATTGCATGCTAGTGGCCCAGCGAAGGACACCGTGGCTAAGGTTGCAGAGGAGTTCCGCACCTTTCGAGAACTCATATACAATATCCTTGGCCTACTACGGAGGCAAATAGCGGAATGCATCAGGTCAGTGGATGTTGTCGATACTTGGCAGCGTCGGAAGGGACTAGTTTTCTCGGGCATCACTGAAGTAGAAAGAGAGAACTGCACAAGCACTGTTGTAGGGATTCTCCAGGGTAAGATGGCTATGAAGGAGATCACAGCTGCTTCCATAAAATCATGTCATCGACTTGGAGCTGCTAGGGCGGGCCAACATCGTCCCGTTCTTGTCAGGTTTGCTGCATTGAGTGTAAAGTCGTCTGTGTGGAAAGCAAAGACTTCTCTAAAAGGATCCTCAATTTCCGTAAAGGAATTCTTGACCAGGACGCGACAATCAGTGTTCACTAAAGCACGACTATACTTTGGGCTGCGTAGCTGCTGGACCCAGGATAGCATTATAGTGTTGAAGACTGGTGATGGCAAGCGCCACAAAGTTACAACTCAAGAGGAACTCAACGGTGTTATGGAAAAGTATCCGAAATCCCCGTCTTCGGCAAATGATAGTGCAAAGTAATATGAACACTGCTTTGGTATGATTTGGTTATTTTCTTATGACTTTACAGTTTTTTAACCGACTTCAAAAAAGGAGGAGGTTACTCAATTCGACCGTATATATATTTTTTTTTATTTTTTTTTATGTTTGTTCACGCAGAACTCCGTCGTTTATGGACCGATTTGAATTTTTTTTTTCTCGTTCGAAAATAGATACTCCCAAGGTGGTCCCATTTTAAGGAAGTCAGGATCTGATGATGACATCCTGGAGAAATCGAAGGTAACTTTTAAAAATTGTAGGGGCATCTAGGGCGTTTGTAATTTTTTTTGTTAAGGGCTTTAAAGTAGTATAAATTAATGAAGGTCTGGAGTCGATTTGATGATGGAGACGAAAGACAGTGGAGAGAATTCCCTAACGATAAACAGCAGTTACCTTGTGTTTGGGCTTGATTAATTTGTACTGTCGAGAACTTTACACCTAGGTAGATAGATTTTCAGTCCACACGTCACTAAAAATAGTGAAAAAAAAATTATAACAAAAAAGAAACCGACTTCAAACAAAACTAAAAACTGAAAAATAAAATTTACTTGGCACAAAGTTAGTATATTCTGATTTATCAGATATCATTAAATATAATACTGAAGTCGGTGCCAATATGACTATGAGAGAGCTTAATAATGCCTACCTAAGCCTACATAGTTTTAGTACTGGGCACCGATTTCTGAATTATATTTAATGATATCTGATAAATCAGAATATACTAACTTTGTGCCAAGTAAATTTTATTTTTCAGTTTTTAGTTTTGTTTGAAGTCGGTTTCTTTTTTGTTAAAAATTTTTTTGTTTCCTCGGTTACATTTCCTTTATATTTATGCAATTGTTGTCTCGTATGTAGCGATAGAAAGAACAATATGTAAACATTTACATGTGACAATGGCAGAGAACGAGAAGAGAAAGTGATGGTTGTCCTGTCCTGTCATCCATCTGTCACTGTCATCGTGTCACTATGACACTCTCTTCAGGAAATCATAGGCAAGGGAAGCTCGGCCATACAGCCTGGTCGTTAATTGTATATTGTCACTGTTTATATTCATATTATGTATTTTTATGTACTTCTAATTTATTATATTTGTGTTGTGAGAGTTTGCTGGCGGGTGGTGCAGAGATTGACAGCTGCATCAATAATTTAGCTACATAAACAGATACATTTTTTTTTTTAAATTAGTAGGTAATTAAGTTAATAAAGGTATATTATTATATTACATACATACTTAATATATTTATATTATTTAGTATTATTAGATTATCTATTTCTATTTTATAACTATGATGGAGAGTGACTTATCTGATGATAATTCCTTTTATTATTCTGTTAGTGATTCGGAAATTATATCTGAGAATGAAAGTTTTTCCTCAATTCCTAAAACACTCGGTGAAGTACTTAAAAGCAAATTCGAACTAGAACAGGGTAGAACACTTAACGTGTGTCATATTAACGCTGAAAGTGTGCCTTACCATTACAGTGACCTTGTTGAAACGTTTGCGGTATCGAATGTCCATGCTGTCCTGATTTCTGAAACTTTTCTAAAGCCTCCTCTTCTTTCGACTTCATATCCACTTCCTGGCTTCATTCTGATTCGGAATGACAGAACCGGCAAGGAAAGAGGCGGGGTTGCAATATACCTTCGCAGTAATTTTCCCTACAAAATAATTGCTTCATCTCCCTCTCTGTATTCTGCTACCGCAGAGTTTCTCTTTCTTGAGGTATGGATTAATGGTCTCAAAATTGTACTCGGTGTTGTTTATTGCCCCCCCACTGTTAACTATTTCACTGACATTGAATCGGTCTTAGAATCTTTGGGGTCTAATTATGAGCATCACATCATCATGGGTGATCTTAACACTAACCTTCTCGAGAGCTCTTGTCGAGCGTCTAAACTTCTTCATTTAATAGAATCTGCCAGTCTACATGTGCTGCCTCTCCAGGCCACGCACCATAATAAGGACGTTCCGGATACTTGGCTTGATTTAATTATCACTTCTTCTCCCTCTCTTGTTTCTTTACATGGTCAGTATCTTGCTCCAGCTTTCTCTCATCATGACCTAATTTTTATATCTTATATACTCAAACCTCCTAAATTGAAGCCAAAAATCTTGAACAGGCGTTGCTTTGGTCGGATTGACGTTGACAAATTGCGTTATGATGCATCTGCAATTGATTGGGATCCGCTATTTGAGGCTAAAACCATTGATGAAAAAGTGCTGATATTTAACGAAGCCATACATAAACTTTATGATATTCATGCCCCCATTAAGAAGGTTAAGTTGAAACGTCCTCCAGCTCCATGGATAACTTCAGAGGTTCGAACGGCTATGCGAAGAAAAGATAAGGCGTTTCGAATCTTCAAAAAACACAAAGAGGAACTGGATTGGAATGCTTATAAAGCTGCTAGGAACCGCTGTAACCAGGTGATACGCAACGCCAAACGCCGACATATTTTTACTAACATATCTTCCTCATCACACGCTGATGTATGGAAATTTCTCCGGTCGTTGGGAATTGGTAGGTCAAGGCAGATGGAGTTACCGGGTACACTTGAGTTGGATGTCATTAATCACCATTTCTCCACTTCTAATAAAATTGATGACCTAACCAAGAGTCTAACCGTTGACTTTGTGGCCAGGCTTGCCGAACCCGATTATGATCATTTTCTATTTTCTCCAGTCACGCCAGGTGAAATCCAAAAAGTTGTGATGTCCATTACATCAAAAGCAGTTGGTTGCGACAATATTAGTCGCCGGATGATCACAACTATTCTTGATCAACTCCTTCCTGCTATTTCCTATATCGTTAACTTTTCTCTTGATTCACGTCAATTTCCTAGCGCATGGCGTAAGGCCTACGTGTGTCCCCTCCCAAAAATTTCCCGACCTTCTTTGCCTAGTCACATTCGCCCAATCTCCATCCTCCCTTTTCTGTCGAAGGTCCTAGAATCCTGTGTGCATAGTCAGCTGAGCAGATATGTGAGGCTCAATAACATCTTGAGCCCACTACAGTCAGGTTTCAGGTTGGGTCACAGTACAACAACAGCTCTTTTAAAAGTAACGGGTGATATTAGGGCGGGAATGGAGAGGGGTGAAGTGACTGTACTGATCCTTGTAGATTTTTCTAACGCTTTTAATTGTGTTAATCACGATATCCTTTTGTCTATCCTTGCCCATCTGAAAATTTCACCTGACGAACTGGATTGGTTCTCATCTTATCTTCGGGGTCGTCAGCAGTCGGTTCGCATTGATGAGAAATCATCAAGTTGGTGCACACTAGATGCTGGTGTTCCCCAAGGCGGTATTCTATCTCCTCTTCTATTTTCCATGTTCATTAATCTCCTGACTAAAGAGCTTCAGTGTGCGCATCACCTGTATGCAGACGACCTACAGTTGTATAGCCAGGCAAGGGTGGATAATATTCTAGAAGCCGTGACGAAAATAAACAATGATTTAAATGCCATGGGACACTGGTGCGACCGTTTTGGACTAACTGTTAATCCTGACAAGTGTCAAGGCATCATAATTGGAAGTAGTCCAATGATGAGTAGACTGAAAGATGTAAATTTGCCGTCAATAACTTACAACACTAAAACTATTCCAGTTACTCTTAATGTGAAAAATTTAGGCCTACAACTCGACGATACATTAAATTGGAGACCTCAGGTTACTAGCGTTTGCCAGAAGATTACCGGTACGCTGCGTGCCTTTTATCGGCTTAAGAACTTTTTACCACCGAAAACCAAGGCAATGCTTGTTCAGACTCTTTTATTTCCCATCATAGACTATGGTGATGTGTGCTATCTCGACCTGAATGCAGATCTGCTCTGTAGGGGGTGCGACCTGCGTGGTACCTGATGGGATGGGAGTTTGCTACTTTACACAGAAAACACTTTAATTACGTTAAAAGGTTTATTTCTGGTAAACTATCGCTAAAAGTATGAGAAAATGGGAATGAATGCACCCGGTCGCTGTCCGACATGCACTGAGGTCGCGGCGCACTTAGTGCGGCCACGTCGTATTGCTGGATCAGCAATAAGTGTTTGGTTGCAATTAGGTATTGCATCGAACATGCTCCCGAGCGCGGAGATGAGATAATGATATTAGCTTATACAAAATAAAGAGTTATGTGAGTGTGAGCTTAAACGCTAATGAGTTAAAACAATAATAGATGAGAGATACAAGGTGATAAAACAATCATAATTATCTTAACAGTCTATTATTATTTGCTTAAACGGCGAAGTCATCTATCGAGAATAGCGCATGTCTTTTAGCTAGGGGAGACGTAGATATGTCTCGCCTTTTTAAACGCAAACTAGACCACCGCTTAGAAAAATTTGATACGCGCGCGCTATCACTGACACTTTGCCTCTGTTCGGACAGGGGTTGACTTCGCGCACTTACACTAGAGCCTTGCTCTTGCTCAGATTGATTTATACACACACTCACACTCGCTGGCACGCTCTCGTTTCGTCCTTGCGTAGGGGCATCACGGGCTCGCTGACACCTCCTCCACAGGAACCACAGGACTGCTGCGACCGCTGCTGCTAATAGGCTATACGACACCGCGTACTGATTTATGTCATGTGTTGTTAGGATCTCGGTCTGCTGGGCTGAGTCTTTAATTGCTTTTATTTGTTCACCGAGATAGTTTAAGGAATCGTTTATCGGCGTGACATCCTCGTTAACCTTATAATCTTGGAAAGTTTGGATAGGTAGCGTAAGATTACTGATTATACGATTTATGGGACTCAATTTAGTTTCAAGAATATTTAGCTTAAGTTTGAGAGTATTCTCTAATTGCTGATGAGAATAAAGAGTCACGTCATAACCCTATACAATGCATTGTTTTGATACTTGAATCAGTCCGGCCTTGCTGACTTCGCTCAATTGTACGTCATCGTCGCATATGACTCTCAAAGAATATGAGTCACAGCAGAAATACAAATAGGTAGATAAGTCGTGTAATGGAACCCATTTGTTTTCACAGCTAGCTTTAATGAATTTGCAAGATAGTTTCTCCTTCTCGCAAAATTGTTCGTCAGGACCTAAACTCTGGACAGGTCCTCGAAGACGACAAAGGTAAGTTTCCGCTTCATATTCACAGCCTTGCAGATCGCTGGCGCTGGCTGTTAAGTATGAATCACGTCTCAAGTTAATCGCTACGAATTCAGACTTTGGTTTGATGCTGATCATATTTTTATTAATTTGTACCGGCACTGGTATTAAATTATATAGCTGAAACGTATCTCTGCTAATTAACGGCAAGGTAATTTCAAATATGAAATATTCTTCCGTCATTCTTGCTTTAACCTTTAGTAATTTGTAGACCTTATACAGGTTGAACTGAATGTCATCTACAGGTAATGCTAGCTCTTTCGATATTTGGCTAGATACAACCTGTAACTCACCACGGAGCTGTTGTGGAGTTAAGAGATGCAGATTGATCTGACCATGATATATTTCAGTCATTGTGTCAAGAAAAGTATCCTGAATCCGCTTCAAATTCTGGATCATATTAATAGTCGCCAACGCTGCTAGAGAGAAATCTTGCTGAATAGATATTATATCAATCTCCTTCTGCAATGTGTTGGTGATGGAGTCTAAATAATTTAAATGCTTATTGATTATCTTATGCTGCTTTTCAATAGTCTCCTCTGTTCTCTTTAAGATATTATACTCCGCTTCAATGACCGATGTCTGATTACGATACAGCTGACTAAGATGGTTTATATTTACACGCACTAGGTCAATGTCACGCTTATATTTTTCTGCGAATTCCTGGTTGAGTACTCCGAACAATGAATTAGCTAGGGAGCCGACAGCGTTGATAAGTCCGCGTCGAGTTCGTGAGCTCGCTCCAAAGTGCTGATTTAGCAACAGCTGATTATAATATTGTAGTTCATTGTACTCGTGTTCTATTTGAAGGATAATGATTTTACAATGACTCTGCTCTTGAATTTTCCCACATGTTTGCTTGAGATATTCGGAAAATTGTGTGACCGCCTTGTCTCCTTGCCAATAAGGAGACATATCATAATAAGTTACGATTTTCCACTGATCACGAATAAGATGCATCTGTCCCAACAGATCGAAATACAACGTTTGATTGTTATCGAATGCGGTCAGTTTATAAGATGCTTCAGTGGAGAATATAAGGCTCATAAAAAATAGCAATGATAATGCTATGCTATAGATTTTAGGACAACTGTGACACCTAGTTTGCTTACTTTCTTTCCCGCTATAGGTAACTGGCAGTGTGCTTTCTTTCTTTTCAGCTATAGGCAGAATAGAAAGCTTAATAATGGGTCTCTTTATATGACCATTCTTTGTTTTAAGAGTCACCACCCGGACAGCTCCATCTTTTCCTGGATGAACCTCTACCACCCGACCAACTGGCCATTTTCCAGGGGGTAAGTTGTCATCATGAATGGTTACCATATCTCCTATCTCTATATTCTTCTGTGCTTTCAACCACTTGCTGCGTATAGATAACTGGGTAAGATACTCCACTTTCCACCGCTTCCATATATCTTTGAAGGTTTTATTAATTAAATACCACCTCGTCCTCGCATCTTGTCCTGTCTCTATGACATTCAGACCTGAGCGAGTAGTTAGAAAATGCGCTGGCGTGAGAAAATCGATGTCTTCGATATCCTCAGATACAGGGCATAGCGGTCTCGAGTTAAGGCACGCTTCGATTTGAGATAAGATTGTGCTGTATTCTTCGAAAGTTAGAGCTTGGTCCCCTACTACTCTTTTCAGATGTTGTTTAAGACTACGAATTGAACGCTCCCAAATACCTACCGCACTAGGCCAGGATGGGCAGTTCCAGTGCCATTCTATGCTCATCTCCGCTATTTCTTTGTGAAATGTGTCACTAAAAATTCGCTCCAACTGTTGCTGTTCCTCCTGAAGAATGTTATTGGCACCTACAAAATTTGTACCGTTATCTGAATATATATGCCTTGGAGTTCCACGTCGAGCCGCCATGCGACGCAATGCTGCTATGAATGATGAACTGCTAAGGTCAGAGACCAACTCTATATGGACCGCTTTTGTAACCATGCAAATAAACAAAGCTATGTACCCTTTTGTCGTTTTTATACCTCTCCCTGTATTTGCTTTAACTCGAATAGACCCAGTATAGTCTATTCCAGTATGATAAAATGGGGGAGCTGGGTTGGTTCTGTAATCAGGTAAATCTCCCATTATTTGCTGTAGTTTTCTGGGCTCTTGTTTTTTGCAGGTCACGCAATTATGAAGTTGCTTTTTAGTGGCTCTGTTTCCTTGAATTATCCAAAACTTCTGTCGCAATAAAGACAAGGTAAGTCGAGCTCCTCCATGGAAAGTATACTCATGTGCTTGCTGGATGAGAAGTTCTGTTAATTTTCCGCTATAGGGTATTATAATTGGATGTCTCATATCAGAGCTGATGTCAGCATTTTTAAGACGTCCACCGACCCTTAATACACCATTTTCATCTAGAAATGGTTGTAGCTTTAATAATTTGCTATTTAAATGTAGTTTATTCTGCATTAAACTCTCGATATCGGATGTAAATTCAATGCGTTGTATACATTTAATTATAACTAATTCTGCTTTCCTTAGTTCTTGTAATGTGAGATGTGACGGCCTTGGTTTACTTGTTCGTATAAAAGTACGTAGTAACCATGCTATAATGCGCTTTATTTTTATAAATGAGCTAAAACGATTTAATAAATCTTCAACTATGCTATTTTCGAGATTACTGATTTGAACCGTCATAACTTGCTTCCGGACCTCTTCCTCAGTCGTATACCCCGTTTGCTGTTGCTTTGGGTCAAATTCCGGTACAGACAACCAGGATGGTCCTCGCCACCACAAAGTATGCTCCATCAATTGTTTAATAAATAGTCCTCTACTCGCTGAATCTGCTGGATTTTCTTTGGTTGATACGTAATGCCAAACATCAGGCGATACTAAGCTAGTAATTTTCTTTACTCTATTCGCTACAAACGGCTTCCAACGATCTGGACAACCTTGTATCCAGCTTAGGGTGACCTTAGAGTCGCTCCAAGCATAGATTTCGTAATCTATGCCGGTCATGCTGGTGACTATTTTTGTTAATAGTCTCGATAATAGCTCCGCTGCACATAGTTCCAATCGAGGTAGCGACACTGTCTTGCTGTTTGGTACTAATCTTGTTTTGGCTGCGACTAGTACAACTGACACTTCCGTTTTTGAGACAATTCTCGCATAAACGACACACGCGTACGCTTTAAGGGATGCGTCACAAAACCCATGCAATTGGATAACGTCATCACGTTTGCTTTGCAACCATCGTGGAATTTTAAATTTGGTAATACATTCCATATCTTCAGTTAATTTGCCCCACTCATGCTTGATCTCGGCTGAAACTTCATCACCCCATTGAATATTATCTAGCCAGACCTTTTGAAACAACAACTTGAATTTTATAGTCAGAGGCGCAAGCCAACTTAAGGGATCAAATAACTTGGATATCTCTGACAAAAGCAATCTTTTTGTAAGCTTTGTAGTGTCCGTTGATAATGTATATTGAAAAGTGAATTCATCTGTTTTTGAGTTCCATCTCAGGCCCAAAGTTTTTGCTGTGTTTTCAGTTTTGAAAATGAAGGATGATGCTTGCTCATCTTGCTGTAAAGTGCTCATATTTTCCAAAAGGTTCGTCTCATTCGCTGACCACTTTCTCAAAAACAATCCGCCACTGCTTAGACACGAATTTAACTCTGCTATGCTGATTTTACCTTCATCGATAGTATGGGCCCCCGATATTAGGTCATCCATATAAAAATCATCTAGTATAATTTTTGCTGCTGTAGGATAATTATGCTTCTCGTCCGTTGCGAGTTTTCGAAGGGTCATTATCGCTAAAAAAGGTGCTGAGTTCATGCCGTATGTTAATGTTGTCAGCTGGTATGCTTTAATAGGCTCTCCAGTTTGAGCTCTCCAAAATATTTGCTGCAATTTTTGATCGCTTTCGCTTACTAGTATCTGTCGATACATTTTCTCAATATCGGCAGTGAAAACGTATCGATATCGTCTCCACTTGAGTAACAGTGCCTGTAGATCTTGCTGTAAGTTAGGTCCTTGATGCATGACATCATTGAGACTAAGTCCCGAAGAGGTTTTTGCGGACGCATTAAACACGACACGTAACTTCGTTGTGGAGGATTCCGCTCGCTGGACCCCATGGTGAGGTAAGAAACACTCTATGCCATCCCTGCTAAGTGTTGCTAATTTCATATGACCTAACTCTGAATATTCGCTTAAAAACTGTGTATATTGTTGAGCTAAAGATTTTTGCTTGCTAAGTTTTTTCTCTAAATTCTTAAATTGCGCTAGTGCTATCTCCTTAGACGATCCTAACTTTTCGTACGCTTGCTGCTTCATCGGTAACCTAACTTCATAACGACCGTTTTCAAGACGTTTAGTCGTTGATAGGTAGTACTCGACGCATTGTTGATTTTCCGCTGACATTTCGTTTTGCTCGTGAATATCCTCAATTTGCCAAAATTGATGAATATCCGCTATATTATTTAAGATGACGTTACAGTGGAACTGTGGCTTTACGGTTCCGCATAGTAACCATCCTAGTTGAGTGTGCTGAGCTATGGGCGAATACGTATCTGGCCCTCTTATCAAACCATCTAGCATGATAATAGCATAGGCGTCTGCCCCGAGTAACAAATCCACTGGACGACTTGTATTAAACTCCGGATCCGCTAAATGGATATGTTTTAAATGCGCCCATGAAGGTTTTTCGAAAGATTGATTTGGTAAGTTTTTAATTAGAGTTTTCATAATCAAAACATCCGTTTGGAATGAAAAGCCAGTATACATAGACTGACACGTAATGCTTAGCTTGCCCATACAGCTCGATTCCTTTCTTGCGATTCCGGAAACCGCTCCATTAAATTGCTGTCTCTTTAAACCTAACTGTTGAGCTGCCCTCTCCGTAATCAACGAAACCTGTGAGCCCTGATCGATGACAGCTCTCATGACGAGCTGAGTGCTGTCAGCTGCTCGCACTCGCACTAACGCTGTAGCTAATAAAATCTCGTTGACATTTTGCTGAGATGCGTGCACCCCATTGCTGCTATTTGGCTTAAAAAATTCTTCTTGCTTAAAAATTTCGTAATCATTTTGCTTGCCATCAGCAAAACAATCATGCAATATCGTATGATGTCGGCCAGAACACTTGAAACAGCGTTTTTTGGAATGGCATTTATTACCATTATGATTAAAAACGCAATTAATGCAACACTTCAGTTGTTTGATGGTTTTAAGTTTCATTTCCTTTGGCATTTGAATAAACCTTTCGCAATTGTGTAATTTATGATCAGCAAAACAATGAGGACACTTAATTTCCTGCACATGCATTGCTTTTGAGTTCTTGGAATAATTATTATAGCTTGATTTGTAATTATCATATTTTCGGTTGTTAGGAAATGATTTTGAAGAATTCGCTTGCTGCTGAGGTTGCTGGGACTTTTGCATGGTATCTTGTCGCCGACGAGATGTTTCTAGACTAGTGAACTTATTTTCGAGAAAATCTAAAAAGTCTTGTAAGATTGGTAGCTCTCTAGCGTTTTTTAACGACTCTATGTATTCGGAATAAGATTCACTATCCAACTTTTGGGACAAGATATGCACTAGTAGAGGGTCCCACGTACTAATATCCACACCTAGGTTTTTGATGGCGTGAAGACTCTCTAATGTGACGTCATGCAATTTTTTGAACGCTGAAAATGCTTGATGCTGTATATTGGGAAGATTTAGGAATACATTGGCGTGTGCTGTAAAGATAAGTTTCTTATTATCAAACCGGTGATTTAAAATCTCCCAACAAACGACATAGTTATCAGAGCTGATCGGAAGGTGCTGAATTAAACGCTCGGCTTCACCTTTTAGCTTGCCTTTCAGGTATTGCATTTTTTGAGCGTTTGATAATGCGTTGTTCTTGTGGATTGCTTCGCTAAACAGATCTTTAAAAGGCATCCATTGCTGGTAATGCCCTGTAAATATGGGAATATCCATTCTAGGAGTAGATTTTTCACGATAAGATGTAGACCACATCTTAGAGTTAATAGATTTTTTCATCCTATTAAAAGTTTGCTCGTGCTTGATGAAGTGATAATCATAGGTTTCTGATAGATCTTCACCCGACTCACCAACGATCTCCCAATGAAGGTTATCAATGGTGGTCCACCGGTTTTGAAGCGTTCGAAGTGAGTCTTCGAATTCCCACTTGTCAACCATAGCTTCAACATCAATATTATCTACTGCTCTAAGGAACGCTTTAAAATTGACCGACTGCTTATGAAGCATATCGTCAAGTTTGCTGTTGGACCCTCTGGACTGGAAGGTCGGATTTGCTGCTGCTTTTGCTGGCGTCTCCGGCTGAGTAGCTGAAGTTCCGGGCGCCTCTTTGTATGCTAGTTGAGGAAAAGACGATGATTGCTGCGCTTGCTGTATCAACTCTTCTTTGCATTGACTAATTAGCCCTTTAGCATTGATATAAAGCTGTTTAGTACTCTCAAACTCAGAGTTGATAAAATATTTATGATTCGTCTTTTCAAAGGGAAGAATCTTGTCATGATTGACTTGATAGTCTTCCCAGTACTGCTCAAGTAACTCGAGTCTACGCTTACAGTAATCTAAAGTTTTACGCTCTACGCTATCCTTTCGAAAATTAACGAGGAGTTTTCTTATGCTATCTGCAATCTCCGATTGCACAAAATAAAGGTTCTCCATCTTGCTGTTGTAAGAAAAAATAGGAACGATCTTACTTGGAAAAGTCCTTTACCGCTGCTTGCTGCTTTGCCACTGACGAAGGTTGCTCCCCAGGCCAGTGACCCGCTGGTGTCGCTAGTGTGAGCTATGAACTCACTGCTGGTGAAAAGGTATGCCTTGAGCACCACCCTTTCTGCTACCGCTAAGTTTCACTAAAGTCACTACAAAAGTTTCGCTGCTAAGGTTACCATCACAGTCACTGCTATGCTAAAAAAACACTGTAACTCCAAGTGTCGCTGGTATCGTTCAAGTTCACTTCACGAATCGTTAGTCCCGAAAAACGAAAACGCAATCGCGAAGTCCTTGTAAAAACGCTCGAAGGACCAAAATGTAGGGGGTGCGACCTGCGTGGTACCTGATGGGATGGGAGTTTGCTACTTTACACAGAAAACACTTTAATTACGTTAAAAGGTTTATTTCTGGTAAACTATCGCTAAAAGTATGAGAAAATGGGAATGAATGCACCCGGTCGCTGTCCGACATGCACTGAGGTCGCGGCGCACTTAGTGCGGCCACGTCGTATTGCTGGATCAGCAATAAGTGTTTGGTTGCAATTAGGTATTGCATCGAACATGCTCAATAAACTCGATCGGCTTCTCAACAATTGCATTCGATTCGTTTACAATCTTAGAAAGTACGATCATGTATCGGCTTATCGTTCCGAGTTAGGTTGGTTGCCTATACGAAAGCGTCGCAATTTGCGTGCGGTCAGTATGTTGTTTTCATTACTGAACTACCCTAATGCTCCTTCTCACTTGACATCTCATTTCAAATTACTCTGTTCTAATCACGATAAAAATTTGCGTTCTTCAAACAATAGTCTTCTTCTCTGCCCTTCTCATACTTCAACCATGAATCATTCTTCCTTTGTGGTGCAATCAACTCTTCTCTGGAATGCGCTTCCTTCGGAGGTCAGGACATGCACGAATCGGTTTACATTTCAACAAAAAGTACGCGAGCTTTACAAAGATTAGAAAAACATTATGTATTCAATGACTTCTATAATGATATTTAGTTATGTATGTATATATGTTATAAATATGTATCATATCATATCAAATATATATATATATATATATATATATATATATATATATATATATATATGTGTGTAATTGTGACTGTGTGTTTGTTTGGTTCGGAGCTGCTGCATTTATTTAGGTGAATAGTTGCTTGAATGAGTTCAGTGGAGCTGAGCTGGGAGCACGTAGTCACACAATTTATACTATATTTAATTGTACCATTGAAATGTCTCAACATTAACCTAGAGCACCTTCCTCAACCTTAATATCTCTGCATCACCCTAAGGTTGACTGGCAGAAAATGCCTAAGGCATTAAGTCCACCTTTGTACGAATCTGTGCATAAAGTTTTTAAATAAATAAATAAATATTTTCGGAGTCCCAGTCACAATGTCGGAAAAAGAGGTTTTTGACTGTATTTATGAGCAGAACCTGTCGGAAAAGTTGCCGAATTGCACTAGAGAGTCGTTCCTGCAATCTAGCAAGTTGAGTCATAAGTCGGGCAAGAGGAACCTACCGACTTGCAACTATATCATTGAAGTGCCGCCAAACATTAGGAATTTGTTGACAACACAAGGACGTGTCTACATAAATTGGACTTCGTGCCCGGTACGCGACTTCACTCTTTTGACCAGATGCTTTAACTGCCAACAATATGGTCATGCTGCGAAATACTGCCGTGAAACTGCCCACTGTGGAGAGACTGGTCACTCCTATAAAGAATGCACTAAAAAATCTTCGCCGCCCCACTGTGCTACATGTAAGCGTTATAATAGGAAATGTGACCATCAAACAGGAGACGACAACTGCCCGGCACGTAAACAAGCTGAGATCAATTTCATTAATTCTATAGACTATGAAGGCGCCTAGGAGCGTCACCGAAAAGTAATTGTCTTGGCACATTATATCTTATTTATATTTACTCTTTATTGTATTTTAGGAATTATGACCTGTAATCAAATATTAGATGACATAGATAGCCTTTCCGTGTCAGAAACACATATTTGTAATGCGATTGACTGTAAAAAATTTCTAACTCTGGGGAAACAACTAACTCTATTAACACAAAACATTCGTAGCATAAACAAAAACATGACCGCATTCGAAGAATTTTATTATTGCACGACCTAGATATAAGTTGTGATATAATTGTTCTAACTGAATGTTGGCTTTCGGATGACACTAATGTAATACCCGACCTGCCTGGCTATCTGTCACACTCGTCAAGCAATTATATCAATCAGAACGCCGGTCTGGTAGTGTATACGAGGCGAGATTTGTATATTGCCACTGAGGAACCATTAATCGACGAATGTAACTGTCTCATAATCACACCGAAACCCGACACGGCGATACTGGCAATCTATCGTCCTCCCTCACAAAATGTACAAGTATTCTTAAACTCTCTAGATGTGACATTAAAACGCCTATCCTCTGTCAAAAATATCATAATAGTGGGGGATATAAACATCAACATTATACCTGAGAAACAGGACCACGATGCACATCGATATCTTAATATCTGTTCATCCCACGGCTTATTACCTACTCATCATCTCGTGACATTCCAATCCGGTTCATGCATGGACCATCTTATCTTAAAATCTCAACTACCATCGAAGACACTGGTAACTAACTCGTGGCTGACTGATCATCGTATGATCTTTTTTGCAATGCAAACATCTTTACCTAGACAGAAATGCATGCATAACATATCCACAGTAAATATGTCTAACCTTGAACATGATATACGTAGCATAAATTTCGACCCAGTTTTCTACTCTAATGATCCAAACGACTCTTTAGATTACTTTATTAATTGTTTGCAATCAGTAATACAAAAAAATACACAGACAAAATCGGTTCCCAGAAGATTTAATAATATCAAACCATGGGTTACACCTGAGCTGGTTCGATGCATTAGACACAGAGATAGGCTACACCTAAAGTTAAGACTGGCACCCGATAATGAGATACTTGCTTGTACATATCCTACTAATATTATAAATGTGAAAGTTTGTGAAGATGTTTGGATGTTTGGATGTTTGTTACTCAATCACGCTCTAACGGCTGAATGGATCTGGCTGAAATTTGGTACAGGGATAGAGTATAGTCTGGAATAACACATAGGCTACTTTTTATTCCGGGAAAATGTTCCTACGGGAAGCGGGAACGGGAACCAAATTTCACGCGGGCGAAGCCGCGCGCATCAGCTAGTAGGAGATATAGAAATTTCTGTAACAACCTTCTAAAAAAATTAAAATCTCAATTTCAAAGGCAAGAAATACAAAAGGCAGGCAATAATAGTAAACTAATCTGGAAATTTTTAAAATCAAATACTATTAGATCAAAGCCACCTGAGCAATCACTCGAGTTACTGTCAGGAGTGAATCCATCTAACATAATGGATAAAATCAACGACTACTTTATTCACATCGGTCAAAATCTAGCTCAAAACACACTAAAATTTAGCGATTGCTTTTCTAACCTCAAATGCCGCCCTGTTACGACTTCCCTGAAATCTCTGGTTCTATTGGACACTGACTCAGAGGAAATAACTAGAATTATAACAGGTTTGAAAGATACAAGTGCCACAGGCTGGGACAATATCTCCAACAAAATACTTAAAACGTTTAAAGTGCTACTTGTACCACCTTTGACCCATATTTTTCAACAGTGCCTAACCCTTGGAATTTTTCCTCATGCACTTAAGAGAGCAGTTGTAACTCCAGTATTTAAATCAGGAAATAAAAATTCGGTAAACAACTACAGACCGATCTCTGTTTTAACAGGTTTATCGAAAATACTAGAAAAACTTATAAACTGTAGACTAATAAACTATCTAGAAACTAACAGCTTGCTATCAGAGTGCCAATTTGGGTTCAGGCCCGCTCGGTCAACCAGCCAGGCAGTAAATGCACTAACAGAATATGTTACTAACAACCTAGATAAAGGCATGCACACAATGGGGATCTTCCTAGACCTTGCCAAGGCTTTTGATAGTATTTCTGCTACTTTACTACTGCAGAAGATGGAGGCTCTTGGAATAAGAGGAACACAACTTCGGTTGTTTGCCGATTATCTCAGTAATCGCAAGCAATCGGTAAAAATTGGCGAGCACACAAGCAGTGCGATGACTTACAGTGGTTTTGGGGTACCACAGGGGAGTATTTTGGGAAGTACTCTATTTTTAATTTATATTAATGACCTTTGCTCCTCTACACTACAAAATGGTGTAATTATATCTTATGCTGACGACACAGTTCTCTTGTTCGCCGCAGAATCACGTGAGGAGTTATATACTCGTGCACAACGAGGATTTAATTTTGTGACTAATTGGCTCAATAAAAACCTACTAACGCTTAATGCTGATAAGACAAAATATATTTTATTTGCAATGAGGAACACTAACAAAAACATTAGTGGCCTAGAAATACTCACACACAGCTGTAGAACTGCTTGCCCACCATGCCTTTGTCTTGCATTGACTAAAACTGACCATATAAAATACCTGGGAGTCACGATTGACACAAATCTAAATTTCCGTAAACAAATAAGTTCGCTCAGTACAAGAGTAAGCAAATTAATTTACATATTTAAACATTTGCGAGTAATAGCAAATTTTAAACTAATTAAACAGGTATATCTGGCTTTGGGTCAATCAATTATCACATATTGCATAACAACCTGGGGTGGTGCTGGAAATTCAGTCCTTCTCCCGCTAGAACGTTCTCAACGAGCACTATTAAAGGTGGCCTCTTGTCGGCCATTTAGGTACCCCACACAGCAACTATATAGTGAATGTGACGTACTAACAGTGATCTTGGTCGTTGATTACTTGAGAGACCTAAACCGCGAGGACACGGAAAAGTTACTTGAGATTATTAATTGAATGTTTTAATGTTAACCTAAACCTATGTCTAAATATTTTTTTTTTTATACCACTAAGGTGGCAGACAAGCATACGGCCCACCAGAAGGACCGGTGGTCACCGCAGCCTATGAACGTTTGCAACACCAGAGGCGCCACACTCGCGCTGCCGACCCTGCAAAAACCTTCTAAGACCCCTTTTGAAGAACCCCATACTGTAGGCGTTTTGGGAAAACCGAGGCAGGGAGATCATTCCACAACCTAAGCGTGCGCGGAAGAAAACCCCTATCGGATCTAACCGTGCTGGAACGCTCCGGACGCAGAGTGTGAGGATGAACTCCCTGTCTGTGGCGAGCGGTGCGGTGATAGAACGTAGCCGTGGGCATCATATCAAACAATTCCTCAGAGCACACACCATTGTACAGTCGGTAGAACACGCATAAGGAGGCGAAGTCTCTCCTGTCGCGAAGAGGTTCCACACCACTTGTAAGTATAGGATCGTTGACAACTCTTATAGCACGTCTTTGCACCGAGTCAAATGGACGAAGCTGATATTCAGGTGCCCCCGCCCAAAGGTGACAGCAGTACTCCATGTGCGGCCGCACTTGCGACTTATACAGAAGCAGTGTTTGCGCAGCAGTGAAGTACCGCCGCGCCCTGTTGAGCACACCTAGCTTCTTGGACGCCAGCTTAGCCTTGTCCTCCAAATGGCTACGGAACTAAACGTCACTGGAGATGTCAACGCCAAGGATCCCTATACTTTTGGAGATGGAAAGAGATGTGCCCTGAAATTGCGGCGCTACAGTAATTGGGGTTTGCTTAGCGGTGAAAAAACACGCTTGTGTCTTGGAAGGGTTGAACTGGACAAGATTTTGTCCACCCCAATCGGACACTCTAGTAAGAGTAGCCTCGATTTCAGACACAAGCTGTTCACGTTTTTCCTTCACTGTGTCCCGAGAGATACCGGGGCGGCCCGTGTAACAAGTGTCTCCCGTACTGTCGTCCGCATATCAATGAATGCCGTCAATAGACAACATGTCATTGATATGCAGCAGAAACAGAGTAGGGGACAACACTGAGCCTTGCGGTACTCCAGCGTTTATGGCCATGCAGTCTGAACAGCTGCCGTCAACGACGGCCTTGATGCTTCTACCGGCCAGGAAGCTAGACACCCATCCGCATAATCTCTCGGGCAGTCCATATGAGGGCAATATCGTAAGAAGACCACGGTGCCAGACCCGGTCAAAGGCCTTAGAGATGTCAAGGCTTACTGCTAGAGCCTCGCCCTTACTCTCGATAGCCGCCGCCCATCGGTGTGTGAGGCACACCAGAAGATCGCCCGTCGAGCGACCGTGACGGAAACCGTACTGCCGGTCACTGAGCAGGTCGTGTTCCTCTAGGTACCTCAGGAGCTGTGTATTAATTACACGCTCCATCACCTTAGATAAAAGGGAGGTGACGGCTATAGGCCTATAGTTGGCCGGGTCGGTCCTGTCACCCTTCTTGGGCACAGGATGCACATACGCGATCTTCCACGACGCCGGGACTTGTTGCTTGGAATATGAAAGCGTGAAAAGACGTGTAAGTACCGGACACAACTCTGGACCACACTGCTTCAGTACCACCGCGGGTATACCATCCGGCCCACTCGACTTATGAACGTCCAGGGATCGAAGCTCACGTCGGACATTCCGCTGCGTAAATTTTACTTCCGGCATGGAAGTTCCACACCACGGAATATCCGGCGGCAAAGCACCCCCGTCGCTCATGGTCGAGTTAGAGGCAAAGAGAAAACCCAAAAGGTCGGCTTTCTCCTTAGCGCTCTGGGCCAAATTACCGTCGGGTTTAAGTAAAGGTGGTAAACCTGACCGACAGAAATTTCCCTCGGCAGCTTTGGCAAGCGACCAGAATTCGCGACTCCCTGAAGGGTAGCCTGCTAGCCGTTCACCAATTCTGCCGACGAATATAGACTATTAATTAGATACTGTTAAATTATTGTTTCTTA
This sequence comes from Miltochrista miniata, assembly GCA_933228765.1. Classification (NCBI taxonomy): domain Eukaryota; kingdom Metazoa; phylum Arthropoda; class Insecta; order Lepidoptera; family Erebidae; genus Miltochrista; species Miltochrista miniata. The sequence goes on along the minus strand of OW121748.1, from coordinate 31,713,015 downwards.
GCCGTAAGATAAATTCAGATCAGTGAGGGTCTGAAACACAGGTTTGACATAAACCTAGATCAGACTTGTCGCACGTAAGCAAGATGGCCTACATTAGTTATTTACCTCTTTAAATTGTATTTTAAGCCGAATCGTATAAAATGTAATTATAATTGTCTAGTATAAGCATTAATAATTGTATTTAGTAATGTAGACCAGGCGATTCTGGTTTGTTTACGAGTGAAATCTATTTTGTAAAATTGATCAATAAAATTCTATTCTATTCTATTCTATTCTATTGCTGGCCGTCAGGGTCTCCGCCCATACGGGAGCCCCGTACAGGGCCATGCTTCGCACGATCCCCAGGTACAGTCTCCTGTGGGGAGCGTTGGGTCCCCTGATGTTAGGCATCAGCCGCGCGAGTGCGGCCGATGCTCCCCTTAGTTTTGGGACCAAACTTTGGAAGTGATGTCCGAAGTTCCACCGGTCATCGAGTACAAGCCCCAGATACTTCATCGAGGGCTCGATGCCGATGCTGACGCCCCCTACCTGTAGGCTGGATCGCGCAGGTGGCCCCATCCGAGGTCCGTGTAAGCACAGAGCCTCGGATTTGTGAAGGGCGACCTCGAGGCCCAGCCGCCGAATCCGACCCACGACCTGAGCAACCCCTGCCGTGGCCTTAAGTGCTGCGGCACGGTGCGTTGCTCCCCGCGCCGTAACGAGGGTGTCGTCGGCGTAACACGTTACGCCGACCCCTCTGAGCAACGGACCACGCAGCACCCAGTCGTAACTATAGATACTTTGGTTTTTTTATTTATCATTGGGGTCCTCTATCACAATCAACAACACTAATTCGCTTGGCTTGAAAAATCCTGGGTACTAAAAGTAGGACGTCGCAAGTTTCTTTAGTTCGAAAGACAACCGAATCTTTTGAACATTACCGACACCAATGCCAATTAGCTTGTGACTACGCGTGTATATATTATTTTTAATTTATTCTCAAAACGTAAAAGAATCACGTATATTGAAATTGGGTTTTATTCCCACATACATCGAGAGTCCAAATAGATATACGTATGTATAATAGGTAAATAGGTATACGGTTTTACACATAACTCAATTTTCAATTATTACATCTCAGCCTTTGTTAAACCTAAGTTAACTGTGGATGAATCCGTATTACAAACCCTTCATAGTATTGTATTGTAAAAGTCTGAATGTAAACTCAGGGTTAGGTTTCAATACCTACCTACGAATAGCCAATTGACAACATGTAAGAACTACATACTACGAAAATACGAATCCGCACGGCTTCGGCCGCTAGAAACTTGTTACCCGTTCCCGGTTCCCATGGGAACATATTCCCGGGATTAAAAGTAGCCTATGTGTTATTCCAGGTTATTATCTATCCCTGTACTAAATTTCAGCTTAATCCATTCAATCCTTAGAGCGTGATTGAGTAACAAACATCCAAATATCTATTAGTAGGATTAGTAGGATATCTGTTATAAAATACTATACATATACATTGTAGCTAATTTTATAGTAAGCATACAACTGAAATGAATCCTTTGAACATAGACTGCCTTTTTTTTAACTTTAGGGAAAATACTTCATGGATGTTATGCAGGACTCCTACCGACTAAAAAATCTCACGTAACGCCCAACAGCCTACGGTTTGAAGCCCCGGGTAAGCCCTCGGAAGCCAGGACTCAAAAGACAACTTGGTCCAGATGGGAACACGTGATTTTTGCCTATAATGAAAAAACCAAGTTCTCATTTTTTTTCACTTTGTGATAAAATTTTAATTTAACCAAACTGAAAACCAGTATGGTCGATTGAGCCTGTAAAGTTACGTAACATAAACACACGCTCTCAAAAACAACATATAATTTAACCAACAAGTAAAAGTCCAACTACACATAACACTCTGGAGATTTAACTTAGTCCTACGAAATTAGTGCCACTAAATTCGAGGACATCGTCGCAAACCATTAACCGTTGAAAGCTAAACTTTCGTATCGCAGAGTTGAGCCAATTAGATATTTAGTTTAACTTCATTAACTCTAAGTGGATACTACTGAATTTCGGTGAACAAGTTGGATATATTCAGTCTGAACGTCTGTTTTCCGATTTATCTCCAATTTTCAGATGAGGATTCATACCTTGAAAAATAAAAGCCCTAGGTCTAAGGCGCCTTCAAATTAGAAGCTTGAAGAAGCGCTTCAGTGGCACCACCAAAAAAAAAAGTACTGCCAGTGGCGCGTCTGTGGCGCAGCAGACGCGCGTCAGTGGTGCTTCAGTAAATTCTAGTGATGTTCGTAAGTTACGTTTTTACGAAATGGATTCTGGTGAAGACGCGTTACTCTTGTTAATTTTATTAAAAGAAAACATAAAAGATATTAGAAAGCTTTTTTACCTTTATTTTGTTTAAATAATAATAGTAAAATTTACCAAATATGTCAATATGATGAACAAAAGTTTTTGGTATCGCGATATATTCTAGTCAGGAAAGTTTCCACCGCTTTTGTGGAGCAAGACTGACTTTGAATTAGGGTTGTATGTACTCATGTACCTACTGGACTGGGGCTTAGAGGACGAGGGCTTTGACTTTTGGACTTTTTATTAAAGAAATCATGTTTTAAGATTTTTTTGTCAAAGTCTGTCAAATATAATTATAAAAACATAAATTTAAAATCAGAGTACTTTCAATATTAACTATTGTCGCTTCCCTATACTTACAGAAATGCCGTGCGTGTGGCACGTTAGTGGCGCTGCAACTGCGCTTCTAAAAATTGTATGAAACTAATGGTGGCGCGTCTTACGCACCACTGTGGCACTGCAGCGCTTCTTCATGCCTCTGATTTGAAGGCGCTCTAAGGGGCGTTAAACTTGGCATAGGCATTGGGGACAGTTTCCTTGAATATCAGAATTAAAGACTCCCTGAGAGAGGGGAAGGGAGAGACTTGATTGACTGAGCGAGCGGAGCGAATGAGATTCTCCGAATCGACAATATGGATAACTTTGCTTTTGTCCGTATGTCTGTGTGTATGTCAGCTCCGGTCTGGGGCTACAGTAACACTAACCCCGATGGCACTGCCGTAGAGGAATGGGCAAGTGCCCTAGACTTAACCTTACTACACGACCCGAAACTCCCTTCATCGTTCAACAGCCGCCGATGGAGTAGAGGTTATAACCCCGATCTTCTGTTTGTGAGCTCTAACATAAGCCCGTTATGCCAAAAACTCATCGGAGCACCTATTCCTCATACGCAGCATAGGCCTGTTGTTTGTCAGGTCCAAGCAGCTGTTAGACCAATGTTCGTACCGTTTAGGCGGAGGTTCAATTTTTCTAAAGCGAACTGGAAGCGCTATGCCGAAAATGTCGATCGTGAACTTGAGAGCTTAGAACCTGTACCAGCTAACTATGAACAGTGGGTAAACATAATCTGGACGGCGTCACGCCGGAATATACCAAGAGGTTGTCGCAGTTCTTATATCCCAGGGTTAGAAAAAGATTCGGCATCGTTGCTGACGAAATACGAAAAGCTCTACGACAACGATCCATTTTCTGAGCAGACAATAGCGGCAGGCGAGGACTTGCTACACATTATCGCAAAGAACAGAAAGGATAAGTGGGTATCGACCATATCGAGTATTAACATGACCCACAACAGCAAAAAAGCCTGGCAAACTATTAAAAAGTTAACCGGCGAACCACCTGCACCAACTAACCCAGGCCAAGTAACTGCAAACCAAATCGCTCATCAACTCATTTTGAACGGTAAACCAGCGAAACGTATCGCAAAAGTGGCGCGTTCAACCGCACCTAGATCGTCCAACACTATATGCCAGCCATTTACATTAACGGAAATAGTGCACGGTATTCAGTTTCTTAAGTGCGGGAAAGCCTCTGGAGTCGACGACATAACGGTGGAACAAATTCAACACCTTGGCCCACGAGCGGTATCCTGGCTCCTGGCATTATTTAACACCTGCCTAGCGAAAGTAAAGATTCCTAAGCTTTGGAGGAAAGCCAAAGTTATAGCGCTCCTGAAGCCAGGCAAACCTTCTGACGAAGCTAAAAGTTACAGGCCTGTTTCACTGTTGTGTCACACATACAAGCTTTTTGAGAGGCTATTGCTAAACCGCCTAATGCCTGTAGTTGATACCGCACTAATCCCTGAACAAGCTGGTTTCCGCCCTGGTAAGTCTTGCTCCAGCCAAATCCTAAATCTGACTCAATATATTGAGGATGGATTTGAGCTGGGTAAAATTACGGGCGTGTGTCTGGTCGATCTCTCAGCGGCATATGATACTGTGAACGTGAGGCGACTTCTCACAAAAGTTGAAGCCATGACTGCTGATGGTAAGCTGGTGGAGGTACTGGGGGAACTGCTGTACAATCGCCGGTTCCAGGTTCACCTACCTACGGACAAAAGTAGGTGGCGTTGTCAAAGAAACGGGCTCCCCCAGGGAAGTGTCCTCGCACCTGTGTTATTTAACATCTTCACCAATGACCAACCCTGTGCCCCAAATACAAAGATGTTTCTGTACGCCGACGACTTGGCGCTGGCGACTCAAACCCAAACTTTCGAGGAAGCCGAAAAACAACTTGGTTCGGCACTGACTGGGTTGGAAAGCTACTATACAGTGAACGGGCTAAAGCCGAACCCGTCCAAAACTCAAGTGTGCGCCTTTCACCTGCGCAACCGGGATGCTGAGCGTCGGCTCAGGGTTGACTGGCTGGGATCTGAGCTGGAGCATTGTTTCAGTCCAAGGTATCTCGGTGTTGCCTTGGATAGGACGTTAAGCTTTAAACCCCACTGCCTGAATACTAGGGCCAAGGTAGGAGCCAGAAACAATCTGCTCCAACGTCTCACAAGCACGGCCTGGGGGGCAGAGCCTAGCATCCTCCGAACATCTGCACTGGCTTTATGCTTCACTGCGGGTGAGTTTGCGTGTCCTGTGTGGCACCAATCAGCCCATGCCAGACAGGTGGATGTGGCTCTGAACGAAACCTGCCGAATTATTACCGGTTGTTTAAAGCCCACTCCCCTTACCATGCTCTACCCACTAGCGGGCATCGCACCACCTTCTACACGACGAACCGCCGCTTGCAGACTGGAGAAGGCAAAACAGGAAACAGACCCCAGACATTGCCTATACGGATACCAACCAACTCAAGTCCGCTTAAAAAGTCGTAAGAGTTTCATGCACAAGACGCAAGCCGCAAGTGAGCAACCCGAGGTGATCAGAACCTCTCTGTGGAAACAGAGACTCCCACCACCGACTGATTTCTTACCACCTAAGGAAAAACTACCTCCCGGACACGACCTCCGATGGCCGGTGTGGAGGTCGCTCAACCGCTTGCGCACTCAGGTGGGCCGGTCTAGACAGAATTTATGCAGGTGGGGAATGCGGGACCCAGGCTTGACTGCATGTGACTGCGGAGCCCCAATGCAGTCCATGTTGCATTTGCTTTCGTGTCCCCTGTGCCCCGTCTCCTGCACTAAGAAGGATCTTAACGAGGCCACTGACAATGCGGTTAAGATGGCAGAGTTTTATGCCCATACTATTTGAAAGTCAATTTAGTGAATCACTGACACGATAGAAGAAGCTCCGGTCTAAGGGACGCATTTCTGAACCGATTTTCACAAAACTTGGCATACATGTTATTTGATTTAAAATACAACTTTTGTCGAAAGCTTTTGCTTATAAGGGGTAAAATGGGGGTGAAAAGGGGTGAAGATTGTTGTCGCGCTATTTATGAACGGATCTTGAAGATTTTTGACTGGAACATAAAGGACATTATGATGCCTCACCAGATTTTCTATTCTGGGCGCTCACGACGTTTGCTCTTCGCAGAAGCACGTAGTATCGTTTCTGCCCGTCTAAAAATCGTAGATGCTGGCTGGATCGCATTTAAGAATACTAAAACCATTTTGAGTACCTACGTTTCTAGTGTCTATTAATTTTGTAAATGATAATCGCAATTAAATTTTCCAATACCATTAATTATGTAGGTGATTTTCTAATAAAATAGGTATAATCAAATTCTAACAGGCAAAGCCGCAACTGACCTCTAGTTACAATAAAAAAAAGCCTACAAAGGTTATAAATCAAATATCGAATATGTAATAAATTGATTCTTCCAAACAGATAACTAACTACCGATAAGAAATGATCGGAAACGAAAAAAACGTTAACAAAATAGGTGAAATTACTTCGCATTTCCACGGAATTCTTGTTCCATCAGCCAATTGCGATAAATGAGCGAGTCTGATTGGAATCCGAGGGGATAAGATTTTTTGCTCCGTTCGAGGGTAGACGTCAATCTCGGGGAGCGGGAGATACCGCCGAAGCAATTTCCCGAACTCCAGACCATTTATCAGAATCCATTATCGCGTATTGACCGCCGGTGGAACGGTGATTATTTTTTTAGTTGTTATTATATTAAATGCTCAGTTTATGATAGGATTTATGTAAAGAAAAGGATTACCTAAGTACCTACCTATGTTTTCTTTTTGGAAATGGGGTAATGAAATAATGAGAACGGGATTAATGGGAGTTCGAAGTACCTACCTATGCTGTACTAAGTTTAAGCTATAAGTAGGCTAAATAAATTTTCTTTAATAATGATAGTAGTAAGTAGTTTTCTCTGTGTGCTTTCCTTTGTAAACAATTTGTCAGAGATAATTTTTGAAAAGCAATTATATTGCTTACTCAATCATACATATTTAAAAACGGAAAATGAGTCGCTTTCGAGCTTTGAGCTAATTTTTTTTTTAGTTTTGAGCAGGATTCGTCGCCCCAATATGTATATGTATATGTTGAAAAAACCGGTCGGTTCGGAGTAGGGTTTCGGTAGCCGGTGGTTAAAGCATTTTGCACAGTATGTGAGAAGACGCAGGTTTGAATCCTGCTCGAAACCAATTCTTTTTTCCATACTTAAAAATTAATGTGGGTAAAATGTTATGAGCTGTCTATCCTTCGAGAATGTTATTTATCTCCTTGAATCCCTGTAAAATTGTACTTTGTAACGCGTGGCTAGGTGGGTACATAATGCTATGTGTATAGACATCAAAAAATATCCAATCGACTTACCTTAATTTCCTTGGCTAGCTTATTATCCTTTCGAGGGCTTACCCGGAGCTCCCAACCATAGGCTGTTAGGTAGGATACGTGTGGTTTTTAGTCGGCAGGAGTCCGAATAGTATTTCTGTAGGATTTTCCTCACGTTAAATATATCTTTTTTCTAATCGTGTTTATAATGTAGCATCTAGTTCTAATTATTCTCCAATGAGTCGTAACGCCAGAGATTCGTTGTTTCCAATTTCACTAATGGAGCTAATCGCCGTTACTGTAATGGGCTATTTAATACTCGATGTTAACAATGTAGTATGTTTACCTTTGCAACCCATAACATAATGTTATTTGTAGTTGTTCATTTAAAAAAAGACAAAAAAATATTAAAAAAGTGTGTTTGTGTAACCTTTACGCGCGATTGAAGTAAAACTTCTTTGTCATTGACGGCATCAAATGTTATATTATTATAATATCATCCGTCAGAAAAAAAATCTGACTTACACCCTAGTCGCGCCTAAAGAAGTTTTACTTCAATAATGCATCCACGGATCAAAAAAAAGCAAAGTTTAACATGGATTTTTCATGACTGAAGAAAAAAAATTGTGTACAGTAAAGGATAAAATTTAAATACATTTTTCTTAAGTTTGTAGTTTTCTGGCACTTCACGCGATGTATACCTAATATCGGCAAATTATTACAGTTAAAATAACCTATAAAATACTATACCTATATCCTTGCTTGACGGACGCGTGTTTTGTATGGTCAAGGTCGTTAGCCCTATCAAAGGCCTTAAATAACCTCACATATACCTTTAAATAAATATAACTTTATTCTCTTTTACCTTTTCACATAGGAAGTGACCGTACTTTTCTCATGGTAATATCCGTGACCGATACTCGCGCCAAAAAATACCACAGCATAACATAAACGGCTTGACCTCATTTTAAATAATAAGAAAGGAGGTTTTAGGCAAATAGTAAAAAAGGTTACATTGAGTTTTATAGACTATTTTATTATAATGCTGTAAACTTTTCGCGTGAAACCATTTGCGGTAATCGTAAATAACCCAATCCTTCAGTGTACCTGACTTTGTGCGTAATAAATAGCTAATAAAACTGAGTTAGGTATCTACGCGAACTAAAAGCTTATTACGTGCCCTAACTAAATACTTTTTTTATTATTAAATACCTAAACAAGATCATTTTTACGGCCCATCATAAAGGTACCTTGGATTACGGAGCTAGGGCTGTGTGCTTCAAGCTGTAATCCTCACATTTGAAATCTCAATGAAAACGAATTTTTACAACGCCAAAAATAGTCGTGAATATTTTTTTTTTATTTTCCCTACATTTCTATTGATGTACAGTCGTGTTGTACAAAATGTTAAAATAAAAAGTTTTTATTTTCACATAAAATCAACTCAAATTTATAATAGCTTCATACGACTATTTTATAACAATTTTTGGCACAAACTTTGAACCGAAATTCGCAGGCGTTCCGGAGAAATTTGAAGTTTTCAAAGGTTCAAGCCATAATCCTCACCAGGGTACCTTCATATCTCGGAAACCGCTTATGGACTATTTCTGAGATTTGGCAGGTCGTTACGACTATTTCAAGACTATTTTTTTGGAACCTATACCAATTCGATAGAATTTACCGTTTGCTTGCACCAGAGGTGAGGATTACAGCTTGACGTTCAAGCCATAATCCTCACTAACCTATAGCTATAACGCCGAAACTATAATACGACTTTTTTTTACATGTACGACTATTTGCGACTATTTCACGACTATTTCACGACTATTTTTTGGCGTTGTCAAATTCGTTTTCATTGAGATTTCAAATGTGAGGATTACGGCTTGAAGCACACCTAGGGCTGAGGATGCTTCCGGGATGTTGCTCAGAATCGTCGCCATAGTTTTCTGTCCTTTCAGTTGCTTGCAAACCTGTGGATTGGAATCCATTGATCCCATATTTGACAGTTTCATACCATTTTGTTGCCTTACGCTTCAACCAAATAGCCACTTTTCAAAAAGTCGTGGTAAACTGAAGAAAAAAATGCAACAAAGAAAACTTATATTAACTGCTTTGATCTGCGTAAAATAAATAAGTATACAGTACACAAACTGGCTTCCAATACGATTAAAAAAGTTCGAACCTTTCTACAAATCTTTTCGGCAATTTTAATTAAAGGACTGTCAATCTCTCAACCTACAGAGAGCCTCGTCAGCTCAAGAGGCCTCGACAATTTAATTACTTTGCAGTAGGTCGTAAATTATCGTCGTTTAATTATAAACTAGGTACTGCAATTGTATCTTATATAGGGAAACGTCCTTTGAATCCAATTAAGTTATTCATCGGATATCATAATTTGATCTTTTCTCCCTCTCCTGAAAAGATCTCACCTGAATAACACAAAAAAAATCTAATATACCTACCTATTATCGCAAAAATTGCAAGAAATTGTAGTTACCAGTACCTACATTCACAATGTTTTTTTTTCTTACTAATACAATTTTATTATAAATGCGAACGTTTGTAAGTGTAGATGTGTGGATGTTTGTTGTTCTTTTACACTCTAACGGCTGAACCCTTCCCCCTCTTACAATCCTGGGTTCTTCAAGCGGAGCGTGAATAGGCACATCACATCATAGGACCGCCAACGTGAGGGCAGCTTTCTACAGTTTTACAGACTGGGACGGTGGCCCCCAATTGCCAGATATCGCTGTGATCTTTTATCTGAAGGCGGTATCATTTTGGCGAGCAAAATATTTAAAAAAAATAGAACTGATCTGGCTGAAATTTGGTACGGGATATATTTTAGTTTGGAATAACACAAAGGCTACTTTTTATTAAGGGAATAAGTTCCCACGGGAAGCGGAATCGGAATCAAATTTTACGTAGGCGAAGCTGCGGGCATCAGCTAGTAAGTTACTAAAGACTTAATATTTTTTTATGGCATTTTTTTTCTTATGTAAAATTCAAAAACCTTCCTTCAGTAGTTGGTATGTTTAACTAGGATGCGAGAAACATAGTATCAAAGATGAGAGCATTATGAAATAAGACTACTTCAATGGGTTTCGCCCAACAATGAGAGACCTGGGCACCGATTCTCGCTTCACACGACATGAATGCGTGGACGGAAATCGGCGGGTGACGCGTCGCCTGTCTCATATTTAGGAACGGCGAACATGAGACGGACGACGTTTCACCCGTAAATTTGCGTCCACGCATTCACGACGTGTGGTCGAGAATCGGCGCCCAGAACCACCACTCGAGCAGATAACACGTACAAGTAATCTTCGTAAAGTAAGTCTTCGTAAAGTAAGAATCAGATTACTCTTACGAATCAATCAAAAATTTTTGATCCTTCAATATAGAAGCCTTGAAAACCAATAATGACATAATGGTTTTGAGTTGAGGTCTATTCCACGTCATATTTATCATCGAAAAATAAAATGAATAATAAATTCCGAAGAGTGTTTTTAAAGGCATTGTTAAAAGGATAATGTATTTGTGAAAACGGCTATATTATATTATGTTGACTGTCAAAGAAGAATCATAGATCGTAGAAAGAAGATCATAATAGTGTTACATTTATACCTAAAGAAAATACAATTAAAATTACCTATCATACAGAATTTGGCTCTACAAGTTTATGAGCAATTGAAAAAAAATGTCTTACTTCACTAACAACTTTTATATTTTCTTTTTAACTGAGCAGAGCTCTATCTATACTAATATTATAAAGAGGAAAGATTTGTATTTTTGTTTGTTTGTTTGTTTGTAACGAATAGGCTCCGGAACTACTGCACCGATTTGAAAAATTCTTTCACCGTTGGAAAGCTACACTCTTTGCGGTAACATATATATTTTATTGCCGTATTCCCACGGGAACGGGAACTACGCGGGTGAGACCGCGTAACGTCCGCTAGTGTTGAATAATCTACTGAAGCACCCATTTCCAAGAAATGTTATATCTAGGAGTAGTTAAAATCATTTTTCTCTCGACATTTCCACACTGATAACATACAAAAAAGAGACAAAATTTTTCATTAGTATATTACAAAATAAGACACTTACCTTATGACAGTGCAAAAGAACTGTAAATAGTAGCTCTTCAGGGCGCTGGGACGATAAAATGAAAATGAGGGAGTGGGGGGGCCTCGTTAGCGAGCTGCAGCCCGCGATTGTCATCACCTTAGTGTTTACCGCCTTTCACCGTTAAAATAGACTCTAAGACTTCATAGAAAAAGGTCAAAATCGCTTACACAGACACTTTTAAAAATATCGTTGGAACAAAGAACGCATAAAATTCTGCTATACAAAGGATTTTCAGGAACGTACAGACCAGAGACGTAATGTCTAATTAGATGATTCGTTTGCTGCTTCTGTGAGTGGTTGTGAAATTTAAAAGCTGTTAATGAATTTTGATGCTACTATCCTTTCATATAACTATTCGTCAATATCTACTGCTGAATGAATCTAAATTAACCCTTAAATTCATAGTGTAGAATTTAGACTACACAATATTCTGATGCCTGAATGTCATCCGCTTTTGTCTTAAAATTATTTTTTATTATTTCTTGTCTATCGAAAACAGGTCTATTTTTAAATATTTTATGTTTTCAGTACTGTTTTTAAGCTATTGCATAGCTTCTATCGCGGGCCTTGCGTGGAGACCGAATCTAGAAATTCTGTCACGAAAACGAATCACACTCTCGGCTACCTTCGGCCACGTTCGTGTATCTTTCAAACAATGTAGTAAACAAACAGATTGGATCTCGACTCTCCATAATTACTTACATTTAAATATCAATCCTGATCATATTCGTTTTAAGGAACCATAGTTAGATTTATGCGGCCATTTCGACACTAATTTACCTTTAGAATATAGAATAATTTCATGAAAAATACTTCGATGATAAAAATTTAAACCTGTCATTCTTGCTTGTCATTAAATTATTTTTTCTCAGTCTTGTTTGTCTTTGGCATAGTGTTGTTTAACGGTTGTACTCGCTTATTGATTTTGAAAAGAGGTTTAATCATTATCAGTTTGACAACAATTAGTTTAATAGTATAATAAATATATTTAATTTAGGGCGAGGCCGCATCTGCGGTTGCGGTTGTGGCTGACAACCGCAGAACCGCTGATGAGGCCGCACTACGGTTGACTCCGCTCGACAGCACAGATAACTAATAGTACTAACGTAATGACAGTGTGACCGAATTAAGTATTTTAATACTTTTCTGGTAATTTTATTGACTTTTACGAATATAGGTAAATATGACTACGGTGACCACAATTCATCAGGTAGGGCCGTAAGCTTGTCTGTTATCTTAAACCTGAAACACATCCACTGATTTAGTATGAGTGGACCATGGATTCAGTGCAGTGGTTCCGGATTTAGTATGAGTGGACCATAGATTCGGTGCAGTGGTTCCGGACCATATCAAACAGTCTGTAGAGCAATCCAGCGGAGATCATTAGTATTATGTAACAGAAGACCGTCGTGGTCTGCTTGTTTGCACATTGAATGTGGTCTGCTCTGCACCAAATCCGAACACGTGGACGGCTGGGCCGGACCAACTGACCGATCAAGATACACCACTAGAAACCGACTTTCTCGTTGCCGTATTTTTTTCTGATTTGATTTGATACTAACGATCGGACTACTTGGATTTTCTTTTTCGGATATGTTTGCCTTTCTTGCGCGTGGTACTACCAGTGGTACTACTGGTAGTACCACGAGTAAAAAAATTACCCGTGGTACTACCAAGTGGTCCCAGTACTGGAACTACTTACTGAATGAAGATCGATAAAACAAATGAAGCTTGGTGAAAACAAGTGAAGATCGATAAAAACAAATGAAGATCGGTGAAAACAAATGAAGATCGGTAAAACAAATGAACGTCAATAAAACAAGCGAAGATCGCGAATACAAATGAAGATTGGTGAGAACAAGTAAAGATCGATAAAAACAAATGCACATCTATAAAAACAAATGAAGATCACTAAAAACAAATGAAGATCGGTGAGAACAAATGAAAATCGGTAAAACAAATGAAGATTGGTGAAAACAAGTGAAGATTGATAAAAACAAATGAATCGGTAAAATCAAATTAAGATCGGTAAAACAAATGAACGTCAGTAAAACAAGCGAAGATCGATAAAAACAAATGAAGATTGGGGAGAACAAGTAAAGGTCGATAAAAACAAATGCACATCTATAAAAACAAATGAAGATGGGTAAAACAAATGAAGATTGGTGAGAACAAGTCAAGGTCGGTGAATTCAAATAAAGATCGAAAAAACCAGATGAAGATGAATGTAAACAAATGAAAGTCTTGAAAAACAAGTAAAGATCATGAAAAACAAATGAAGATCTGTAAAACTAAACGAAGATCGATAAAACAAATAAAGATCGGTGCAAACGAATGATGATATTTTGTAAAACGTGTGATTTGCGCAATTGCAATTAGTATGTCCTATACATATTAGCATACAACTGTAAATGTCAGGTAGTGGCCTTGAAGGAGCCAATAGTAACTAATCAGCCTCATCTGTTTTCCTAGCGGATTTCACGAAAGCGTAGTCAAAGATTGTATTTTGAGTTGTTGTTGTTGTTGCTGTCGTTGTTGTTGTCTAATGTCTTTGATGTATGTTTACAAATAAAGCGTTGTCAATGACAAATGAACTATACATAGATGCACGATTCAAACCTAAACGTGGTAGATCATGGCGCTCGATGTAAAGATAAAATGATCATTTTAATATCAAAGACCTACACTTTTATTATGCAATCTAGATAATAAACAAGTTTGTATAAAGATTGAATTTGTGCACAAAAAGTCATGGAGGTAATAAACAGTTAAATAAAGGACCTCGTCCTTTTTAAAAGTTGGTTAGGAAGTAGACTAGTCATAAACAAAAACAACATCTAAACATAAATATAATGAAATGCTAAGGCTCTCTGGAGATTTTAAAATAAAGTACCAATAAGTAAAGATACATGAACTTAGTTCTTTTTTTGTATTTCCTGGGTGAAGATCCAGTAAGATATAAAAAAAAGACAAGATATAAAAAAAAAATTGAGTGTACTTAGTGTACACACGTAAGAAGTGAAACTTCTTCATAAACTTAATTTTCACCTCACCTTAAATTAAGTCAAAAAGTACAAAAGTACAAAAGTCCAAAAGTCCAAAAGTCCAAAAGTCCAAAAGTCCAAAAGTCCAAAAGTCCAAAAGTCCAAAAGTCCAAAAGTCCAAAAGTCCAAAAGTCCAAAAGTCCAAAAGTTCAAAAGTCCAAATGTCCAAAAGTCCAAAGTCCAAAGTCCAAAAGTCCAAAAGGCCAAAAGTCCAAAAGTCCCAAAGTCCCAAGGTCTCAAGGTCCCAAAATCCCAAAGTCCCAAAGTCCCAAAGTCCCAAAGTCCAAAAGGCCAAAAGTCCAAAAGTCCCAAAGTCCCAAAGTCCCAAGGTCTCAAGGTCCCAAAATCCCAAAGTCCCAAAGTCCCAAAGTCCCAAAGTCCCAAAGACCCAAAGTCCCAAAGTCCCAAAGTCCCAAAGTCCCAAAGTCCCAAAGGCCAAAAGTCCAAAAGTCCCAAAGTCCCAAAGTCCCAAAGTTCCAAAGTCCCAAAGACCCAAAGTACCAAGGTCCCATCTAAAAGTCCAAAAGTCCCAAAGGCCAAAAGTCCAAAAGTCACAAAGTCCCAAAGTCCCAAAGTCCCAAAGTCCCAAAGTCCCGAAGTCCCGAAGTCCCAAAGTCCCAAAGTCCCAAAGTCCCAAAGTCCCAAAGTCCGAAAGTCCCAAAGTCCCAAAGTCCCAAAGTCCCAAAGTCCCAAAGTCCCAAAGTCCCAAAGTCCCAAAGTCCCAAAGTCCCAAAGTCCCAAAGTCCCAAAGTCCCAAAGTCCCAAAGTCCCAAAGTCCCAAAGTCCCAAAGTCCCAAAGTCCCAAAGTCCCAAAGTCCCAAAGTCCCAAAGTCCCAAAGTCCCAAAGTCCCAAAGTCCCAAAGTCCCAAAGTCCCAAAGTCCCAAAGTCCCAAAGTCCCAAAGTCCCAAAGTCCCAAAGTCCCAAAGTCCCAAAGTCCCAAAGTCCCAAAGTCCCAAAGTCCCAAAGTCCCAAAGTCCCAAAGTTCCAAAGTCCCAAAGACCCAAAGTACCAAGATCCCATCCAAAAGTCCAAAAGTCCCAAAGTCCCAAAGGCCAAAAGTCCAAAAGTCCAAAAGTCCAAAAGTCCAAAAGTCCAAAAGTCCAAAAGTCCAAAAGTCCAAAAGTCCAAAAGTCCAAAAGTCCAAAAGTCCAAAAGTCCAAAAGTCCAAAAGTCCAAAAGTCCAAAAGTCCAAAAGTCCCAAAGTCCCAAAGCCCCAAAGACCCAAAGTACCAAGGTCCCATCCAAAAGTCCAAAAGTCCAAAAGTCCAAAAGTCCCAAAGTCCTAAAGTCCCAAAGTCCCAAAGTCCCAAAGTCCCAAAGTCCCAAAGTTCCAAAGTCCCAAAGACCCAAAGTACCAAGGTCCCATCCAAAAGTCCAAAAGTCCAAAAGTCCAAAAGTTCAAAAGTTCAAAAGTTCAAAAGTTCAAAAGTTCAAAAGTCCCAAAGTCTCAAAGTTCCAAAGACCCAAAGTACCAATGTCCCATCCAAAAGTCCAAAAGTCCAAAAGCCCAAAAGTCAAAAAGTCCAAAAACCCTTAAATGACATGCTATCCCTGGATAAAGTACTCTTAATTCGAATCCACCGTGGTGAGGAACAGAACAAAGATGGCGCGTAACCAAAAATCGTGACGTGACGTGACGTGACGTGACGCAAATTTTTTTCCAACGCCGATAAAGAAGTTTCACTTCAAAAATCTAGCGACAATTTAAATAGAACCTACTGATTGATTGCAATTTTCTAGCATAAATGCCCTTGAAAAAGTAGATCTTTTTTAACAATTTTAATTTTTGCTTGTACCTATCTTCACTTGTTTTTTCCGACCTTCATTTGTTTTCACCCACCTTCATTTGTTTTCACCCATCTTCACTTGTTTTTACAGACATTCATTTGTTTTACCGATCTTCATTTCTTTTCACAGATCTTCATTTGTTTTAACCGATCTTCATTTGTTTTAACCGATCTTCATTTATTTTTGATCCAGTAGTACCACGGGTAAAACTGAATTACCCGTGGTACTACTGGGACCACTTGGTAGTACCACGGGTATTTTTTTTACTCGTGGTACTACCAGTAGTACAACTGGTAGTACCAACTAATGGGTATACAGAATATATAAACTAATAACAACCGAACTAGTCAACAGAACAGGTGGGAGTAGACAGACATCACAGAGAATCCATTATAAAAACGGCTGCACGCGCGGTGTCTGCCTCTCTCGCTGCCTGCTGCCCTTCAGGTGATGTACCATACACCATCTGCGCGACATCACTGGGTCTGGTGGTCTAGGGCTTGAAGAACCCTCTCGTGCTCGTTATATGTTGTACTTGTAATATATCGATTCGCTATATGAGAATAGACGCAGATAACTGCAGTATTACTTCAACCCTATTGTTCATATTTATCTCCTTGGTAAATATAATCATAATCATAATCATATAAATATACCTATACTTGGACCGAGATAGGTGGCTGATCCACCCCTCTCGTGCCACCCGTATACGTCGCCCGTGCAGGAAGCTGGCCAACCAGCGGCTAACTTAGTTATGGGACTCCAAAATAATATACGTACTAAACTAAGCCAGTACAAAAATTAAGTATAATCATTAATATAGTGTGTTTTCTATTCTATTCTAAATATTTGGTAGAAACTAAAAAACACGTTGTCGCAGACGTACTATATGCAGCAGACGCAGCTTAAGTTGGTTTAAGTACTCTGTGGTAAGCGGTTTAGAAATCAGTCGCGGTTAAAAACCGCAAGTGCGGCCGCTTGTACAGGGTTTCTTAGGTTTTAAATTTTTGAGGTTAGAAACCGCCGAGAAAAAACGCAAATGCAGCTTGGCACTTATTTAATAAAATATTAGACAAATTTTAAAATAAATTAATAACTATTTACAATATGAATAAATAAAACTAAACTAAATCTAAATAGGGCCCCCGTGGCATTGTGCCCAAAAGACTGGCAGCATTCCCCCTTTGAACGGCGATGCCTATTCGTTGAGAGAAATAACTGCCAGCCCTTAGGTCACCAGTTGACTCTACAAGACGCTTCTTCAAAATTTTAAAAAAATTATGTGCGTTGGGACCCCATGGACCCTTAGACCATATAACACGGGACTAGCCTTTGCGAACCACCGCATACAAAAATATTCTGCCAGTTTTCATACAAATGAAGGGGGAAACACAAAGACATATAAAATTTCATTGCAGTTAAAAATGTATTTATCGACAAACGCGTAATGGCTGTTGTGTGTTAATTGTTATTGTACAGTCAACTACAATGTAATGTACTAGTTTAATCATATAAAATGATGTACTGATGTACAGGCTTTTCATAAAGCCAAAAGACCAAATGGTCATGTGCAATGGCAGAAAACAATGCTTAAGTAAGGCGCATCCTGTGGTTAGATGATCTAAGCATGGACCTAGGGTCTCGACACCGACTGGAATAAAATTGTACGACGAGCCGAGACCCCTATACTTAATTATTTTTTTATATAAATAAATTATTTAAGAATGAACTTTAACTTTAAATAATTATAATCGGTAATCGTAAAACAGTACTGTGTGAGTTTGTATTGTTCTGAAGTTCTGCGAGGTTTTTCTATTATCTCTAATTAGGTATATCAACGACTTTGCTTCAAGTACTTTGGCTTTTGGACATTTTCTTTGCGATCTAATTAAAACTTTTTTATACATACTCATATAATTTCTTAGTATGCATACATACGGAGAATTTAAAACGGCAGTAACTGAGTGATTAAAACCAATGGAATATGAATCTGTGGAGGCAAATAAGAATCTGGAGGGTACAGATATTGTTCTTCTCCTACATCCAAATTTCCTCCGATGAGGAGTTCGATTCGTCAATCCTATCCTGGTTATCCGTAACTGTTGTACGTTAGGATTGAAGAATCGAGGATGGGTACCTCTGAAGAAAGCCAATAACACCAGGATATTTTATAATTATTTTAAAGTTTTTAGGTATATTCAACAAAAAAAACAAGCCTTGCCGTGTACCTGCGATACGTCTCGATGGCGCAGTACTGAAAAGTGTTGCAGAATTTAAGCAAAGACTTTTGGGTCTTTTGGGACTTTTGGGAGTTTTAGGACTTTTGGGTCTTTTGGGACTTTTGGGACTTTTGGGACTTTTGGTACGACTTTTAAGTTTAAAAAGGCCAAAAGTCCAAAAGTCCAAAGTAAAAAGTCCAAAGTCCAAAGTCCAAGTCCAAAGTCCAAAAGTCCAAAATACCAAAGTCCAAAAGTCCAAAAGTCCAAAAGTCCAAAAGTAAAATAAGTATAAAAGTCCAAAGTACTTTTGGGAGTTTTGGGACTTTTGGGTCTTTTGGGACTTTTGGGACTTTTGGTACGACTTTTAAGTTCAAAAAGTCCAAAAGTCCAAAAGTCCAAAAGTCCAAAAGTCCAAAAGTCCAAAAGTCCAAAAGTCCAAAAGTCCAAAAGTCCAAAAGTCCAAAAGTCCAAAAGTCCAAAAGTCCAAAAGTCCAAAAGTCCAAAAGTCCAAAAGTCCAAAAGTCCAAAAGTCCAAAAGTCCAAAAGTCCAAAAGTCCAAAAGTCCAAAAGTCCAAAAGTCCAAAAGTCCAAAAGTCCAAAAGTCCAAAAGTCCAAAAGTCCAAAAGTCCAAAAGTCCAAAAGTCCAAAAGTCCAAAAGTCCAAAAGTCCAAAAGTCCAAAAGTCCAAAAGGCCAAAAGTCCAAAAGTCCAAAAGTCCAAAAGTCCAAAAGTCCAAAAGTCCAAAAGTCCAAAAGTCCAAAAGTCCAAAAGTCCAAAAGTCCAAAAGTCCAAAAGTCCAAAAGTCCAAAAGTCCAAAAGTCCAAAAGTCCAAAAGTCCAAAAGTCCAAAAGTCCAAAAGTCCAAAAGTCCAAAAGTCCAAAAGTCCAAAAGTCCAAAAGTCCAAAAGTCCAAAAGTCCAAAAGTCCAAAAGTCCAAAAGTCCAAAAGTCCAAAAGTCCAAAAGTCCAAAAGTCCAAAAGTCCAAAAGTCCAAAAGTCCAAAAGTCCAAAAGTCCAAAAGTCCTAAAGTCCAATAGTCCAATAGTCCAAAAGTCCAACAGTCCAACAGTCCAACAGTCCAAAAGTCCAACAGTCCAACAGTCCAAAAGCCCAAATGTCGACAGTCAAGCAAGTAGGTACTTGGTACTTTACTTTGTTGAACATAGGCCTTAAAATCTTACTTATATATCTTACTAATATTATAAATGCGAAAGTTTGTGAGTGTGGATGTTTGTTACTCTTTCACGCTCAAACCGCTGAACGGATCCGGCTGAAATTAGGTACAGAGATACATTATAGTCTGGAATAACACATAGGCCACCTTTTATCCCGGGAATAACTTCCCGCGGGAACAAATTTTACGCGGGCGAAGCTGCGGGCATCAGCTAGTATTCTTATATAGAAATAATTATACTAGCATAGTTGATAAAAAATGCTATGTAATAGCTTTACCGCGGCAGTCCCCGAGTGCCACACGTCTTTTTTTATTTTGAACTTGAATTTGATTGCTAAAACTTTTTGGCGGACCGCGATTTGCAAAAGTTGTAATAATTCAATTTATTTAGTGAACATTTTTTTTCGAAAATTTCAAGGAAAGTTGTCATGTTTAATTTTTACTTTTATTCTTCAAAATGTTCAATATTGAGTGTAATTAGTAAAAGTTTCAATTGTATTAGGAATGACCACAAATCTTGGAAATTTTGTTCTGTAGGACTTATCCTACACTATGCATTCAGTACTAAGTAGAATATTGTATGAGATATTTGTAGTAGAGGTAGAAATTATATATTTCAGATGTCTAATTGTAGATGGACTGGTTTTGATGACCAAATAAGCTCCTACGTAGCTGTCTTCAATGACAATGAATCAGAAGATGGTGCTGTAAAAGATTTCAGTGAGGGAAATGATGAAGAGGAGCAGGTTTATTATAGGGACTGAGTGTCGAGTTTTGAATCTTTGAATCTCTTGGTACTGATGTAGACCATAGTGCAGAGGATCCCACCTGAGTGGCGTAGATCTCATGGGGCAGTTATATAGGAAAATATCACAAATTCATAAGAGTAGAAAGTAGAGAAAAGTGTCTCGGTGGTCTAGTTGGTTAAGGCGTCTGGTCCGGCAAACCAGAAGACGCGGGTTCAAATCCTGCTCGAGATCTAAAATTTTTTCACATTAAATTTGTGATTGAGTCAGCATACTAATTGCTTTTCAAAATTATCTCTAATGTTTGGGCAGGTATCATCGCAAGTCGAATGATTATATAGGTGCAATTCTATACATTCGAGCCGTGCAACTTAACTAAGTTACCGGTAGATGGTGCCTACGTCGCCCCAAGACGTAATGAGGTGAAAGAATTTGACGGTCGAGAGCAGTGTCTCGGTGGTCTAGTTGGTTAAGGCGTCTGGTCCGGCAAACCAGAAGACGCGGGTTCAAATCCTGCTCGAGATCTAAAATTTTTTCACATTAAATTTGTGATTGAGTCAGCATACTAATTGCTTTTCAAAATTATCTCTAAGAGTAGAAAGTAGTACATGCGATTGTTTCATGGCCTTGTAGACCACTAACGCTCAACAGTTTACGGTTCGGAGCCCCGGGCAAGCCCTCGGAAGGATGTACCAGGACTCCCAACAGACCTACGGCTACCACTGCGGCCTCGCCACCACTGTGAGTGGTTCTGGTGCAATCCCGCATCTTTAGGGGATTTCGGGTGTCATCCCGCTTCTTAGCGTGATGACACCCGAAAACGATGCGTGAATCCCTCACGTCACGCTGCCGTCATGGGCCTGCTTCTGTAAGGACGGTGAGCAGCCCCCTCACCGTCCTTAGGCCCTCGGTCATGGAGGCCGATAGTCTTGGGTGAGGACACGTCAGCGGCACCCTCGCCATCGCCAACTGCGGAGCTCGGGTGGGAGAGTCTACTCCCGCTCCCTTCCCGCCATCTCTTCCACAAGCATGGCCTGCTCCCAGAAAGAGGCGGCGCAGTCCTACTTACTCCCACTGGAGATCATGGCTCGCACTATGGTCTCGAGCGCAAGAGTGTCCACGTCCAGAACTTGGATGGATACCTTTCGTCTTGAAGTAGCTGAAACCTTATACTTTTTGAGAAAAAAAAACTAGGTAGACCCAGTCCTTCTTTAGAACAGGAAATACGGTGCTTTCCTAAAAAAGAAAGAACGGTGTTTCCCTGGTTTTTCCATCAGAAGATATTAGTTTAGATGAAAATTTTGCTTTTTCTGGCCATTTTTTTGATAAAAGTAACATGTAAAATGCCTGTGTTCTGGTTTTACCCAAACCATATGTGATTTTTTTTATATTTCTCTACCTTACATTGTGAGAAAAAACTGATTGAGGAAATACCATAATAAAATAATAAAACACGTAAGTAATCTAATTGTTTCAATTTTGAAGAAAACCACGCGACATATACACCTACTTACATACATATTTTTTTTAGTTGGAGTGCATAATGTAGGCTACATCCTACACAGAAAAAATGAGGGATTTAATGGACTAAACCTTCTTCGATATTTTTTTTATTATTTTTCCAGTAATTTCTGTACTCTTGAGATAATACGTATATTTTTTTCATTGAAAAATAAAAAATCATGCATTTAAGGGTTAACTAGAAAATGTATTGAAAATATTATTCGTGCCCTATCCCAACAGTTCACCATTCCGGAGATATTTTTTTAGAAAGAAATTGTCAAAGAGCATGATATATGAGGATAATAATAAAAATACTCTTGCCTTGCGACGCTCCGACGGTTTATGTAATAAAATTCACTTTTTGACTTCAACTCACTGTTTAGGTGGGCAAGAATTTACTGTTTAGACTTCTAGAGTGAAGCAAATACTCTGTAGTTTCAACTTTGAAGCGCATTTAATCATACTACCTTTCGTTGTCCTGAAAACTCTTACTACCTTATGTCAGTACTGATATGGTCTGGATCTGAATGAACGTGACTGAGAGTCAGGGTTCGAAAAAATCCGATTTTTATAATAAAAATCAAAAATCCGATTTTTTGATATACTCGTATATCGGATACATATCCAGACTACGAGAAAAATAGGCGAATTTCATTATAAAAGGGGATTATAAGAGTACACTTCAAAATGAGAAATAAATTTGTAAAATAATATTAGGAAGTGTCAAATTACTACATTTTTATTAAAAAACCGGCCATGTGCGAGTCGGACTCGTGCACGGAAGCCTAGGTATAATTATACCAAATAATATTATACTCTAAGGAACGTGACATTTCCAGTTACGAGCGCGTTTATGTGCTTTAAAAGGCACGTTGAGCCTATTATCGCTGCTGCCAGTGACATATTGTGTCATAGGCAACTTGAAGATTTTCAACATCAGAAAGCCACAACCTGCCCCTGTTCGTTTCAACATGGCATTAGGGTCGGCAGCGTGAGTGTAACACCTATTAGAGTTGCAAACTTTAACAGGCTACGGTGGTCATTTTCAAAGTGTCAATATCTGGAATCAATATCTCAGTCGTATAAAACAAGAAGCCGTGAGACGGTCTCACCCGACTGCCCCTCTCTAAAACGTTTATTGTGAAAGTGAAAGTTCAATCCGATTGACGTTGTCATTTTTGTTTTATTTCAAACTTTGAACAGATGATTCACGTGACCTACTTTAATGCAACAGAGTCACAGACTACAGTCCCTTATTTTATAGAGAGGGGCTAAAACACAAAAACATCAGATACCTATAAATTTCATCCTGCGCTTTTAAAAAGAACTTCCCTTTCATTCAGACATTCGTGTGTGAGCCATGTTCGTACAGTTTAATCTGGTTCTAAATGCCGCTATCTGTATGCCATCTGCCGTGAATGTGCTGAACGAGCGAGCACAAACACTGAGCCGGATATCTTCAGGTGTCGCGTCACACACACCCCTCGTGTATTCGTGTGTCGTCACTGTTTACTTGGAGCTACGAATGAATTCAATACGGCACTTTAACAGTTCATGTAACTTAGAAATACATTTTTGTATCAATATTTTTAAAGCAAATTCTTTTAAAATATTGCAGTCACTAAATAGTGTGTTTACTTTTTCATTTAAATTTTAGTTAGGTATAAAACAACAGTAAATGAAGGTTCATGACCCGTCTGAACTAAGCCTTTGATTGACTTTTGTCATCAGCTTACTCTAGTTTTGTTTTCTGATTTGTTGCGTTCGACTGTATGACTATTTTTTTGTCCTTAGACCTACCTTGAAAACCTATTTTAACATAGCTAAAATGAAAACAGTTATAACATACTCCTTACTTAAAACTTAAAATAAATCTAGTTATTAGAACAAGTTATTAAAATAAAACATCGGCGTATCCTTTAAATTCGTAGCCTTTGTATTTCACATATACGTCTGCAATGAAAGAGCTCTCTTGGGGCGAATGTCGGACCTTTTAATGGTAACTGCTCGGTCGTCGTGTTTCAATGGGAAATAAGAAAGGCGCAACTGCCAGTAGGCTACAAAGGTAGGGTCTCTTGTTTCACAGAAATAACATACATAGTTGAGCAGCTGCTAACATTGTGATAACGCAATGTTATGTTCTTAAGGATATGCACAACTACCCACAGCCTTTAGGTTTTAAAAAATAGCTTTCTGAAGCGCTCATAAACACACTTACCCAATGTTCTTTAAACCATCACTACGTTAAGTATCTTTCGTTATAGCTGGTCCTGGGATGGGTGACCAGTGTGACCACCTGCTTGTGAAGGGAATAAAAACGTGACAACATTGTATGCATTTAGTACAGAATGACTGGTCCCTCAAATCTGTCTGGTCAATTGACGAATGATGAAGTTTACCACTCCGAAACGAAGCTAACGGGGGAAAGTGAAAATAAAATCAAAACCCGCTCGTTTATCGTTTCTCAATGTGATCAGAGAACTGAGGATACCTTTAAATGGAAAATCTTGGCATTCTGACCAGCTCTAGTCTCTGGCTCTAGTGAAAGCTGCTTGTTGTTTGGATATCAATTACCTGGTCAAATTCGACCTTGGAGTACCTTTTCTGGTTTTGTAATTGCTGTCAAATCCTAGTTTACAGGAGTCACAGCAATGGAAGTGTCACCCGCTCTGGTCCCACTCAGTCTACTGTCCAATGTTTTATTACAAAAGTCCACGTGAGAATTGTTTTTCAAACCAGCTACTTTCACACTCGAAACCAACTATGGATTTAAACATTTTTTGTCACTTTTGACAATAATGAGAAAAAATACTTCATTTATATTTTGCTGCGCTTTATGGAAAGATACAATCTCAGTGGCAGGCAACATTATTTGCGTCACGGCTGGACAAAATATTTCATCAAAATGCAAAGCAGCACAATTTCCCTGCTGCAATGGGTCTGGGGATCGAGGTGCGGGGGACGTTCGAGAAGAACTGAATTAACTGGACGTTGAAAAACTGATAACTCGATTTGCATAACTCGTTCACACGGGGCATCGTCAGATAACCCAATTTGAGCAGACAGGTTCAACGAGTGGAAAAAATGAGGTTAGTTATTTCACGCCAGTTTTATTGCTTTATGGCAGAATTTCTAGACTTGCTAGGAATAAATAAGAACAGCATTTTACTAACCATAGGAAAGAGTATAATGCTTTTTTGATATGCGGGATTCCCTCGCGTGTCACCCTGCTGGGGTCTAACATAAAGAGAGACCCTATGTTGAAATCGGCTGGATTTAGTTTAACCACATGGTACCTACGCCTAGTTGAGAGTATGTGAGATTCTCACATAATCTACTCCAACAAAATAAATCATATTTGAGGATTCCTTTTTCTTCAAATTTTGGTGAGAGCGACAGCTTTCAGTGGCGTATAGTGAAGTGACAAAATGTGTCGTGTCGTTCTCTAACTACTAGGTATATATAATAATATGTATATGTATATGTAATAACACTGATGCATCACTTCAGCTCTGCCTGTGCTAGCTGGTAAAACATTATAGCAGAACAAGTGGTTTATTAGGAAACATATTTGTACACCATCTTTTGAGGTACTCTGTTCAAAAGTTAATTTAAATGGAAAACTTAAAACTATAAATTGGTTTTATTATACATATATTTTATTGCAATTAGTTGAAAAATAGCAGATTAGCTTGTAATTCAGCTCAGTGAAGCTATCACCCGCAGCCACCGCCTCATAAAACGAAGCTCGTAAACGCCACGGCTGTGGCACCCATTACGTTCACAGATGTTATCACAACATAAAACGCCCAAATTAAAACCTATAAAATATCGAGCCCCGAAATGATTTATACCATACACGTTTGTATAGCACCGACGGATTTCTACTTTCGTTATTGGATGTTGTAAAAAATGATTTTTCCGATTTTATCTCGCGAAGTAATCTCGATGACACGCGGTTTATGGATTTCGGGGAAATTAAACACGCCGCCCTCGTAATGCCATTATAAAAATTTATGCTTTTGCAGAAAGAAATGTTCAGGCAATTGGATACGAATTAGATTAATTAAAAGCAATAAATACTGGTTGAATTTATAGTCGTTTTGGAACGGAAAGGTTTAGGCCCAGTTTCGATAACAGAACCGATCGGCACTGTCAATTTGAAAATCAACAATAAAAAATTACGAAAATGTCAAAATCTACATCGTTTGCCAAAATCAAAACGAGAACACCTGGTTATTCCTTTAAATTTCACGAAATACTATAACACAGTGATGATCAGTGTTACTCACCAACTAGCGCGAGGTAGCTATGCAGAGAACTCTTTCCCAGGGCGCCTTACTACAGAGATTCCAGTGTGCGTGCAAGGGTAGGCCAGGGCTCTGACGAAAACAGTCAGGTAGGGTGTACACACATATATTTATATAACACAGAGATACACAGAGACACACAGAGAGCTTATTCACTGATAGACACAAATATCACAGGTACACAGAAGTATAGTCAGTGCTTAGGTACTTATGCTACTAAGCTACACATAAGTAGTGGATTTACTGGCCTGCAGAGTGAGCTGAGTGAGAGTGACTGCCTGTTGTTACTGCCAGGTGATGACGGCAGATACCTCTCACATGAGAAGCTCGTGTAGTCCGCACTTCCACGTTGTCGTACCACGTGCAGCCCACTAACTTATAGGTGCGGCACCAAATATCTCATCCGGCAACTAGCCGTAGTAAAAAACCCTGTCATGAAAGAAACGACAAATTAAGATCTTGGCTGCGCGACAGACGACAATCGACCCGCTTTGCAAAAGAAGAAGTGACTCACCAGTTTTCTGGGTAAAATGTAGCAAGATGCAATGCAGCAACCCAATCACAGCCCGTTAGGCCACGCGAGGTAACAAATAATCGCGCTTGAGCGAAAAACTGATTCGCGGCACAGTCTCAGAGCATAAGCCAAAGGACCTCCAACTACCCCAAAGCAGGTCTCGGTCAAAGTCCCGTCTTTCACGAAAAAACTTAACAAAAACCTGTTCCTTTAAATGCGAAACGCTTCGTCACCGAACTTATGACATCCTGTCATTCTGACAGCAGAAATGTCACCACTGACAACCGATTAAAAAAAGATAACTCGATAAGGCTGCTTTCACATCCTAAATACTGCATCTATAGAAAATAAATGCTACAATACGTTTACTACGATTTTCTACTACAATTTTTTATTCAATGTCTAACGTTCCAATCAGTAACAAGAGTCACCGCGCCGGGAAAATTCGACCAATCACAACGCATGAACGCATCGGTCCACGTGGACTCGTTGCCAAGTAACGTCGGTATGTACTCGACTAGTTACGTCTTGTAGGTAGGTAAATACGCTCGGCCGACCGCGCCGCCGACCGGCGACCGCGGCGCGCAGTTCGACTATAACTCGCACGCAGTATTGTCGTCGCGATCGACTTTTATTTGTGGTCGGAAATAAAACGATTAGTTTACACTCGAGAGTACGAATCTCGTGATGAATTACGCAGTGCGATAGTGGACGCCTTTGAAATAGTGAAAAGTGACAGAGACACATTGAATAAACTAAAAGACAATAGCCTAAAACGTGCCCGTTTGTGTATCGAACGTTCTGAACTCCATTTTGAGCAGTTGTTAAGGTACTGGGAAGTGTAAATAAACTGTGAATAGGTAGGTCTAGGTATTTAAGTTGATTATTTTGTAAATAGCTCCAATTTTTTAAATACGCCGGAAATACTCCCTATTTGTTCGTGTTTATTTTCATTATTATTAAAAATAGAACAATATTAAAGTATTTCCGACGGTCCTAAGCCCGCGTAAAGTATGAAGGAGAAATTGGAGTCCTTTATTATTATCTAAGTACCTATTATTATCGAAACGATGCATTCGGCCAATGAACTGATCACATGGAGACACGCGCCGCGGCGTAGTAGGTACCTATGGGTTTCGGAGTTTCATTCATTGAAAAGTTCAATGAATAATCGAAGCGCTACTAATGTTTCAACTCGAACGAGTGATAAAGATTACATAGAAGTCATTTTTTTATTATAACCTGCACAGCTGTTTTGACACTCCGAAATGGTTCCATTATTGATTCCGAGTAACCCCCTCTCGGGTCCAGAACGACTATAAATTCAACCAGTATACATATTGAATGTTTAGCGGTATGTGTTGACAGAATGCAACACATTCTATACTGTATTTAAATAGCTTTGCACAAAAATGTAAACAAACACATTTGATCCTATATATCCATAGTTACTTGCAATAGAGTATTCACCCTGATTATATTCCAGTATCATATCATTCAGGATTCATACAGTGTTCTTAAAATCATTTCGACACCAAATAACTTCTTTATGTTAGTTTATTTAATATACCTACTCAGGATAGTAAAAAATTCAATGATTTGTCATACTATATTTTTCTACTCATGTCTTATCATATATCATGTCTTACACAACGATTGTCAAAACATGACATGTTTATATTATTGCCAAATCGGGCAGGATTGGACTATACCTAACATAAATGTGTCAAATAGGAGTTAAGTTTATCGAAGTACCTACATGGGCGTGGTACGGCATGGGCAAGACCGGGGACACAGCAGGCAGCAGCGGGTAGGTCGTAAGCTTGTTAGCCACCTTAGTGTTATTTAAAGCACTGTTTTGATATGATTTATAAATTATTATGTATCCTTTGCCAATAAGTACGTATAATATGTGTAAATAGAACATTAAAAAGTAAGGTCCGATAAAATTTTAAACTGATTAAAAACTCGGTTATGTTCACAAATAAACTGGCGGTTCCATTAACTTAATGACGTTACTTGCGCTGAGTTTCAATAATTTTAATGGAAATATGTTGTTGTTGTTTTCAATATTATATTTGTTACTTTTTTCTGTAAAATACATTCTCCCATGTACAAACTACTTTTATACAGTTTTCCAGAAATTATATGCTGTCAGCTTTCTTAGCACAAAGTATTCTGTACCTATATTTAATCAAGAAGGTTGCAGGGATTGACTGGATGCGCAAAGCGCAGGACCGTGTGTTGTAGCGAAATTTGGGAGAGGCCTATGTCCAGCAATGGACTGCTATAGGTTAAATTGATATTTGATGGATTGATATTTAACATAAACAATAAATAATAGAATACTCCTAAGAAACAATTATAAAGCCACTGCACGGCGCTGAATGTATTTTGTGCTTAGGCAATGTTTTGCCGACGCTATAGGTCAGGCTTAATAAAATAAAAATATTGCCCTGGGATATTCTTCCCATGACCCGAAAGTCCCGGAACTTCTGGCCGTAGACAGTTGTATGGCATCGTATGGTTTTAGTCGGTAGAAGTCTTTCATGAAGGCTATCCACATGTCAAAAAAGGGTGCGAAATAAGCATTAGGAATAACCCCCTGAATACATTCAGGTCAAAAACAGTCAAGTTGTATGATTTTTGGAGAGCTTTAAAGCATTTTGCTGAAGTAATGCCCTTCAATAGTTTCTTGATATAAATTAATGTTTTGGAGGCATTCATACAACCCCATCTAGATTAATCGAATATAAGTTTGTGCTATTGAATTTAGACAACTGATAAATATACTTATGGATTTCAAAGCCTATCTTATTATTTAAATACAAATGTATTTAAATAATATTCTCCCATAAACACATTCAAATTTGAAAGAACCTAAGTACCAAAAAGCAATTTAGCCATTTATCTAGTTCCGGGAATTAAACCAGTCCGATTTACCTCATCTCTGAATTTGAAGCACAGATTTGAATCACGCCAGACCAATATTCAGCGGAGCGACAAATCAGCACTTCGATATTGCCTCCATTTGAGCACCCACCTCAATATATGAAAATCTGATTTTTCATTGCTCCGCCCAAACGGCACGCGCGGTCCTCTACCGTTGGCAATATTTAATATTCACAAAATTCTGTAGGCATTGTGCTGTAAAATTTGTAAAGCCAACTCAATTAAACGAGCAATCACTGATTTTTAATCATTCGTTTTATTGTCAACATGAATCAATGTTAAATATAACTGCCACGGTGGCATAGTTATAAATACGACATATTTATGGTCGAATTTAGGAGGCTCCTCCATTTTGAACTTGATTAATCAAAGTTATATTAAAATGCAAAAGTTGGTGAGTGTGGATGTTTGTTACTCCTTCACACTTTAAGGACTCGACAGATCTAGTTTAAATTTGGTGCAGCGATAGATGTATAGCGATGGATAGACACAACTTACTTTTAATACTGGAAACAAACCTTGGGGCAAATTGAATCTAACCGTAACATTAGTGGTAAATGGTTCTGTAATTTGTCTTTTTCTTTTCTATATTTTATTTAATTTGTTTTGATTTTAAGTTGATGAGTGTTGCGTGCTTTTCTGCACTTATACCTAACAAATAGCAAAATGTGAAAACTTGTTATTGGCTCTCTGTTGTTAACCTGTGGAATTGTAAGACATAATAGCTGTAAGTTTTCCAAATCATAAATAAATAAATTAAAAAACAAAATTCCTTGCAGGAGAAAGTCACTGGCATCAGCTAGTATATAAAAATGAGTAAGTTGCCTTCATCTAACTGCCACCACAGTTACAGTGAAGTACATATCACATGATGAACGTTCATAAATATTCGCACAAATTTCACACTCGGGAGTCAAGCACAGTTTTTTATTGCGCAAAACCGCAGTAAACACATTCCTATAATAAATAAGCGCACACAGTAAAACTTTTTGCAGATACGCTGTGTACCTAGTTTTTGTTTTATTAAATTATTTTATACCTAGTATAAGAGTTGATGGGGATAATGCATGACTCTGTTTTTACGTGTGGAAATCCTACATGTTATGGTATGGATGCTATGCCGTACTCCTACCGACTAAAACCACAAGATGCCTTACAACTGTCTGTACTAACTGTCTGGTATTCCCAGGTAAGCCCTCGGAAGGATGTCCCAGGGCTCTCATCAGGCTTTGGCGACCGCTTCGGCCTCACCTATTAATTCATGATCTTGCTCTTGGAATTTCCGACAGTCCTACATTTATGACTGGGAAGTCATTAATGTCATATCTTAGTAATATTTGTGAGTGTGGATGTGAGGATGTTTGTTACTCTTTCACGCTCGAACGGCTGAACTTATTTAGCTAAAATTTGGTACAGTGATACATTGTAGTCTGGAATAACACATAGGCTACTTTTTATCTCGGGAATAAGTTCCTACGAGAAGCGGGAACGGGAACAAATTTTACGCAGGCGAAGCTGCGGGCTAAAGCTAGTTACACAACAATGCAAACAGTGTTGGGAGTCCTAGGACATCCTTCCAAGGGCTTACCCGGGGCAACCAACCATAGGCTGTTGGGCATTACGTGAGGTTTTTTAGTCGGTAGGAGTCCGGCATAATATCCATAAGGATTTTCCCTAAAATTAAAAAAAAAACACAAACAGTTTATTGTGTCATACAAATTAGGATTATAAATCAACGCTCACAAGGTATTTTTGGGTGCGTTTGGGTAATACCGATTGGTATTAACCAAACACACGCAAAGCTTTTGTACGGTGTGATTCTATTATTGATAGGATCCATACAAAGCTTTGCCGAACCACCGGCTTTGTGGGCCGTGGTATTAACTACACGAGTTTGTTTGAAAACGTCCATTCCTATTAAAGTTTAGCTGAAGGTATTATTTCTGTTACTTTGTTAGTAGGTACAAATCTTCTTAGCATATTAGAAAAGTTTTTGAACACACATGCCTAATAACAATTTTATTATTATATTCCGTTAAAAAGCTATCACAACGATATTTCTTTACTAACAAATTAAGAATGTAAGAAAGAAACATCATTTTCTTTGCGCATGATAGGCACAGCACAAGTTCAAACAAAACAAAAATACATTTGACTAAAAATAAAATTTAAACTCAAAACAGTAAAACTGTGGCTATGACTTATAGCTACTAAGAACCGTAACATTTTCTTACAAATAGACTCCTGGTTATCGAATCATTTCATAGTTTATTTCTTCTAATCTCTGTGGTAGTATAGTGTACCACAGCTAAGTTCATTTAGGACATTTGTACAAGAAAATTTGTTTATTTATTTATTTCTGTACATACACACATGTAACATGAAATGGAAATAACAGAGAGAGTGAAGTACAAAAAATCTTAGCAGTCTTTTTTTTAACGTGAGGTAAAATCCTTCATGGATGCTATGCCGGACTCCTATCGACTAAAAAATCTTACGTAACGCCCAACAGCCTACGATTGGGAGCCCCGGGTAAGCCCTCGGAGGGATGTCCCATAGGACTCCCAAACAGCGACACTTGTCACAGTCTACACTTACTATTGTTATCATCTACAACTATATTTGGCATAGTCTACAACAACTCTAAGCACTCAATGCGAATGAGTTTCAACCTCATGATATTAATATCTTTCGGTATGGGGAGGTGCGTGCAAGAGCAGTTTGTTAAAGGTGGAAAGAGCTCAGAGGGCTGTTCTCAAGGTAAGCTTCTTCCTGCCTTTTCTGTATCCTACTAGGGATCTCTATCAGGTCTCGGATGTCCTAACAGTGCGCCAACTATTCATAGGAAATATTATTCTAAGGCAGCACTCGCTGCTCCCGTACAGCCCCTCCAACATTGCTTTGCAGAAAAGAAGGAAACACAAGGTTTGTCAAGTTGAAAATAGGTGGACGACGGCATTTTCTCGCAGATTCTTTGGTTTTTTGGGAGTTTATTTATACAATAAAGTAAATGAGAAACTCAATATTTACCAGTTAACAAAGTATAGGTGCAAAACAGTGGTTACCCGCTGGCTCAAGTCATTCAGCTATGAGGAAACTGAAAACTTGCTACATATTCCCTCGTAGACGGCGCGCACACACGAACTCACACACACACACACACACACACCACACACACACACACACACACACACACACACACACACACACACACACACACACACACACACACACACACACACACACACACACACACAGATTCACGCACACAAAATCAATGAGTTACCTATTATGGCTATCACTGATACTAACCTACGCCAACTGTCCAGATTAGGAGAGGCTGGTAATCTGTCACACTGGTTTTCGTTACCTACTACAGATACCAGTCTCTCACGCAGAGTGAAATCTAGTAAAGTGTAACCTACCTTATGCTGTACTTTGTAATTATTGCTGTGTGAGAGAGAAAATAAAAAGCATTTGTATTTGTATTGTATTGTATCTAATATCCTTCATAGCTTTAGAATAGATAGATAAATTTGTAAAATTTTCATTCGAACTACCCCAAAACACAAAACAAGCTTCGAATAATTTAAAATATAATAACACGACCCCAACATTATATTTTAGTCCGTATGGACGACACAGTAATAAGCTTTCTAAAACCAGTCGTAAGTAGTAATCCAACTTTACATTGTATTAGTTATTGTATGTGTAGGTATTAGTTGGAATGGAAAATAGAGAACACTACATCATTTAAATTATTGCCGGTTGAATTATCTTATATTGGAAGGATAATGTAATATATTCGTAGCAAATGTAATGTTTTACTAATGGTAATTGGTAATATGTGGAAGGGCATTGTGTTGTTTTGGTCTGTATGTGTCTGGCAGACCATCCATGAGGAATTTCCCCACGATACTCACAGACTGGGTGTTTATCCTCACACTATGCGTCCGGAGCGTTCGAGCACGGTAGTGGGGCTTTCACCCGCGCACGTATAGCATGTGGAATGATTTCCCTGCCTCGGCTTTAGTATGGGGTTCTTTAAAGGGGTCTTACAAGGTTTTTACAGGGTCGGTAGCGCGAGTATAGTGCATCCGGTGTTGCAGGCGTCCATAGACTGCGGTGACCATCAGTACATCTGGTGGACTGTATGCTCATCTACCACCTCAGTGGTTTTAAAAAACGAGATTGTAATTGGCAACGCGAGGTTTAATTTATCGAACACATCGAAGCCCCGCTAGTTCAAGAAGTACCCCTACCTAACACCATTAGCTGCATGTTCTTCGCACCACGGTCAATCCCATGGAGCAAATATAAGAGAATCCTGACGGATGGGTGACAAGAGTGACAGGACAGGACACTTAGGCTGCCTACCTTGTCTGAAAAATAATCAACCCTATAGATTCCTAAGAGAATAAAATCCTAAAATAATGCTAGAATATCTAACTGTCAACTTCAAAAATAATAAAAAAAAAGACGTGTGGCACTCGGGGACTGCCGCGGTAAAGCTATTACATAGCATTTTTTATCAACTATGCTAGTATAATTATTTCTATACTAGCTGATGCCCGCAGCTTCGCCCGCGTAAAATTTGTTACCGCGGGAAGTTATTCCCGGGATAAAAGGTAGCCTATGTGTTATTCCAGACTATAATGTATCTCTGTACCAAATTTCAGCCCGATCCGTTCAGCGGTTTGAGCGTGAAAGAGTAACAAACATCCACACTCACAAACTTTCGCATTTATAATATTAGTAAGATAAGAATACTAGCTGATGCCCGCAGCTTCGCCCGCGTAAAATTTGTTCCCGCGGGAAGTTATTCCCGGGATAAAAGGTAACCTATGTGTTATTCCAGACTATAACGTATCTCTGTACCAAATTTCAGCCCGATCCGTTCAGCGGATTGAGCGTGAAAGAGTAACAAACATCCACACTCACGAACTTTCGCATTTACATTATTATTGTATACTAGCTGATGCCCGCAGCTTCGTCCGCGTAAATTTTATTACCGTTACCGCTTCCCGTGGGAACTTATTCCCGGTATAAAAAGTAGCCTATGTGTTGTTCCAGACCATAATTTATCCCTGTACCAAGTTTCAGCGAGATCCGTTCAGCCGTTACAGCGTGAAAGAGTAACAAACATCCACACTCACAAACTTTCGCATTTATAATATTAGTAAGAAGTAAGATTTTAAGGCCCATGTTCAACAAAGTAAAGTACCAAGTACCTACTTGACTGTCGACATTTGGGCTATTGGACTTTTGGACTTTTGGATTGTTGGACTGTTGGACTTTTGGACTTTTGGACTATTGGACTATTGGACTTTTGGACTTTTGGACTTTTGGACTTTTGGACTTTTGGACTTTGGAACTTTTGGACTTTTGGACTTTTGGACTGTTGGACTTTTGGACTTTTGGACTTTTGGACTTTTGGACTTTTGGACTTTTGGACTTTTGGACTGTTGGACTTTTGGACTTTTGAACTTTTGGACTGTTGGACTGTTGGACTTTTGTACTTTTGGGCTTTTGGACTTTTGGACTTTTGGACTTTCGGACTTTCGGACTTTCGGACTTTCGGACTTTGGACTTTTGGACTTTTGGACTTTTGGACTTTTGGACTTTTGGACTTTTGGACTTTCGGACTTTTGTACTTTGGACTTTTTTACTTTTGTACTTTTGGACTTTTGGACTTTTGGACTTTTGGACTTTAGAACTTTTGGACTTGTGTGTGTGTCTGTGTGTGTGTGTGTGTCTCTCTGTGTGTGTGTGTGCGCGTGTGCGTGTGCGTGAGTGTGTGTGAGTGTGTGTGTGTGTGTGTGCGTGTGCGTGTGAGTGTGCGTGAGTGTGTGTGAGTGTGTGTGTGTGTGTGTGTGTGTGAGTGAGTGTGTGTGTGAGTGTGTGTGTGAGTGTGTGTGTGGGTGTGTGTGTGTGTGTGTGTTTGTTGCATGTATGTTTATGTGACTTGATTTTTGAGTGTGTGTGTGGGTGTGTGTGTGTGTGTGTTGCATTGGTTTTAATCACTCAGTTACTGCCGTTTTAAATTCTCCGTATGTATGCATACCTACTTAGAAATTATGTGAGTAAATATAAAAAAGTTTTAATTAGATCGCAAAGAAAATGTCCAAAAGCCAAAGTACCTGCATGAAGCAAAGTCATTGATATACCTAATTAGAGATAATAGAAAAACCTCGCAGAACTTCAGAACAATACACACTCACACAGTACTGTTTTACGATTACCGATTATAATTTTTTAAAGTTAAAGTTCATTTTTAAATAATTTAATATACTATTAAACTAGGTAATTGTTGTCAAACTGATTATGATTAAACCTCTTTTCATAATCAATAAGCGAGTATATGCCAAAGACAAACAAGACTGAGAAAAAATAATTTAATGACAAGCAAGAATGACAGGTTTAAATTTTTATCATTGAAGTATTTTTCATGAAATTATTCTATATTCTAAAGGTAAATTAGTGTCGAAATGGCGGCATAAATCTAACTATGGTTCCTTAAAACGAATATGATCAGGATTGATATTTAAATGTAAGTAATTATGGAGAGTCGAGATCCAATCTGTTTGTTTACTACATTGTTTGAATTTGTTGAATTCCACTATATTTGAAGTGTGAGATACACGAACGTGGCCGAAGGTAGCCGAGAGTGTGATTCGTTTTCGTGACAGAATTTCTGGATTCGGTCTCCACGCAAGGCCCGCGATAGAAGCTATGCAATAGCTTAAAAACTAGTGAATGTCACGCGGTTCCAACCGCGTAGCTCCCGTTCCAGTGGGAATACGGGAATAAAATGTAGCCTATGTTCACCGAGAAGAGTGTAGCTTCTCAACTCTTTCAAATCGGTCCAGTAGTTTCGGAGCCTATTTGATGCAAACAATCAAAAGTTTCCTGTTTATAATATTAGTATAGATAAATGATACTACCAATAGGTTTATAGTCATACTAAATTAAGCTTGTAGTCTCTTACCCTATTTCAAATTGCATAAGTACCTATATGGGTCAATATTTCAGTTTTGATATTTACACAAAGTACTTTGATGCAAAGAAAAATCTCAAATATAAGCGGTACGTTATTTAATTTCGACCTATAATATACAACGCAGCCTGTACAGCCTCATACATAGATATTCCTAAAAGCCATTTTATCTATACTTATAATAAATCTGTAGAAGTGAAAAATCTGTACATTCAAAATATCAATAAAATAAATAGCAGGGGGTGTTACTAGACCGACACCGAACCCAAAAAGGTGATTAAAAAAAATTTTGTCTGTCTGTCTGTTTGTTCAGGCATCATGCAAAAACTACCGGTTCGATTACGATGAAACTTAGTATAATTATTATTTAATAGCCAGGGCACCACACTGGGTACTTTTTATCCCGGAAAAGTATATAGAATTCAAAGCAAACTTAATTTTGCGATTTGATCCCTAGACCCGAAGTTATTATCAATTATGGCTTAAACGGTTAATGATACGATTATGAAACTAAGCATGAGCGTTGTTTGTTACAATTTGAAAAAAGTAATTTTACAATTTTTGCAAATTCCACATCCAAAGGTATAAAAAAGGAGGGTAAAGTTTGTATGGGACACGTGATTCCTTGGTCCGATCTACATCATCTTGGCATATAGCATCATTAATATAATTGATGGAAGACTTGTTTCGTATTTTTTTGAAATTTATACTATAACGAGCTAAAAGGGGAATGTGAATTATTTTGGGGTGATTTTCACCGGATATCAATACTCCTTAAATACTCTTATTTTATACTTAAATTACTTTTTATTTTGACACATAATTTGTGAAAGCGTTGTCATAGTGGTTGTCATTTATGTTTTATGGTCTTACTTCAGACTTCAAAGAGATGGTTTTACTACAAAGCCATAAAGTTAAATAAAAAGCGCTATTTTGGTATAATATTAACCAAGTATGCTATAGGGAAGTTTTGTGTGACGAGAAAATACATTTGTGAAAAGAAGAAGACAATTCTAAAATGGCTAGCCAGAAAAAATGAAACCATCATGAAATGTTACAATCTACGCTCAATCCTTACGACAAAGATTGTCAGCAGACTGACCATGGAAGGCATGAACTTTATTCTACTTATAGTGCTGACTGCATTCTGTCAGGAAACAGACTCACTATATGTATAAGTCTTTGTAAAATACGGGAATGGCCTCTACGAAGACTACATTCGACAGGACTGAAAAGAGCCATTACAATGAACATGAACGCTCAGCGGATGAAATTTACATTGTTATTACGTTACCAGGTCTTGGTTGGACAATCTGTATTAGGAAGACATAGCCTGACAGTAGTTCGGTTTATTTAAACGTCGTAGGCTGGGACTACCTGAAGAAGGAACTAAGTTACGATGTCAATTGCTTAGAAGAGAAGTTGTGTCAAGCAGTAGTTTAGTCATTGAATTAAGAAATGTATTTAATAAATAAATTAACTTGGCACATACTCGCTTTTGGTTGACTTCATACTGACGCACAACTTAGTAGTACCATCTTTTAAATTACACGAAGAAAATGATGATAGTGCAATTAAAATAAGCACCAATGTCTGAGTAAAATATAAATCTGACTATAAAAACCATATATTATGCATTATGAATTTGTTAATCAGAAATCTATCTAACTAGGTACCTATTATCATAAATGCGAATGTTTGTGAGTGTGGATGTTTGTTACTCTTTTACGCTGTAACGGCTGAACGGATCTGGCTAAAATTTGGTGCCTACAGAGATATGTTATAGTCTAGGAACAAAATTTCACACAGGCGAAGCTGCAGGCCTCAGCTAGTATTTAATAAAAAATTAAATTAAAAATTTAAAAAACCCCCGACTCACAAAAAAAGAACAATAAAAAACCTGTAAAAAGTAAAAAAATTACTATTATATTATGTTTATTTTTAACTAACAGTTTGTCTCGTCGGGGACCGCTCACCTAATCATAACCTAACCGTACGTCTGTCTCTGTTTAGGTATAGAGCGGTCCCCGACGAGACAAACTGTTAGTTAAAAATGTGAATAGGTAAATAATATAGCTATCTATAATAATAATACAGGTTCAATACTTAGGGTAGATAGGTCATATTATAATAGTTATTTTTTTACCATTTACAGGTTTTTTATTGTTCTTTTTTTGTGAGTCGGGTGTTTTTTTAATTTTTAATTAAATTTTTTATTTTTTGCTTTTTATAGGAGTTTTTAATGTCAACAATGACGAAAAGTCTATCAACAATTATTCAGAGCTAATGCGAATTGCGCGGAGTGTGGTTCCAGAATTAGCAATACATTCCACTCCTCATATCTTTCGAATAGCTGAACCGATTTTCATAAAACTTGCGGTATCGTGATGTATAAGATATGACCTTTCTTTTGATACCCAACACGGGTATATTTGAACACATTAAATTTTTCATTACCACTTTCACCCCTCATAGCTTTGAAATGGCTTAACCGATTTTTATAAAACATAGCTAAGAACACTCTCCCCTAACTCATCAATGCCACAGACAGACTTACATACACACACACACACACACACACACACACACACACACACACACACACACACACACACACACACACACACACACACACACATACACACACACACACACACGCACCCACACACACGTCAAACTTCACCACCCCTTCCGGGTTTCCGTCGGGGGTTAAAAAGGCCAATCTCATCAAAGACTGCCTGAAGATAATCCGTAAAAATAATATACCGAGATGCTTTCTGAAATTTCATATGTGTATGAAGACGAGTAATATTGACTACAAAAATTAATAAAATCCTATGCGAATATGTTTCAGTATTTATCATCATTTATCTTTCTCGCGGAGAAAAGTGTATTAAGCATCCACATTTCTCCATTTCCATGAAACAGATTA
The DNA here is from genome assembly GCA_933228765.1 of Miltochrista miniata. NCBI lineage: Eukaryota > Metazoa > Arthropoda > Insecta > Lepidoptera > Erebidae > Miltochrista > Miltochrista miniata. The sequence continues at coordinate 31,673,667 of OW121748.1, read as the reverse complement.
CATGGGATAAGCGAGTTACTTCTCGATTTTACTTACTTACACGTAAACTCATTTATAATAATAACATATCACCTTTGTTACGAGGCTTTGGTGATTTAGTACCTACCTATATTTAAACACAAACAAATTATTCTTGAGTTTTTGTTCTTCGTAAGGACTCGTAAAAATAGGTACATAGGAGAATAGTTCAGAAGTATTTTTCAGCCTCCTATCTCTACCCCTACTCATATACACACTTTTAATCGTGGATTTAGGTATGACCAACTAGCGGACGTCACGCGGTTTCGCCGGCGAAGTTCCCGTTCCCGTGGGAATACGAGAGTAAAATATAGCCTATGTTCACCGCAAAGAGTGTAGCTTCCCAACAGTGAAAGAATTTTTCAAATCGGTCTTATAGTTCCGGAGCCTATTCGTTACAAACAAACAAACAAAAAAACAAATCTTTCTACTTTATAATATTAGTATAGATATAGATACGAGATGCGCATACCACAGACTTTGCGATAGAGTCTGCAGCGCACGAAGAGAGCGTTTGATCGTAATGACAGTAGTAAAATCATCTACCTACTCTGTTAATATGTTAGGCGCTCATTGGCCATTGCAGAGTTTTCACAGACTGTGTGCCACAGATAGACCATACGCAAATAATTAAACCATCTCCTCGTCAATGTGTCACGTCAACGTCACTTTGACATTATATTTTGTATCAGCATTTCGTTTTGTATCACAACGAAGCACGTATAATTAAACATCATCAATTCTTACTCGTTCTTACTCTATTGGAGCTTTAACAATATTTTCTTTTAATAGAATGCAAATGATCCTACTAATATTATAAATATATAAGTTTCTGAAGATGTTTAGATGTTTGTTACTCAATCACGCTCTAACGGCTGAATTGATCTGGCTAAATTTTAATACAAGGATAGAGTATAGTCTGAAATAACACATAGGCTACTTTTTATCTAGGGAAAATGTTCCCACGGGAAGCGGGAATGGGAACCAAACTTCACGCGGGCAAAGCCGCGCGCATCTGCTAGTATATTATATGCAAGCAGTGGTTATAAAAAAATGCGCAAAAAGATGTAAGCTCATTTCAGCACAACGCCATTTATACCAATATGGCCACACAGAAAAACTTCCTAAGACTACTTTTGAAGTAAAGTACCCCATACTGTAGTCGTTCTGGGAAGCAGGCATATAAATAATTATTAAGAATCCTATTCCAATTTTACGGCACAACTCCATATTTTAACGGATATTGAAATTACGCTCGCTGCGGGTTTCACGGTCGGGAATACTTTTCTTTCTTCGGTAATCTTGTGAGAATTTTTATATCGATGCATAAATATGAATAGAAGATAAACTAACAAAAATCATCTCTCTATCCAACTATACAAACTATTTTGAATTTAGATATTATTATTATCATTCTATGAGGACGCATCCTATAATGCGCTTTCAGTCTAAAATCCGGTGTAGGTACTAAATAAAACATTATACATAGAGAACGTCACCCACGTAATTCCTGTATCCTTCGGAATCATAATTCATAATTCTTTTTTTGCCTTAAATGGGGTGATACATAATGTGTTACATAATTTACTTAGAAGTATATAATATGTTAACAGAGCAAGCCCACTTAGCCATAATTAAATAGCATGCAAATTTTGTACAATTTAACTAAAATTACTTAACAATACCAATCAATATTTTCATAAAATTAGGACATACAAGTTCTTTACAACATGTTTCATAATCAATTACTTAATTTAACTCATTCTTAGAACAAATTTAAATACATTAAATAAAATATTAATAAAATTACAGAGTAATCAAGTCAGGGAATAAAAAACGCCTTTATGACCGGGGGATAGAATCCCAACAGTGAAATATGAGTTTTTTTTTTTTTTATACCACTAAGGTGGCAGATAAGCATACGGCCCACCAGGAGGTCTGGTGGTCACCGCAGCCTATGAACGTTTGTAACACCAGAGGCGCCACACTCGCGCTGCCGACCCTGTAAAAACCTTCTTAGACCCCTTTTGAAGAACCGCATACTGTAGGCGTTTGGAAAAACCGAGGCAGGAAGATCATTCCACAACCTAAGCGTGCGCGGAAGAAATCCCCTATCGGATCTAACAGCAGATGCCATTGTACAGGCGGTAGAACACTCATAAGGAGGCAAAGTCTCTCCTGTCGCAAAGAAGTTCAACACCACCTGTCAATAAAGTATCGTTGACAACTCTCACAGCTCGCCTCTGCACCGAGCCAAATGGACGAAGCTGATATTCAGGTGCCCCCGCCCAGAGGTGACAGCAGTACTCCATGTGTGGCCGCACTTGCGACTTATAGAGAAGCAGTGTTTGCGCCGCAGTAAAGTACCGCCGCGCCCTGTTGAGCACACCGAGCTTCTTGGACGCTAGCTTGGCCTTGTCCTCCAAATGACTGCGGAACTGAACGTCACTGGAGATGTCAACACCAAGAATCCCTATACTTTTAGAGATGGAAAGAGGTGTGCCCTGGAATTGTGGCGCTGCAGTAATTGGGGCTTTCGTAGCGGTGAGGAAACACGCCTGTGTCTTGGAGGGGTTGAACTGGACAAGATTTTGTCTACCCCAATCGGACACTCTAGTAAGAGTAGCCACGATTTCAGACACAAGCTGTTCACGACTTTCTTCCACTGCGTCCCGAGAGATACCGGGGCGGCCTGTGTAACAAGTGTCCCCCGTACTGTCGTCTGCATAACAATGAATGCCGTCAATAGACAACATGTCATTGATATGCAGCAGAAACAGAGTAGGGGACAACACTGAGCCTTGCGGTACTCCAGCGTTAATGGCCATGCAGTCAGAACAGCTGCCGTCGACAACAGCCCTGATGCTTCTACCGGCCAAAAAGCTGGACACCCATCCGCATAATCTTTCGGTCAGTCCGTAGGAGGGCAATTTATTAAGAAGACCACGGTGCCAGACCCGGTCAAAGGCTTTAGAAATGTCGAGGCTCACTGCTAGAGCCTCGCCCTTACTCTTGATAGCCGTCGCCCATCGGCGTGTAAGGCACACGAGAAGATCGCCCGTCGAGCGACCGTGACGGAAACCGTACTGCCGGTCACTGAGCAGGTCGTTTTCCTCAAGGTACCTCAGGAGCGGTGTATTAATTACGCGCTCCATCACCTTAGACAATAGGGAAGTGACGGCTATAGGTCTGTAATTGGCCGGGTCGGTCCTATCACCCTTCTTGGGCACAGACAATTGCTCTCTTGCTGGCCCTCGAGGCGGCATTTAATTTGCGTTTCACCTCAGAGATGTTTGGATCTGAATTTGCACGAGTCGTGGTCCAGGCAATGTAGGCAGATTCTTTCAGCATCAAAGCTTCTCTGCAGAGCCGATTGAACCACGGTCGCTTTTTTGCTCCTACAGGGATCCAGCGGTTAGGAATGTAGCACTCCATGCCCTCCAAGATCCCCTCAGCGACTGCTGCAGCGCAGGAATCCAGATCGTCTGAGGCAAAACAAAGCCGCCTCCACGGGTACGACGTGAAGAACTCCCGCAGTCCATCCCAGTCTGCTGACTTATAGTGCCACACATGTCGCCACTCCTTGGGCCGAGGTGGTTCAGGCCTTGCGAGTGGCACATGCGCCCGAATGATACAGTGGTCCGATGATCCGAGCGGAGCATCCACTGAGACGTTGTATCCATCCGGACGCGTTGTCAGCAGGAGGTCCAGCAATGCACTATGCTCGTTCTCCTTGTCTGGTATCCTCGTATGGGATTTAACCAGTTGGGAGAACCCATAGGTCAGGGCAAATTCGTGTGCAGCTTTCCCCGCAAAGTCGGTCATCCGGGAGCCCAACCAGTCAACATGATGACCGTTGAAATCCCCCAGAATCACTATCTCCGCAGAGGGATACTGCTCAATCACCTTGTCAGTCGATTGTTGCAGGTGGTCAAAAAGGCGAACTGTGTCCGTGTTACCGCTGTGAGACCTGTACACGCACGCGTAGATCCGAGTGTGGCCCCCGTGATCCACGCGCGCCCATAACGTAGACAGGTCCCAGTCTTCAAGGCTTGTAAGCCGGCGACAGCAGACATCATCACGGACGTACATACATACCCCGGCTTTCGGCCTGAAGTTGTACTCAAGCTTATAGCCTGGGTACATTAAGTAAGATGTATCGCCCGGGCATGAGATCTGCGTCTCCGTCAAGAAAAGAAGAGTCGGCTTCGCAGTTTCGAGATGGTGGTGGACTACATTGAGGTTCTTATGCATACCTCTGATGTTGCAAAGGCCCATGTAAAGTGCGGACGACGATGCCGCTGTGTACACTCGTTCTCTTTTTCTTCTTCTAGCCATGTTGTTTTTTAGGAAAGGGGGGTTAGAAAAGTGAAGGGATGTATGTGTGCCGGTGGCGCAAGAGACTAAGTGAGACTCTAACTAACCAAAGGCAGACAGAGGTAGTGCGGTAGATTGGCACGGCGTACGGAAGGGCCCCCGGTCCCCCCCCCCCCCGATGCAGTGGCCACGTCCACTCCGGTATCCTCCTCCGGCACGACCACAACACCAGGGACTTTACACAGGCTGCTGGTTCAGCCTCCTGGGGCGGAGATTATGTAATCCCCAGGTTCGAGTTCCGTACAGCCTGCGGGCGGTCAGCGGTCAACCGTTTCACCGGGTCTCCCTGACCGCCGTACCAATATTCCGCGCCTCTATCCGCCAATGGAGACAGATTAAGCCTCTGGACTCACCGTCACCGGCACAGAGTCACCCCAATGAGCTCTGGAACCCTGCTAACCGACGGAGAACATAACCCAACCGGAGTCAGGCTACTATTACCACGGTCTTCTGCAGGGCGGAGGTACTGCCCCAGGCGGGGTGCTCACCGAACGGAGTACCGTTATGCCCTTCCTCCTAATGTGGGCTTTTTTGTTAATTCCTAAGATATTGAATCTTAGGGATCTGATTGAAGAAGCCACTACTGTACCCTCAGGGTGTAACGTTAGTTCCATGAGAACCAACGCATGACCCCTAAACCCCGAGGGGCAAAAAACGAGTATTTTTTAAGTCTTTCAGCAAATTTCAAGTTCATCTTAAATAAACAAAGCCAGAACATTATATTCGAAGCAATGCCCACGGACATTGAAAGTCGGAACGACATGAAATTGGAATGAACTTAGAGACTCATCAGCAAAGTGTGAACTACGGCCTTGGTCACACTGGGGCCAATTGAGAAAACTTTTTGGCAGAGTGAAAGTAGATAATGAAATCTAGCGTGTGTTTATTTGCCACCCGGAAATTTAGTCACTCTACTTATTTAATGCTGAAAAATATAACTTTTGTAAACAATTTCATCATTTTCAATGCAACTACTGCTCCCTCAAAGGTAATAATCCTGAGGTCCTGGGTACGGTTCCCGGGTCGGTCCAAATATTTGCATGATCTACAAATGTTTGTTTCGGAGTCTTTAGAAATATACAAATATGTCTATATTGTCTATCAGTCGTCAAAATCCCATAGCACAAGCTTAAACTTATTAGCTTAATTTAGCCTAGATGAAATTGTGTGAAAATATCTACAAATATTTATTTATTTTATTTTATTTCAAATAATATAACCCACTAAACTATTCAAGTCGCAAAAATAAAACCAATATGAATTCAATACAAAAAAAACAATTCCGCCTAAGGCAGTTAACTATGGAACTCTCTCAATTTTCGCCTCTTTATCAGTGTGAAATTAACCTAACTTGAAACGGTCACGATCTCGCCTTCACAGTCCCAAGTCTTTTACCTCCCCATGATTTAGTTATCACCCTAAAAATGGACGTCCCTTTGTAATGTTATACCGCAATACAAAATAGCCATTATGTGAGATTCACTAGTAAGATTCAAGTCGGTACTTTTCGGCTCTTCGTTGAAAAAAGTAATTTCTACCTATTAGAACTTGCATTGCAATTTTAAACAACAACAATCATGGCGTGTTCTCCTGGTGAATAGTATATGCCTTATATTAACTATAAGGCATATAGAGTTTATATCCTACTAATATTTTAGGTAATTGTTAAAGTTTGTGAAGATGTATGGATGTTTGTTACTCAATCATAGTATAACGGCTGAACGGATCTGGCATAAAGCTTGGTACAGGAATAGATTATAGTCTGGAATAACACATAGGCTACTTTTCTTACCAGGAAAAGGTTCCTATGCAAAGCGGGAAAGTGAATTTATTTCACGTGGACAAAGCCGCGAGAATCAGCTGGTATAAAAAATTCTACCTGCCTAAAGACGAACTAAGTTATCCAAATATGTTACTAATGGGCCAATTTCTTTTCAATTTAAATAATACATGCACAAAAGGCTATTTCAACAAGAGCTTTTAAAGCATTTTTTCAACAAAATCACCGGTGTTCTTAAATTAGTTTATCTGCCGATGCCCCTTATACTTATGTGCCCGTGCGAACGAGTTGTGAAGATTGTGTTATCAGTTTTTCCAACCATCACATAATTTAGTTTTTTCTTGAACGAAAGTTCGCCCCTCGCCTTGATCGACTGCAGCAACAACATTGTACTAATTTGCATTGTTACTAAACATAATCTATATATAGATTATAGTATAAAAAGAGTCTTCCAATAGGGACTTTCGAACGGATTTATATAGCATTTAAACATTCGATATCACGTGCAAATTTTAATAATAAAATTCGTGTTTTTCGGTTTTAGCCCCCTCTCCATAAAATAGAGTGCAGAGGGGCTTTAGCGTGACTTTGTCTGTAGTCTGTCACTCTGTCGCATTAAACTACGTCACTAGGTCACGTGGATCACCTGTTCAAAGTTTGAAATAAAACAAAAATGACAACGTCAATCGGAGTGAACTTTTACAGTAAACGTGTTAGAGAGTGGAAGTCGGGTAAGAACGATCTCACGGCTTCTTGTCATTTTGTACCACGCACTTCGTCCATATTACATCATCTCACGTAAATGGGCTCACGGGCTATACCTACATATAAGTCACAAACCATAGCGGCGGCCCTCAAAGTCAACGTAACCCATGCCATCGCTCAAGTTTAACCTGATTTATGCGCCAGAGTCATACAAAAAGGACATATCGAATGTGCTCCACCTAGAGAAACCGTAGCGGACATTCGAACGATGTCATGACGGAAAATAGAAAGAAACTTAAGGCGTTGACGCAGCGAAGAATATCTGTCAACCTCTATCTCGGTGAATGTTCCTAATAACCTAACCTAATCCCACCCACTCCTTTAAAACCCCTAACCGTGTGCCGAACAGAGGTGCCACTCCTACATAGTGGTTAATATTAGTAAAGCTCTGGCTAAATAAGGTACGAACGAGAAAAAAATATTTGTGCGTATTTCATCTATACGAGTCTTGTATGTGCGCGTATTTCGTCTACATGAGTCTTTAAAAAGTAATCGAAGTAACTACACATTTTTGTAACCGCTATCAAAGGAGCGCTCGGCCATTCTCTTCAATCACATTCGATATATCTGAAGACAAGGATATCTACACCACGGATGCCTACACATATTGGTGAAACGTAATCAAGTATATTATATCAACGCTATGTCAATTTCCTCGAAAAGCCCGTAGAAGCCTGCCATGACACCTCGATTGGCTGTCAGTTACAGCAAACTACTGATCAAAGTTAATTTCATGAATGCAATTTCAAAATGGTTCCGCAATCTTAAGACATATAAGAGACCAATATGGTATCATTGGACAACCTGGGACCATATAGATAGTTTTAGTTGGTTCGAGTACCTACATAATGATTTCCACTTGTTACAAAAATAGAAAATTATGGTTCTTAACGCATAGTAATAATTATATATCTGTGTATTGAGTGCAGTCAGGGTGTGTGCGACGTGCGCGTGCTCTAATAAATTCGGCAATTTAGCTTTCATACTTAAACTGTACTATTTTTATTGTATTTGCTCTTCGGCTATTCGGTATAAAAATATATTCATACAATTTTCGGAAACTATTAATTCGTTCAAAGGAATTAAGAGTTCCCCGAAAATAGAACATGAATATTTTTACAAAAGCTTTTAATACCATTTTTAATACGACCGGCTCATTTCATCTTAGCCAGATTATTTGAATCTTCTCGTGATTTAATTTCATCCTGAAGGTTTTTGTTAAAGATTGAGTCGACGTAAATGTAATCCTTAAAACTTGTAGATTATTAAATTGATATCTTAGAAAATACTTGACAAATTACTTATCAAGCTATTGCCAACTCGTTGCTTTAACTTTGAGAGCACCATATTGATTAAAGCTCAGATAAACCAACTCATTTTCATTTCAAATTTCATGAAGGAGGTAAGTCGTATAATTATATCGTATCTAACAACATAGATGTATCCCATGCGAAGAATAACTTAAATTACGTCTTACTTCTTACTAATATTATAAAGGCGAAAGTTTGTGAGCGTGGATGTGTGGATGTTTGTTACTCTTTCACGCTCGAACGGCTAAACGGATCTAGCTGAAACTTGGTACAGGGATAGATTATAGTCTGGAATAACACATCGGCTTCTTTTTATCCTGGGAATAAGTTTCCACGAGAAGCTTGAACGAAGACAAATATTACGCGGGCGAAGCTGCGGGCATAAACTAGTTAAATAATATTGTATTAAAAACGGGATTTCGCGCGGCACTATTTTACTATTAAATAAAGGTTGAGGGACCCAATCATTGGATCGAGCTACACAATCCGAAGATCCTGTCCACCGACCGCCACTACTACCCTAGGATGGTTCGGGAAGCAGTTGACATAAAGAAGCACAATAACTTCAACCGGGAAGACGGATATAAGCTCTCTACAGCGTGGAATCCGGTAATTGGTGACTTAAAGTCTCGGAACAGAATAGTGAACGCGTCCGCGGATACGGTCAGTGGTGTGTGCCGTGTGTTTCCAGATATTGACATTTTCGGGGGTACTTCGAATACTCCTGACACATAGCAGAATCTCCAGCCTACATGCATCAGTCGTCTCGGGACCACGATAGGTGTAACCCTATCCAAACGTCGGGGAACAAGAAGGTACCGAAAACCTTTATTTAATAGTAAAATAGTGCCGCGCGAAATCCCGTTTTTAATACAATATGAGTTCAACGCGTGTTAGTTTAAAACAAATAGTTAAATAATAATTGAAATGTCTTCCTTTTTAGGGTTTTTCTACCCAAAGGGTTTTTACCCTTTTTCTCGAGACCCTATTCATGGGACTTCGCCCTTTTGCCACCCATCCGTCTGTCTGTCAGTCCGTCACGAGGACAGCCTCGTTTCAAGCTTTTAAAAATTTCAGCTTTCTAGCTATCATGGTTCCTGAGATCTGTATCAGGAACCATGATAGCTAGAAAGCTGAAATTTTCACAGATAATGTATTTCTGTTGCCGCTATATCAGCAAATACTAGGCTTATATTTAGGCCTACATGACCGGAGCCTGGGTACGGTGAGAGCTGCTCACGGTCCTAATAGAACCGGGTCCAAGGCGACAGCGAGCGTGACGTAATAGTTACGCACACAGGCCACACGCTCCAAGAAACGGGATAACACCCGAGTAACCCCCCAAAGATGCAGGATAGCCCGGTACCCCCTAGATGAGGCCGCAGTGGTAGCCAAAGAAGAGTCCTGCATGGAATCCATGACGGATTTTCCTAGTGTTAAAATAAGGCTTAGGTTTATTTAACTAAGAAGCTCTCATAGGAGCGCAGACTCTGTGTAAACTATTACTGCGTTAAGCAACTTAAGCTATATGGTTGGGGCTTCCCAGCCATATCGCAAAGACCATTATACACGTATTACACGGCAATGTAATATCATATTACGTGGGACGAAAATAAACGATGATAGTGGGCGTATAGTTCGTACCTACGCCCTTGTCTACCCTTATAGTAATATAGACGATAATATGTATGTGTGTATAAATCTAATATTTAATTAGACACAAAGCCTTTCTTCCTAAATCCTGTATAAAAAATTCTTGAGAATTTCAATGAAAGGCAGTGGTTAATAATCGTGGTGGTTTCATACTATTCCTTGTTTTGGGACTGTTCAAATTTTTTTTATAATGCTGTCCCTAACATTCATGCAAATTTTCAGCTTGTTGGGAAGGTACACAAAACGTTTGTATTGGCTAATGTTACCGCGCTATAAAAGCTAAAAAAAGGGAACTCGGTATTTTATTCAGCTACTAATTGAATTTTACGATTCTCTAATAAATTACTACTTCCTTTCGTTTCGTTATTTTAAAACTCAAATGTCGAAACAGCGGCGTAAGCGGCTTAAGGTATCTATCAACTTTTCAATCTAGATCAAAGAGTTTTTGTGTAGTATTTTCATTTTATATAATTTAATTCAGGAAAGTGAATTAGGCTCAATATGAAGTATTAGTTTTATATAAAGTCTAAGCTAACGCTTTCACATCAAATACGAAGCAAGAAACGTAATAATATAAAGAGATCTAAACTTGAATAGGTTAAAATATTATGGAGTCAACTCTGGTACGTATATGAAGTAAAATTAGACGTACTTCAAAAGTTTTATTTAAAGTAACTAACTAAGAACATTCGCTTGACTAAATTATAAAATCAAATTTGTGTGAACAATACTTCGGATCTATCGTTTATGATATTTTTCGCTTCGGGAAAGAAAGGTAGAATATTAATCCAGTTGTCTAAACTCAGTGTTAGAATCGTTGCCTGCAATAAAAATAATAAGTCGCTAAAGATTATGTATAATATTCATTTTATTATATCACTCAGGTGGCTCAAAAGCAAACGGCTAACCACATAAAAACATTTAGGCTTAGAATGTCCCTTTCCTAAAATCCCCTGGTCCCTTGGGAATACAATGCCCCTTTCTCAAAACGTCACTTTCCAAAATCGAAAATGTTGGTCACAGTAATTTGCAACGTTTGCAACACCAGGGGCTCATCTCCTGCTAACCTTAAGGCTAAGGCCACACTGGGCCTAGCTAGTTGCTAAGAGCCAAGTTACTTGTTGAGATACTTGGTACTATTGCATTGCTTGGTACGTGCCTGAATAGTCCCGTGATTTACTTGGCTCTTAGCACTAAGCGTGGCTCCTGTACTGTGACTTAAGCCTTACAGTCTATACGTATTATAAGTATGAATTTCTTACTCAAGTAACAATAAGCTACGCAAAACTTCACTCACTACTACAAGTATTTTCTCAATAATAAAATTAAATTCAAGTCACCTTAGTATCTGCTCGATAAGAAAAGCTATGTGCGATGCCTCTATGCATGCCTTGCAGCAACCCAAATATGTCACCAGGCCCAAGAGTTTCGTGCGTGATCTCGGTGAAGTCAGCTCGGACCGATACTACCGATACCATGCCTGTAGCTACCCAATACATTTTTGCGTCACTATCGCCAGCCACTACGATGTAATTTCCTATAAAATAAATTGATTTAAAATATTCTGACTGGCAATTAAATTATAATTGCGTAAAAAAAAATATAAAAAGACCAGCGGACGTCACGCGGTTTTACCCGCGTAGCTCCCGTTCCCGTGGAAATACGGGAATGAATCATTAGCCTATTTTACCCGGAGATAGTTTAGCTTTCCAAAAATGAAAGAATTTTTCAAAATGGTCTAGTAGTTTTGGAGCCCATTCGATGCAAACAAACTTACAAATATTTCATCTTTATATTTATATTTATATTTAAAAACAAAAAAATTAATACACGATTTCTTGAGATAATAAAACAGTATTTACCTATATCAAATAGTAACTATAAATTGTACAATGTAATCTACTATTATTCATTTTACAATTTATAGTTCCTTTAAAATTTATAATTCACAATTTTATCATTACCATCTACATAGAGCAACGCGAACTGTCTGAGGGGAGACGGCATAGAACGATTGCTCGGTACAAAATTTTCTGTCATATTTTGCGGGTGGCGGGGGGAAATCTTCCTTCAGTTTGTATGGAACTGGGCACTTTTTGTCGTCGATATGTCACATTATGTGTCACATTATTGCCAGAGGGGGTTTGAAAGCTTTGGCCCCTCCCTCTGTAGAGGCGCGCGATGCTCTGTGACCATCTACATTAGAAAATATATTAAGTAAACTTCTTTTTGAAATAACTTTTAAATATTTGACAAGCTTACAAGTCAACATACACATTCTATTTAAGGAAAGGCTGTGTCAACAAGGGACCCAATGTCGCAAGGGGCAGTTCAGACCCTTTGCTATGAATGAATATTTAATGAAAGATTCAAAGTAGTTTAGATTTGCTATCTTACACATTGTATTGTAATTAAAGTCTCGATGTCACTGAGCGAGTTAACAAGCTATAAGCCAGCGAGTTCGCGAGCAGCTTGTAAACTTTTTTAACTATCCCATTATAAATCACTCGCTAGATTTGAAGTTTGTAAACTCACTTCGCGTCAATAAGGTTAGGTGTAAAAGTGATGTCATAAGATTTTGTTAAATGTGGAAAAAAGAATCGGTATTGAATAGGATTCGAACCTGCGTCTTTTCGCATAACGTGCCTATGCCTTTTTTTTGTACGTGTGATTCTACATAGATATCGATATCATACTCGTAGATATAATTGATGCGGAGAAAACTTTCGGAGTGAGCGGGCGTGTTGATATAGCAGTTAAAGTTTGAATTTATACCCACTATAAAATGGTTTTGAACAAGTGTATGAATTGCAATAAAAATATAACACAAAAATCGCCTGGACTTGAATGCAGCAGGTGTAATAAGTATGTACATGCAACAGCAACATGTGCCAAAATCACCAATAAACAACTAGCAGCTCTTCGTAACGCGGATGGTCTAGAGTGGAGCTGCGGGGAGTGCCTGGACAAAATGTCGAGGAGGTCATCGTTCTTCGTGCCGGACGAATCTGAGAACGAAGAAATAGAGAATGCTGTCACATTCGATTCTAAAAAACTGCTCAGAGATATTAGCCGCGAAATAAGAAAGGTCGTAAAGGACGAACTGGAAGAGTTAACTACGTCTGTCAACTTTATGAACAACCAAATTTCGGATCTCGAAAACATTGTTAAAGAGCAAGCCAATACGATCAAACTGCTGGCAAATAAAAACGCTGACCTAATTAGTAAAAATAAAAACTTGGAACTTCGTATTTCTGCAACAGAACAACGGCTTCAAGAGTTTGATCAGAAGCTCTTAGATTCTACTCTGGAAATAGCCGGCTTTCCTGAAACCCCGAACCAAAATACCCTACATATTGTTAAGAAAATGGCAGCCAAGCTGAAAATTAATATGCCGCAGACTGTAAATGCTAAGCGTGTGTCTCGTCTACGTAAGGACCAGCCAGGACCCATAATGGTCGTGCTTCCATCTAAATGGGAACGAGATTTATGGGTGTCATCTGCAAAAAACATGGAAATCCTCTCAGGGAACATCTTGCCGGATCTGCCTAGTGAAGTGAGTACAAGACGAATTTATGTCCGTACTACCCCAACACACTATACTAAGACACTATTATATAATACTAAAAAGCGCCTAGCAGGTACATATAAATATATATGGTGCAAAGAAGGTAGGGTCTTGGCTAAGAAGAATGATTCTGAACGCGCCATTATAATTCGCTGTGAACTGGACATTGACTTGCTTCTAAAATCATAAACCCTAAGGAACTCACTATTTTATATCCACCATCGTTCTACGACAATATTTGCCAAATTGTACTTAACTAATTCATGTCCTATACAACTAAGGAAAGGGCAATGCCAGGTCTTCATAGTACTTTAGGCCCAGGGTGCCCAATCATGAAAATGGGTACAATATATTGCTTGTAAATAAAAATAATTTATTCATAAAAGAAAAGTTTAAACATAAGTTGGGGTTTCCAAAATATCAAGACTTTTAATTTTTATTAATGTGCCCTCACACAAGCACTATAAAGTTAACAGAAACTCTTCCTGCACTCATTTTGCTAGTTAATAATGTATTTGTTGTCTTTCATACATTTATTCATTCATCTAAAGTCAGTATTCATGATCAGAATTGAATATTTAAATATTGAAAAATGAAAACAGAAAAACGTACAATGATGCAGTACTATTTGACAATGACATAACACTGGGTGACTGTCAGTCACTCACTTGACTAGTCAGTTTAATTTAGTGTTGCTATTTAAACAAACAAAATGTCTACTGTCGATCGTCGCAACAAGTATATCCATATTTCGTAAGCTCAGCGTCAACGTGTATAATAATTATTATAATACAGTGAAATTCAATAAAACTTACTAGTTACCGTTTAAAAAATGAGATCTATACATAAATAAGTACCTAAGTAGGTACTTAGGCACTTATTTATGTATAGATCTATACGTTTTCTTATCAAAATCTTTCCATCAGGTCACTGCATGGTTGTCTTGTATTTCTTAGTAGTATAAATAATTAAAATAAGAAAGTATTTAAGTAAACCGCCACAGACTGTATTCATCCCCACACTTTCCGTCCGGAGCTTTCGAGCACGGTAAGATCGGTTAAGGAATTGTGGAATGATCTCTCTGCTTCGGATTTTCCAATGTCAACGGTATGGGGATCTTAAAAAGGGTTCTTAGAATGTTTTTACAGGGTTGGAAACGCGAGTGTAGCACCTCTAGTGTTCCAAAAGTTATGCTTGTCTGCCACATTGGTGGTATAAAAAAAAAAATTAAAACTTAATCTGAGTATTTTGTAAAAATACTACCTATTCTATTAGTTTACAAAAGATTGGCAACCCAGCAGGTGCAAATGGCGGTGTATTTACTGAACAACTTTTTATTTTGATGAAAATAATCCTAACTTCTATCAAGCCGTGAATAGCATCAAAAATTATGAAAATTCATTACTTATTTTTTCAGCTAAATACCAAGTATGGGCAATCAGGGCCGTATTTCGGCATTGCCCTTTATAACTGTCTTAATGTTAACGCTTTCATTAATAATATTTCAGACACTAATATTAACCTAATGTGTATGCATGTAAATATACGATCATTAATTAAAAACTTCCCTAAGTTACTTGCTGTGATAGACTCAGCAAAAATCGTATTTGATATAATAATTGTAACTGAAGTGGGTATATCCTATGAAGTGTGTAACCTCTTTCAAATAACGGGCTACAGAATGCACACACAGTTAAGGCATTACAAAAAAGATGGTGGAATAATTATTTATGTCAGAAATCACCTTAAATTCACCACTCAGACTTTGACAACATACACCTTTGAAACAAAAACAGGAACATTATTAACTAGTAATAATAACCCCGTCACTGTTTGTGCAATCTATAGACCTCCTTCCACTAGTAAAACCTTATTTGTCACTGAACTTTCCACTGATATGTTGATACTTGGTGATATTAATATTAACCTAAAGGCCTATTCATCGCACAGGAACTCATACACAGATATGCTAGCAGAACGTGGTTTCCTAAGTGGTATATCTGATTATACGCGCATTGAACTACGTTCCAATAAAGTTACAAGGTCATGTATCGACCATATATTTACTAAACTAAGTAAATGGCATGCGTACACATCGGCTGTGGACACTGTTCTGGCGGATCATCGTATCACACTGATCGCTTGCTGCAGTGCGGTGCGGTCGCAGATACAGCATGTTGCCAAATTCAATAAGGTGAGTCGTTGTAATCGTGCTAAATTAGAAAGAGAAATTAAAAATGTAGATTGGTCCACAACGGATACGATGAAATCTCCTAACGAAATATATAGGTATATCAAAGGTAGGTTTGAAAATGCTAGTCGAGTGGCCTGTTGTAGGAGAAATAAAGTTGCAACATTAATGGTTAAGCACCCGTGGATCGATCAGAATATTTTAAATTTGTGTGATAGCAGAGATCGATCGTTTAAATTATGGAGATTAGACCCCACCAACAAAAGTCTAAGATTACAGTATAACAGGTCACGCAATAAATGCCACAAAATTCTGGAATATCGGAGAAACAAGTACTACGAAAACACTATTAAAAATAATCAGACCATCCCTAAAAAATTGTGGCAGCTGGTGAATTCCATCTGTGGAAGAGTGACCCCAACAATTGATCAGGTAATTCTAAAAGCTTTTAGTGGACAGAATCTTTCCCCTTTAGAAATTTCTGAAAAATTTGCTGATGAATTTCAAAATTCGGTTGAAAGAATACTATCGAAATGTAAAAATCGACTTTTCAGTGATAATGACTACTCTAATAATAGTGATGTAAGCATGTTGGTGGCCAAAGCGTCACCAACAAAAATAGTTAAAATCATTGAAAAATTAAATACTTTTAAAGCGCCCGGTCAGGACAAAATCAGAGTTTTAGACCTTAAGTTAATAAGCCAAAATATATCTGTTGCCATTACAAATCTTGTAAATTCTTGTCTTGAGACCGGAAAGTATCCTGATGACTTGAAGTCGGGATGTGTTCGTCCTGTATATAAAAAAAGTAACCACGAAGATGTATCCAATTACAGGCCCATAACGCTTCTATCCACCATCAACAAAGTTGTGGAAAAGTATATAGGTGAACAGATACATGCTTTCTATACTAAACAAAGTATTATATCCAAAAATCAATTTGGATTCCAACCAAACAAAAGTACTACTTCATTACTTTCTAAATTTACTGATGATATTAATGCTGCCCTAAACTCCAGAAGGCACGTACTTGCTCTGTTCATCGATTTTTCTCGTGCTTTTGATACCCTAAATCATGACCTGAATCAGACACAAATTAAAAAACACGGGTGTGCGAGGCCCTTTGCTAAAATTATGTGAGGATTATTTGCGGAACAGGTCTTATTCCGTTAACGTAAATGGAAGCCATAGTAGAAGAGTTCGGGTTAATGTGGGCACAGCACAAGGATCTGTGCTTGGACCGATCCACTTTATAGCGTACGTTAACGACATGAACAATGTCGTGAAGCATTGCTCTTCGTATCAGTACGCCGATGACACTTGTCTGCTAGTTTCAGGTAGAAACGTTTCTGAGACCTTTGCGAAGATGCAATCAGACCTAGATAACATCAATAAATGGTGCCACGATAATGGACTAGTTCTTAATGCTAATAAGACTAAACTCATTCATATACGTTCTCCTTATGGTAAAGCCCATTATCCTAATGGATTAAGTCTGACAGCTCATGAACATTCATGCCTGCACAGACAGGTTAATGGGTGCCAGTGCCCATTTATTGAAAAGGTTGATCAGCACACATCCCTCGGCCTTGTCATTGACCATAGATTTACCTGGCAGCCTCATATTAATCAAGTATGCAAAAAACTTAGGGCTTTTCTGGCCAACATGTACATAATTAAAGACCGCATACCATTAAAAGTTAAGCTTATGCTTTACAATGCACTTGCTGACTCCATTATTGGATATGGAATTTCTAGTTATGGCAGAACCTTCAAATCTTACCTGGATCGTATACACCAAATCCAAACTAAAATTCTCAAGAACATTGCCTCACCCCTATAAGAGAAAAATTCAAGGACAGTGAGTCGGAATTATATAAACACTTATGAGTGTTACCAATTCATACCAAAATCAAATACCATCTCCTTAAAGAAAATTTATTTGAGGAATCATTAAAGAACAAAATATGTCATAGGATTCAAACGCGTCAGATTACCAATGGAAAGTTTGAAACAGTTGGAGCGGTTAATGCTTATGGCGAGAGAACAACTAGATACGTGGTTCCTCGCCTATTGAACAGTCTGGGTGCGTCTTTCATAAGCAGCATTTCAAAAGTAAACTTAAAACGCAAACTATTGTCTCAATTTCTAAACAATCTGTAGATGAAGTTACCGGCCCCGCCCACAAAACCGGTTGCTACATTGTTGGTGTGCATGCGCAGCTAGCGCCTGCCTGAGCTATATCTGTGAATGAGTACCTAATATCCTTTAGTATTATCATGAATTATGATTTGCGGAGATCATAAATAATTATTACCCCTGACTGGATTAATTTTGTAAATGTAACTGTAATAAATTAATAGCTAGTGTTGCATGATTGTCTAATCTAAGTGATCCTGACTATTATTCTAGTCAAAATTATAATTTTAGTACTTAATCGGTAATTAACTTGAATTTGAAAACTATTTTGCAAATTGTAATTTACTATTTGCTAATCAATTATTTTATTATTTATGATTTAATTGCACTTGTATATTATTTTATACCTATTAATTTTGTTTATATGGTTCATTTTGTTTATTTGTTTATATTATTTATTAATTAATTATTTTTATTTTGTTTGTTATTATTATTGTTCCCTTTATTTAAAATGTTAAATTAATTTAATTGAATTTTTAAATACATTTTAAAAAACAAAAATATATAGGTATTTAAAAATATTGTTATTATTATTAATTAATTATTGATTAATAATTTGAATTGTAGTTACTATGCTATTTATGATTTAATTGTACTCAGATATTATTTTACATTAACTTTGTTTGTATAGTTAAATTATCGTTCAATAATTTGCATGGTATTTGATATAGGTACGTACCTTTGTATAGCACTGTGTAGTACTGTAGTACCAGACAAGCCCTAGTGGCTTATGGATTGCTTGTTGTTGTAAATTGCATGTTGTAAATTGAAAATAATAAATAAAAAATTAAAAAAAAAAAAAACATAGATGCTATGCCGGACTCCTACCGACTAAAACCACACGATGTCTTACCATTGTCTACGGCTGGGAGTCCAAGCAAGCCCTTGGAAGGATGTCCCAGGGTACCGTGGGCCCCCTTAACCAACTCGCCCACTGAAGCCTATCACCTATGTATCCAGAATTCAGATATATCGTATATCTTTTATTCATATTTAAAATTTATGATTGAGTTTGCCAACTAATTGCTTTTCAAAAATAATCTTGATGTTTGGACAGGTTTCATTAAAAAACGAATGAATATAGGTGCAACAAATTTGTGCGAAAGTGCCGGTAGAAGGTGCCTACGTAGCCCAAAAACGTATGTGGCGCAGTCGGTAGTGATACCGCTTGCAGCGCTGGAGGTCGTGGGTTCGATTCCCACCGGAGACAAATATTTGTGTGACCCATAAATGTTTGTATCAAGAGTCTGGGTGTTTATATGTATAATATGTATGTATTTAAAAAGTATATAAGTATTAATATCCATGGTCTGATACCCATAAAACAAGCAGGTTATTCCTAGCTTACTTTGGGATCAGATAGCGTTATGTGAAATGTCCGTGAATATTAAGGGGAAAAATTTGTTAGGTTTCGAGTAGGTTTCGGTGGTA
This sequence comes from Miltochrista miniata, assembly GCA_933228765.1. Classification (NCBI taxonomy): domain Eukaryota; kingdom Metazoa; phylum Arthropoda; class Insecta; order Lepidoptera; family Erebidae; genus Miltochrista; species Miltochrista miniata. Next base: position 31,654,375 of record OW121748.1, on the reverse strand, counting down.
GAGTTGGTTAAGGAGTTTGCGAAAAGAAGCAGGTTCCAATCCTGCTTAAAACCTTTTCTTTTTATCATATTTAAAATTTATGTTTGAGTTATCAAATAGTTTTTAAAAAATTGATTGTCTTGATGTCATAAGAACTCCTAGTTTAGTGTACTGGGATCAAGATCTTCAAAGGGTTAGTCGACTTCATATGCAAGAGGTGCAAACTTCAGCTTAGACCGCAGGAAAGGTAGTCGAATTGAAATACCACTACGTCTCAGACTCATTAAAATAACGTAGCCCATCTGATGGATATCACTTTATGGGGATAGGTAAAGCCAGTATCCCGAAATGACTGAATGATGCCCAAGTTCAGCGGGTTTACCACTGTTGACTGAAATTCATTTGATCATTTGACGTGTGACCGAAACAACATTAGGCCGTTCTACTACTGATCGAATGAACAAGTGACCAAAAGAGTTTTTGTCGAACAAACATTTGGTATTTTTACTACTGATCGAATGAACGTTTGGTCGAAAAACAGTAGACTCAAGAATATTTTTACAAACAAAAGCGAAATAAGCAGAATTCGGTACTGGCACTCGCCGGCCGCTACCGCGGCACGCTCGCTTCGCTCGCTCGGCTCGTGCGTTGTGGTCGCAGTTCTAACCTAACCTAACCGAGCCATTTTGATTCAGCCTCTGTTAAAATATTCTCCAGTCAACTGTTTTTCGACCAAACGTTCATTCGATCAGTAGTAAAAATATCAAATGTTTGTTCGATAAAAACTCTTTAGGTCAATTGTTCATTCGATCAGTGGTAGAATGGCATAATGATTTTTCGGTCAGACGTCAAATGATCAAATGAATTTCGATCAACAGTGGTAAACCGAAGTTCAGCGCTGAACTGAGACATGCTTAACATCGTTGTCATAGTAGTTGGGAATTAGGGTTTCTGGATCAGAGGAGATCCATAAACCGCTAATTCCCAACCATTCAACTATTCAATCTAGTATTCAAATAATTATCTGTCATGCATGATAGACTTTCTGGATCCGTCAACGCCCAATCCCATCTATTCAGTCAGTATGTATGGGTTCGCTAATTCCCAACCATTCAACCATTCAACTATTCAATCTAGTATTCAAATATTTATCTGTCATGCATGATAGACTTTCTGGATCCGTCAACGCCCAATCCCATCTATTCAGTCAGTATGTATGGGTTCGCTAATTCCCAACCATTCAACCATTCAACTATTCAATCTAGTATTCAAATAATTATCTGTCATGCATGACAGACTTTCTGGATCCGTCAACGCCCAATCCCATCTATTCAGTCAGTATGTATGGGTTCTATGATTCTCATTCAAGCTCGGGTTAGGTCTACAAAACCTAGACTATTATCTATTCTAATTATTCGAGTCCATACCGTAAAACCTTTACCATTCAATCATTCAGCCTGGTATTCATATTTGAAATAATGTGAAAGCCAAAAACATTGAACAGATCGTTTAATGAATAAATCGATCATTAAATCACTTCAAGTTTCGAAGATAAAATTAGTCTTTAAGTTATCTATAGCAATATAGGTGATATAACTCAATGGATTATGTGATTGAACTATCGAGAATGGTATGCGCTCAGATTACCTCTCTCAGCTTCATACCTGTATAAGTACTAAAGTATGCGTTTAGTTACATTGTAGTTACACATATTGAGTGAAATAAAAAGACATATATTTTATAGAACGTTTATTATTATTAATTCTTGATTATTAGAATATACAAATATATTTATTTAGTATTTAAGTACAAAATAAATCTTCATCCAAATATATCCAAAGCCATAACAATAAATTACTAGATATTAGTAGGTAAGTACTTATTATTATGGTTTTGGATCAATTTCGTCCTGAATTTTATTTATTAGTTGCCTGGCACAATTGTATATATCATCATATAAAACAGTTTTAACCACATGTTGCGCACAAACATCCGCATCACACTCACATAACAGTTCTCCTAATTTGGGGGCACTGTGCACATCATATATCTCAATTTTTATTACTTTTATTCCTCGTGTCACCGGTTTTTTTATAAATTGATACATTTTCTGCTCCGAATTTGGTCTCTTATGTGTAAGACCCAACGTTTTTTGCATAGATTTTTGTGGTGGTTGGTTGGCTGGTATAAAATTGAATAATTCTTCACTGTCCTGTAAAGAAACGTTTACTTAAATTACCTTGTACTGAAAAACCATCTGATTATGTACAATTGTAATACGAAATACTACGGCTACTACCACACTCGTCTAGCGGTTAAGGCGTCAGACTTGTGATCAAGACCTTGCGTATTCGTATCACAGTAATTACACTACCAGCTTGGACTTATTTCTAACACATAATATTTAGATTATCTCGCTAGAATACTTCTAATTTTGGTACCTATTAATCTTAAAACACTAATAGCGATCCATCTTCAACGTGAGAGTTACCAACCCTTGTATTGCTAGCATCCATTTTCTACAGTTACCAGTTTCTGTTGGATGGTTAGTATTAGCCAACATTTAACTATCTATTAAAGAAAGATAATATCTTAACTTACCGACATTATGCTGCACTTATAACGCACTGTTCAAGACTATAGCAAATGATGGAATAACATTAAATGTAAGCATAACAATATATTTGTTTGAGAAGTATAGATGTTGGAATGTCGCCATAAATGGATGAAATTGATACCACCCAACATCGCGTCGCGACATGTTAACGAAGTCAATATTATAAATATATTATGTATGATTGTACTTTTATTCATTGTTTTTTTCCATACAACTCGCTGAGAAAATATAACAAGCTTAGTCGCGGTACATTATTAGTATGTCCTCATTCACAATATAGCTATGTCAGCGGTTTTTATTCGTTGACTTCTTAATATTTATCAAAATTTGAACCCGTGTCACATACTATCATTAAACACGGGTTTATCTGCATTTATTATATCTCCTAATTTTAAGAAAACCAATCAACACTAACATTTTTCTAAGCATATTTTCGACAAACAGAAGAGAGGATAATAATATTTTATTGTCTACTAGCAAGCTATAAGCTTGTGCTATGCGATCTAGACAACTGATAAACAAACTTATATATTTCTCAATACATAGGTACATAGATAATATACATAGGAAAGACCAAAATTAAGAAAATATACATTCATGGATCACATTAACATTTGTTCCGATCCGGGAATCGAACCAAACACCTCAATGGCAGTCGCATACTACTTACGCAATATAATATTAACATTAAATCATCTCTTTGAGGTGTTGCTTAAAATATAAGGTAAACTACACACTAGGAGCATTGGCGTATATTATATAATTACGAATTTTGCTCTCGCATATGGTCACATGTTAGTTTTACAGTTCAACGTAAATTTTAATTCAGCGTTTTTCTTTTATCGCTATATTAATTTAGTTTATAATTTATGCAGTTTAGATAGCTTTAATTGAAGAGTTTATGTACCTAATGTAGTAAGTTTGAACTGAATGGCTAAACAAAATAAATATAAATTCGTTTTCAAATGATTTACCTACTCTGAAACAAAGTTAAATACAAACTATTGAACTTGAACAGTCATAGTGAGAATCAACCCTAACCGCAGCGATGTGTAGCAGAGGTAAGTAATTCAATATTGTATAAAACACAAATCTATTTGGGTGCAGTATTCTTGACACAGCACTTTAGCAACACGTGGCCAGCACCATATTCGGGATAATATGCGGAGTAAGTAATTCTATATTGTTTAAAAGACAATCGTATTTGGATGCAGGGATCTGACATAGCATTTTAGAAACACGTGCCCGTTACCATATTCGGGATGATGTGACGTAGATTTACCATTATTTAAGAGACTGCCTCTCAAAGCTATGTCGCAGATACTCTACCGGAGCTGAAGTGATTACCACAACGAGCTTACGTATACCTGCCTATCGGATCCTGTACCTACAAAATGTAAGTCACTATTATATTATTTATTAATACGTGATTAAAAAGCACTCGTGCTATCATTCAGCAATCCTATTATTCAATCGTTCAACTATTCAATCGTTCCACTATTCAATCGTTCCACTATTCAATCGTTCCACTATTCAATCGTTCCACTATTCAATCGTTCCACTATTCAATCGTTCCACTATTAATTCATTCTAATTTGCAATCATTCATGATATACATAGTATCTAAATTCTATCAACCTGTTATTCAAATATTTCATATTTTATTGATAGATACTACAAATTATTGTTATAAGTTATTTATATGAATGTCTTTGTTTTCAGGTCCAAACAAATGGCTGACCAATTATTCCCGTCTTCAGACGAGTCAGAAGTTAACATCCCGGTGAAGACCAAGAATAAGAAGCGAAAGTTTGCAGAAAAAGCATCAACCAGCCAGCCTGTGAGCAGTTCAGCTACAGGCAGTCAGCCATCAACTGGTCAACCAACCAGTAAGAAACTGAAGTCGAGGGCTACGATCCGCGATCTCTTCGGAGCCGATAGCGATGATTGCAGCACCCCCACTGGTAAAAATCCTGCACCTATTTATTCATATCTAACACGTAGGTTGGCTAATGGATTCTCGCGTCAAATAGATGAAGGAAAATCTGGAAACTTTTTCATTGAATTAAAAATTTATGATTGTGAGGAAATTGAACGAGTGCCACCAATGAACCGATGGAGACACGCTATAATAACTGTTAAAAATAAAACAAGTTTAGATTCAAAGTCCTGGAAGCATTTAAGTGAATTTGTGAAAGAGACAGGGAATGAATTTAAAAATTGTGCAGCCACGTTTATAAACTCTTATCAGTAAATAGGTAAAGAGAAATCTGATTATTCATTAATCATTATATACCTATTGCTATACACATTAAACTGTATTTAATCCCTAGCATAAGACTACTATGTATATGAATCAGACCATGCATTGTTTCTCTTTTCAGTGCTACCACTCACCTCTTATTCATCAGGCAGTTATATTAATTGTGATAAATGTAAAATTGGAATACCGATTCATGAATACAGATATCATAAACGAACTAATATTCATAAATCTAACTGTTTAATAAAATCGAAATTTGAACATATAGACATAATAGCTACAGCCTTTAAGAACAGAATAATGACATATCGCTTAAACCCATCGAAAGAAGACGAGTACCTCTTCCTAGAGGCGTTCTTAGATGACAAGCGAGATGATGTATACAAAGTAATTGAGTTATCGCTTATTAAACATACTTGTATTAAAGTAAACTTTGAGTTGTTTGCATACTTTGTTTTACCTAAATATGGTGAACAGCAGCAGCAGCTGAAGTCATTTAATACAAAATATGAAGTTTTGTATAAAAGTACTGATTTGAATAATATTTATCTGAATTTAAAAGAGATTTTTAAAACGAAATTAACCATATTACTGATAACGAGTATTCACATGCACAGACCATTTGGAATACATTTGCCAGTAGTCTTGGTGAATATACTGATTTATATTTAAAGTCTGATGTGCTATTATTATGCGATATATTTGAAAACTTTAGAAAAATATGTCTTTAACATTATAATCTAGATCCTGCATATTATGTAAGTTCACCCGGCTTAAGTTGGGATGCTATGCTCCTTTACACTGGTGTACAATTAGAGTTAATTCATGATCTAGAAATGTATAACATGATTGAAAAAGGAATACGCGGTGGATTAGCACAGTGCTCTCATCGGTATGCTCAAGCAAATAATATTTACACACCTAATTTCGAGGATTCTAAACCATCGACATATTTGATATATCTCGACTGTAATAATCTTTATGGATATGCTATGATGAAAAAATTACCAATATCAGATTTTGAATTTATGTCAACTTCTGAAATAAATAATTTTTGCTTATCTAATATCCCTGATGATGCTGAATATGGTTACATTTTAGAAGTTGATGTCGCGTACCCTAATTATTTACATAAATTACACAACGATTTGCCTTTCGCTCCAGAAAAATTCATACCCATAGGAGGAAAGACAGAGAAGCTCATTGCAAATTTATATGACAAATACAACTATATTACACATTATGTGTATTTAAAAGAATGTCTAAAAAATGGACTTATTTTAAGAAAAATTCATCGTATACTTAAATTTAAACAAGAAAACTTTTTGAAGGACTATATAGACTTAAATACTCAATTGCGACAAACAGCTACCACATCGTTTGAAAGAGACTTCTTCAAGCTTTTGAACAATTCGATATTTGGTAAAACAATCGAAAATAAACGAAAACAGCTTGACGTAAAATTGGTGAATAGCTGGAATGATGATAATAATAGGACAAATAAAAAGTAGGTGCAGAAAAACTGATAGCAAAACCAAATTTAAAAAGCGTTTGTGTGTTCAGTGATGATTTTCTTGCAGTTCAAATGAATCCCGAAAAACTTATTTTAGATAGACCGATTTATATTGGGTTTACTGTACTCGAATATGCTAAACAACATGTATATAATTTCCATTACGATTTTATTAAAAACAAGTATGGTAAAAAAGCCAAATTGTGCTGTACAGACACTGATAGTTTATTGTACTTAATACATACGCACGATTTTTATAAAGATATGAAAGATAATATAATACAATTTGATACCAGTAACTTTGACATTAATAATCCTTATTGTATACCTAAGTTACATGATAAGATTCCCGGCTTATTTAAAGATGAGTTGGGTGGTGATGTAATCACTGAGTTTGTTGGCTTGAGAGCAAAACTTTATTGTATTGAGTCAATAAAAGCATGCATTAATAAAGCTAAAGGTGTATCAAAGCCCATTACTAAGAATTTGAGAATGACTGACTATAAGAGAGTTTTATTTCAGAACATTACTTTAAAATGTAAAATGCAAATGATTAAATCAAACAAACATGTAATTTATTCGCAGGAAGTGAATAAAGTAATGTTAAATAGATTAGATGATAAACGACTAGTTCGACCAAATCAAATAGATACATTCTCTTGGGGTCACTGTGATGGCATATGATTGTGTAAATTTATATGGATACGCAATGATTTATGTATATATTAGACATTTAATAAATGGTATTATGTTCAATCATTGTTTTTTATTTTTCATATACCTAAGTTACATGATAAGATTCCTGGCTTATTTAAAGATGAGTTGGGTGGTGATGTAATCACTGAGTTTTTTGGCTTGAGAGCAAAACTTTATTGTATTGAGTCAATAAAAGCATGCATTAATAAAGCTAAAGGTGTATCAAAGCCCATTACTAAGAATTTGAGAATGACTGACTATAAGAGAGTTTTATTTCAGAACATTACTTTAAAATGTAAAATGCAAATGATTAAATCAAACAAACATGTAATTTATTCGCAGGAAGTTAATAAAGTAATGTTAAATAGATTAGATGATAAACGACTAGTTCGACCAAATCAAATAGATACATTCTCTTGGGGTCACTGTGATGGCATATGATTGTGTAAATTTATATGGATACGCAATGATTTATGTATATTAGACATTTAATAAATGGTATTATGTTCAATCATTGTTTTTTATTTTTCATTTTAATTTCACCTTCGGTAGGAAATAGTATGAAAAACAAACACACTATAGAAATAAAACATTTATTAAGTTAATTAAAATTATGAAATACAAAAGTTATTTTTTAAACACCATCGCTTAATACACAATACATTCCTTAAAGCACAATAGTTCTTATGAGCAAAACAATTATACAAAGATAGATCTTTACAGTAAAGATCACTAAGAGTTTCTAAATTAGGAACACTTTTATTTTCACATATGTCAGAAACATTATTATGACCACATAGCTCTTGAACCCACTTTATTTTCTCACTACCTTTAACAAGAACCTTTTTTTCCTTCAAATAGGGTTTGATTATTTTAGAAAATTCTCTGTAATCAATATATCCTTCGCTCCAGCGGTAACCTCTATTCCTTTCAATCCACCAAATGCGTCTTTTTTCTTCATCAGTCAGCGAGGAGAACGGATAAGGAGGTTTTATTAAGAATATGTGAGTATATTCCAACGTAGCTATAGCTAATTCCTTGACTATGAAGTTATTATAAAGATCTTTAAAACCTTGAACATCTACTATAATAGTATTTTTGTTCATGATATCTTTCTCACGGTGCTACTTAACGGTTTATACTCGATTATACAGTCGTTCAATATAAGACAATATGCTGAAGTTTGATCTGGTATATCAATGTCACTTTAAATTTCCACTCTGACATCGACAACAGGTCCTGACTTAAGATTATCTGGTTGTCTAGAACAATCTACGACAAATAACGGAGCAATATTTTTAAATTGTTTCTCACTTAATAACGGTTCACCGCGACGACCTCCGTAATACGAGTGTTGGAATCTGGTGTATTGTTCATATATTAAAGCAATTCTGTTATTTGAGAAACTTGAATTTAAATTTTCGTAAGGGAAGTAGGTTGAATTTAGGTATACTCTAACATCACGAACGGTACAGTGATCAAACTGAGACATATCCAATTTTGAATTATTTTTTCTATTTGTTTGCAGACCAATAATAACAAATCTTGGTTTCTCTATTTGCGATGCTGTTTTTATGGACCAAGTATGTTTAGTAGTTTTTGGTAGAGCTGGATATTCATATAAATCCCAATTCCTGAATATCATCTGGAGTGCTCGATCTTTTTCTAACAGTTTTAACATATTTATTTTTTCTTTATCGGATACTTTGACATGTGGTACTCGCCATATTATTTTATTTATAATAATATCTTCTACCGTTTCACCATCGTTAAGTTTTAGGGCGTTCAGATTAGTATTACTTCGCAACAATATTAATTCATGTTTGCTGTTTATCACTACTTTCTTGAAATCTTCTGCAAAACCAAGAATGTTACAGAGGGGTATAGAAGCAGAAAAGTTACCCCCATTTGTACTATTTATGCCATCGATATTCCAACCCCAAGCATTAGATACTTTAGCCTCGTTTTCGTTCATTGATATTAATGATTTCATTGTGGTAGTTATACCAGCGTTTTTTATTTTATCTATTTCCACTCCATTTATCTCATACCTTATATCTTGAAACAAGTAAAGTAAACTATTGTTTGTGAAATGAACGCTACTGACTCTCTCTTTCGAATTTCCACCCTTGTTTACAACAACAGTTCCTTCCAAAAACAAAGTGCTTGCTGATGGTAATATATACAAGTCTTGTTGATTAATAGGTATCCTGATTTCATCGCTTCTATTGAAACTTGTTACGTAAGGCTTGTAAGAGTGAAATTCAATTCCTTCCACAGAGTTGTTGTATGCAGGAGTGGATAAAACATCTAGTATATTCATTTTAACAAACCAATCGCTTTAAGAAATGCTTTATTATTGTTATTCAATTTTATGACCTTTTTGGAGCGACCTCTTATTGGTTTGATAGTTTGAGTAGGACTGTTATTTTTAGTTGGACGAACCACATATTTATTATAATCTATCATTGTTTTCTTCTGATATGTAGATACAACTGCACTTCTTCACCTCGCAAATTTATTAAGTTATTATTTATATCTAACAGCCGTATCTGTATGCAGCTTATATTGGTTTGGTTTATTGGAAAGTAGATTGCGTTTTTAGGAATTTCTATAATCCTGTATCCAGGTGGAACATTAAGTGCAAATTCGTGCAAGATGTGACTGGATTGACCGTTTATATAAGAACCGCTAACTATGTCACATTCAATCCTTATGACAGTCGTAGGCAAAATGTTAACTGGAAACTCTGATACATGATATTTATTTGCTTCTAAGATCTGTTTTTCAAATCCCAATAAACTTCCGAATGTACCTTCTTTAGTAAAATCTATAGTTGATGTACAAAATAACATAGTTTTTAAGGTGTTGTTATTACAATGGAGTTTTATGGATGCATCTTTTATCTCAGTTTTTAAATAGTCACCAATATCTTGCAATTCATAAGTTCCTTCAGGTATCTCAAGAACATTTTTAGAACCATAATATAATTTATTGTTTGTATTATCAAAATTTGGAATAGAATTATATGTAGAGAAATGTAATAATGCACATTCATACTCCCCAACTAATGGCAACGTGTTTGGATAATAGGTAGATAATACTGATGAGTTTCCAGTTATCGATAAGGTGAGTGACATCTTCCAAATGATGGAAATGAAAGAGTGATATAAAATTTATAGTATTTATTCCAAAAAGTTTGCAAATAACTTAAACACATATGTCCACAAACTATTGTGTTGAATTGTTGATATCTATTATAGTTATAATGAACATCACAGTTCTTAAAATATAGCATCAATTCTCTTGGCGGTTTTAAATCACCAAAGCTATCAAAATATTCACAATAATTGTTTATTTTAACATAAGCTACCCAATGCGTTCCATCATTTCTCGAATTATCTAGGTTAACTATAGCACATTCAATTCGTTTAGGTATTTTTGGTAATTGATCCTTCATATAAACTCCTCGAAAGTAGGGAATACAATAGCCATACTTCTGAATATCGATATTAGTTAAAGCGCGATTAGGTAGCTGATCAATTAGTTTTTTGATGGATTTATAAACAATCCCTGACCTTGCTTATGTGGTTTAATGTATAGACCTTTACCTATTGCTATAGCCTCCATAGTTTTATTATGACGTTCAGTTTCTTGTAATTTTTTCTGACCGTGTTTATAATCATTCACAGTTTTTGCAATACCAGCTGCACCACCAGCTAATGCTCCTAAAGCAGATAAACCAGCAAAAATTGGGATTAAAGGTAGAATGCCTCCAGTTTTTGGTATAGGTATCTTCGAGGTACTCGAACTTTTGGAATGCATGGAACTAATTTTCTGGCAACCATATAAGCTATATTTATTAATGACTTATTATCTTTAGGTGAGAGTTTTTTGATTTTTCTTTTTATTTTTCTAACAAAGTTATTAAAAGTCTTAACACCAGCACCAGACTTCAATTTAGCTTTCATAACTTTGTTTACTATCCACGAACTAATCTTTTCCCCTGTTCGAGCATCTTTTGCTTTAAGTCTTTGTTTAGCCATATCTATAAGACGTAAGTCGGCTTTGTGACGGTTAGGTAGGTCTGTGTAGTTTGCGTATGCAATATCGTGATGCATACAAGCTTCGTCTAACTTGTTTACACCTTTATCACCACGTAGTAATCGTTTTGAAAGCTTTGTTCCTGGTCCACAATAGTTATAACCGGGTATGTGTAGTTCGAATGGTAAATGATTAATGATACTGTTTATTAGTCCACCACCTTGCATCGTCCAAAGAATAATGAATATACTTTTAAATTATATACCACTTATATAATTAATCGTAGCCCTCGACTTCTGTTTCTTACTGGTTGGTTGACTAGTTGATGGCTGACTGCCTGTAGCTGAACTGCTCACAGGCTGGCTGGTTGATGCTTTTTCTGCAAACTTTCGCTTCTTATTCTTGGTCTTCACCGGGATGTTAACTTCTGACTCGTCTGAAGACGGGAATAATTGGTCAGCCATTTGTTTGGACCTGAAAACAAAGACATTCATATAAATAACTTATAACAATAATTTGTAGTATCTATCAATAAAATATGAAATATTTGAATAACAGGTTGATAGAATTTAGATACTATGTATATCATGAATGATTGCAAATTAGAATGAATTAATAGTGGAACGATTGAATAGTGGAACGATTGAATAGTGGAACGATTGAATAGTGGAACGATTGAATAGTGGAACGATTGAATAGTGGAACGATTGAATAGTTGAACGATTGAATAATAGGATTGCTGAATGATAGCACGAGTGCTTTTTAATCACGTATTAATAAATAATATAATAGTGACTTACATTTTGTAGGTACAGGATCCGATAGGCAGGTATACGTAAGCTCGTTGTGGTAATCACTTCAGCTCCGGTAGAGTATCTGCGACATAGCTTTGAGAGGCAGTCTCTTAAATAATGGTAAATCTACGTCACATCATCCCGAATATGGTAACGGGCACGTGTTTCTAAAATGCTATGTCAGATCCCTGCATCCAAATACGATTGTCTTTTAAACAATATAGAATTACTTACTCCGCATATTATCCCGAATATGGTGCTGGCCACGTGTTGCTAAAGTGCTGTGTCAAGAATACTGCACCCAAATAGATTTGTGTTTTATACAATATTGAATTACTTACCTCTGCTACACATCGCTGCGGTTAGGGTTGATTCTCACTATGACTGTTCAAGTTCAATAGTTTGTATTCAACTTTGTTTCAGAGTAGGTAAATCATTTGAAAACGAATTTATATTTATTTTGTTTAGCCATTCAGTTCAAACTTACTACATTAGGTACATAAACTCTTCAATTAAAGCTATCTAAACTGCATAAATTATAAACTAAATTAATATAGCGATAAAAGAAAAACGCTGAATTAAAATTTACGTTGAACTGTAAAACTAACATGTGACCATATGTACTTACCATATGCGAGAGCAAAATTCGTAATTATATAATATACGCCAATGCTCCTAGTGTGTAGTTTACCTTATATTTTAAGCAACACCTCAAAGAATTGGAATGCATGGAACTAATTTTCTGGCAACCATATAAGCTATATTTATTAATGACTTATTATCTTTAGGTGAGAGTTTTTTGATTTTTCTTTTTATTTTTCTAACAAAGTTATTAAAAGTCTTAACACCAGCACCAGACTTCAATTTAGCTATCATAACTTTGTTTACTATCCACGAACTAATCTTTTCCCCTGTTCGAGCATCTTTTGCTTTAAGTCTTTGTTTAGCCATATCTATAAGACGTAAGTCGGCTTTGTGACGGTTAGGTAGGTCTGTGTAGTTTGCGTATGCAATATCGTGATGCATACAAGCTTCGTCTAACTTGTTTACACCTTTATCACCACGTAGTAATCGTTTTGAAAGCTTTGTTCCTGGTCCACAATAGTTATAACCGGGTATGTGTAGTTCGAATGGTAAATGATTAATGATACTGTTTATTAGTCCACCACCTTGCATCGTCCAAAGAATAATGAATATACTTTTAAATTATATACCACTTATATAATTAATCGTAGCCCTCGACTTCTGTTTCTTACTGGTTGGTTGACTAGTTGATGGCTGACTGCCTGTAGCTGAACTGCTCACAGGCTGGCTGGTTGATGCTTTTTCTGCAAACTTTCGCTTCTTATTCTTGGTCTTCACCGGGATGTTAACTTCTGACTCGTCTGAAGACGGGAATAATTGGTCAGCCATTTGTTTGGACCTGAAAACAAAGACATTCATATAAATAACTTATAACAATAATTTGTAGTATCTATCAATAAAATATGAAATATTTGAATAACAGGTTGATAGAATTTAGATACTATGTATATCATGAATGATTGCAAATTAGAATGAATTAATAGTGGAACGATTGAATAGTGGAACGATTGAATAGTGGAACGATTGAATAGTGGAACGATTGAATAGTGGAACGATTGAATAGTGGAACGATTGAATAGTTGAACGATTGAATAATAGGATTGCTGAATGATAGCACGAGTGCTTTTTAATCACGTATTAATAAATAATATAATAGTGACTTACATTTTGTAGGTACAGGATCCGATAGGCAGGTATACGTAAGCTCGTTGTGGTAATCACTTCAGCTCCGGTAGAGTATCTGCGACATAGCTTTGAGAGGCAGTCTCTTAAATAATGGTAAATCTACGTCACATCATCCCGAATATGGTAACGGGCACGTGTTTCTAAAATGCTATGTCAGATCCCTGCATCCAAATACGATTGTCTTTTAAACAATATAGAATTACTTACTCCGCATATTATCCCGAATATGGTGCTGGCCACGTGTTGCTAAAGTGCTGTGTCAAGAATACTGCACCCAAATAGATTTGTGTTTTATACAATATTGAATTACTTACCTCTGCTACACATCGCTGCGGTTAGGGTTGATTCTCACTATGACTGTTCAAGTTCAATAGTTTGTATTCAACTTTGTTTCAGAGTAGGTAAATCATTTGAAAACGAATTTATATTTATTTTGTTTAGCCATTCAGTTCAAACTTACTACATTAGGTACATAAACTCTTCAATTAAAGCTATCTAAACTGCATAAATTATAAACTAAATTAATATAGCGATAAAAGAAAAACGCTGAATTAAAATTTACGTTGAACTGTAAAACTAACATGTGACCATATGTACTTACCATATGCGAGAGCAAAATTCGTAATTATATAATATACGCCAATGCTCCTAGTGTGTAGTTTACCTTATATTTTAAGCAACACCTCAAAGAGATGATTTAATGTTAATATTATATTGCGTAAGTAGTATGCGACTGCCATTGAGGTGTTTGGTTCGATTCCCGGATCGGAACAAATGTTAATGTGATCCATGAATGTATATTTTCTTAATTTTGGTCTTTCCTATGTATATTATCTATGTACCTATGTATTGAGAAATATATAAGTTTGTTTATCAGTTGTCTAGATCGCATAGCACAAGCTTATAGCTTGCTAGTAGACAATAAAATATTATTATCCTCTCTTCTGTTTGTCGAAAATATGCTTAGAAAAATGTTAGTGTTGATTGGTTTTCTTAAAATTAGGAGATATAATAAATGCAGATAAACCCGTGTTTAATGATAGTATGTGACACGGGTTCAAATTTTGATAAATATTAAGAAGTCAACGAATAAAAACCGCTGACATAGCTATATTGTGAATGAGGACATACTAATAATGTACCGCGACTAAGCTTGTTATATTTTCTCAGCGAGTTGTATGGAAAAAAACAATGAATAAAAGTACAATCATACATAATATTTTTATAATATTGACTTCGTTAACATGTCGCGACGCGATGTTGGGTGGTATCAATTTCATCCATTTATGGCGACATTCCAACATCTATACTTCTCAAACAAATATATTGTTATGCTTACATTTAATGTTATTCCATCATTTGCTATAGTCTTGAACAGTGCGTTATAAGTGCAGCATAATGTCGGTAAGTTAAGATATTATCTTTCTTTAATAGATAGTTAAATGTTGGCTAATACTAACCATCCAACAGAAACTGGTAACTGTAGAAAATGGATGCTAGCAATACAAGGGTTGGTAACTCTCACGTTGAAGATGGATCGCTATTAGTGTTTTAAGATTAATAGGTACCAAAATTAGAAGTATTCTAGCGAGATAATCTAAATATTATGTGTTAGAAATAAGTCCAAGCTGGTAGTGTAATTACTGTGATACGAATACGCAAGGTCTTGATTACAAGTCTGACGCCTTAACCGCTAGACGAGTGTGGTAGTAGCCGTAGTATTTCGTATTACAATTGTACATAATCAGATGGTTTTTCAGTACAAGGTAATTTAAGTAAACGTTTCTTTACAGGACAGTGAAGAATTATTCAATTTTATACCAGCCAACCAACCACCACAAAAATCTATGCAAAAAACGTTGGGTCTTACACATAAGAGACCAAATTCGGAGCAGAAAATGTATCAATTTATAAAAAAACCGGTGACACGAGGAATAAAAGTAATAAAAATTGAGATATATGATGTGCACAGTGCCCCCAAATTAGGAGAACTGTTATGTGAGTGTGATGCGGATGTTTGTGCGCAACATGTGGTTAAAACTGTTTTATATGATGATATATACAATTGTGCCAGGCAACTAATAAATAAAATTCAGGACGAAATTGATCCAAAACCATAATAATAAGTACTTACCTACTAATATCTAGTAATTTATTGTTATGGCTTTGGATATATTTGGATGAAGGTTTATTTTGTACTTAAATACTAAATAAATATATTTGTATATTCTAATAATCAAGAATTAATAATAATAAACGTTCTATAAAATATATGTCTTTTTATTTCACTCAATATGTGTAACTACAATGTAACTAAACGCATACTTTAGTACTTATACAGGTATGAAGCTGAGAGAGGTAATCTGAGCGCATACCATTCTCGATAGTTCAATCACATAATCCATTGAGTTATATCACCTATATTGCTATAGATAACTTAAAGACTAATTTTATCTTCGAAACTTGAAGTGATTTAATGATCGATTTATTCATTAAACGATCTGTTCAATGTTTTTGGCTTTCACATTATTTCAAATATGAATACTAGGCTGAATGATTGAATGGTAAAGGTTTTACGGTATGGACTCGAATAATTAGAATAGATAATAGTCTAGGTTTTGTAGACCTAACCCGAGCTTGAATGAGAATCATAGAACCCATACATACTGACTGAATAGATGGGATTGGGCGTTGACGGATCCAGAAAGTCTGTCATGCATGACAGATAATTATTTGAATACTAGATTGAATAGTTGAATGGTTGAATGGTTGGGAATTAGCGAACCCATACATACTGACTGAATAGATGGGATTGGGCGTTGACGGATCCAGAAAGTCTATCATGCATGACAGATAATTATTTGAATACTAGATTGAATAGTTGAATGGTTGGGAATTAGCGGTTTATGGATCTCCTCTGATCCAGAAACCCTAATTCCCAACTACTTGTCATATATCAGCAAAAACAAGAGAAAATACTAAACATTAGAGTTCAGTATTCTTTATTGTATTTTAATTGTTTTGAGCATCACTTCTAAACTCACCTGGAAAAAAGATAGTATAATCTAGAGCAACAGTTAGCTGTCGCAGGAAGGCTTCCCCGGTGTCGGCAAATATATAACAGTTTCGTAAATGGTGGCCGAACATTGCAGTCATCAGGTCGCAGCGACGCACGTATGGAGTTTGTGATACCAAAACTGGCAGCTGTTGTGAACAATTAATATAAAGTTTCATAATAGGTACTACATGACTCAGCAAAGTGATGGATTGGGGAGTAATCAGCACCATGAAGTATAGTTGACTAAATAGCTTCACCAGTCACATTTGGTTTGACACACTTATTGTGTCCTGCTTATATGACGTGAATTATTAAGTACTATAAGTACAGGTATAAGTTTAGTGTCGAAGCAAACCAAACCAAATTTTCGCTTATCAACAAAATATATTTCATAAATTTCTCAAGAACTAAGAATTGCGCTAGTGAGATTGTTACTAATGAAAGAGAAAATTGAATGTGCTTCGATGATAAAGAAAACTTATACAACCAATAACAACTAACTTATTTCAACTTAAGAAAACTTGTCTAATAAATACCTGCCGCCCGCGTTCTGTTACCCAGAGTTGTTTAGTATATTTCCAAAACTTCTCTATTTGGTAATCTATAACAATTAGATAGAAGAAATACGAAGTTAATAGGTATTTCACACAACATCAACTTAAGTTCGCCGACGTTTTTCTTCACGTATGACTTGGTTGATACAAACACACTTAAGTAAGTATTCTAGAGACCAGCGCGATAAAAAGGCTAGACTAAGATAGGTATTATCCATCGTAAAAAAATCACTTAACATAGTCCCTAAACATATACCTGCTGTATGTAGGAAGTAGGATTGATAAGGATCTTTATTAACCTACTAGCTGATGCCCGCAGCTTCGCCCGCGATGGCGCTGTATGTGAAAAATGATTTTCCCGCTTTTCTGTTGAAATTTTTCCTGAATTTTCTTTGCTATAAACCTCACGGAGCCCGAGTCCTTTCCAACGAATGCAAAACTGTGGAAGTCGGTTCGTGCGTTCTGGAGTTATAGCGTCAGGAAGGAAAACCCGACTTATTTTTATATAGTAGATATATTACCACTCCCGCGATAAGTGAGAGGTTGACCCAAAAAGCTAGCTAAGCTAGCTTGTCATGGTAAAGGATGACTTTTTTGTTACTTGTAGATTACCAAAACCTAGACCATAGGTAGTGGTATGGTACCGCATGGTACCATACCACTACCTATGGCAATACGCCTCGGGTGAGCATAGAGGAGGGCAAGATGCAGAAATTTAGAAGACCGTTCACGAGTGGAAGGAGAAAAGTAGGAAGCGGAGGGTTAGCACTAGGATGATGATTAGGTAGTATGACTACCTTGGCGGCCATTCGGTAGTGTAATCGCCTGACGCGCTGAGGTCCCGAGTTCGACTGGGTCGGTCCAAATATTTATGTGACTCACAAATGTTTGTTTCGGAGTTCAGGTGTTTTCTATGTATAATATTTATGTATTTAGAAATATATAAGTATGTCTATCAGTCGTCTATCCATCAGTCAGATCCCATAGCACAAGCTTATAGCTTAGTTTGGGCGAGATGATGTTGTGTAAAAATGTGCGACAATATGTTTTCACATAGAGAGCAACTTACTGGACAGTCCTTGATTCTTCAACATATCAATGAGCTCCTTCGTAACTTTTTCGTAGGCCGTCAATGCGTATTTAGTAGCATACGCCAGTTGTATAGAAGTAGCGACTACTATGGCCGCTAACATTTTACCGCATACGAGAGTGATTCCCAATATTGTCATAGGCAGAATATCCTCAATGAGGAACTCGTCTGACCCTGTTGTAGTCAGTTGAGCTACTACCACATAAAATGACGTCACGTAATCCCATTGACGGTGGGGTGATTCCCTGAGAAATGTATAAAGTACAGTGAATTGAAAAGTGAAGTTTTGACCACAAGTGTAAATTGAAAAAGAGTTTGGAAGTAAAAATTAAAATATCTTTATTCACTTAGGTCATAAAGTAACACTTACGAACGTCAACATTTTTGATTCTACATTAACATTTACTGCCAGATTCGCAACGCAATAGGTAGAAAATGTGAGGAAAAACATGGCAAGAAAACTCACGGCCACTCTTTTTAAATAGTCTAGCATAAAAATAGTTAAACTATCGTACTCATATTATATCAAGTTTAAATATATAAATTAATTATAACTCAAAATTTATAACTCAGATACATTTGTTAACATTTATGCTCCGCTGTCGTGATAAACATAATTATCCTCCTTCTTAATAACAGTTTTTTATGGTGAAAGAATTTGTCATAACTACATACCTACTTTCCAAGATTATAGTTACAAACAAACAAATTTTTCCTCTAAATAACATTAGTATATTATAGTCAAATATTACTAACGTATTAACAAGATGCATCTTAAGAGTCCGTATAAAGCTGATGGGCATAGAACCGATCATTGCAACGAGCCACATACACGCAAAGGTATGAATCATCAACACCACGACTATGATGGTCATCACGGCCTATGAAAATGTTTAGAATTAAGTTAAAACCTCAGCTGCTTGTCCAAACTATTAACATCATTAGTTTAACCCGATTTCTTCTTAGAGCAATTTGTAACAAGTAGGTATATGAAGTGAGTTTGTAATATGCGTGATCTGAAAATTTGTTTAACCTGATTTCTTCATAAAGCAATTTGTACCAAGTAGGTATTCGATGTGGGCTTATAATATGCGTAATTCTAGAGTCTATTAACATCTAGAGTCTACAAAAGTCCACAGAATTGAATTGATACCAGAACTTCTTACATAAGTTATGATAGGCTGTATCTTGCACTAGTTTTCTGGTTTTAGAATTCTTTTTCTGTTCTATCTTGGCAGACCAATAGGTATAGGTCCGGGGGAAGATATGCATACGGCTCACGTGAACGAAAGTGATCTCTTAATATTCAGACATTTGCAATACCAAAGGTGTTAATACACTCGCGCTGCCGACCCTTAAATAAATCTAATAATAATATAAGTAAAATTATCTAATCGACTATTATTATCGTACCTGTAAAGAGGTTAAGTTATTTGTAAGTTCTTTAGACGTAGTTCGATAGAACTCGAACAAATATTTGAGTCGGAACAATTTATTCGCTCGTAGATAATGTATAGCGCGAAGACTATTCCTGGAAAATTAGTGTTAGTATAAGAGTAAACAGGGTTAACATGGCGAATGCATTCGCCAGGATTCTGTAATATACCGGTCATACTTACGGCATGCAAAAAGCGAAAAGCTCTAATGGAAAGTTTGCTATAATATCGCTCCAAATCCATAGTTTGTGCTTGAAATATCTCCGTCTACATTTTGGACCATCTATGATCAGTTCTCCGTGCCTGCTTACAAATCCCTGCAAACAAGATTAGCAGTGATGAATTAATACAATTACACAATTATGGGTCCCCAAGGGCCTCAACGGCTGAAAGTTAAAACTTATAATAATAATATTTGTGGACATTCACACACAACATCATCTAGCCCATATTAAGCTAATATTAGCTTGTGCTATGGGATCTAGACGACTGATATACCTACTTATATATTTCTAAATACATGCATATTATGCATAGAAAACACCCAAACTCCGAAACAAACATTTGTGGATCACACAAATATTTAGACCGACTCGGCAATCGAAACCACGATCTCCAACGCCGCAGGCGATATCACTACTGACTGCACCACAGAGGCAGTCAATCTCTCAATAGTCCTTTTGAAATAAGAAATCAGGAAATCTTAGGAAAATGTCTAAACAAATGATACATTTACGTGTAAATAACAAGACACAGATATGTAATTGTTATATATAAATACCTGATGAATTCTCAAGTAAACCTTGATATAAAAGTAAATATCACAGATCGCGTGTATCCAAAACAACACAAAGCAGTCATTGAGCGTGACTAAATCATACAGCTCTAGCACGTAGTAAAAGGTCACCATAAAACAAGTTGCGTAGCCATAACTCTGAAAGTAATAAGATTTAGTTATAATCCTTAATTTTGTTTATCACCGTATATAATTTTACAGCTCACTAGCAGACGTCTCGTGGATTCCCCGCTTAGTTCCCGTTCCCGTGGGAATACTGGTGTAGGTTATAGGCTATGTCGCTCGGGATGGTGTAGCTAGCTAACAGTGAAAAAACTTTTCAAATATGGTCAATAGTTTCGGAGTCTATACAAAGCAAACAAACAATCAAATCTTTCCTCTTTGTTTAGTACAGATACCCGCTAGCTGCTCTCAAGGATGTTACACTACGTTTGATATAAGATAGGTTTGTGGCATTTGCAGTTCCTACTCCGTTTCTCAAAACGCAAGTTAAACTATTGATCTCGGTTGGCTGTAAATCGTTGTCATGGACGAATTATGGGCGGGCGTAATGAGAGGCTTATAATAGTCCTCTGCCTATCAAAAGCGAAAATACCTATTAACTTTTATTTTAGTTATACCATGCCTTCATGAGACAACCTAAAAATAGAGCAAAGAGGGATTGAATTCTGAAGGCACGTGATGGTATATTGTGCCGAAAAAAGGAATAGATCTACGTCAAAAATATTTAACGTTGAGAGCTTATCAGAAGGAATAATTCCCACAAATGAAATGCGAACTTATACGTGAAAGAAAGGAAAAATATAGGTACTACATTATTCATCGTAGTCTTCCTCCAGTTTATAGTAATTTGCATACTTTATACAGTCGTACGAATGTGTAGCATACTGAATATATTGAGCGGTCACGTAAGAACATCCCTACTATCCCTACTTTCCTACTAATATTATAAATGCGAAAGTAACTATGTCTGTCTGTCCGTCTGTCTGTCTGTTACGCTTTCACGCCTAAACGACTGGAGCGATTAAGATGAAATTTGGTATAGGGATAGTTCGAGGCCCTGGGAAGGACATAGGCTACTTTTTAACCGACTGCGCAAAAGGAGGTTTATGATTTTACGATATAACGAATCTTACGCGATAACGACTCCTACACGGTCGAAGCCGCGGAGAACAGCTAGTATTTAATAAAAACAAAGTCATTCAATATCACACAACCCTACTCAAAGCAAACACCAATTATTTAGAAACTCGACCCCCCATCACAGACGGATATAGAATGAACTTCATTAGCAGGACTACACGGTGTCGGCTTACCTGAAATAAGCGAGTGCCGGGTCGTAACAGATTAGAGGCATCCGAGTAGCTCTGGAATGTCATTGTACTCGTTGATGATTTTGCTTGACTCAAACTTGTTGAAGATGTACTCATTGATAGGTGCCCTGTGAATTTGTAAAATGATATTTTGATTATTTCCTTGTAACGCTTTTGTGGAAAAAGATAAGGCTTTAAACATTTGTACATTTTAAGTAAGGAGTGATCTTTACGTAGGTTATAGGCAAGTATTTATTCATTGTTGTTTTTGGATATCGTGTTTGGTCAAGCTTGCTTCTAATTGAGAAATAATTTTCAAAATGTAATAAATTCCTTATTTTCAGCGTTTGTTGACTACAAAAAAGTTTATTTTCATTACAAAGTACAAGTTTTTTCGGAACAGTAAGTTGTCACCTCTCATGTCGTTAACATTTGAGGATGCCGTGAGGCGAAACTGGTCCGGTCAGGTATATAAATTAATCTTGTGGAACAGTACAAGCGGTGCTTTAAATGTCCAGCCAGTTCCACCAAGTGACATTAACCAACAGTATAAATAACATAGTTTAGAGCAGTTTCTTACATTAATTACATAGAAACTTCACATACCTGACATATCACCTTTACTAGAATTGCTTCTGGTTGTACTGCCTGATTCCAAAGATATCAATTCATCGCATGAACCATCTTCTGTAAAGGGTTAATAAGACTTAACCACCACATGGCCGTGATGTGCTAGAGTACCTTTACATTTAGTATTTCTAGAATACAGTTCTAGAATTTTGTAGGTTTGTCACTTTTAATAGGTAAAGAGCAAGGGTTTTTATCGCTCCCATAATATTATACTATCATCTTTGATTTCGATCGTCTAAATAATAGTCGGTTGGTACCCGTTGAGTTTTCTAGACTTCCTTCAGAAAGTATGGGTTCTAAGGACGCAGTTCTAAGGACACCGCTCGAATCTAACACTCGTTATTTCCGACAAAGTACATTATTCGTGACAGTCTGCGATCGTGACAAATTGCGTCAAGGTGACATAACGCGAACGTGACATAATGCGCCGGGAGGATTCATCGTCACAGTTGACTGATGTAAAATAAAGCGCGCGGTCATACTCACACAAGCTATAAAAATTAAATTTGACATCATGAACTCAACTTCTGACTGTCTACGCCTGGCGGTTAGTAAAGCTACCTATGATTCGACGTCTCATTGTACAGGTACACAAAGTGGTAAATTATTCCATTTAAAATTATGAACAACGTCATTAATTAGAAGGTTCTTGCAGAGTCTACCAGAGCAAGTGTAGCGCCTCTGACCGGGGGGGCAGAGGACAGTGAGAGGGTTACTCACCGCCCTTACAGAAGCAGGCGCGTGATGTGAGGTATTCACGAACCCTAGTCCCCCCCCCCCTCCGCCCTCCTTAGAAGCAGGACACCGACACCTCCCAAAGACGCGGGATAGCACCCGAACCACCCCCCTAGGCGAGGCCACAGTGGTGGCCGTGGGGCTATTTGGAGTCCTGGGACATCCTTCCGAGGGCTTACCCGGGGCTCCCAACCATAGGCTGTTGGGCGTTACGTGAGGTTTTTTAGTCGGTAGGAGTCCGGCATAGCATCCATGACGATTTTCCCTCACGTTAAAAGAAAAGTGTAGCACCTCTGGTGTTGCAAACGTTCATAGGCTACGGTGACCACAGTCCATCAAATGGGGCCGGAAGCTTGTCTGCCACCATAGTAGTATACATAACGTCGTTTAGCTTTACCTGAGGAAGTATCGTCATTAGTATCCATGGTGATCGGTAAAATATAATCTCTAGACGTATCAAATGCTTTATTCAGTGGCTCCTGGATCTTGGGATAATATTTGACTAGGTTGAAGAACGTGACGCTAGGAATTACTAGCAAATCTAGACTGCGACTAGCGCATATCGTTACTTCAGAACATGATATTGGTTGCTGAAAATAGGAGAAAATTTTCTGTTTTGTTGAACAATATCTGTTGAGAGAAACTTATTTCATTACTGTATTGAATTTCATTGGAATAGAACTTTTACTATACTTCCGTTGAAAAATGTAGTTACCCACAGTAACTAAATAAAAGCATAATAAACCGCCCAACTGCGAGTCGGACTCGCCCATGAAGGATTCCGTAGCAGCAAGTACCATAATATAAAAGTTCATAGTTTCTTGAAACGTTGATTGATGTTTTAACGCGTTCGCTGTGGTAGTGATTTTTCTAAGCGAAAATTGCGCTTTATGACGTATTAAAAAATCAACAGCATAGGCCTTATAATTTCGGAGAAAAGTGGCTGTGACATACGGACGGACAGACAGACGGATAGACCAACGGACAGACGTGACGAATCTTTATTTTAATTAGACAGTTAACTTATTTTTTTGCATTTTAAGATTTACTTTGTTCCTTTTCAGGGCTCCGTTTTTTGCCATTTGACTACGGAACCCTAAAAAGGAACAAAGTAAAACTTAAAATGCAAAAAAAAATAAGTGAACTGTCTACCACGAACGAGGTCCACTTCCCAAAACAGTGTGACCATTTTTCCTATGTGTGAAAATTCACATAGAGGTATTGCCTGCCCCATGAACCCATCCGCGTGGACGAGATGGCAGATGTAATCCGATTTATGCTATTAGCTTCTTCATAGTTGGTGGAACTTATCAAACCTCTGTTGGGACGTGAATTAGAAGAGTGTAGGGAACCCTTTAGATATTCTATTCTGTTTACCTATTTAGTACTCGTAAAGTGGACAGTTATAAGATCACACTTACCCCAGCGAAATTACCAAACATTCCTCCTGGACCCATGCATGTAATCATTTCGTTGTATGAAGTTAAAACATCTACCTAAAATGTTAATAAAATAATAATTTACTGATAACTAGATAAGCTAATTAACACGAGAACATCAACACAGATAGCATCATCTTCTTTTAAAAGAATATCGTAAAAACTCCTCTTTTAAGATCATTTAAAAACCAACTCAGGACCAAGTAATATTAGAGAGATGGTTTTCCTTCCAAAATCAATGCCCTCAGAAATACTGGTTTTAGTTAAAAGGTATAAAAATAATAAGCAGTAAGAAGCTTAGGAATTGATTGCACCTCAATTCCATTTGTCTATCTGTGAGATGTCTGTGGAAGTCACATCTCATTAGGGACATTTGTAAGTGATTTTGATCTTCTTCATTCCGAGTACAATCTAATATAACAAGCCAATGTAGGCCAAGATACTTTTAAAATAAGATTCATACACCATTATTGAAAATATCTTATTGAAATGAAAGCCTGCCGATATCAATGATTTCTTAAAGTAAATATTGCCATATTTATTTAAAAAAGGGCAGGTCGGAATAATCCAAAATCCTTTCTTACTCTTCCTGCTCAATGAGCCGGCATGTCTCGAGAATATTTATACAATACTTGCTTACCTTACTTTGAATGATATTTGACTTGATAGATTGGCTACAGACCCTTGCTGTCGGGAGTATAATATATATGTTGGAATATCAATAAGGTATCTATAAACCTTCTCAATACCATGGATTTAATGAAATATTGACCCATACACGAATATGTACCTTTGACAAAGAATTTATAGTAGGTACCTACCTAACTGGTTACTACGCAATCAAATCAATTCTTTTCATTGATGATTTTTATTTTCAAACTAATAGTAACTTATTTAAAAGAACCATTAATACTAAAAACTTACCTTTCCCCTATAAATAATGAAGATATAAGATTGTACATCTCTGCACTGAATAACGGTGTCACCCTTGAGGAAGTACATTTCACTCAGGTGCTGCGTGATGACCCTGATGAAGGATCTCTCAACTTTACCAAACAATGGTACCTCACGAAGGGCGCGCTCGTACATAAACACTAACGTATCTTCCATTAGAGCTGAGTTTAGACGACGGCATATTCTCTACAAAGACCAAAACACATACCTATCTGAACAGATTACATATAACTGGCACACCACAAATCCAAAATTGAAGTCTAGATACAGTATTCGGATAGTGGCAACGGTCAACCGAGAGCTGCTTGCCAACTGCAAGGAGGTTAACATGTCACCAATAGGCAGTAATAATAAAAATATTAACGCATGGCAACTGAATTCATATTGCAATTTTCTGTTTAGGAGCTTTCGTAGCGTAGAGCTTAATGTACTCGTATCTATCTTATGAATACCTGTATAATAATAAGACTCGCCGATAACTTTACACTCGAGAATTATCTACTCGGAAAAGCTACGGTGCATGGGAACTGTGTCGTATTTTTAACTTTTCCTACCCGTTGTTGGCGTGAAGTTTTTGAAATCTTCTAAACGTTTATCTGGACTGCATCTAAAGCCATTGCCGAAGTACCTAAGATCCACTGTCCTCCATAATTTCGCCCGCTTTTTAGTACCCGCAGGACATGGAATATTAAAATACCCACATAATGTCCGTGTCAAATAAACGTCATTCATCACGCTGATCCAGCACTTCCTGATTCGTTATAAACCGATTTTTCACACTATCTAATTATTATACTCGTACATATTTGCACGGCTATGGGCTCGCCGCCTATTACGTGGGACATAATGTATGTACATATTTGCACAGAAGGCACAGATAGTATACATCCTTTTGAAATAAAATTTCATTTAGGTACGCGACTATTACACGAAATGAAAAAAACATATCGCATTCATGCATCCACGAATAAGTTATACTCGTAAAACGAAAAAAATATTTCGACTCACCTGTGGATTACTGCCGTTGGTTCTTTTCCACACATATTCAAAATATTTCAAAGTTTTTACTGTGAGTACAGGATCAACGTTCTCCTGGTATAGAAAGTTCGCTAGATCCTTTGTTTTTTCCTGTAACACAAACGAGCACGGAGCTCGTTAAAACTAATATAATTACTGTACTGGAACTACGAAGTCGTAATATTTTTAATGATATAACTTCAGGCGTTATACGGAACCCCTACTAACAATACATGTAATCTATTTTAAACTTTAATTAGATTCTAGTTCATTTCATTTATTGTCTCATTTGTCCACACTTTTTTTTTTTTTTGAAGCGCTCGTGGCCCCGCGGACTCAGTGTTCTGTAAACGATCACTGCAGTAAGCAACATTTACTATGGCCGGATATGGATGGGTGACCACCACGTGGACCACTTTGTGACATTTATTTACGAGCGTTTCCGTGCTTCGGAAGGCACGATAAGCCGTTGGTCCCGGTTGTCAGTAAAATGACAGTCGATAAGCCAAGTTGAAGGCCTTACGGGCGGCTTGAAAAATTTCAACTGTGGGTCGTCACAGCCTGCACCCGGGTCGGCAGCGCGTGTGTAGCGCCTCTGGTGTTGCAAACGTCTATAGGCTACGGTTACCAACCTTCCGGTGGGCCGTAAGCTTGTCTGACACCTAAGTAGTATAAAAAAAAAAAAAAAAAAAAAACACTTGGTGAAACTTGTTTTATGCGTTATGAAAACTAAATTTTGATAAAGCGCCTAGTTATCTCTTTTAGCGAAAAGAGGGAATGGTGTCAGTTTTTTGAGCACAATGACACGGAGGTCCTATTTTTAAATTTAGTTTATATTAGATAGTTATGTAAATGTTGTTGTAATACATGTTTCATATTTACGAAACATGAATTAAGTGTACAAACATTAAAAAAAACATTCAAAGTACCTTTCTCAGTGTTTAAGTAAAGATAAATGGAAATATGTGATATTAACTCCCATTATGTAGTCCAGTACATTTGCTATGTTTCATTTTGCATTCAAATTTAAATATTTTGCGGCTTCATTTAATACAACACGTTGTTTTAGAATGACGACTGTTATTTTTAATAGAGCTCTTTCATTCGTGACAATAAAAACGTACCAACCGCCATTAATGTCCCAAAAGGCAAGTGCCTTTTACTAAAGCGACCAAAAGCGACCCACATAACGAGATAACTAACATAATTACACGGTATAATCTCATGCTCATAGTTATAAAACCGAGGAAATTTTGTTATAATCGTAACAACCTATGAAATGAAACAGCTATACTCGTACCTATTTCCAAGAAAACTTTGGCAATTTAATTTAAAATGGACATCAAATCAAGGCGCCCCAAACCGAATGTAGGGTACAATAAAATAAAAAAATTTACTATTAACTGTTGAATACTAAGTATCAAAATACTTTACTCAGACCCCTCGGTGACCACTAAAGCTAAACAAACGTTCCGTCAAAATACCCTCCAACTATAATGACAGCTGTGGCGGGGGTGGGGAAGCTTGCTCAGTGGGAGGCAGGGAGTGGTTTATCTGTATGTTATACTTTTATAATATTAACTTACTACTAAGACCACACGATGCTCCCTCACGACTATATGTAATCAAGAATGTTGATATTCCCTCGATAAGATATCCCTGGGATCTTGACGAACCTTGTCCGTCAACACCGAGTGACCTCCACTCGTACATTGTGATCTTCTCTGACCCAGTCACTGTTAGAGCGACAGCGATCTTGGACCGTACTTCACGCTCATGAAAAATGGCAGATTGTTCTATGATTTCCGGCACATATAAGTTTGGTATATATGAACCATTGTGGGGCTGCCAAATAAACGAATATGACTTGGGTTTGGCTTTTTGCCATACCATGCCATCATAGGGTGTCTTATTTTTCCAACTTAGAGTCCTTTCCGCCTCCACCTTTGCATACATCAACTTCTCTAAAACACGTTCCACTCTACCTCTAAAGAATAAAATAACATGATACCTACATTATGTTCCAAAAGTGCATTCGCAGTAGCAGACCTGGAGGACGCCACGTAACCAAACATGAAGGCGAAGTACAGAAAGCCCGTAATCTGTACACACATCACCAGCCACATGTCCACTTTGTTAGGCATACTGACAGGATTGCAACCGAGACCTACCGGTTTAAAATATATAGCATGTAACATCAAGAGAGTTACCATTATACTGAAAGCTATTAAAATGCTAATAGAAAAGCTGGACAATTATTTTTTACAGTATTACTATAATTACTAAAATTTATTAATCAATCAATCAAATCAGCCCATTATAATTAATAAATAAATATTCACTGACACTTCACACAACGCTATCTGATCCCAAAGTAAGCTAGGAATAACCTCCTTGTGTTATGGGTATCAGACCACGGATATTAATACTTATATACTTTTTAAATACATACATATTATACATAGAAACACCCAGACTCTGGAGACAAACATTAGGGTCACACAAATATTTGTCCTTCGGTGGGAATCGAACCCACGACCTCCAGCGCCGCAGGCGATATCACTACCGACTGCGCCACAGAGGCAGTCAATAATATAGGTTTTATTAAATGAGGAGTAAGTTCGACAGTGTAGCACTTCTCGAGTATTGCAAGATTCATAGAATACGGTAACCACTTTCGAGGAGGTGCCCTTGTCTGTCTTATTGGCAAAATAATCTTACTAATATTATAAAAGCGAATGTTTGTGAGTGTGGATGTGTGGATGTTTGTTACTCTTTCACGATCTAACGGCAGAACGTATCGGACTGAAATTTGGTACAGGGATAGATTATGGTTTGGAATAACACAGAGGCCACTTTTTATCCCGTGAATTAGTTCCTTTAAGAAGCGGGAACGGGAACAAATTTTACACGGGTGAAGCTGCGGGCATCAGCTAGTATAACATAATTACGTTAATCAAAGGCAGAGTTTTTTAAACTAGAGATGTGACTTTTTGACAACACACGTTTTCGTTAGTATCATATTTGAAAATGTTCAAAAAATAAACTCAAAAATTTTAATTGTGGCCACTCAATGGGGACAGGAATTTAATATGTCACATCAGAATGCTAGTCAAGTTTTATTGCACTTGTCATGAATCGTTGCAGTTAAATTCAGAGCGGCATAGCTGCGATAAATTCATGTTACAGTCGTATCAATTACATTAAGTACGTACCCACAAATATCTCGTACACCCAGTAGAATGTGTACGCGTATTCCATGATGGCATCTGTGGAAACGATACAATACGTGACCACACATTTGTAATGAACAGTCAGTTTAAAGCGATGCATTATTTGTAACATTAGTAATAGCTTTGATCTATGTATGAAATATCAGTAGTTGCAGTATTTAGAGTAACAGAAAACGAAATCATTTACGGTTAAATGGTGAAATGTGAAATACAATGAAATTTTATATTAATAATGGAGCATATTTATCGTCAGAGCTTGTAAACCAAGATGATTATTTTGATGATAGACAGGACGTAACTTGCTGAATTAACAAAACGATTTTCTATTGTAAATCACGCCCGGTCCAGACCGTCATAGTAGTTAGAAGAGAAATTGAATTGACTTACATTTTATCGGATGCTTGTTATCATTCAGTATCATTACAGATGAGCAGTTGACAAGGATATATGGCGAATTTTGGGGCAAATACGTTTCACATGCATTGCCGAAAACAAACGCTGTAGCCAGGTTTACTATCGTGATAGCTATCGGCAAGAACTTCACTAGTACTACGATTGGATTCACTCTCATTATATCGCTCTCCCAATATGAGAAAGCACCTGTTATTCGTGTTACCTGCAGGAAGAAAAACATGCTTGAGAATGGTTATTTGATATGAAGCAGTCGTCGCCTGCTGAATGCTGATACAACTCAATTTTGTAAACCATCGCTGTGTAGAGCATCCTACGCTATAAGCGGTCCTGAGATTCTTTGTGAAATTTCTGTTTCCTGGTGTTTTCGTGCTTTGATGCGCTTAAGCCAAGTTGGTCCTGGTTGCAAACATCACAACATAGTTGTTTGTTAAGCCAAGTTGAAGGTCATTTGAGAGGCTTGTAAAATTACAACAGTAAGTAACCACAGTCTCCTTTTGTTCATTTCTACATGGCAATAGTAAGCACTAAACATTAATGGTGAACTAAGGTCGTTAGTACACCTGGGTCTAGCGGAGAGAATGTTTGGCTATTTTGTTTATTAAATTTCGTTTATAGGCTCCAGATAGTTTCAAATAGAAACTATCTGGAGCCTATCTATTCAGCAGTTGCGGCTTTTTTTTAACGTGAGGAAAAATCCATCATGGATGCTATGCCGGACTCCTACCGACTAAAAAACCTCACGTAACACCCAACAGCCTATGGTCAGGATGTCCGGGTAAGCCCTCGGAAGGATGTCCCAGGACTCCCAACAGAACACTGCGGCCTCAAGACTTTTTATACATACTAACTCCTGCCCTCATCAACCATCAACCCTCTCAAGTAAAGAAAAGTAATAATATAGGTCAGGGGTTCCCAACCTGTGCGCCGCGGCGCCCTGGGGCGCCGTAGAAAGTCCAGAGGGGCGCCGCGAGCCGCCTCGCGGCGCCCCTATCTCAAAAAATAAAAAGAGCCCACAAAGAATAGCCCGCCAAGATTTTTGCCAATTCTGCTTAAGGAGGCCGCGTTTCGAACTGGTGGTGGTGCTAACTTTGATTTGTATTCATGAACGTGTCGCAAGTGCCTAAGTAGTAGGACTATGCAATATAAATGTTTTTTGAGTATGAGTTTGACCCGCGTCACCGTCGTTTTCCGATTCGCGGACTCCGCTCCAAAACTGCTTTGTAAAAAAGGGTCTGTCTGTCAAGACAACTATTTCGATTTTTTTAAACTAATCTACGCGGTGCCTGAGAATGGTTAGAGGCGAAAGTTGCCACCATCCGCCCAATGAAATCGGCCAAGTCCTCACCGCGTTGATCATCTTGAAGTGTCTTAGTTGATCTCTCAACTTAGGTGGTGATCAGAACTATAATAAACGAGTGGCTGAAGAGGAGCCATGTCAATATCTTATACCGGTTATCACCGACAATTAAGGGCACGGATGCTTCGATAAGTATCTGTGGCGATTACGCCGGGAGACCACGACTCAGTGTCAGCACTGCGAAGGAAACAGCGAGGACACAGCGCTCCATTCGGAGCATAGCGTGGGCGCCAGGTTCTAGTGGCAGGTCTTGACCTGAACATTATCTCGCTAAAGACTACGATGCGAGCGATGATTTCCAACGGGAGTACGTGGGACGCCGCGCCGCCGCGTCTTTCTGCGAGCAGGTTATTCTCGTGAAAGAGATGGCGGGGAGGGAACAGGGAGATAACTCTCCAACCCGAGATTTCCAGTCTGCGGCGAAGGTGCCATACACTCGATTTTGCCCATACTATCAAATTCTATGTCCGGGGGCCTAAGGTCGGGGCGGGGGCTGTTCACCGTCCTTACAGAAGCAGCTTCAAGACGACAGCGTGACGTTAAAGTTTTTCGCACGACACACGACCCAGGAAGCGAGAGTGAAACCCGAAAGCTTCCAAAGACGCGGAGAAGTACTCGAACCAAACGAAGTAAAGTAGGTGACGTCGCCACACACTGGTGGAGTGCACGGCGTGGGCGCAACAGCGCCAGGTCCTCGTAGTGGGTCTGGACGTGGACACTCTCTCGCTCGAGACCATGGTGCGAGCCATGCTCTCCAGCGGGAGTAAGTGGGACTGCGCCGCCTCCTTCTGCGAGCAGGTCATGCTCGTGAAGGAGGCGGCGGGACGGAACGGGACGGAACTCGGGTGGGAGAGAACTCTCCCACCCGAGTTCCGCAGTCGGCGGCCTGGGCGCCGCCGACGTGTATTCGCCGAGGACCATCGGCCACCATGACCGGGGGCCTGAGGACGGTGACAGGGCGGCTCACCGTCCTTACAGAAGCAGGCCCATGACGGCAGCGTGACGTGAGTGAGACAATTCACGCACGCCCCCCCTTAGAAGCGGGATCACACCCGAAACCCCCCAAAGACGCGGGATATCACCCGAACCACCCCCTGAGCGAGGCCGCAGTAGCGGCCGTGGGTCTGTTGGGAGTCCTGGGACATCCTTCCGAGGGTTTACCCGGGGCTCCCAACCATAGACTGTTGGGCGTGACGTGAGGTTTTTTTTTAGTCGGTAGGAGTCTGGCATAACATCCATGAGGATTTTCCCTCACGTTAAACAAAAAAAAAAAAAAAGTAGGTGACGTCGCTGTGGTAGCCAAGGTTTGTCGGGAATCCTGGGACAACTTTCCCGAGGCTCCCGACCGTAGGTAGTGGTAGAGCATGAGCACCGTATGGCTTCAGTCGGTAAGATTTCGGCACACAGATTCCACAAGTAAAAAAGAAGACAGTTTCCCTAGATAACGCCGGCTTCACATGTTTTCCCGGATTTAGTCTGCATAATGACTTGGCCGAGGCTCCATGACACAGAAAAGTGGCTTGTCCGGAGAATTTCTAATCG
Organism: Miltochrista miniata; assembly: GCA_933228765.1. Taxonomy (NCBI): domain Eukaryota; kingdom Metazoa; phylum Arthropoda; class Insecta; order Lepidoptera; family Erebidae; genus Miltochrista; species Miltochrista miniata. The sequence goes on along the minus strand of OW121748.1, from coordinate 31,621,131 downwards.
AGGGGGGGGGGGGTGATTACACGTAATATGATGGGGAGCCGTGAAAAATTTCAAGACTTATAAGGGCGCCGCGGCCTGCAAAAGGTTGGGAACCCCTGATATAGGTTAATTATTTCTGTACAGTTACTTACACATAGCATTCGATTGATTCTGTACTGATTCAAGTCAGTGTTGTCATTAATTATTCGGACCTGAAATACCAGTAATAATCGATAACAATCATCATCTTGACTATTTTGCAGTGTTTACAGGTGGAGACAGATTGTCTTTTATCTAGACATGAAATCAGCCACATCATCAGTCCTATCTGGGAACAGACGCCTGTCTTTGGCCGTAAGTCTCGGTAAGGCCTTACCGTAACCTAATATCAGAACTACCTTAAGTCTCCCACCATCTAAATATTAACTTACCAACTGCTCAAATGGAAACACACTAATACAATCCCAAACGAACGCATGCTTCAGGTACCGTCTCACGGTATACAGAGGGTGAGTAACTAGTAAAGATTTCTCGTTGTAGTACGCTACGTAGGCCATCACTATGATGTCTATGTAAGAGAAGAAGTCGACGTAATTATAACAACCTCCATATCTGTGTTGCTGGGTCTGTAATATAATAATATTTATTAATATCTAGCTGTTCCCTGCAGGGAACAGCATGTGTTTTGTTAAAAAGTGTCAGCGAAGCGTTGCTACGCTTCGTTGTCACTTTTTATAACAAAACACAGTATTGGTAAAATCACTTTGTAAAGCTGTTTTATTTTTGTCGCAGGGATGTTTCTGATGCAAAAAGTAGCCTAAAATCATCACTGAAACCTGTTGATTTTGAACTCAATCGATTCAGTACAAGTTTTTGAAGCATATACACACGCATATTATAACACTTATATAATACTAACGGACGTTTATTTATTTATTTATTTATTTATAGTGAAAGAGTTTTTCAAATGGGTCCAGTAGTTCTGGAGCCTATTCGATGCAAACAAACAAAGAAACAAACAATCAAATCTTTCCTTTTTATTATATTAGTATAGATATGTGTTCCAAAACTAACTGTTCAAACTCCGTCACGTGACGAGGCATCAGTCAAGAAAAATTACAAAAATGAAGAAAAAGACGTCACATGAACACTTATGCCGTAAATACGTTTCCAACGTCCTGTAAATTTTCATTATCACCCTTTCTAATGCTACTGCGCAGTAGCAGAGAGCTGCAGCAACAGCCAGGCGGGTGCTCCGTGGTTTGATTTGCCACGCCGACCATGTTGTTCCGCTGTACCAAACGATGCGATGAACTAGAACTTGATAAACTGATACTTTTCTGACAGGACTACTCACACCACACAATAATTAACTGAGTTTTATTTGATTAGAAACTAAAAAATATCTACATTCATGCCATTCTCTACGTCAAAGAGCAACGCGACTTATATACGACGTGTCGCTATGCTCTGTACTTTATTCAGGTGAAATTTCATAACCATTCTGTAATCTGAATGGGCCTTTTCCAGTAATAGTAAATGTTAGTACTCACTGCAATATCGTATGGCACAGCAATGATGTAAAAGACGGCGCCCATAAAGCGCAAAGCACACCAAAGCTTCAGAAAAATTCCATAAGGCGTGATGCATATTGGCAGAAATATGTACCGGAGATGTCTGTAATGACAATGAAATCATTGACGTGGGTGTCCAAGTTACAATAACAAACTTATAACCACTACCTGTAGTATATTGGAATCTAAGCGCACGGCAGTGCGCAATCCAAGTTCCAGCAACAGGCCGCACGTATGTCGTATACACTATTTACACGAACCGTTTCAACCCACTTTTGTAATCCACATCCTCACGTTTGACGTTTGGGTTTTCTCCCCGACCGCCAGACAGTGTGAGTGTTAAGTTAACAAAGTGATCTATTATTGTGTACCTTTATACCGAACCCTACACTACCTATAAACATATTTTGCTTTTTTGTGTACCAGTAGCCTGCTGTGATACTGCTGAACTGATGGACGTACATAACTGATCAAAAATAATTGTAACATCGGAGGTGTCAGACTAGACTAGATAGGCTATGATACCAAACATTTACCAACAATAAATAAGGCCTCTTACTTGGCCTTATTTTGGCTACCATGTTACTGGCTGTATAGGAATCAAATTCTCTTTTATTTTGGTTCTTTTATTGGAGAATGGAGTTACATGATTACAATCGTACTGTTTTCATGGGCTTAAATAAACAATCAAGAAAAAAATATTTGTAACAAAATATCTATCACAATTTGATGAGGAAAAAAGCAAAAGAACAATTTCTAAAAATAATACGAGACCTGAGCACGCCCAACTTGTCAAACGTTTTCATATAATGAATTCTTTCCTCTCGAGTAGACGTCACACAGAAACTTTCCTTTATTTCTTGCTGTAAACAAATCAGCCGTTAAATTGATAGAAGACATACAAAGGTTTATTATATTTTATTGATTTGGGATGTTTACCGCTATCCTGTTCGTTTTAACATCCAGTTTTCCAGTCAAAGGTTTTGCTTCTTCATATACGGATGCTCGTGCTTTCAAGTCTGCATTATCGAGGACCTAATACATTTATGAAAACTTTAATAATTAGAACTTTTTTTAGCTTTTCTTGCCTTAAATAAAATTTCCATCAATTAGACCCGTCAATTACGGTATACTGCCAGCCTCTCTCAATTTTTGCCATTGCCACTCGACTTTCACATAGGTTTTGAAATCGTAAATGTTATTATACTTATTTACATACATTACAGTACATTTCCAATGTACTGTAACTCTATGGGTTTAATTCTGTATTTTCGTATTTAAAATTATAATTCTACATCAGAATGAAGGATATTCAATAGAATATAGCTCATTCTGTATCGTAAAACTATGTCGTGTCATTGATAGAATGTAAAAACATTTCATCCATACACGTATTGTTCACTATGCTTGCTTCTATCAGCATAAACTTTCCTTGCACTCTAGTATATCCCTTTAAGTTTAGAGTTTCCAGCATTTCAGCCAAGTGTAGCAGGGCATCCAAAATGAAGTCAAAGAAATTGAAAAAATGTTCACAGTTTTAAAGAAAAAAAAACACACAACTAAGCATAACTCGACACAAAAACATACCACATAGGTATTCATATTCATGAAAGCATTTATCCTTTGAAATGTAGAGGTAAATTCTAGCAGAAATTAAACACATGAATCACCGTTATAATAGGGTGACTAATGTCGGGAAATGTGCCCCAGCACTGAACCAGAGCGCTGTACTCCACATGCAGTAATATGCAGTTTGTCGACGTCACCACGGTATATACCTGCAAATACATTATGATATGTACATACATTATACAATTTTGTACTGACTGAGTGAGACTTGTGTTGGAATTTCTGAAACGCTATTAACTTGAATTTGAGAGCAGAATCTAACTTGTAGGTATATCAAATTCATTTCATTTTATACTTTATTCAAAGTTCTAAAATGCCGTTCAAACAGTTGCACGATCAGTATTTGAATGTTAGCACAGTATTGATAGTGTTATAATAGTAGGTAGGTATTCAGTTTCCGCCGACCATTATCCATTCGGTCCAATAGCGATAAATCTATGTTTTGTGGTATACCAATGACATTCAAAGCCTATGAGCGTTCAAATATGCTCGAATAAATTTCTGTATCATAAACCAGTTTAAAACATTATTACTGAGTAGAGATTTTAACCGCATTACTAGTTCTTATTCAGTTTGCGGTAATTCGCAAAATAAGTAACCTAATCAAAGTTATGTTATGTGTTCGCACCTTTGGTAATCCCAAGAGCATTTCTAGAACACCAAAGTGACATCCAGGTCCAATAATCATTTGTCTCTTTCCAAAATTATTTAGGACATTACAATGACCCTGTAAGAAAATCATAATAAGCTCGTATTTTGTTGATTAGAAGTATTTCAGAAGGCTAATCTACAAAGTTCATTTGAAAATGATTAACTTTATAGATTTTGAAATGATCTGATAGAATTTTCACTTTGCCGCCTCGGATCTCAAGATAGGATTTAAGGTGCATGACCCTGTCCGTTAGTCAGCACCAATCGCAGGTAATTCTAATTTGGGGCTTGAAAATCTCAATAATATTATGATATTTAATTATCTATTTTATAAAATAATAATATTTGTGGACATTCTCACTCAACATCATCTAGCTCAAATTAAGCTAATACAAGCTTGTGCTATTGGGTCTATCGTCTAGACTCGACTCTCTTGAAAATCTCTGTAAGGGCGCTTTTATTGTCATGCGTGTTAACGCGCGCATGCTGGCCGGGCCCGCATCACCGTACCCACTCACCTGCGTTCCGCGTGTTTGGGGCGTGCATTATACTGAAAACAGGCAGCATGCGCGCGAAAACACGCATGACAATAAAAGCGCACTAAAGTATCATTACGCCACAAAATTGAAAAGACATTATGTTTTAGTGTCACGGACGTCAGTACGGACCGCTCCGTATAGACCAAGTCTGTATTGGGCTCAAGGAGCGTTTTATAGTAATGCGGATGGATCCGTACGGACAGCCGTCCGCGCGTATGGCTGGCTATATTATATACAAATTGTACTATGCGGAGCGGTCCGTGTGACACTAAAACCAGCCATATAACCCAAAGCAGGCTAGTATTGACATGACATTGGATAAAAAGTTTGAAACTACCATAATTATTTAATTTAAATAAGTACATTTTTCAAAATATACATGTCCCGTCCAATATCCGCAGCATGTTGAACTATCTCATCGTCAGGTAGTATAATTTTCCGAGCATTGCTCGCCACCGTCTGCAGAAAGTCTCGATTGCAAACCTACAATATAAATTACAGTGTGTTCTATTTATATTCTATGCCTTTAAAATGCGTAACCAGAAACCGGTTAGGTGTAACATAAATATATATTTGTAATAGTGCAAGTGGTGATATTTAATATGAAAAACCAAATTACTATTATCGCCTACGGTCACTTCTCTCTCAAATGGATTTTTTGCAGATATGCGACCTTTGAGCATTTTGAGCTACTTAAAAATGCTTACTTGAAATAACGGACAAGATAATAAAGTTTCCACCATTTCCATAGAACGAACTTCTTGTTGCAGATTCATAGACATATCACGAAATAACTTTTCTGTAGATACTGCATTATTGTAATACCTGGAGAAATTAAATAGTTAAAGTAGGTATTCTTAGAAAGACCGGTGTTGTTCAAGCGTTCCAGAGCATCATTAACATAAAAAAATACTTTTAGGTTTCTGTACCCAAAGTAACAGTAACCTGTAACAGTCTGGTGGCAAACAGAAAGACAGACGGATAGCGCAGTCTCAGAAATAGGATTACTTTTAACCCTTTTAATACGGAACCATCAACGATAATAGCAAATATCTGAACTACTTCATCGGTAAATTAACGCCTTATGTACCTATTGAAGATTGATATCCTTACCTCATGAAGTTATCACTCAAAATGTCAACAACTTTTGCTTACCATTGAACAGAGAAAAACTTTCTCACACGATCTTTTATTTTGCTACTGACGTGATTTACGGAAAGGAAATAAAATAACTCCCTCATAGATTCCTGGAAATTTCATTATTTTTTGACTACTTTATATCAATGAATCAAACCAGTATTATCTCTATCCTCTTTCAACTTTTATTATACCTAATCACAAAGATTCAGAGAAAGTCTGTTCAAAAACAGACCACTCAGTGAAATATAACAACTGAAACACCATTTTTCATCCCCTCTCCCAAAGGAACTGCACAAAATATCGTGATCAATATTATCCTAAAAAATTCCTTGGATCATCAGCTCAAATTGATTAAGTAATTTCTTCTCTTATACTCGGGGCTCCCAATCGTAGGCATAATATAAGATAGGCAACACGTGGTTTTTAGTCTGTAAGAGTCCGGCATAGCGATCACGTAGGATTTGTTGAAAAAGAAAATAAATAATTGTAAAATTGTTTAAAAAACTAAAAAACACGCTTCAAACCCTTTTATTTAATACCCATATCATGGGGGTACATTTCAAATAGCCAATCCGAAATCTTGGATGTCCGCCATGTTGGATTTAAGTCACGTGACTATTTTTTTCGTATTCCTGTCTGCAAACCCTTTCATTCGATACCCATATCAATGGGGGTGGATTTCAAACAGCCAGTCCGCCGTTTTGGGGAGGCCGCCATATTGGATTTTTAATGACGTTTTTTAGCTAGTCATGTATTGTCATCAGAACTCAGAGCGTGTGCAAAATTTCAGCCTGATCGAAGGACGGGAAGTGGGTCAAATTAACATTCCAAGATTTTCTTACATACATAGTTACAAGTGAAGCTAATAAAAGGTATTAATCTCGGCTGAAGAATTGTTTAAATTGATAGTGGTGATTTGTCCTTTTTTTTTTTTTTTTTTATTCTCCTCCTCTGCTATTTTTTGTCAGGGAACCTGGTGTGCCCTCGAAAGGAGATCCCAGTTACCCTGACCAGCATTGGCCGCCAAACTTCGACGGCTCCTCGCCTCTGTTTTTTGTGGGGACCACGCCACTTTCTACGTTGAGGAGGCGCGCGGTAATTCCCAACGCGCCACCATCTTGAGCCTATATCTTCTAGGGCGACAACCTGCCCAGAGTGTCGCCCCCAGACTCACGCCTATGGAGGACGAAGATCATTCAGTGATCTTCGGCGCCCAGTGCGTCTTCTGCGGCACGGGAGAGAACTGATCCTCTCCCGTTCCTTCTCCGCCGCCTCTTTTGCGAACATCACCTCCTCACAAAACAAGGCGGCGGAGTTCCATACCTGTTCACTGCTGACCATAGCCTGGACCAAGGTCTGCAGCGTGAGATGTCCCGGTCTTACTGCCACTACGAGACTACGTCGCTGGTCCATCCACTCAGGGCACTCTGTCATCGTGTGGATCACCGTATCCTCCAAGCAGCCCAAGCAGTGGTGGCACTCAGGCGTTGGCTCTCGCTGTATCCGATGCAGGTACACACCAAAGCAACCGTGCCCAGTGAGCACCTGCGTCAGCCGGTAGGAGAGGCAACCATGGCGCCTCTCCAGCCACTCCTTCATTATAGGCCTGATCGCCTCAACTATCTCGCGTCCCGCACTTGGTTGCCCAAGTCGCTCCCTCCACTCCTCCATGACCACCTGACGAAGCTGAGAACGCTGTTCCTCAATTTCCCGTAAAGCGGGTCTCAGGTCCCGCTCCACTGCCTCTCTGTACCATAGGTATAGTGCCGCAAGGGCCCTTGCCTCTAAGTCCCATGGAGGTGTGCCGGCTAGGAGACTCGCCGCTTCGAAAGAAACCGTGCGGTATCCTCTTATAATTCTAATGGCCAGCAGCCGCAACGGACGTCGCAGTATGGTGGCGTTAGTGACCGTTAGATTTCCCGCCCACACTGGGGCTCCGTATAGGGCCATGGACCGCACGATCCCAGTGTAAAGTCTCCTACAGGAGGTGTCGGGTCCCTTTAAGTTCGGCAGTAGCCGTGAAAGCGATTGCGCTACCCCCTTAAGCTTTGGGGCCAAACTTCGGAAATGCATCCCGAAGTCCCACCGGCCATCGAGTGTAAGCCTCAGATACTTCATGGTGGGCTCGATGCCGATGCGTACACCTCCTACAGTGAGACTGGCTCCAGAAGGTGGCTTTCTCCGAGGTCCATGGAAGTATACTACATGGAAGGACTTATGAAGCGCCACCTCAAGTCCAAGTCGCCGGATGCGTTCAACGACTTGGGCAACCCCAGCCGTGGCCCTCGTGGTCACCTAGTGGTACGTTTGACCTCGTGCTGTAACAAGCGTGTCATCGGCATAACACGTCACCGTGACGTCTTCCACAAACGTACCACGAAGCACCCAGTCGTAGCCGATGTTCCACAGCAGTGGCCCTAATACAGAGCCCTGTGGAACACCACACGACATATCCCGCCGACCAAAACCAATTCTGCTCTGGTAGATTACAGCTCTCTCAGACAGGTAGGCCCCGACAATTCGGCGGAGGTAGAGTGGGACATTATGGTAGACGAGTGCCTCCCTGATACAGCTCCAAGGCAAGGTGTTAAAGGCATTGGCAATATCAAGTGATACTGCCAGCACCACCTCACCCCGGGAAACAGCTTCCTCCGCCAGAGATCTCACGCGCATGATGGCTCCGACCGTGGAGCGCCCCTTTCGAAAACCAAATTGGTTGTCTGTCAAATCAGGCCCCACCTCTGTGAGGTGCACGACGAGGCGCTTAGCTATAATTCGCTCAAAGAGCTTACACACCTCGTCAAGCAACACTATGGGCCGATACGCGGACGGTGAGTCCGCCGGGCGCCCCTCCTTTCGGATGAGGACCAGTTTTCCAATCTTCCATATCTTCGGAAACCGGCCCTGCTCGAAACATGCACCATAAAGCGCCACCAGTCGGGGCCCGAGAGCCTCTAAAGCCAAAACCCACGCTCGACCTGGTATTCCGTCGGGTCCTGGTGCAGTGTTCTTGGCTTTGAGCCTCATAATCGCTGCCTCTAGTTCCACCAGAGAGACTTCGGATGCGTCTGCGCCTACAGCGTTGGGTGTGTGAGGTGGAGCCATAGATGGAGGAATGTGTTCTTCTAACCTTGCCGGGAACAAGACAGTAATGATCTCCTCAAGCAGCTCGTGCTGGAGACTACGAGTGAGTGGGGGTGCCCATGGGCGTAGTTTACCTCTTACCATAAGGTAGGGTCGCCCCCATGGATCCCGCTCGAGAGTATCCAGCAGCTCCTGGCGATAATCCCTTTTGGCCTGTTTTATCGCCGCTCGAAGCACCCGCTTGGCAACCTTATATTCTTCAAGAAGCTCTACCTCTCGGGCTGCCGCATCATTGGGACGACGACGTCTTCTGCGGAACCTTGAGCACCGACGCCGGGCAACTACACAGGCCTGCCTAAGCCGTGCTATTTCCGGCGACCACCAATATACTTGGCGCCTTGCACACCTAGGTTGCGCTCTTGGCATCGCCGCATTGCAAACCTGCGACATGGCCTCCCGGAACCATTCTGCCTCAACATCCACATCGACAGGCACATCGGGCGCAGAAACCCAGGCCTGAACGATAGAGGCTTCTAAGAGGAGCTCCCGATCTAGTTGTTTAAGCACCCAACGTGGCTCTGGAACCGCTCTGACCGGAGCATGAGAGCTCGAGGTGGAGACGCTGAACCGAATATATCTATGGTCAGACATCACCTCCACGTCTGTCATCACACGCCAGTTGTGTACATATGATGCAATCGTGGGACTGCCAAATGAGAGATCCAGAATGGAGCTACCCCATGATCGCACCCAAGTGTCGACGGAACCCTGGTTTAAAAGAACTAGGCCAGATGTTACAGCTCAGTTCTCTACTGCTCTGCCCCTTGCATTGGTCTCTCGAGAACCCCAGGTAACAGACCAGGCGTTAAAATCCCCGTGGTGATTTGTCCTTTGATTTATTTTGAAAAATTGAAATGCCTAAGTATCTCTTTTGTCCGTAATTTATCTGACTTTTTTCTCAAAGTTTTACCAATAAATCTAAAATCAGATCTTCATAAGAGTTTATGATTTCATAGACATTACACATTTGAAAAACATTCATAACGATTTCAATACCCTGTTCAATAGTTACACAATAAAACAATCTGGGTCAACAACGGGGAATTTAAATAAAATCAATTCCTTGCCCTTCGCTCATGTTTACTGATGCAGAATCATTGAATTCGTGTTTTGCAAAGCGATACCTACTAAAAACTTTACCAATATCAAAATGAAAATAACAAAGGTACACAGAAATTTGTGATGACAACTGTTTAAGAATAAACGGCGACGAAAACGAGGGGTGTATACGTGCATCTGTGTGTCTGTCTGTAGCATATTAACTTTCCAAGGAAAGGGCCAATTTTGATGCAGGTACTTTTAGGATTCTTAGCTAAAAATTTTGAAGATCATCAGCTCAGATCCTGCATGATGAAGGGTTTTCACATAATATTTACAGATCCAAATTTGACTATGATGCTATTTGAAGGACATGATAAAATTACGGTACTTGTTGCTGCACGAAGTATTTAGCGCGATACCCAACTCCTCAGAAAAGAACAGAATTCATACCATGTCTGCGTTTATTAGATCGCTCTTAGTGTTGGAGTTCTTTTCATTTTTAAATAACACTTGTAATAATGATCAAGTTAACCTTCCGTAACATATCTTAAAACCCTAACTCACATCTGTGGGCCATCATTTTGGGTAGGCATAAAACGGGACTTTGTTTCGCGTTTTCCTTTAATTCGTCAAGACCTCGTCCGGTAATGAGCAGGTTCGATCGGAACCCAAGCAATCCTTACCATTTGCAGGTGAGGACTACTTCTTGAATTTTCCAATGGATAGGTCTCAAACATCTCAGTAAAATCCCATTACATCGTTTTTGCGTAATGCATAGTAATATTCAAGTTTTGTATATTCACGTACCTTGAACTTCAACCTCCTGTGTGTAGATAGTAAGTAATTACTACAAATTCGGGCCGAATAGAAGCAGCTCATATAAGTGCCAAGTATGTACAGGGTAACTACCTATAACATAAAATATTCTCAACCATTATTAATGTTATGTAATTTACTACGAATAATATAAAATTGTATTGGTTTGTTTCAACACTTATAATTCTACAATTACTGGACCGATTGTCGTGATTTGTCTCCACCCCAAATAGCAGAATTGTCGAAGAAAAAGGCGACACGAAGTTCACCGGAACTACTTGTCTATAATCTTTACTAATATCATAAAGAGGAAAGATTTGTTTGTATCCTCTTTGTAATATTAAGTATAGATATGAATAAAAAGATTAATACTTACAACGTATATATCTGTTGATCCAGGAGCTATGTCGGTGGTACCGGTGCCAGTGAAGACGGCTGTACCAAAACCGAATGAAGTTTTTAGTGGGGTTTCGTGCTTGGCAAAGTTCGTCATAAACAGCTTAGTCTCCCAAAATATCAACCGAGCCATCCAAGAGTTCTAAAACGAAGAACAAAGTAAAATTTACTAATTATCTTACTCATACCAAAGATAATATTATAGTGTTACATCTAATACTATAAATGCGAAAGTTTTTGAGTGTGGATGTGTGAATGTTTGTTACTATTCCACGCTCAAACGAATAAACGGTTTCGGCTGAAATTCAGTACAAGGATACTCTATAATCTGAAATATCACATGGGCTACTTTTTATTCCAGGAATAAGTTCCACGGGAAGTGGGAACGGAACCTAATTTCATGCGGGCGAAGCTGCGGGCGTCAGCTAGTTTTAGATAAGGCGATCTGAGACATGCGGCAGGGAGTTGAAAGCTGCTATACGCCCAGGCAGCGACCACACTATATGAATTCTCGACTACACTATGTGTATGCGTGAACGGAATTTCACGGGTGAGCGTCATCTGTCTCCGGTTTGCCGATCTAAATATGAGACAGATAACGGTTCACCCGTAAATGTTCGTCCACGTCGTCAGGTCGTATGCGTCGTGTCGTATGAAAAGCGGCTTCCAGTGCTACCGGTCTCCATGACTGAAGGCCTGAGCACGGCGCGTCGGCTATTCGTCGTTCTTACATAAACAGACCAAAACGCATTTTTTATGTGTGGAAATCCTACATGGATGCTATGCCGGACTCCTACCGACTTAAACCACACGATGCCTTACAACTGTCTATGGCCGGGAGTCCTGGGTAAGCCCTCGGAAGGATGACCCAGGGTACCAAAACGAATTGAAGTAGGATAGTATGAATGAAGACCTCCACACATAAAAAAATTACAAAGAAATTTGTAAGTATTAAACAACAATGAAAATTACCTCATAACACAACTTTCGTGGACATGCAAGTAAATATAGAATACATCCTGACCAATAGCATAGTATTGCAAATAACATGCTGAATTTGATTAAACATAGGAACTGCAACATTAAGAAGCACATATAATATTAGTCAAGGTCGATGAGAAATTTTGTTTAAAAAAAAAGTAAGTACTTTATAGTGAAAAGGCATCAAAATGTATTGTGAATAAAAAAATAAACGATAGAAAGGTATTCAAAGTATAAAAAAGTGACATGAAAGTTTTCAAATGTTATTGTATTTTCATTTTTTTTTTATTGACTACATTTTACAACTATTTACCTTAACGGGGCTGTAGAAATTCTTTGCCCATTTGTCAAGATAATCCCAAATATGCCACACTTGTAGTACAGGAAACAGCTTAGCTATTTGACCAGCAAACGTCTCCCCTTGAGGGTCCAAGGTATCCGTAAAAATGTACACGGGAAATACTGATATAATATCCAGGTAAAAACCAATAGTTGACATTTTCACTTCAGCTATCTCTTTAACAGTTTCTTTTCTAATATTCTGTAATATAGATAAAGTAAAAAAATCCCCTTGTTGCGCCGGGAAAAAGTACAAAATGTCACCACCCTAATTCGTCCCTAAGGTGTCGTAAGAGGCGACTAAGGGAACACGTTCGGAAATCGATCCCTTACGCAGAGAAGGAAACCTCGACATGCAACCCGGTTGTCAGTAAAATGACAATGGTTAAGCCAAGTTGAAGGCCATAGGGGCGGCGGCGGCGAGAAAATTTTCAACTGCGGGTCGTCACGAGCTGCACCTGTCCATTTCAACATGGCAATAGGCCTATTACGTGGGACATAAAACTATTACCCCACCAGACACATAATTTCTCCTACTGGCTCTTTTCAGTAACATTCTTTTGTATCACTCGGAATGACTAGTAGTTCACTTGCTCTACGTCTTTCTCTAGCTTCTGGGTCAGTAAACATATAATATCTGCGCCGTAGCTGGAGAACCAAATAAAAAGACCTTTCTCCTCAACCAGCCCATTAAAAGCGACTACGTCATCATTTATATGCTTCCTCCACATTACTCGCGAAGTTGAACGAAGTTGGACGAGTACTTAGATCATCTAACCACAGGATGCGCCTTACTTAAGCATTGTTTTCTGCCATTGCACATGACCATTTGGTCTTTTGGCTTTATAAAAAGCCTGTACATCAGTACATCATTTTATATGATTAAACTAGTACATTTCATTGTAGTTGACTGTACAATAACAATTAACACACAACAGCCATTACGCGTTTGTCGATTAATACATTTTTAAATGCAATGAAATTTTATATGTCTTTGTGTTTCCCCCTTCACTTGTATGAAAACTGGCAGAATATTTTTGTATGCGGTGGTTCGCAAAGGCTAGTCCCGTGTTATATGGTCTAAGGACGAGTACGATAGTGTGGAGGGGCTCCTCCGCCTACTTCGTCAAAAATTTTCTTTGACTCGGGCAACTTCGCGAGTAATGTGGAGGAAGCATTACAGTTCATTAGCAAATGTACCACTTACAGATTTTTTTTAATCACTAAGGCGGCAGACAAGCGTACGGCCCACCAGATGTACTGGCGGTCACCGCAGTGTATGAACGTGTGCAACACCAGAGGCGCCACACTCGCGCTACCGACCCTGTTAAAACCTTCTAAGACCCTTTTTGCACACATAGTGTAGGCGTTTGGGGAAAACAAGGCAGGAAGGTCATTCCACAATCTAAGCGTGCGTGATTGAACGGATGAGGTGAGGTGAATTGGACCTGGAAAACTTTGATGGGAGAGAGTGTTTGTTTAAATTACGGCAAAAACCGAATAACCTTTAGACTACTCTATTAACCTACACACAAATAGAAAAAGTAATATTCAAACCTTTATAACTATAGCCGTGGTAAGTTGTATATAAATATTTAGTAGCAATCCGGCGAAAACGATAGACGTGAAAACCTTCTCTACGTCATCGGTTTGTTGAGACTGGAGCGCAGAGTACGGCGCCATTATACACACATACAAAACCATTATAAAATGTGCTACGTCGAATGCATGAGTCTGAAATTTCTCAAGCCAGTCTGTATCAGAAGTAACGGAAAAATCTAAATCTAAGGTGTCAGAAAACAAAGGAATGTAAAATTTATTTGTGCTTAATTGTAGAAATGCATTTCAAATCTTTACACTATGCTCGTCATACGTAAAAGTGGTAATAGTAGTTTGCAAGACCAAAGGTCTTACACTTGCGCTGCCGATCGGTAGTGTTATTGCTGCCTATTGATATTATTCGTGCATACCATAAGACCTACTAGAGAGCTGAACAACTACCATCGTACTGGCAATTCAATTCAACGGCTTAACGTGTTTCCGAAGCACTGAAACGGTCCTAGGCATGCCTCAAACTATTGCTTATATCAGAGCCGATTGTAGCGTGCAGTTCACTTCAGAAAACGCTGTAAGCATTTAGTATTACTATAATTCTATTGGTTACCATACGTCAGTCCTTGCTTGCTATCCTATATAGCACAAAAGTGTAGCGTAGTTTAAGGCACCTTACAGTCTCACGCAGTGATCTTTTACAGAACACTTACTTAGCTGGGCTACGAGGATGCTACGAGTTACGATGTTCGTAGCCTCGTAGCACTTTACTCAAAAGTTTATAAAAAAGAAGCGCTACGAGCATTAATAAAATTCAGTGAAAAATGTAGTCGAATCCAATCTCGCGTATAACGTCAAAAGTGCAATATACGTACGAAATCAGTGTCGGGCATTAGTATCCAGGGAAAGTTGGACCTCAAACAGATGCGGGGTGCTACGATCGTGGTGACATTGCTGGATAGTTCGTACAACTCCAAGTATTCCGCTGTGAACTTTGGTTGGCGTTCGTTGTTCTCATCTAGTAACAACAGGAGACAGTTCAATAGATATAATTAAAAATTAATGCGGTTTCTTAGGAGTGGAAATCCACAGATTGTAAGAACCGACTAAATAAAATTAAACATCCATAAGACATAATACACCTTTTTACATTTTTGTAAAATATTTAAAAAAAGAAAAGATTAGAAGAGAGTATCTAGATGCCTATCGTCTCGGATGATTCAAGTTCATACATTTTTAAAACTCATCTCCGTTCTATTTCACTTCTCTTTGTACTAACAATATTGAAAACCTAGATCGTCAAATATAAAGAGACTGAGAGAACTAGAAACATCCTGTCTTTGGTAAAATAATAACATTGATTTCGCCGATTCTTTCAATATCAAAAAGAATAATACATTGAATTCTGATCTCTAATATGAACGGAACGTTATCCAATTTCTTCAGCTAATATAATACAAACTCTCATACACTTCCGCAGCCATATAATTTTAAAGAGCAATCTCATCTAAGATTGCCTCGATACGTAAATGGTTTATCAGCTTTCATCATTCTTCCGAACATAATGTGTAATAAAAACTGCGTATCTCGGTACGCTTCTTAAAATTTCACAGGGAATAATAACTGGCTTCTAAATATTAGATCATATTTCCCCAATATTTGTCATCATTTAGATTATTTTGAAAAATTGATTAAAATAAAATATAGGTATCCAGTTCGCGGGGCTCTAATGTTTGGATCATTGAGAAAGTAATAAATCTCTTCCACGGGACTGACCTGAGGTTTCAGGCTAGCATTCCGGGTATTCTGTTTAGCTCCTTTAGCTTAAGCTACCTAAGATGGTACCTATGTGGAGTTTCAATCTTATTTAATACACATACGAACAGCCGTGAAACTTTTAAAAGTAATAAGCCAGTCGGTAATAAATCAGTATAACCTCTGTAATACATGTGAGAGTCATCCACAAAAGTAGGGTCCTCATCTTCTACGCCTGCCAAATTGTCTTTTAGCACTTTCATGGGCCGATAGCGCGTCCGAATTAGCCTTGAATCGCCTTTATCGTACCGTTCTATGGCCTCCTGGGGGAAAAGTAACAGTTTGTAGTGAAGACTTTTTAAAGTATATCAAACTAGAAGATGATCGGGGCTTCATCCGCGTGGAATTCATTTCGCGCTTCTGCTTTCCATGGAAACAGACTAAAACCTATCTCTACAAAATTTTAGCCAGATCCGTTCAGCCGCTAGGATGTGTTTGAGTAACAAACATTCGAACTCGAAAAGATCTTTACAAAGTTTCACATTCCAAATATTATTAGGTAGCATTATACAAACTACTTACTTACTTAGGACTTAATATTTTTATGCGTTCAAAGTGTAATTTATAATCTTAATTAGCAAATAGCCTTTGAGAATGCCGTAAGGCGAAACCGGCTAGGTATTACAATAATAAATATTGTGGAACAGTACTAGTGAAGTTTTTCAATATGTGTAGCAAGTTCCATCAAGTGCCATCAATCAACAGTATTAAATCAATTGGAGGAACTTATTATCAGAAATTAGCTTCAAGCTTATTCGAGGAAGGTCTAATTAGTACTAATTCGCATTATTCACCTGTCTACTCCTGGACTTCATAAGCCTATTTTGTATTTTCTTTCGGATAGCTTCGTGCGTGTTTGGGTGTTCGGCTATCACTCGCATAAAGTCTGTTCTACGCAAAACCTGTATTTTATTACAAATTGATTTTATTCTCTAAAACCAAATGGATGTTGGGGACTTAGGTCTTGTTTTTAACGTTAGGGAAATTCCTAATGGATGCTAGGCCGGACTCCTACCGACTAAAAAACCTCACGTAACGCCCAACAGCCTATGGTTGGGAGCCCCGGGTAAGCCCTTGTAAGGATGTCCCAGGACTCCCAACAGACCCACGGCCGCCACTGCGGCCTCGCCAAGGGGAGTGGTTTGGGTGCTATCCCGCGTCTTTGGGGGGTTTTGAGTGTGATCCCGCTTCTAAGGGATGCGTGAATCCCTCACGTCACACTGCCGTCATGGGCCTGCTTCTGTAAGGACAGTGAGCAACCCTCTCACCGTCCTCAGGCCCCCGGTCATGGAGGCCGATAGTATTTGGCGAAGACACGTCAGCGGCGCCCAAGCCGCCGACTGCGAAACTTGGGTGGGAGAGTTCTCTCCCGTTCCCGCCCCGCCGCCGTCTCTTTCACTAGCATAACCTGCTCACAGAAAGAGGCGGCGCAGTCCCACTTACTCCCGCTGAAGATCATGGCTCGCACCATGGTCTCGAGCGACAGTGTCCACGTCCAGACCCACCACGAGGACCTGGCGCTGTTGCGGCCACGCCGTGCACTCCACCAGCGTGTAGAGCACATGTCATCGCTGCGGTCCTCGCAATGCTGACTCTCGGCCGTGGTTTCCTGGTGTCTTCGCCACAGGTACCTACCGAAGCTACTGTGTCCGGTAAGTAACTGTGACAACCGGTAGGAGAGAGCACCATGTCTCCTCTCCAGTCACTCGTCTGACGGCGGCCGTCATTTAGATTTAGATTGTGGTGGACTTAGGCCCTCCTTTTATTATGTCGTCATGGTGACTTCCGAAAATTGAGGATCAGTTTTATAATCGGCTAGGCTTTTGATTGTAGCCCTCTAGTTGACAGCACTACGACGTGCCTCTTCACATTTTGCTTGATAAACCCAAAAATTTCTTAGTTGAAGAACACAACTAGAACACCAGTCAAGTTAAACATTACACTAGGATACCAGGCTGAATATATGGAACGTTACCAAACAAAGTGATTGCTGAACTTACTGTGAAACAATATTCACTCAAGTAGGTAATCGCCTTGAGCGCCTTAGTACACACAGTGAAGATACTGTAAACTCCTCAGTCGACTTTACCCAGACAACCTTGTACCCGCAAAATTTGATTATAGTTTGACACTTGCAGAATTTGGATCTTACGGTAGAACTCGTTCACAAAACCACTACTTAATTCTTAAATGGGTACTGGCCTGCAGTTCGACGTAAGTAGCCGCTTTCACAGTAACTTTAGAAGGGATTGAATAGAACAAACTCAACTCTCCCAGTACCTAAAATATAATAAGCATTTTTAATTTTGATTATTGACTATTTTAATTTCGAAGGGTCGCGGGAGGGACTACAATGTCCCCAGATTCTGCAGTGCTACAGGTACCCCACCCTTAAAAGTAAAGTTCTGCCGCACTTTTTTATTTAGTAGGTGATTGAGATCGTTTCTTAGACCATTTAGTTTGGAAGGTTTAGAAGCTAATGATTCACTTTATTGTTACAGATAAAACTCATCATATCAATCAACGATACGCCTGCTGGACATAAGCCTTCAGCATCAGCAAGCATCAGACGGATCGCCTTAAAGTCAGGTATCATATTATTGCCCGCATTCAGTGGGCTCCAACGCTTTATTTATTGGGACGCGGTCGCCACTCAAGACCGTTTCCAAGAACCAACCATCAGTTCTACGAGACATGTGACTACGAGACTGCCCAGTACCAAAGTAACCACGCATTACTTTTAGTTACATCGTCGACCTGAGTTCTTCTGCAGATTTTTTGGTTACGAATTCGATCCGAGCCCTTGACTGCAAGCTTACTGTGAAATCTACTGTCAAGGGCCATGTCCCATGTGCCTGTCTGAGTAAATATTATGTGAAAGAGATCCTATATTGCTAAGATAAGTGAGTAATATACATACCGTGCCTTGCTTAAAAGCAATCATAGGGCTTTCATCGTCTTCATCAGAAAGCATTTCAATGACGCCACGCTTGATGTAAATCATTCCACTTTTTACCACACCTTGACTCCAAATGTGTTGTCCAGTTAAGAACAACTCGTGACGCATCAACAGAGATATTTGACGCATGAATGATTCCTCTACAATGAAATAAACGATGACAAATGTTTGATGCTTAATGTGCCTTCCGAAGCACGGAAACGCTCGCAATAAGTGTCACAAAGTGGTCACGTAATGGTCACCCATCCATGACTGGCCACAGTAAATGTTGCTAACTACAGTGATCGTTAACACTGAGTCCGCGGGGTTACGAGCGCTTCCATACTCGTATAACTAATCTGTCAAGTTTCCACTGTCCATATAATTATTTTCTCACCTCAGCGTTGCTATAGATCGCCTTAATACATTGATAAATGCTTATCATGTTCCATGAAAAGCGAATCTCCTTCTATAATAGATATTTTAGAAACTATTTTAACAATGCCCTGCGGTATGGATGACTAAGCAACAAAAAGATTACAACATAATATAAAAATATTCATTAATCATTTTCTTTATTCGATATGGGCAAGTAAAATATTATTAGTGTTAAATCACAAGGAGCAACCATTTATATCTATAGAACTATACATACTATAGTCTGCATAAAAGATAATAGGTATATCCACTAGTATCACAGAGTATATTTCTTTCATACCAGCGGACTTATCATTTGAATAAAATTTAAAACTTGTCTCCGCAGTAGGCCTGCAAAGGCCTATAGAAATGTGGCCTATCCTATGGCAAAATCCAAACACATTAACATACGATTAGTGAAGCTTAGGAAATCTAAGCAAGGTCAGGGGTTTCAAAAAAGAGTTACAAAACTACATGATGTGTTTTTTTGTTCTATTAGACGATATTGATCAGGCAATAATGATATTTATTACACAGACAACTTGAACTATGTAATTACTCAGAGTGTCCATCTACACATTAACTTCACACTACACATTATTCAAACATTCCTCCACTTACATTCCTAGTTTACACCAGATTCTAAAACTTATTTGGGAAATCCATTGGTTTGCTCTGTAATGTAAAAATATTGGACAGTAGATAGGATTAAAAGCATGAATGAAATTTTGCGAAATCTTCGATAAACATTTTCGTTTAATAAAGTTATTAGTTCAAATATGTAATTTTTCCGAGAATAACCTTTAAACCATTTGAACCTTGTGTAAACGCAGTACCTTCTAATATACAAATAAACAATGAGTATCGTGTGACTTACGCGTGTCTCGAAATAATAATGAGTTATGAAAGTTGCTGACGTTGATGTCGAAAATTAGCTCCATTTGCAACGACGGAGGCAGCTTTTGTAACTGATCCGACCTCAATATGCCGTCCTTCATTTCCCACAGTTGAAGTTTGTAATTGGAACATTGATCTGTCAGCCATTTTGGAGCGTGATTGAGTTTTAAGTATTTCATCATGTGATGATACTAGAAACAGAAGGGCAGTTTAATACACTTTTTCATTCACATTTGCTTTACTTATTCTGAAATGCCGACCATAGTTCAGTTCATCATCATGCCGACCATATTATAAAAAATTAACTGCGCCTCTCCTCCCCGCGCTCCCTTTTGCCCGTCTCCGCCTGTGGCATAATTACACCATCACACCAAAAAAAAAAAGTCAATGTATATATTTATTGTGACCACACGTTGTACCTACTCCAAGCCTTTAACTCCTTCACTTATTATGGAAAATCTATGAAAGTGTACCTGATTTCATGACAAACATACATACACTTCAATTTTATTTAGGTACATCTAAAGATACAAAGCTATTTGTTACTTACCGTGTCTACACTACCCCATCTTCTACTATTTTCAATAACGAACTCCCATGCAAGGGTACCAATGAAACGGTATCGGAAATAGACGAAGCCGAAGAGCATCAACCCTGATGTTACCCACTTTTTGTGGTGACTCTGAAAATAGGAACTTGTGTTCAACCAATTGAACTGTAGTATCTCTGTACTCTTTGTAGACCATTGATTTGATAGACGACCAAAGTTACTATATAGATAGTACAACCCATTTAAGTAGTTTTCAATTATTAATCTTATAATATTGTAGATCAACATGACACGGCCGTGAGGGGAACTGGAAAGAACGCAAAATGTCGCCACCTAAATTCATCCCGAGGGTGTCGTAAGAGGCGACTAAGGGAACACTTTCGCAAAACGATCCGTTACTCAGAGAAAGAAAACTTGAAATGAAACCCGCTAGTCAATAAAATGTGAAACTGTGGAGACCTGGAAGGTGCGACTTCAGCAACCACAAGGGCGAATCGCCACAATCGCGGCGGTCAGACTTGTCACAAATACTTACCGGGCACGGAAGCTTCGGTAATTATCTGTGGCGAATTCACCGGGAAACCACGGCTGCTTGTGAAAGAGACGGTGGAGAGAACTCTCCCACCCGATCTGCTGTCTAGTGACGAGGGCCTGATGACAGTGAGGGGGCTGCTCACCGTCCGTACCGGAGCAGGCCCTAGACGACAAGTGAGGAATTTATGAACTCCCGAACAACCCTGTAGGACGCGGGAAAGCACCCGAAAGCCCCCCTCTAGGTGAGGCTGTAGGTAGATGTAGGTCTGTTGGGAGTTCTAGGGGAATCCTTCTCTGAGGGCTTACCCGGGGCTCCCGACCGTAGGCTATTCGATGGTTTTTAGTCGGTAGAAGTCGAGGTGGTTTTTGTATAGCAATTCTGTGGGAAATTCTTCACTCTAAAAAAGGCAGATTTGATTGATTGAAATGAAACTGGTGTAATGGTACAGTATAGTATGGCCTCAGCTTACCACTTTCGGAAAAACACGTGAGTTAATACGTACCACAGGAAAAGAATCCCCGAATATAACATTGAAGAAGCGACAGGTGCAGTAATAGCCACAATTTTTGTAACTGTCGAAGATAATTATATCCCATTAAAAAATACTCATCGAATGGACAATCTTCTTCTTTTGGAAGGAATTAACAAACTTATATTTAAATGTGATAAAAATATCACTCTTCAGCAGGATTCGAACCAGCATCTTTTAGCATCCCATGCCAGTCGCTCTGCCAACATACCCTCGAGAACTACCTAATATCCTCTTACGTCAGAGCGACGAAATGCTGCAGACTGATAATTTTTCCACGATAAATTTATGATTTAGTTAGAATACTAATTGCTTTTCAAATATATTTCTAAGAACTAATAACTATTTGTCATATTACCTATCAAAAGTCATTGTCCTTGTATTGACATGAGGCGGATACCCAAGATTATACCACGGCCGTCCGAGGTCCTCCTCCTTATGCAGTGCAAACCATATACAAGTAGCAGCATGCAGAATCAATGTGGAAACCACTATTTGTTGAATAAAATAGATCGCTTTTCGAGACTCGCGTATCTGCAGGTGATCAAATTAGATTTGGAAGGTTTATTATTCTGGGCTTAAAAAATAGCCTATGTGTTATTCCATATTATAATCTATCCCTATACCAAGTTACAGCCAAATCCGTTCAACCGTTAAAGTGTATCGAACATCCAGATAGGCATGACACGCATTCGAAATGTCTAAGGTCGTCAAAAAACCTGAGTTTAAAGATGCCATATCACTCTTCAATGTTCTATGACAAATCGTTTACGGTCACTGCAATCCGACTATGGAATAAACTTCCTGTCAAGATAAGACAAGCACAGACTTTAGCCAAATTTAAAACTATGGTAAAGGAACACTATTTATCTATGTAGCATACTTTTTATGTACGAGTGTGCGTTATTTAGGTAGGTATGTATGTGTATATGTGTGTATATAGGTGTGTAAGTATGTGTATATGTATGTATGTATGTATGCATATATGTAGGTATGTATGTATATATGTAGGTATGTCTGTATATATGTATGTATGTGTCTTATGGTTATGTATGTTTAGGTAGTATAATCACTTGATAAATTGTATCTATGGAATGTAAGTAAAGTATAGCAGATCTATAAGTACGCCAAACAACTACCACTCTTTACCTTACCAACTTCTCCATCCAAAGGTTGGCTGGTAGAGATCGCTTTTAGCGATAAGGCCGCCCATTGTATTGCTATCAGTATATAATGTATGTAATCTTAAGTTATTGAACTGACGTACAATAAAGTGTATAATAAATAAAAATAAATAAATATTCACTCTCACAAACTTTCGCATTTATAATATTATTCGTAGGTATTCTCAAACTCGTTCAGGAAACGTGACGCGGTACGTCAAAGTACTCAGTGATAATAATGACCATGTAACAGAATACTTATGTGGCAAAAAGAAAAGCTTCTCACTCTAGATTAACAACATAATATTTACATCGCACCTAAGACCGATCAACTTGCTTATTGAAGTTCTCAATAAAAAATAAGTTAGAGGCCGTTAGAGGGCCGATCGCGTCATTCTCATGGGCCAAGCGACTTCACCGATAAATGGTGCACCATCTGACCGTCTGACAAGGCAACGACGAAGGTGCCTTTACTATATTTGGAGGCAAGACCATTAACGAAATGCGATGCTGAAAATAATTAACAAAAATCATCACTGCTCCTCACAGCTCCAAATCAAAGGGAGAATTAAAACTGGGAAGATGCTAAAATCAAGAGGAAGTACAACCAATGTAGTACTTACATGTCCACTTATATCTTGAAAGGAAAGAAGCACTCTGTAGATACGACCGATATCTACCCACCGTCCGATCAATGCGTATCTCTCGTAACCATGTCTTCCTTGAACTGGAAAATCCTCAAATGATAACATCGAAGTCTCTCTAGATTTATTTAGTCAATTTATAAATTATATTGGTACCAATCTCGGTAACCATATACTATCAACCATAGTTGGGTACACTACAGAAATAATACCCGCAAGAACTTAATGCAAGCAGTAACACGTTGTGCTTAATTCATAGGCACCTCAATGTGAACCGGTCTTTAAAGTCAAGACGTTTGTATATAAATGGATAAAAATAAAGGCATATAATACAGTAAGTCATCTTTACTAAGGATTTTTTTAAAAGGAGAAACCTTGCGATGATGTCTCATGGTATTTTTTATAATTTATATTTTAGCGGTGTCAGGTAGCTGTTTAGAGATGGTCGATTTACCATTATGTAGATAATGATCTAGTTTTGTGACGTCTATAACATTCACTAACGAATTAGTCCGTTAATCCACCCCACACACTCACACTAAAGACAGTCGCAATACGAATCTGCATTATTACATAAAATCGTATCTGAATTGGATGTGTGAATATGGAACGTATATATAGGCAGACACACATCCAATCCAGAAATTAATTTGTTAATAGAATAAATTAACTTACATATTTGATACAAAGGTACTAATGATACAACATCATAGGTAAGAAAGAAAGGGTTCCTTCTGAACACTCTGATATTTTGTCTCACAAGAGGCCACCAAGTGTGAAGCAGGTGAATAAACACATCGATAAAGAATACTACTTCACATGCATTCATTGTGATATCCAGGAACAGTAAGCTCTCATCCAGATAATATGCAAGTAGGAAATGCAACATGTATTTATAAGTTATCGTCAAGATTACCAACCCCTAGAAACAAACAAATTATTATTGTTACCAAATAACAAAATAGGTATTTAAGACAAGCCCATAAGCATTGTTATTGTAGTGTTTAGGCAGCTGACTTGAGAACGAGGAGCGAGTGTAATTTGCTCTATCTCCGACTCAGACACAAACCCTGTCGCACAACATTCCAACTGGCTAGGATTGTAAGTTAATTTCAATTGACTTTAATTAGATTTATCTATCCATTTTAAAGTCAAGTACAGTACTATGGCCAGTCATGGATAGGTGACCACCGCATGACCACTTTGTGACATTTAATTGCGAGCGTTTCTGTGCTTCGGAACGCACGCTAAGCCGTTGGACCCAGTTGCCAGTAAAATGGCAGTCGATAAACCAAGTTGAAGGCTTTTATGGGCGGCTTGAAAAATTTCAACAGCGGCCAGTCACAACCTGCGCCTGTACATATTAACACGACAATACCTATTACGTGGGACAAAATCTAAAAAGGTGAAATGTGGGCATATAATATGCCTTAACTTATCCCTTTGGTGATAAAATTCGTGATCTTTTAAATCATTATGTCATGTCATGTCAGATTTATCTAGTTCTTGGACTCATGCTCAACTCAAACTCCACTCTGTACTTCAAAAAATGGAAATAAATACACCAATGTTGTCAAATTTACCCGAAACCACACATTCCATGCCAACATAAGAAAAGCTGTGGTGTACTTCCGTAGCTTGCCTTCCCATAAAAAATTGCCATGACGCTGCTCCAACACATTTTTCTGATTGATAACAACTGCACTGCCTTGAGTTACTTCGGTTCTGTCATGAGAAAGAAAGCAAACAATATAAATGCTACTGAAAAAAAGTTAATTGATATGACGTTAAATTAATACCTACCTATATACCAAGATATTAAAATAAAAATATTAAAAATTAGGACTACAACCAAAAAATTAAAACGAAAACTACAAAACTAAAATGTATCATTAAATTTCTCTGCAACGCTGTCCTCTCGTGGCAGCGTCCCCAGAAGACTGCCAGCATTGCCACGTTGTATGCCAATGCTTAATCTGCGTCAAAAAAAGAAGACAGCCCTCTGATCACTAGTAGTGTCAAACAAACGCGTTCCCAAATCTCTAAAGAAAAGTGCGCTAGGACCCCATGGTCCCAAGGTCTCCATCCCAAACGGCTCAAACACAATCTCCAGAGAGATTATTTTTGACTGAGCAGAAATGTATAATAAAATTTTACGAGTTAAGTATTTTTATAATTAGTTATAATGTTATGAAGTTATAATGTTATGAAGCAGAAATGCTTACGTGGTCCCTAGCGAAGGCTGACTAACACTTCTGTGTAAGCGTCCTAACATTTTGTACTGCGCTTCTTAGTCGAAACCATTAACTATTTTCATAAATTGTATGACAACAAGTGTCATTACATTATACAGCAAAGCCTTCCTGATGTTGACATTTCTATTTAAAACATAACATCCATGTCTAATATTTTAGGGGTTCGTACATAAAGGGTTGATAATGGACCCTATTCATGAGACTTCACCGTCCATCTGCCCCAGGAACCATGATCGTTATAGAGAGCTAAAATTTTCACTAATTTAAACTTTTTAATAGGTACTAAAATCAGAAGAGCTCCCATTTAACAAAAGTGATTATTTGTCGTTTTTTGGTACGGAACCCTCAGTGCGGGAGTCCAAATCGCTCCTGGCCGGTTTTTTGGTACCATGCCTGCCTGTCCTGTTATCAACATTTTTACTACAAAGCAATGTCCGAACCGAAACGATTTGCGACATTCACGGTCCTTTTAGGGTTCTCATTGAAATTCTCGAAAACTAAATTAGTCTACAGAGACGGCAATTATTAAAATCCTCTGACCTTGTGTCCGTGAATTCCGTAAGTGGTGTAAATGTGTATACGTAGCCCAAGCACACATACCTACATATTGCCTTCTATACAGTGTCATTGAGTGTACAGTTACAGTGTACAGTGACAATAATGTACAGTGTCTTTGTTGAAAAATGAACAAGGGTAGACAAAGACACTTTCAGATGATAAAAACGTTTACGATAAACATAAAGTTGAGCAGACCCCTAAAACATTTCTAGACAAGGTCTACCTACCTTGTGTAGAAATGTTTTAGGTTTTTAATTTAATCGCGATATTTATACCGCAATTGAAATTTAACAGCAATGCTTAATGCTTTGCGATCTCAGTTTGCGATGTGGTACTTCGTAAAGTTGGTGGATTTATTGTATGTAGTTTTAATCCAACTGTCTCGTTTGTCTAGAGGTCGAAATATGCGACTGCGGCTCACAAGGTCGTGGGTTCGATTACCAACAGAAACAAAAAAAATTGTGATCCATAAATGTTTGTCTCGAGAGTCTGATCCGTGGTCTGATACTCATCAACACAAGTAGGTCATTCCTAGCTTACTTTGGGATCAAATGGTGTTAAGAGGTGTAAGATATCAAATCCATCACCATCATCTCAACCGATTGACCCCTATTGTCAGTAGGTTTTCCACCCTGGATTGAATTGATTTTTAGACATTCTAAGCATCATCTAAAGTTATTTTACATGCTTTGTATAATTCATGATGGGCTTTGTAGGACTTTGGTTTCCCGTTTGGCGACGGGAAATAGTACAAAATGTCGACA
The DNA here is from genome assembly GCA_933228765.1 of Miltochrista miniata. NCBI lineage: Eukaryota > Metazoa > Arthropoda > Insecta > Lepidoptera > Erebidae > Miltochrista > Miltochrista miniata. The sequence goes on along the minus strand of OW121748.1, from coordinate 31,594,286 downwards.
CCCCTTATTATTCCCTATATATTCCCCCCCCCCCCCTCCAATTAATATTGACGGTGGCGTAAGAGGCAACTAAGGGAACACTTTCGCAAAACGATCCATTGCTTAGAGAAGGAAACCTCGATATAGAACCCGTTTATCACTAAAACTAGATGACGCCCGCGTCTTCGCCCGCGTGAAATTCGGCACCCGTTCCCGCTTCCCGTGGGAACATATTCCCGGTATGCAAAGTATGCCTATGTGTTATTCCAGACTATAAGCTATCTCTGCCCAATCCGTTCAGCCGTTAGAGCGTGATTGAGTAACAAACATCCAAACATCTAAATATCCAAACATCTTCACAAACTTTCACATTTATTATATTAGGATAGTAGGAAGTAGGATGACAATCGTTAAGACAAGTTGAAGGTCTTAATATGGGAGCGGGGCCAAAGGCCTGCGTCTCGGGAAATCGAGGCCCAGCGGTCCCTGCCCCACCAGGAAACCGTGGAGACATGGAAGGTCACTTGACTTCGATGTCGACTTGAGCAACCAAATGGGGGATTCGCCACAATCGCGGCCGTCAGACCGGTCATGGACAAGTGGCTGGAGAGGAGACACGGTGCTCTCTCCCACCTGGTTGACACAGATACTTACCGGGCACGGTAGCTTCGGTAGGTATCTGTAGAGAAGACACCGGGAAACCATGGCCGAGTGTCAGCACTGCAAGGACCGCAGCGATGACACAGCGCTCCACACGCTGGTGGACTGCACGGCGTGGGGCACGCCAGGTCCTCGTAGTGGGTCTGGACGTGGACACTCTCTCGCACGAGACCATGGTGCAAGTCATGATCTCCAGCGCCAAAGTCTCCGCCGAAGACTATCGGCCTCCATGACGGCCTAAGGACGGTGAGAGGGCTGCTCGCCTTCCTTACAGAAGCAGGCCCATGACAGCAGCGTGACGTGAGGAGTTCACGCACGCCCCCCCTTAGAAGCGGGATCACCCGAAACCTCCCAAAGACGCGGGATAGCACCCATACCGCCCCTTGGGCGAGGCCGCAGTGGTGGCTGTAGGTCTGTTGTGAGTCCTGGGACATCCATCCGAGGGTTTACCCGGGGCTCCCAACCATAGGCTGTTGGGAGTTACGGTAAGGTTTTTTAGTCGGTAGGAGTCCGGCATAGCATCCATGATGGATTTTCCCTCACGTTAACAAAAAAGGCCTTAATGTGTGGCTTGAATAATTTCAGCTGTGGGTTGTCGCAACCTGCGCCTGTCAATTTCAACAGGGCAATAGGCTCACCACCTATTACGTGGGTCATACAACTATAAGGTGAAATAAAGGCGTATACTGTGCCTCAGCCTACCCCTTCGGGACTATATTATGTATGTATGTTCGTAGAACTTGTTACTTTTTTAAAACTATACTTTCCCTTCTATGCTTAGGCTAAATCGCGATTACCATGTTTACGAATTGACTTGAGCTCAAAAGGGCTGTTAAATTGTAAGCATTAGCCAGACGTAGATGGCATTTACTTTGTAATAACCATGAAAATAGATTAAAAAATAAAACGGTCGGAAAAATTTCGCAATGAAAACGCTAACCCAGTGAAATGGACAAACGGAGCGTCGTAGGCCCTCATATAAAATGCAAATATGCGTCCAAGCTGTAACAACGAAAGAATAATTCATATTCGGGAGGTGTGCGCAACGGGGGTGGCCATTCATTTTACATAGTTATTTTGGTGAGGGATGTTGAGCAAATTCGACGGAATTTTTATAAAAATAATATTAACTAGCGGTCGCCCGCAACTCCACTTAACTAGTACTTCTGCGAAGAGTAGACCTCGCAAGTACCCAGGAAAAAAAAGCAAGTCAAATCATCAAGATCCGTTCTTAAATAACGCGACAACAATCTTCACCCCCTTTCTCCCCGATCCCCCCCCCCCCCCATCAAAAAAACTCGACAAAAGTTTTATTTTAAATCAAAGAACACGTGTGCCAAGTTTGGTGAAAGTCGGTTAAGAAATGGTTCCTCTAGACCGGCACTGAAATACACACTAAGCAGATTCGTTCTGTTGAATCAGAGAAAATAGCTCGCATCGCCCGCTCGGTCAATTAATCGCAACCCTTGGGATTGATCTTAAAAAGAAATTTCGCATTCGCTGAGTACATCAAAACGCTAGTCGAAATGTAAAAAAAAACCTAGAATCCCCTTTACGGAGTCATTAACTCAAGCTACATATAGAGAAGACAGAAACACACTCAGAATCGATTAAGCTAATATGTTTTTATACCAAAACAGTTACCACTGAGCTTCTATTAGGACCGACAAGTATATTTTCGGTAGATATTGTGATTCATTTGCTTTTGAATATAAAACGTCATTAAAATGGCAAACTATTTAGATTACTATACATAAATTCACATGGTATAAAACTTTTAAACGCGTAGCAGCTGTGTTGTGACACTTGCATCAAAAGGCGCCACATTCTCAATATTGCCGTCAGAACTTCTTAACTCTCAGCAATGAGAGTGTGTAAGAGAATAGTCATACTATAAATTAAATATGCCATGTATGTTAACGAGGAATATATTACAAAGGAATGGATCACAAAGTAAAAGCTTATTAACGCGAACAAAGTCAATATCACAATGTAAAAAGCTAAAAGTTAATATGAAAAAGTAGCTTAAGCCGTACCAGCATCAAATACTGGGTAGATACACACAGCCGTAAAGTAATACGAGCCTGTACAAAGACTGTTGAAATAAAATTGGATTTAGGAATATTGACTCTGCTAAAACACGTTTTGTGTGTGGGTGACGCCCACAATTGGGCGCTATAAAGTGTGTACAATTCCTATTAATAATGGACTAAGTTTTGGTGCAGGCGTAATTTTCAGGGAGGCAGGTAATACAAAAGTCACTCGAATGTTTTTTAATTATTTCATGCACATAAAAAAATCATTTAAGTTTGAAGATAAACTTCGAACATTCGGCGGGGTACCGATAAACAAGAAAACGTTATAATTTATCTGGTTTCTTCAAGCTGACTTTTGCTGTATTATATTGAAGTCAGGGTTCAGCAGATCAAATGATATATATTATCACTTACACACAGCATAAGATCAATTGACTGACCACGTGGTCTAGTGGTTAGTGTGTCTGACTACGAATTTGGCGGTCGTGGGTTTGATTCCCAGCCAGGACAAATCTCTAATCGCACGTAAGGTTCCGTACCAAAAAACGGTAAAAATCACATTTGTTGTATGGGAGTCCTCCCCTCTTTCTTTCTGATTTGTTGTTATAGCGGCAACAGAAATACATCATTTTGTGAAAGTTTTAATAGCTGGTTCTAGACGGTTCCTGAGATACAGCCTCGTGATAGACAGACCGACAGACGGACGGACGGTGAAGTGTGAAGTATCGTGAATACGGCCCCGTTTTTTACCCTTTGGGTACGGTATTTTGTATATCGTACGGAATGGTACGGATATATATGGTACGGAATGGTACGGAGCCCTAGAAAGCACCATGTATTTTTCATTAGACTGATTGTAAATCTCTTTTATTTAAAAAAAATGCATAATGAGTATAATATTACTGCTAAAATATTTTATGTGGGAGTAAAAGCTATGAAAATCTAGAATTAAAAATTCTTCTAATGTAGAAAATTATTTCGCTGGCAACACCGTGTCGAATAAAGTCATAACATTTACTTTACCTACCCTCATTTTGTTTTTAACTGTAAAGACACAGTGAGTAGTTTGAGTTGACACTTGATAATATTGTTGTGATTGAAACATCGCCAACGCAGAAATTATATCGTTAAGTTCGTTTCAACTTAAAACAAAATTATTAGCTGTGCTATTAATATTACAAGTAGTGTATTATAAGCTTTACAGTGTTTTCATCTTCATTCATAAAGTGAAAAGATGTGCAGTATGATGTTTAATATATTCCTATAAAATTAGCTTAAATTCTTCTAAGTTGCACCCCGTTAGTAGTGAAAGTTAACCTTTTTAAGTTGTTGTGTTTTATTTTCATGTAAGTACAATTTATATCTACATTGAAGCTGAGGGGCAAGTGCAAGTTTTTGCGTGAGCTTGTCGACATTCACGGCGCGCCAATTCGTATGGAATCGAGACCCCGCCACCTAGCTGTAAACGCGGGAACTTGTCTCGATTCCATACAAATCGGTGATAACGCGCTCACCCGTGAATGTCGACAGGCGCTCGCCGGAACTCGCACTTGCCCCTCTGATGGGTTGTAAAGTCTCGATGGTGCGGAGCGAGTTTACCAGCTGCTAGCGAGTTTAAAGCTAACAAGTTACTCCGTGTTATCACAACTTTACTATAAGTCTTGATGACACGAAGCTTAGGTTTTTTTAATGTGAGAAAATTCCTACAGGGATACTATGCCTAAAAGCCTCACGTATCCCACCTCACAGTCTACGGTTGGGAGCCCCGGGTAAGCCCTCGGAAGGATACCCCAGGACTCCCAACAGACTTACAGCTACCACTGTGGCCTCACCTAGGGGGGGTTCGGGTGCTATCCCGCGTCTTTGGGGGGTTTTTCGGGTGTTATCCCGCTTCCTAGGGGGGGCGTGCGTAAATCCCCCACGTCTCGCTGTCGCCTAGGGCCTGTTTCAATAAAATTACATGTAGTTAGTTTACAAGCTACAAGTCAGCGAGTTCGCGAGTAGCTTGTAATCTCATCCGTGACTTCGAGCTTTTTACAATCTGTTCAATCTGTTCTATCTCGTTTTCGCTCACTTGCTAGCTTTTAAGCTGGCCAACCAGCAGCTTGTAAACTTGCTCCGTATCATCGAGGCTAAGAGAATATAATTTTACCTATCTCATAATTGTCTGGCACGGTATGTGAGAGGATGCAGGTTCGAATCCTGCTCGAGACTTATATTTTTCCATATTAAAATTTATGATTCAGTTACCATACTAATTGCTTATCAAATATTATTTATTTTACCTCTCTCTTTTGTATATTTACTAACAACTACTAATATTAGACTAGTTACTACGAGATCATGGCGCTTGAAAAAGCGCTGAAATATCGGAAATAATAATACAGATAATAATCATAAGATGGGTTGGGTCCTGGTGTGGGATGCAACTTGTGTTGATACTCTGGCCCCGTCCCATCTTCCTAAAACAAAATTAAAAGCCAGTGCAGCAGCGGAAGCCGCTGAAAATATTAAAATTAATAAATATAAGGGTCTCGACTCATCGTATCGTTTTATAAAGAATTTGAAAAAGCGCCTTGTGTGGAGTCAACTGGTGACCCAAGGGCTGGCAGTTTTCTCGCTCAACGAATAGGTATTGCTATTCAAAGGGGGAATGCTGCTAGTCTTTTGGGCACAATGCCACAGGGGCCTTATTTAGGTTTAGTTTAGATAGTAATAATGTAAATATAGATATGTAATAATTATGTTACTCTGTAATTTTTAACAATAAATGTTTAATTATAATACAATCATGGTAAATATGCAGTTAACTCTTGTACAGTAAGTGTTAGTGACCATGAAACTTTAAATACATAGATTACTAACAACTAGCCGATGTCACACGGTTTTACCTGCGTAGTACCTACCCATGGGAATAAAATATAGCTTATCTTACCTGGGAATAGCGTAGCTTCCCAACAGTAAAACTATTTTCAAATCAGTTCAACAGTAACCTATTCAATACAAATAACAAACAAACTTAGAACTGCAATAAATGCAACACTAGGTACTAGACTACTATTGGTAGTCCTGGGATATCCTTCCGAGGGCTTACCCGGGGCACCCACCCGTAGACTGTTGGGCAGGATACGTAAGTTTTTTTAGTCGGTAGGAGTCCGGCATAACATCCATGTGGATTTTCCCTCACGTAAAAAAACAAGAAGCCGTGAGACGGTCTCACCCGACTGCCCCTCTCTAAAACGTTTATTGTGAAAGTGAAAGTTCAATCCGATTGACGTTGTCATTTTTATTTTATTTCAAACTTTGAACAGATGATACACAACATAGTTTAATGCAGCAGAGTCACAGACTACAGACACAAGTCTCGCCATAAGCCCCTCTGCAATCTTAATATTCTGCAATCATAAAATTTTATAGAGAGGGGCTAAAAAGTACCAGACTGCTACTATCTAAATATTAATCTGTTGTCTACACATTCCGTCGGTATCTATGATAACTAGCTAGTTCGAACAAAAAAGCGCAAACGTTGGCATTGCCCTCAGTCGCAGCGGAAAAATGTTCCTTTACAAAGTGGAGCAGAATTGTAAAAGGCAGCAGTAACTGTATGCTTTTTGACGGTAGCTCTGTTGCGCTTCTAATTAACGATGTTCAAGAAGCGTTTTACGTCTCTCCCGTACTTTGCCAGAGACAATCATTTTTGTGAGGAAGAATATTAATTAAAAAAGTGCGTTTGTCAGACTGTCTGCTTAGTTATTCTGATTGATGTACTTATGCGGGTAAATTCTTGTAACGTTGTAAACCCCACGTTGTGGCCCCGCGGACTCAGTGTTCTGTAAACGATCACTGCAGTAAGCAATTTTCACTATGGCCGGTCCATGGATGGGTGACCATTCATGTGATCACTTTGTGACATTTATTTGAGCGTTTTCGTGCTTCGGAAGGCACGTTAAGCCGTTGGTCCCGGTTGCCAGTAAAATGACAGTCGTTAAGCTAAGTTGAATGCTTTATTTCAACAGCAGGCAGTCACAACCTGCGCCTGTCCATTTAAACACGGCAATACGGCTCACCACCTCTTACGTGGGACAAATTATAAAAAGGTGAAATGTGGGCATATAATATGCCTCTGCCTACCCCTTCGGGGATAAAGGCGTGACCAAATGTATGTTGTAAAATCTTACTAATATTATAAATGCGAAAGTTTGTGAGTGTGGATGTTTGTTACTCTTTCACGCTCGAACGGCTGAACGGATCTGGCTGAAATTTGGTACAGAGATACATTATAGTCTGGAATAACACATAGGCTACTTTTTTTCTCGGGAATAAGTTCCCATGGGAAGCGGAATTTTACGCGGGCGAAGCTGCGAACAAAATAGGATACTTTGAAGTAATATTGTCCAAAGGGACATCATCACTATCTGTATCTAAGTTACAAAATCAAGTGGAGCACCAGAACAATACCAATAGACAGAATGCATTGTCATAGGCGCCGCGTAACAATCGATGCGAATAAGTAACGAAAATAAAAACCAAATATTATTACTGGAAAGTCAATCAGCGCAGATATAGGGTTCAAACCACGGTCAACGTATAAATGCATCCGGGACTTTACGCTGAATGAAAAAGTATTTTTTTATGACATCAGTACCTACTCTGAGCATCCATCTAAGATGACGAGAGACTCCCAACTTGAATCACACGAAGTATCATTTACACAGTCAACATGACAAACGAAAAATATTTTCTAGAACTTTCAAGATACTCTTAAAATACAAAGCAATGAGATTGTCCTCGACACAACGCCCGCGGACAGAGAGTGCTGACATAAGATTGAAGTGAACTTAGTTAGGGAGTCATCAGTGAAGTGTCGACTAAAGTCTCGGTCATATTGGTGTAAGTTCATATTTTTCTGGACATCATTTAAAGGGAACGACGTACATTCACAATATTGTCGGACTATCAATAATGATCACCCAAACTCAGTGGAGAAATACGCAACGCAACAAAGCAAACATAATTCTTCAAAACTGGACACTTACTAGCACCTAGGTAGTAAGTTGAAATTCTAAATAACACTACGCGCACTAAGTTTTGTCTGAAAAATGTTTCTGTTTAATAAATTGCAAAATAATTGTATTGCAAATTTTGTGAGACACTGTGGAATAAACCTAAGTCTACAAGCCCGTGTTCGCAATCTTGGAGTCGCCGAGGAGAAAAATCCCACCCTTGCTAGTGATTGAGTTAACTCCTGACCGGGAAATGGACATCCCCCTTCACTTTTGTACTACACTACAGTAAAGACTACGGTACACTGACTTTTAGTATAATACTAAAAGTCAGTGTACTCGTCACTAGCTGTTGCCCGCGACTTCGTACGCGTGGAAATTATGTTATAATGCCAATTTGATTGCTCTCTGCTTAGCCTCTAGGATATGTAACGTGATAATATATAGCCTATTTGAAGACCCTACCCCTAGTTAATATTTGTGCAAAATTTGAATCAAATCTATTGATTACTTTTCGAGATCCTTCCGGACAAAGCAAAGAAAACAGACAAACAGACAAACCGACAAAAAGAAAAACAAAATCTGACTATATTTTCGGCTTCGGTATCTTATGTTGAACACTCAGTGAATACATTTTTTAAATGTAATAATAATATAATTTTTTTTTTTTTGGCTACTATCCCGCGTGTTTTTGGGGTTTTTCGGGTGTTATCTCGCTTCCTAGGGGGGGCGTTAGTGAATCTCTCACGTCTCGCTGTCGTCTTCTGTAAGATGACACGAAGCTAGTTATACATATGTATAGATAGCCCATTTGAGTTAAAATGATTGAATAAGTACGGAAATAAATATTTAAATAACCCTGCAAGTTCGAGTAGGACACGATCCAAAAAACGGCAAAAATGATGTTTTGTGGAAGAGAGCCTCTCTTTTTTTCGTGAGGGAAATTCCTCATGGATGCTTTGCCAGCTTCTACCGATTAAAAACCTCACGTAGCGCTGTGTCCTCACTGACTCTCGGCCGTGGTTTCCCGGTGTATTTGCCACAGATACTTAACGAAGCCCCCGTGCCCGGTAAGTATCTGTGACAACCGGTAGGAGAGAGCACGGTGTCTCCTCTCCAGTTGCTCGTAGAGAGCCTCCCTTAAATGTATTTATTGTTCTGATTTTAGTATTTGTTGTAATAGCAGGCAACAGAAAAACATCATCTGTGAATTTTTCAGTTGTCTGGCTACCACGGTACCTGAGATACGGCTTCATGACATACAGACAGACGAACAGCGAAGTCTAAGTAATAGGGTCCCGTTTTTACCAATTCTAATTTATTAGTAAGTAAAAACATATGCACTAAATAAATGAATGTATGAAATCAATAATGAATGAAACGGAGTTAATAAATTCCTGAATCTAGCTTTCGTCTTAGAAAACTATGTCCAGGGTTGTCTTGTGGTTTGAGACACGTTCTGTAATACTGCCATTTTTTTTTAAACTTGAGGGAAAATCCTCAATGATGCTATGCCGGACTCCTACCGACCAAAAAACCTCACATAACGCCCAGCAGCCTATGGTTGGGAACCCCGGGTAAGCCCTCGGAAGGATGTCCCAGGACCTGTAATAGGTTGCCCTTAGAAAAACAAACCAACTTTTACTCTCTTATTGCTTACAATACAGACATTGTAAGCCTATTGATACTTTATATTTAGGTTGTTTGTTGGTTTTTTCTTTGCCAAAATTACACCACCCGTTTGCCAGCCGTGGCGATATCTAATGAATTGGGGACCATCAACGACGTATATTCGTCACGCACGAACATTCCGGCTTTCAAAAACACCAGATCTATTATAAATTTCAAAAAGAATATAATAAGTTATCTGTGGTAGCATGCATAACGACAGTGAGGCAACTAGTCTTGCCATTTCGCAGTGTAACTACGAGTATAGATACTTTACCAAAGAATCTATAGTTTTTATATATCATTAGGGTCCCGGATTAGTCCGTTAATCCACCCCAAAAAATCCACCCCATGGGGTGGATAACCGGAATTACATGTTATGGTATGTCCGGAATTCCACCCAAGGGGTGGATTTCCGGATCTATTCATGATAAATAAAAAAGATCAAAAAACAAATGAAGATCGAAAAAACTAAAATAAGATCGGCAAAACAAATGAAGATCGCCAAAACAAATGACGGTCGGATAAACAAATGACGATCGAAAAGCAAATGAAGATCGGCAAAAGAAATGAAGATCGTTAAAACAAATGACGGTCGAATAAACAAATGACGATCGAAAAAACAAAGGAAGATCGGCAAAACAAATGAAGATCGTCAAAACAAATGACGGTCGAATAAACAAATGACGATCGAAAAAACAAAGGAAGATCGGCAAAACAAATGAAGATCGTCAAAACAAATGACGGTCGAATAAACAAATGACGATCGAAAAAACAAATGACGATCGGCAAAACAAATGAAGATCAAAAAAAGAAAATAGAATAAAATAAATAAATAAATATATAAAATAGAAGAAAATAATCTAGCTGCGATTGCCATTCAAAAAAATAGGTGCAAGCAATTCTCGATCTTATTAACATGCAAAATATTTATTTATTTTTTACATAGTCGTGATCAGTGATGTCTGTTATCGCCTAAAAGACCATTTTTAGAGAAGTGTCATTAAGGTCGAGATTGGCTTGCACCTATTTTTTTTAATGGCAATCGCAGCTAGATTACAAAATATGGCTGCAAATAATTTTTGACCATGAAAAAAAAACAAGGCTGAAAGCTCAAAAGTCAGAACTCAGAACTCAAAACCCAACACTCAAAACTGAAAGGAAAGCTCATACTTAAGTCTTTTCTTTTGTTTTATTGACCTGCATAATGCTTTATCGGTTTTCATTTGTTTTTCGATCTTCATTTATTTTTCCGATATCATTTGTTTTTTTGATTTGTTTTTTTTTTTTATTTATTTATTTAAAAGCAGGTTACACATTTTACAAAGTAAACATGTTGCCAAACTGCAAATGCAGCTTGTTGGCAAGCGTTTATCTGTCCTGTTATTGTCATTTGTTTATCTGTCCGTCGTTTATTTTGTCGATCTTCATTTGTTTATCCGACCGTCATTTGTTTTGTTGATCTTCATTTGTTTTGTCAATCTTCATTTGTTTATCCGACCGTCATTTGTTTTGTCGATCTTCATTTGTTTTGTCAATTTTCATTTGTTTATCCGACCGTCATTTGTTTTGTCAATCTTCATTTGTTTATCCGACCGTCATTTGTTTTGTCGATCTTCATTTGTTTTGTCAATCTTCATTTGTTTTTCCGACCGTCATTTGTTTTTTCGATCTTCATTTGTTTTTTTTTATTCGTTTGTTTTGTCGATCTCCATGTGCTTTGTCCATCTTCGAAATCCACCCATTTCATGGGTGGATTAACGGACTAATTAGATTAGTAATATACAACTCCGGAAATCCACCCCTTAGGCGGATTTTCGTGGGTGGATTATCGGACTACTTTGATTAATAATATATAATTCCGGAAATCCACCCAAGGGGTGGATTTTTATGGGTGGAGTAACGAACTAATCCCCTTCACAATCAACAACACCTTGGCTTGAAATATCCTTTCCCAAGTTCCTTTTGTTCGAAAGACAACCGAATCTTTTGAACATATTACAGACACCAATGCTAGTTAGCTTGTGACTACACGTGTACATATGTATTATTTTTAATTTATTCACATAACGTCAAAGAATCACGTATATTGAAATTGGGTTTTATTCCTACATACATCGAGAGTCCAAATGGATATTGTATACCTAATAGGTAAATAGGTATACGGTTTTACACAACTCAATATTCAATTATAACATCTAAGCCTTTGTTAAGCCTGAAATAACTGTGTATGAATCCGTATTACAAACCCTTCATAATATTGTATTGTAAAAGTCTGAATGTAAACTCAGGGTTAGGTTTCAATACCTACCTACGAATAGCCAATTGACAATATGTAAGAATTACTTATTACTAGATAAATCCGCACTGCTTCGGCCGCTAGAAACTTGTTACCCGTTCCCGTTTCCCATGGGAAATATTCCTGGGATTAAAAGTAGCCTATGTGTTATTCCAGGTTATTATCTATCCCTGTACTAAATTTTAGCTTAATCCGTTCAATCCTTAGAGCGTGATTGAGTAACAAACATCCAAATATCTATTAGTAGGATTAGTAGGATATCTGTCATAAAATACTATACATTGTAGCTAATTTTATAGTAAGCATACAACTGAAATGAATCCTTTGAACATAGACTGAATTTTTTTTTAACTTTAGGGAAAATACTTCATGGATGTTATGCCGGACTCCTACCGACTAAAAAATCTCACGTAACGCCCAACAGCCTACGGTTTGAAGCCCCGGGTAAGCCCTCGGAAGGATGTCCCAGGACTCAAAAGACAACTTGGTCCAGATGGGACTTCAACACGTGATTTTTGCCTATAATGAAAAAACCAAGTACTCTTTTTTTTCACTTTGCGATAAAATTTTATTTTAACCAAACTGAAAACTAGTATGGCCGATTGAGCCTGTAAAGTTACGAAACATAAACACACGCTCTCAAAAACAACATATAATTTAACCAACAAGTAAAAGTCCAACTACACATAACACTCTGGAGATTTAACTTAGTCCTACGAAATTAGTGCCACTAAATTCGAGGACATCGTCGCAAACCATTAACCGTTGAAAGCTAAACTTTCGTATCGCAGAGTTGAGCCAATTAGATATTTAGTTTAACTTCATTAACTCTAAGTGGATACTACTGAATTTCGGTGAACAAGTTGGATATATTCAGTCTGAACGTCTGTTTTCCGATTTATCTCCAATTTTCAGATGAGGATTCATACCTTGAAAAATAAAAGCCCTAGGTCTAAGGCGCCTTCAAATTAGAAGCTTGAAGAAGCGCTTCAGTGGCACCACCAAAAAAAAAAGTACTGCCAGTGGCGCGTCTGTGGCGCAGCAGACGCGCGTCAGTGGTGCTTCAGTAAATTCTAGTGATGTTCGTAAGTTACGTTTTTACGAAATGGATTCTGGTGAAGACGCGTTACTCTTGTTAATTTTATTAAAAGAAAACATAAAAGATATTAGAAAGCTTTTTTACCTTTATTTTGTTTAAATAATAATAGTAAAATTTACCAAATATGTCAATATGATGAACAAAAGTTTTTGGTATCGCGATATATTCTAGTCAGGAAAGTTTCCACCGCTTTTGTGGAGCAAGACTGACTTTGAATTAGGGTTGTATGTACTCATGTACCTACTGGACTGGGGCTTAGAGGACGAGGGCTTTGACTTTTGGACTTTTTATTAAAGAAATCATGTTTTAAGATTTTTTTGTCAAAGTCTGTCAAATATAATTATAAAAACATAAATTTAAAATCAGAGTACTTTCAATATTAACTATTGTCGCTTCCCTATACTTACAGAAATGCCGTGCGTGTGGCACGTTAGTGGCGCTGCAACTGCGCTTCTAAAAATTGTATGAAACTAGTGGTGGCGCGTCTTACGCACCACTGTGGCACTGCAGCGCTTCTTCATGCCTCTGATTTGAAGGCGCTCTAAGGGGCGTTAAACTTGGCATAGGCATTGGGGACAGTTTCCTTGAATATCAGAATTAAAGACTCCCTGAGAGAGGGGAAGGGAGAGACTTGATTGACTGAGCGAGCGGAGCGAATGAGATTCTCCGAATCGACAATATGGATAACTTTGCTTTTGTCCGTATGTCTGTGTGTATGTCAGCTCCGGTCTAAGGGACGCATTTCTGAACCGATTTTCACAAAACTTGGCATACATGTTATTTGATTTAAAATACAACTTTTGTCGAAAGCTTTTGCTTATAAGGGGTAAAATGGGGGTGAAAAGGGGTGAAGATTGTTGTCGCGCTATTTATGAACGGATCTTGAAGAGTTTTGACTGGAACATAAAGGACATTATGATGCCTCACCAGATTTTCTATTCTGGGCGCTCACGACGTTTGCTCTTCGCAGAAGCACGTAGTATCGTTTCTGCCCGTCTAAAAATCGTAGATGCTGGCTGGATCGCATTTAAAAATACTAAAACCATTTTGAGTACCTACGTTTCTAGTGTCTATTAATTTTGTAAATGATAATCGCAATTAAATTTTCCAATACCATTAATTATGTAGGTGATTTTCTAATAAAATAGGTATAGTCAAATTCTAACAGGCAAAGCCGCAACTGACCTCTAGTTACAATAAAAAAAAAGCCTACAAAGGTTATAAATCAAATATCGAATATGTAATAAATTGATTCTTCCAAACAGATAACTAACTACCGATAAGAAATGATCGGAAACGAAAAAAACGTTAACAAAATAGGTGAAATTACTTCGCATTTCCACGGAATTCTTGTTCCATCAGCCAATTGCGATAAATGAGCGAGTCTGATTGGAATCCGAGGGGATAAGATTTTTTGCTCCGTTCGAGGGTAGACGTCAATCTCGGGGAGCGGGAGATACCGCCGAAGCAATTTCCCGAACTCCAGACCATTTATCAGAATCCATTATCGCGTATTGACCGCCGGTGGAACGGTGATTATTTTTTTAGTTGTTATTATATTAAATGCTCAGTTTATGATAGGATTTATGTAAAGAAAAGGATTACCTAAGTACCTACCTATGTTTTCTTTTTGGAAATGGGGTAATGAAATAATGAGAACGGGATTAATGGGAGTTCGAAGTACCTACCTATGCTGTACTAAGTTTAAGCTATAAGTAGGCTAAATAAATTTTCTTTAATAATGATAGTAGTAAGTAGTTTTCTCTGTATGCTTTCCTTTGTAAACAATTTGTCAGAGATAATTTTTGAAAAGCAATTATATTGCTTACTCAATCATACATATTTAAAAACGGAAAATGAGTCGCTTTCGAGCTTTGAGCTAATTTTTTTTTTAGTTTTGAGCAGGATTCGTCGCCCCAATATGTATATGTATATGTTGAAAAAACCGGTCGGTTCGGAGTAGGGTTTCGGTAGCCGAGTGGTTAAAGCATTTTGCACAGTATGTGAGAAGACGCAGGTTTGAATCCTGCTCGAAACCAATTCTTTTTTCCATACTTAAAAATTAATGTGGGTAAAATGTTATGAGCTGTCTATCCTTCGAGAATGTTATTTATCTCCTTGAATCCCTGTAAAATTGTACTTTGTAACGCGTGGCTAGGTGGGTACATAATGCTATGTGTATAGACATCAAAAAATATCCAATCGACTTACCTTAATTTCCTTGGCTAGCTTATTATCCTTTCGAGGGCTTACCCGGAGCTCCCAACCATAGGCTGTTAGGTAGGATACGTGTGGTTTTTAGTCGGCAGGAGTCCGAATAGTATTTCTGTAGGATTTTCCTCACGTTAAATATATCTTTTTTCTAATCGTGTTTATAATGTAGCATCTAGTTCTAATTATTCTCCAATGAGTCGTAACGCCAGAGATTCGTTGTTTCCAATTTCACTAATGGAGCTAATCGCCGTTACTGTAATGGGCTATTTAATACTCGATGTTAACAATGTAGTATGTTTACCTTTGCAACCCATAACATAATGTTATTTGTAGTTGTTCATTTAAAAAAAGACAAAAAAATATTAAAAAAGTGTGTTTGTGTAACCTTTACGCGCGATTGAAGTAAAACTTCTTTGTCATTGACGGCATCAAATGTTATATTATTATAATATCATCCGTCAGAAAAAAAATCTGACTTACACCCTAGTCGCGCCTAAAGAAGTTTTACTTCAATAATGCATCCACGGATCAAAAAAAAGCAAAGTTTAACATGGATTTTTCATGACTGAAGAAAAAAAATTGTGTACAGTAAAGGATAAAATTTAAATACATTTTTCTTAAGTTTGTAGTTTTCTGGCACTTCACGCGATGTATACCTAATATCGGCAAATTATTACAGTTAAAATAACCTATAAAATACTATACCCATATCCTTGCTTGACGGACGCGTGTTTTGTATGGTCAAGGTCGTTAGCCCTATCAAAGGCCTTAAATAACCTCACATATACCTTTAAATAAATATAACTTTATTCTCTTTTACCTTTTCACATAGGAAGTGACCGTACTTTTCTCATGGTAATATCCGTGACCGATACTCGCGCCAAAAAATACCACAGCATAACATAAACGGCTTGACCTCATTTTAAATAATAAGAAAGGAGGTTTTAGGCAAATAGTAAAAAAGGTTACATTGAGTTTTATAGACTATTTTATTATAATGCTGTAAACTTTTCGCGTGAAACCATTTGCGGTAATCGTAAATAACCCAATCCTTCAGTGTACCTGACTTTGTGCGTAATAAATAGCTAATAAAACTGAGTTAGGTATCTACGCGAACTAAAAGCTTATTACGTGCCCTAACTAAATACTTTTTTTTATTATTAAATACCTAAACAAGATCATTTTTACGGCCCATCATAAAGGTACCTTGGATTACGGAGCTAGGGCTGTGTGCTTCAAGCTGTAATCCTCACATTTGAAATCTCAATGAAAACGAATTTTTACAACGCCAAAAATAGTCGTGAATATTTTTTTTTTATTTTCCCTACATTTCTATTGATGTACAGTCGTGTTGTACAAAATGTTAAAATAAAAAGTTTTTATTTTCACATAAAATCAACTCAAATTTATAATAGCTTCATACGACTATTTTATAACAATTTTTGGCACAAACTTTGAACCGAAATTCGCAGGCGTTCCGGAGAAATTTGAAGTTTTCAAAGGTTCAAGCCATAATCCTCACCAGGGTACCTTCATATCTCGGAAACCGCTTATGGACTATTTCTGAGATTTGGCAGGTCGTTACGACTATTTCAAGACTATTTTTTTGGAACCTATACCAATTCGATAGAATTTACCGTTTGCTTGCACCAGAGGTGAGGATTACAGCTTGACGTTCAAGCCATAATCCTCACTAACCTATAGCTATAACGCCGAAACTATAATACGACTTTTTTTTACATGTACGACTATTTGCGACTATTTCACGACTATTTTTTGGCGTTGTCAAATTCGTTTTCATTGAGATTTCAAATGTGAGGATTACGGCTTGAAGCACACCTAGGGCTGAGGATGCTTCCGGGATGTTGCTCAGAATCGTCGCCATAGTTTTCTGTCCTTTCAGTTGCTTGCAAACCTGTGGATTGGAATCCATTGATCCCATATTTGACAGTTTCATACCATTTTGTTGCCTTACGCTTCAACCAAATAGCCACTTTTCAAAAAGTCGTGGTAAACTGAAGAAAAAAATGCAACAAAGAAAACTTATATTAACTGCTTTGATCTGCGTAAAATAAATAAGTATACAGTACACAAACTGGCTTCCAATACGATTAAAAAAGTTCGAACCTTTCTACAAATCTTTTCGGCAATTTTAATTAAAGGACTGTCAATCTCTCAACCTACAGAGAGCCTCGTCAGCTCAAGAGGCCTCGACAATTTAATTACTTTGCAGTAGGTATCTCGTCGTTTAATTATAAACTAGGTACTGCAATTGTATCTTATATAGGGAAACGTCCTTTGAATCCAATTAAGTTATTCATGGGTTATCATAATTTGATCTTTTCTCCCTCTCCTGAAAAGATCTCACCTGAATAACACAAAAAAAATCTAATATACCTACCTATTATCGCAAAAATTGCAAGAAATTGTAGTTACCAGTCCTACATTCACAATGTTTTTTTTTTTCTTACTAATACAATTTTATTATAAATGCGAACGTTTGTAAGTGTAGATATGTGGATGTTTGTTGTTCTTTTACACTCTAACGGCTGAACCCTTCCCCCTCTTACAATCCTGGGTTCTTCAAGCGGAGCGTGAATAGGCACATCACATCATAGGACCGCCAACGTGAGGGCAGCTTTCTACAGTTTTACAGACTGGGACGGTGGCCCCCAATTGCCAGATATCGCTGTGATCTTTTATCTGAAGGCGGTATCATTTTGGCGAGCAAAATATTTAAAAAAAATAGAACTGATCTGGCTGAAATTTGGTACGGGATATATTTTAGTTTGGAATAACACAAAGGCTACTTTTTATTAAGGGAATAAGTTCCCACGGGAAGCGGAATCGGAATCAAATTTTACGTAGGCGAAGCTGCGGGCATCAGCTAGTAAGTTACTAAAGACTTAATATTTTTTTATGGCATTTTTTTTCTTATGTAAAATTCAAAAACCTTCCTTCAGTAGTTGGTATGTTTAACTAGGATGCGAGAAACATAGTATCAAAGATGAGAGCATTATGAAATAAGACTACTTCAATGGGTTTCGCCCAACAATGAGAGACCTGGGCACCGATTCTCGCTTCACACGACATGAATGCGTGGACGGAAATCGGCGGGTGACGCGTCGCCTGTCTCATATTTAGGAACGGCGAACATGAGACGGACGACGTTTCACCCGTAAATTTGCGTCCACGCATTCACGACGTGTGGTCGAGAATCGGCGCCCAGAACCACCACTCGAGCAGATAACACGTACAAGTAATCTTCGTAAAGTAAGTCTTCGTAAAGTAAGAATCAGATTACTCTTACGAATCAATCAAAAATTTTTGATCCTTCTCTAAAATATAGAAGCCTTGAAAACCAATAATGACATAATGGTTTTGAGTTGAGGTCTATTCCACGTCATATTTATCATCGAAAAATAAAATGAATAATAAATTCCGAAGAGTGTTTTTAAAGGCATTGTTAAAAGGATAATGTATTTGTGAAAACGGCTATATTATATTATGTTGACTGTCAAAGAAGAATCATAGATCGTAGAAAGAAGATCATAATAGTGTTACATTTATACCTAAAGAAAATACAATTAAAATTACCTATCATACAGAATTTGGCTTTACAAGTTTATGAGCAATTGAAAAAAAATGTCTTACTTCACTAACAACTTTTATATTTTCTTTTTAACTGAGCAGAGCTCTATCTATACTAATATTATAAAGAGGAAAGATTTGTTTTTTTGTTTGTTTGTTTGTTTGTAACGAATAGGCTCCGGAACTACTGCACCGATTTGAAAAATTCTTTCACCGTTGGAAAGCTACACTCTTTGCGGTAACATATATATTTTATTGCCGTATTCCCACGGGAACGGGAACTACGCGGGTGAAACCGCGTAACGTCCGCTAGTGTTAAATAATCTACTGAAGCACCCATTTCCAAGAAATGTTATATCTAGGAGTAGTTAAAATCATTTTTCTCTCGACATTTCCACACTGATAACATACAAAAAAGAGACAAAATTTTTCATTAGTATATTACAAAATAAGACACTTACCTTATGACAGTGCAAAAGAACTGTAAATAGTAGCTCTTCAGGGCGCTGGGACGATAAAATGAAAATGAGGGAGTGGGGGGGCCTCGTTAGCGAGCTGCAGCCCGCGATTGTCATCACCTTAGTATTTACCGCCTTTCACCGTTAAAATAGACTCTAAGACTTCACAGAAAAAGGTCAAAATCGCTTACACAGACACTTTTAAAAATATCGTTGGAACAAAGAACGCATAAAATTCTGCTATACAAAGGATTTTCAGGAACGTACAGACCAGAGACGTAATGTCTAATTAGATGATTCGTTTGCTGCTTCTGTGAGTGGTTGTGAAATTTAAAAGCTGTTAATGAATTTTGATGCTACTATCCTTTCATATAACTATTCGTCAATATCTACTGCTGAATGAATCTAAATTAACCCTTAAATTCATAGTGTAGAATTTAGACTACACAATATTCTGATGCCTGAATGTCATCCGCTTTTGTCTTAAAATTATTTTTTATTATTTCTTGTCTATCGAAAACAGGTCTATTTTTAAATATTTTATGTTTGCAGTACTGTTTTTAAGCTATTGCATAGCTTCTATCGCGGGCCTTGCGTGGAGACCGAATCTAGAAATTCTGTCACGAAAACGAATCACACTCTCGGCTACCTTCGGCCACGTTCGTGTATCTTTCAAACAATGTAGTAAACAAACAGATTGGATCTCGACTCTCCATAATTACTTACATTTAAATATCAATCCTGATCATATTCGTTTTAAGGAACCATAGTTAGATTTATGCGGCCATTTCGACACTAATTTACCTTTAGAATATAGAATAATTTCATGAAAAATACTTCGATGATAAAAATTTAAACCTGTCATTCTTGCTTGTCATTAAATTATTTTTTCTCAGTCTTGTTTTTCTTTGGCATAGTGTTGTTTAACGGTTGTACTCGCTTATTGATTTTGAAAAGAGGTTTAATCATTATCAGTTTGACAACAATTAGTTTAATAGTATAATAAATATATTTAATTTAGGGCGAGGCCGCATCTGCGGTTGCGGTTGTGACTGACAACCGCAGAACCGCTGATGAGGCCGCACTACGGTTGACTCCGCTCGACAGCACAGATAACTAATAGTACTAACGTAATGACAGTGTGACCGAATTAAGTATTTTAATACTTTTCTGGTAATTTTATTGACTTTTACGAATATAGGTAAATATGACTACGGTGACCACAATTCATCAGGTAGGGCCGTAAGCTTGTCTGTTATCTTAAACCTGAAACACATCCACTGATTTAGTATGAGTGGACCATGGATTCAGTGCAGTGGTTCCGGATTTAGTATGAGTGGACCATAGATTCGGTGCAGTGGTTCCGGACCATATCAAACAGTCTGTAGAGCAATCCAGCGGAGATCATTAGTATTATGTAACAGAAGACCGTCGTGGTCTGCTTGTTTGCACATTGAATGTGGTCTGCTCTGCACCAAATCCGAACACGTGGACGGCTGGGCCGGACCAACTGACCGATCAAGATACACCACTAGAAACCGACTTTCTCGTTGCCGTATTTTTTTCTGATTTGATTTGATACTAACGATCGGACTACTTGGATTTTCTTTTTCGGATATGTTTGCCTTTCTTGCGCGTGGTACTACCAGTGGTACTACTGGTAGTACCACGAGTAAAAAAATTACCCGTGGTACTACCAAGTGGTCCCAGTACTGGAACTACTTACTGAATGAAGATCGATAAAACAAATGAAGCTTGGTGAAAACAAGTGAAGATCGATAAAAACAAATGAAGATCGGTGAAAACAAATGAAGATCGGTAAAACAAATGAACGTCAATAAAACAAGCGAAGATCGCGAATACAAATGAAGATTGGTGAGAACAAGTAAAGATCGATAAAAACAAATGCACATCTATAAAAACAAATGAAGATCACTAAAAACAAATGAAGATCGGTGAGAACAAATGAAAATCGGTAAAACAAATGAAGATTGGTGAAAACAAGTGAAGATTGATAAAAACAAATGAATCGGTAAAATCAAATTAAGATCGGTAAAACCAATGAACGTCAGTAAAACAAGCGAAGATCGATAAAAACAAATGAAGATTGGGGAGAACAAGTAAAGGTCGATAAAAACAAATGCACATCTATAAAAACAAATGAAGATGGGTAAAACAAATGAAGATTGGTGAGAACAAGTCAAGGTCGGTGAATTCAAATAAAGATCGAAAAAACCAGATGAAGATGAATGTAAACAAATGAAAGTCTTGAAAAACAAGTAAAGATCATGAAAAACAAATGAAGATCTGTAAAACTAAACGAAGATCGATAAAACAAATAAAGATCGGTGCAAACGAATGATGATATTTTGTAAAACGTGTGATTTGCGCAATTGCAATTAGTATGTCCTATACATATTAGCATACAACTGTAAATGTCAGGTAGTGGCCTTGAAGGAGCCAATAGTAACTAATCAGCCTCATCTGTTTTCCCAGCGGATTTCACGAAAGCGTAGTCAAAGATTGTATTTTGAGTTGTTGTTGTTGTTGCTGTTGTTGTTGTTGTCTAAGATTGTCTTTGATGTATGTTTACAAATAAAGCGTTGTCAATGACAAATGAACTATACATAGATGCACGATTCAAACCTAAACGTGGTAGATCATGGCGCTCGATGTAAAGATAAAATGGTCATTTTAATATCAAAGACCTACACTTTTATTATGCAATCTAGATAATAAACAAGTTTGTATAAAGATTGAATTTGTGCACAAAAAGTCATGGAGGTAATAAACAGTTAAATAAAGGACCTCGTCCTTTTTAAAAGTTGGTTAGGAAGTAGAATAGTCATAAACAAAAACAACATCTAAACATAAATATAATGAAATGCTAAGGCTCTCTGGAGATTTTAAAATAAAGTACCAATAAGTAAAGATACATGAACTTAGTTCTTTTTTTGTATTTCCTGGGTGAAGATCCAGTAAGATATAAAAAAAGACAAGATATAAAAAAATCTGGCGACAATTTAAATAGAACCTACTGATTGATTGCAATTTTCTAGCATAAATGCCCTTGAAAAAGTAGATCTTTTTTAACAATTTTAATTTTTGCTTGTACCTATCTTCACTTGTTTTTTCCGACCTTCATTTGTTTTCACCTACCTTCATTTGTTTTCACACATCTTCACTTGTTTTTACAGACATTCATTTGTTTTACCGATCTTCATTTCTTTTCACAGATCTTCATTTGTTTTAACCGATCTTCATTTGTTTTAACCGATCTTCATTTATTTTTGATCCAGTAGTACCACGGGTAAAATTGAATTACCCGTGGTACTACTGGGACCACTTGGTAGTACCACGGGTAATTTTTTTACTCGTGGTACTACCAGTAGTACCACTGGTAGTACCAACTAATGGGTATACAGAATATATAAACTAATAACAACCGAACTAGTCAACAGAACAGGTGGGAGTAGACAGACATCACAGAGAATCCATTATAAAAACGGCTGCACGCGCGGTGTCTGCCTCTCTCGCTGCCTGCTGCCCTTCAGGTGATGTACCATACACCATCTGCGCGACATCACTGGGTCTGGTGGTCTAGGACTTGAAGAACCCTCTCGTGCTCGTTATATGTTGTACTTGTAATATATCGATTCGCTATATGAGAATAGACGCAGATAACTGCAGTATTACTTCAACCCTATTGTTCATATTTATCTCCTTGGTAAATATAATCATAATCATAATCATATAAATATACCTATACTTGGACCGAGATAGGTGGCTGATCCACCCCTCTCGTGCCACCCGTATACGTCGCCCGTGCAGGAAGCTGGCCAACCAGCGGCTAACTTAGTTATGGGACTCCAAAATAATATACGTACTAAACTAAGCCAGTACAAAAATTAAGTATAATCATTAATATAGTGTGTTTTCTATTCTATTCTAAATATTTGGTAGAAACTAAAAAACACGTTGTCGCAGACGTACTATATGCAGCAGACGCAGCTTAAGTTGGTTTAAGTACTCTGTGGTAAGCGGTTTAGAAATCAGTCGCGGTTAAAAACCGCAAGTGCGGCCGCTTGTACAGGGTTTCTTAGGTTTTAAATTTTTGAGGTTAGAAACCGCCGAGAAAAAACGCAAATGCGGCCTCGCACTTATTTAATAAAATATTAGACAAATTTTAAAATAAATTAATAACTATTTACAATATGAATAAATAAAACTAAACTAAATCTAAATAGGGCCCCCGTGGCATTGTGCCCAAAAGACTGGCAGCATTCCCCCTTTGAACGGCGATGCCTATTCGTTGAGAGAAATAACTGCCAGCCCTTAGGTCACCAGTTGACTCTACAAGACGCTTCTTCAAAATTTTAAAAAAATTATGTGCGTTGGGACCCCATGGACCTAGGGTCTCGACACCGACTGGAATAAAATTGTACGACGAGCCGAGACCCCTATACTTAATTATTTTTTTATATAAATAAATTATTTAAGAATGAACTTTAACTTTAAATAATTATAATCGGTAATCGTAAAACAGTACTGTGTGAGTTTGTATTGTTCTGAAGTTCTGCGAGGTTTTTCTATTATCTCTAATTAGGTATATCAACGACTTTGCTTCAAGTACTTTGGCTTTTGGACATTTTCTTTGCGATCTAATTAAAACTTTTTTATACATACTCATATAATTTCTTAGTATGCATACATACGGAGAATTTAAAACGGCAGTAACTGAGTGATTAAAACCAATGGAATATGAATCTGTGGAGGCAAATAAGAATCTGGAGGGTACAGATATTGTTCTTCTCCTACATCCAAATTTCCTCCGATGAGGAGTTCGATTCGTCAATCCTATCCTGGTTATCCGTAACTGTTGTACGTTAGGATTGAAGAATCGAGGATGGGTACCTCTGAAGAAAGCCAATAACACCAGGATATTTTATAATTATTTTAAAGTTTTTAGGTATATTCAACAAAAAAAACAAGCCTTGCCGTGTACCTGCGATACGTCTCGATGGCGCAGTACTGAAAAGTGTTGCAGAATTTAAGCAAAGACTTTTGGGTCTTTTGGGACTTTTGGGAATTTTGGGACTTTTGGGTCTTTTGGGACTTTTGGGACTTTTGGGACTTTTGGTACGACTTTTAAGTTCAAAAAGGCCAAAAGTCCAAAAGTCCAAAGTAAAAAGTCCAAAGTCCAAAGTCCAAGTCCAAAGTCCAAAAGTCCAAAATACCAAAGTCCAAAAGTCCAAAAGTCCAAAAGTAAAATAAGTATAAAAGTCCAAAGTACTTTTGGGAGTTTTGGGACTTTTGGGTCATTTGGGACTTTTGGGACTTTTGGTACGACTTTTAAGTTCAAAAAGTCCAAAAGTCCAAAAGCCCAAAAGTCCAACAGTCCAACAGTCCAAAAGTCCAAAATTCCAAAAGTTCAAAAGTCCAAAAGTCCAAAAGTCCAAAAGTCCAAAAGTCCAAAAGTCCAAAAATCCAAAAGTCCAAAAGTCCAAAAGTCCAAAAGTCCAAAAGTCCAAAAGTCCAAAAGTCCAAAAGTCCAAAAGTCCAAAAGTCCAAAAGTAAAAAAGTCCAAAAGTCCAAAAGTCCAAAAGTCCAAAAGTCCAAAAGTCCAAAAGTCCAAAAGTCCAAAAGTCCAAAAGTCCAAAAGTCCAAAAGTCCAAAAGTCCAAAAGTCCAAAAGTCCAAAAGTCCAAAAGTCCAAAAGTCCTAAAGTCCAATAGTCCAATAGTCCAAAAGTCCAACAGTCCAACAGTCCAAAAGTCCAACAGGCCAAAAGCCCAAATGTCGACAGTCAAGCAAGTAGGTAATTGGTACTTTACTTTGTTGAACATAGGCCTTAAAATCTTACTTATATATCTTACTAATATTATAAATGCGAAAGTTTGTGAGTGTGGATGTTTGTTACTCTTTCACGCTCAAACCGCTGAACGGATCCGGCTGAAATTAGGTACAGAGATACATTATAGTCTGGAATAACACATAGGCTACCTTTTATCCCGGTAATAACTTCCCGCGGGAACAAATTTTACGCGGGCGAAGCTGCGGGCATCAGCTAGTATTCTTATATAGAAATAATTATACTAGCATAGTTGATAAAAAATGCTATGTAATAGCTTTACCGCGGCAGTCCCCGAGTGCCACACGTCTTTTTTTATTTTGAACTTGAATTTGATTGCTAAAACTTTTTGGCGGACCGCGATTTGCAAAAGTTGTAATAATTCAATTTATTTAGTGAACATTTTTTTTTGAAAATTTCAAGGTAAGTTGTCATGTTTAATTTTTACTTTTATTCTTCAAAATGTTCAATATTGAGTGTAATTAGTAAAAGTTTCAATTGTATTAGGAATGACCACAAATCTTGGAAATTTTGTTCTGTAGGACTTATCCTACACTATGCATTCAGTACTAAGTAGAATATTGTATGAGATATTTGTAGTAGAGGTAGAAATTATATATTTCAGATGTCTAATTGTAGATGGACTGGTTTTGATGACCAAATAAGCTCCTACGTAGCTGTCTTCAATGACAATGAATCAGAAGATGGTGCTGTAAAAGATTTCAGTGAGGGAAATGATGAAGAGGAGCAGGTTTATTATAGGGACTGAGTGTCGAGTTTTGAATCTTTGAATCTCTTGGTACTGATGTAGACCATAGTGCAGAGGATCCCACCTGAGTGGCGTAGATCTCATGGGGCAGTTATATAGGAAAATATCACAAATTCATAAGAGTAGAAAGTAGTACATGCGATTGTTTCATGGCCTTGTAGACCACTAACGCTCAACAGTTTACGGTTCGGAGCCCCGGGCAAGCCCTCGGAAGGATGTACCAGGACTCCCAACAGACCTACGGCTACCACTGCGGCCTCGCCACCACTGTGAGTGGTTCTGGTGCAATCCCGCATCTTTAGGGGATTTCGGGTGTCATCCCGCTTCTTAGCGTGATGACACCCGAAAACGATGCGTGAATCCCTCACGTCACGCTGCCGTCATGGGCCTGCTTCTGTAAGGACGGTGAGCAGCCCCCTCACCGTCCTTAGGCCCTCGGTCATGGAGGCCGATAGTCTTGGGTGAGGACACGTCAGCGGCACCCTCGCCATCGCCAACTGCGGAGCTCGGGTGGGAGAGTCTACTCCCGCTCCCTTCCCGCCATCTCTTCCACAAGCATGGCCTGCTCCCAGAAAGAGGCGGCGCAGTCCTACTTACTCCCACTGGAGATCATGGCTCGCACTATGGTCTCGAGCGCAAGAGTGTCCACGTCCAGAACTTGGATGGATACCTTTCGTCTTGAAGTAGCTGAAACCTTATACTTTTTGAGAAAAAAAAACTAGGTAGACCCAGTCCTTCTTTAGAACAGGAAATACGGTGCTTTCCTAAAAAAGAAAGAACGGTGTTTCCCTGGTTTTTCCATCAGAAGATATTAGTTTAGATGAAAATTTTGCTTTTTCTGGCCATTTTTTTGATAAAAGTAACATGTAAAATGCCTGTGTTCTGGTTTTACCCAAACCATATGTGATTTTTTTTATATTTCTCTACCTTACATTGTGAGAAAAAACTGATTTAGGAAATACCATAATAAAATAATAAAACACGTAAGTAATCTAATTGTTTCAATTTTGAAGAAAACCACGCGACATATACACCTACTTACATACATATTTTTTTTAGTTGGAGTGCATAATGTAGGCTACATCCTACACAGAAAAAATGAGGGATTTAATGGACTAAACCTTCTTCGATATTTTTTTTATTATTTTTCCAGTAATTTCTGTACTCTTGAGATAATACGTATATTTTTTTCATTGAAAAATAAAAAATCATGCATTTAAGGGTTAACTAGAAAATGTATTGAAAATATTATTCGTGCCCTATCCCAACAGTTCACCATTCCGGAGATATTTTTTTAGAAAGAAATTGTCAAAGAGCATGATATATGAGGATAATAATAAAAATACTCTTGCCTTGCGACGCTCCGACGGTTTATGTAATAAAATTCACTTTTTGACTTCAACTCACTGTTTAGGTGGGCAAGAATTTACTGTTTAGACTTCTAGAGTGAAGCAAATACTCTGTAGTTTCAACTTTGAAGCGCATTTAATCATACTACCTTTCGTTGTCCTGAAAACTCTAACTACCTTATGTCAGTACTGATATGGTCTGGATCTGAATGAACGTGACTGAGAGTCAGGGTTCGAAAAAATCCGATTTTTATAATAAAAATCAAAAATCCGATTTTTTGATATCGATTTACCGATATACTCGTATATCGGATACATATCCAGACTACGAGAAAAATAGGCGAATTTCATTATAACACGGGGTTATACACTTAAAAATGAGAAATAAATTTGTAAAATAATATTAGGAAGTGTCAAATTACTACATTTTTATTAAAAAACCGGCCATGTGCGAGTCGGACTCGTGCACGGAAGCCTATAATTATACCAAATAATATTATACTCTAAGGAACGTGACATTTCCAGTTACGAGCGTGTTTATGTGCTTTAAAAGGCACGTTGAGCCTATTATCGCTGCTGCCAGTGACATATTGTGTCATAGGCAACTTGAAGATTTTCAACATCAGAAAGCCACAACCTGCCCCTGTTCGTTTCAACATGGCATTAGGGTCGGCAGCGTGAGTGTAACACCTAGTTGCAAACTTTAACAGGCCACGGTGGTCATTTTCAAAGTGTCAATATCTGGAATCAATATCTCAGTCGTATAAAACAAGAAGCCGTGAGACGGTCTCACCCGACTGCCCCTCTCTAAAACGTTTATTGCGAAAGTGAAAGTTCAATCCGATTGACCTTGTCATTTTTGTTTTATTTCAAACTTTGAACAGATGATTCACGTGACCTACTTTAATGCAACAGAGTCACAGACTACAGTCCCTTATTTTATAGAGAGGGGCTAAAACACAAAAACATCAGATACCTATAAATTTCATCCTGCGCTTTTAAAAAGAACTTCCCTTTCATTCAGACATTCGTGTGTGAGCCATGTTCGTACAGTTTAATCTGGTTCTAAAAGCCGCTATCTGTATGCCATCTGCCGTGAATGTGCTGAACGAGCGAGCACAAACACTGAGCCGGATATCTTCAGGTGTCGCGTCACACACACCCCTCGTGTATTCGTGTGTCGTCACTGTTTACTTGGAGCTACGAATGAATTCAATACGGCACTTTAACAGTTCATGTAACTTTGAGTGACGTTTTTGTTTCAATATTTTTTTAGTAAAATATTTCAGACACTAAATAGAGTGTTTACTTTTTCATATAAATTTTAGTAAGGTATAAAACAAGTGAGTCCCTGGACATCCTTCCGAGGGCTTACCCGGGGCTCCCAACCACAGGCTGTTGGGCGTTACGTGAGGTTTTTTAGTCGGTAAGAGTCCGGCATAATATCCTTTGAGGATTTTCCCTCTCGTAAAAAAAATTGTTTGAAACAACAGTAAATAAAGGTCCATGACTCGTCTGAACTAAGTCTTCAATTGGCTATTGTCAGCAGCTTACTCTGGGTTTGTTTTCCGATTTGTAGTGTTCGACTGTATGACTATTTTGTTTTGTCCTTAGACCTACCTTGAAAACCTATTTTAACATAGCTAAAATGAAAACAGTTATAACATACTCCTTGCTTAAAACTTAAAATAAATCTAGTTATTAGAAAAAGTTATTAAAATAAAACATCGGCGTATCCTTTAAATTCGTAGCCTTTGTATTTCACATATACGTCTGCAATGAAAGAGCTCTCTTGGGGCGAATGTCGGACCTTTTAATGGTAACTGCTCGGTCGTCGTGTTTCAATGGGAAATAAGAAAGGCGCAACTGCCAGTAGGCTACAAAGGTAGGGTCTCTTGTTTCACAGAAATAACATACATAGTTGAGCAGCTGCTAACATTGTGATAACGCAATGTTATGTTCTTAAGGATATGCACAACTACCCACAGCCTTTAGGTTTTAAAAAATAGCTTTCTGAAGCGCTCATAAACACACTTACCCAATGTTCTTTAAACCATCACTACGTTAAGTATCTTTCGTTATAGCTGGTCCTGGGATGGGTGACCAGTGTGACCACCTGCTTGTGAAGGGAATAAAAACGTGACAACATTGTATGCATTTAGTACAGAATGACTGGTCCCTCAAATCTGTCTGGTCAATTGACGAATGATGAAGTTTACCACTCCGAAACGAAGCTAACGGGGGAAAGTGAAAATAAAATCAAAACCCGCTCGTTTATCGTTTCTCAATGTGATCAGAGAACTGAGGATACCTTTAAATGGAAAATCTTGGCATTCTGACCAGCTCTAGTCTCTGGCTCTAGTGAAAGCTGCTTGTTGTTTGGATATCAATTACCTGGTCAAATTCGACCTTGGAGTACCTTTTCTGGTTTTGTAATTGCTGTCAAATCCTAGTTTACAGGAGTCACAGCAATGGAAGTGTCACCCGCTCTGGTCCCACTCAGTCTACTGTCCAATGTTTTATTACAAAAGTCCACGTGAGAATTGTTTTTCAAACCAGCTACTTTCACACTCGAAACCAACTATGGATTTAAACATTTTTTGTCACTTTTGACAATAATGAGAAAAAATACTTCATTTATATTTTGCTGCGCTTTATGGAAAGATACAATCTCAGTGGCAGGCAACATTATTTGCGTCACGGCTGGACAAAATATTTCATCAAAATGCAAAGCAGCACAATTTCCCTGCTGCAATGGGTCTGGGGATCGAGGTGCGGGGGACGTTCGAGAAGAACTGAATTAACTGGACGTTGAAAAACTGATAACTCGATTTGCATAACTCGTTCACACGGGGCATCGTCAGATAACCCAATTTGAGCAGACAGGTTCAACGAGTGGAAAAAATGAGGTTAGTTATTTCACGCCAGTTTTATTGCTTTATGGCAGAATTTCTAGACTTGCTAGGAATAAATAAGAACAGCATTTTACTAACCATAGGAAAGAGTATAATGCTTTTTTGATATGCGGGATTCCCTCGCGTGTCACCCTGCTGGGGTCTAACATAAAGAGAGACCCTATGTTGAAATCGGCTGGATTTAGTTTAACCACATGGTACCTACGCCTAGTTGAGAGTATGTGAGATTCTCACATAATCTACTCCAACAAAATAAATCATATTTGAGGATTCCTTTTTCTTCAAATTTTGGTGAGAGCGACAGCTTTCAGTGGCGTATAGTGAAGTGACAAAATGTGTCGTGTCGTTCTCTAACTACTAGGTATATATAATAATATGTATATGTATATGTAATAACACTGATGCATCACTTCAGCTCTGCCTGTGCTAGCTGGTAAAACATTATAGCAGAACAAGTGGTTTATTAGGAAACATATTTGTACACCATCTTTTGAGGTACTCTGTTCAAAAGTTAATTTAAATGGAAAACTTAAAACTATAAATTGGTTTTATTATACATATATTTTATTGCAATTAGTTGAAAAATAGCAGATTAGCTTGTAATTCAGCTCAGTGAAGCTATCACCCGCAGCCACCGCCTCATAAAACGAAGCTCGTAAACGCCACGGCTGGGGCACCCATTACGTTCACAGATGTTATCACAACATAAAACGCCCAAATTAAAACCTATAAAATATCGAGCCCCGAAATGATTTATACCATACACGTTTGTATAGCACCGACGGATTTCTACTTTCGTTATTGGATGTTGTAAAAAAGATTTTTCCGATTTTATCTCGCGAAGTAATCTCGATGACACGCGGTTTATGGATTTCGGGGAAATTAAACACGCCGCCCTCGTAATGCCATTATAAAAATTTATGCTTTTGCAGAAAGAAATGTTCAGGCAATTGGATACGAATTAGATTAATTAAAAGCAATAAATACTGGTTGAATTTATAGTCGTTTTGGAACGGAAAGGTTTAGGCCCAGTTTCGATAACAGAACCGATCGGCACTGTCAATTTGAAAATCAACAATAAAAAATTACGAAAATGTCAAAATCTACATCGTTTGCCAAAATCAAAACGAGAACACCTGGTTATTCCTTTAAATTTCACGAAATACGTTTACTACGATTTTCTACTACAATTTTTTATTCAATGTCTAACGTTCCAATCAGTAACAAGAGTCACCGCGCCGGGAAAATTCGACCAATCACAACGCATGAACGCATCGGTCCACGTGGACTCGTTGCCAAGTAACGTCGGTATGTACTCGACTAGTTACGTCTTGTAGGTAGGTAAATACGCTCGGCCGACCGCGCCGCCGACCGGCGACCGCGGCGCGCAGTTCGACTATAACTCGCACGCAGTATTGTCGTCGCGATCGACTTTTATTTGTGGTCGGAAATAAAACGATTAGTTTACACTCGAGAGTACGAATCTCGTGATGAATTACGCAGTGCGATAGTGGACGCCTTTGAAATAGTGAAAAGTGACAGAGACACATTGAATAAACTAAAAGACAATAGCCTAAAACGTGCCCGTTTGTGTATCGAACGTTCTGGACTCCATTTTGAGCAGTTGTTAAGGTACTGGGAAGTGTAAATAAACTGTGAATAGGTAGGTCTAGGTATTTAAGTTGATTATTTTGTAAATAGCTCCATTTTTTTAAATACGCCGGAAATACTCCCTATTTGTTCGTGTTTATTTTCATTATTATTACATAAACCTTATTAATTCACCGTAAAATAGAACAATATTAAAGTATTTCCGACGGTCCTAAGCCCGCGTAAAGTATGAAGGAGAAATTGGAGTCCTTTATTATTATCTAAGTACCTATTATTATCGAAACGATGCATTCGGCCAATGAACTGATCACATGGAGACACGCGCCGCGGCGTAGTAGGTACCTATGGGTTTCGGAGTTTCATTCATTGAAAAGTTCAATGAATAATCGAAGCGCTACTAATGTTTCAACTCGAACGAGTGATAAAGATTACATAGAAGTCATTTTTTTATTATAACCTGCACAGCTGTTTTGACACTCCGAAATGGTTCCATTATTGATTCCGAGTAACCCCCTCTCGGGTCCAGAACGACTATAAATTCAACCAGTATACATATTGAATGTTTAGCGGTATGTGTTGACAGAATGCAACACATTCTATACTGTATTTAAATAGCTTTGCACAAAAATGTAAACAAACACATTTGATCCTATATATCCATAGTTACTTGCAATAGAGTATTCACCCTGATTATATTCCAGTATCATATCATTCAGGATTCATACAGTGTTCTTAAAATCATTTCGACACCAAATAACTTCTTTATGTTAGTTTATTTAATATACCTACTCAGGATAGTAAAAAATTCAATGATTTGTCATACTATATTTTTCTACTCATGTCTTATCATATATCATGTCTTACACAACGATTGTCAAAACATGACATGTTTACATTATTGCCAAATCGGGCAGGATTGGACTATACCTAACATAAATGTGTCAAATAGGAGTTAAGTTTATCGAAGTACCTACATGGGCGTGGTACGGCATGGGCAAGACCGGGGACACAGCAGGCAGCAGCGGGTAGGTCGTAAGCTTGTTAGCCACCTTAGTGTTATTTAAAGCACTGTTTTGATATGATTTATAAATTATTATGTATCCTTTGCCAATAAGTACGTATAATATGTGTAAATAGAACATTAAAAAGTAAGGTCCGATAAAATTTTAAACTGATTAAAAACTCGGTTATGTTCACAAATAAACTGGCGGTTCCATTAACTTAATGACGTTACTTGCGCTGAGTTTCAATAATTTTAATGGAAATATGTTGTTGTTGTTTTCAATATTATATTTGTTACTTTTTTCTGTAAAATACATTCTCCCATGTACAAACTACTTTTATACAGTTTTCCAGAAATTATATGCTGTCAGCTTTCTTGGCACAAAGTATTCTGTACCTATATTTAATCAAGAAGGTTGCAGGGATTGACTGGATGCGCAAAGCGCAGGACCGTGTGTTGTAGCGAAATATGGGAGAGGCCTATGTCCAGCAATGGACTGCTATAGGTTAAATTGATATTTGATGGATTGATATTTAACATAAACAATAAATAATAGAATACTCCTAAGAAACAATTATAAAGCCACTGCACGGCGCTGAATGTATTTTGTGCTTAGGCAATGTTTTGCCGACGCTATAGGTCAGGCTTAATAAAATAAAAATATTGCCCTGGGATATTCTTCCCAGGACCCGAAAGTCCCGGAACTTCTGGCCGTAGACAGTTGTATGGCATCGTATGGTTTTAGTCGGTAGAAGTCTTTCATGAAGGCTATCCACATGTCAAAAAAGGGTGCGAAATAAGCATTAGGAATAACCCCCTGAATACATTCAGGTCAAAAACAGTCAAGTTGTATGATTTTTGGAGAGCTTTAAAGCATTTTGCTGAAGTAATGCCCTTCAATAGTTTCTTGATATAAATTAATGTTTTGGAGGCATTCATACAACCCCATCTAGATTAATCGAATATAAGTTTGTGCTATTGAATTTAGACAACTGATAAATATACTTATGGATTTCAAAGCCTATCTTATTATTTAAATACAAATGTATTTAAATAATATTCTCCCATAAACACATTCAAATTTGAAAGAACCTAAGTACCAAAAAGCAATTTAGCCATTTATCTAGTTCCGGGAATTAAACCAGTCCGATTTACCTCATCTCTGAATTTGAAGCACAGATTTGAATCACGCCAGACCAATATTCAGCGGAGCGACAAATCAGCACTTCGATATTGCCTCCATTTGAGCACCCACCTCAATATATGAAAATCTGATTTTTCATTGCTCCGCCCAAACGGCACGCGCGGTCCTCTACCGTTGGCAATATTTAATATTCACAAAATTCTGTAGGCATTGTGCTGTAAAATTTGTAAAGCCAACTCAATTAAACGAGCAATCACTGATTTTTAATCATTCGTTTTATTGTCAACATGAATCAATGTTAAATATAACTGCCACGGTGGCATAGTTATAAATACGACATATTTATGGTCGAATTTAGGAGGCTCCTCCATTTTGAACTTGATTAATCAAAGTTATATTAAAATGCAAAAGTTGGTGAGTGTGGATGTTTGTTACTCCTTCACACTTTAAGGACTCGACAGATCTAGTTTAAATTTGGTGCAGCGATAGATGTATAGCGATGGATAGACACAACTTACTTTTAATACTGGAAACAAACCTTGGGGCAAATTGAATCTAACCGTAACATTAGTGGTAAATGGTTCTGTAATTTGTCTTTTTCTTTTCTATATTTTATTTAATTTGTTTTGATTTTAAGTTGATGAGTGTTGCGTGCTTTTCTGCACTTATACCTAACAAATAGCAAAATGTGAAAACTTGTTATTGGCTCTCTGTTGTTAACCTGTGGAATTGTAAGACATAATAGCTGTAAGTTTTCCAAATCATAAATAAATAAATTAAAAAACAAAATTCCTTGCAGGAGAAAGTCACTGGCATCAGCTAGTATATAAAAATGAGTAAGTTGCCTTCATCTAACTGCCACCACAGTTACAGTGAAGTACATATCACATGATGAACGTTCATAAATATTCGCACAAATTTCACACTCGGGAGTCAAGCACAGTTTTTTATTGCGCAAAACCGTAGTAAACACATTCCTATAATAAATAAGCGCACACAGTAAAACTTTTTGCAGATACGCTGTGTACCTAGTTTTTGTTTTATTAAATTATTTTATACCTAGTATAAGAGTTGATGGGGATAATGCATGACTCTGTTTTTACGTGTGGAAATCCTACATGTTATGGTATGGATGCTATGCCGTACTCCTACCGACTAAAACCACAAGATGCCTTACAACTGTCTGTACTAACTGTCTGGTATTCCCAGGTAAGCCCTCGGAAGGATGTCCCAGGGCTCTCATCAGGCTTTGGCGACCGCTTCGGCCTCACCTATTAATTCATGATCTTGCTCTTGGAATTTCCGACAGTCCTACATTTATGACTGGGAAGTCATTAATGTCATATCTTAGTAATATTTGTGAGTGTGGATGTTTGTTACTCTTTCACGCTCGAACGGCTGAACTTATTTAGCTAAAATTTGGTACAGTGATACATTGTAGTCTGGAATAACACATAGGCTACTTTTTATCTCGGGAATAAGTTCCTACGAGAAGCGGGAACGGGAACAAATTTTACGCAGGCGAAGCTGCGGGCTAAAGCTAGTTACACAACAATGCAAACAGTGTTGGGAGTCCTAGGACATCCTTCCAAGGGCTTACCCGGGGCAACCAACCATAGGCTGTTGGGCATTACGTGAGGTTTTTTAGTCGGTAGGAGTCCGGCATAATATCCATAAGGATTTTCCCTAAAATTAAAAAAAAACACAAACAGTTTATTGTGTCATACAAATTAGGATTATAAATCAACGCTCACAAGGTATTTTTGGGTGCGTTTGGGTAATACCGATTGGTATTAACCAAACACACGCAAAGCTTTTGTACGGTGTGATTCTATTATTGATAGGATCCATACAAAGCTTTGCCGAACCACCGGCTTTGTGGGCCGTGGTATTAACTACACGAGTTTGTTTGAAAACGTCCATTCCTATTAAAGTTTAGCTGAAGGTATTATTTCTGTTACTTTGTTAGTAGGTACAAATCTTCTTAGCATATTAGAAAAGTTTTTGAACACACATGCCTAATAACAATTTTATTATTATATTCCGTTAAAAAGCTATCACAACGATATTTCTTTACTAACAAATTAAGAATGTAAGAAAGAAACATCATTTTCTTTGCGCATGATAGGCACAGCACAAGTTCAAACAAAACAAAAATACATTTGACTAAAAATAAAATTTAAACTCAAAACAGTAAAACTGTGGCTATGACTTATAGCTACTAAGAACCGTAACATTTTCTTACAAATAGACTCCTGGTTATCGAATCATTTCATAGTTTATTTCTTCTAATCTCTGTGGTAATATAGTGTACCACAGCTAAGTTCATTTAGGACATTTGTACAAGAAAATTTGTTTATTTATTTATTTCTGTACATACACACATGTAACATGAAATGGAAATAACAGAGAGAGTGAAGTACAAAAAATCTTAGCAGTCTTTTTTTTAACGTGAGGTAAAATCCTTCATGGATGCTATGCCGGACTCCTATCGACTAAAAAATCTTACGTAACGCCCAACAGCCTACGATTGGGAGCCCCGGGTAAGCCCTCGGAGGGATGTCCCATAGGACTCCCAAACAGCGACACTTGTCACAGTCTACACTTACTATTGTTATCATCTACAACTATATTTGGCATAGTCTACAACAACTCTAAGCACTCAATGCGAATGAGTTTCAACCTCATGATATTAATATCTTTCGGTATGGGGAGGTGCGTGCAAGAGCAGTTTTTTAAAGGTGGAAAAAGCTCAGAGGGCTGTTCTCAAGGTAAGCTTCTTCCTGCCTTTTCTGTATCCTACTAGGGATCTCTATCAGGTCTCGGATGTCCTAACAGTGCGCCAACTATTCATAGGAAATATTATTCTAAGGCAGCACTCGCTGCTCCCGTACAGCCCCTCCAACATTGCTTTGCAGAAAAGAAGGAAACACAAGGTTTGTCAAGTTGAAAATAGGTGGACGACGGCATTTTCTCGCAGATTCTTTGGTTTTTTGGGAGTTTATTTATACAATAAAGTAAATGAGAAACTCAATATTTACCAGTTAACAAAGTATAGGTGCAAAACAGTGGTTACCCGCTGGCTCAAGTCATTCAGCTATGAGGAAACTGAAAACTTGCTACATATTCCCTCGTAGACGGCGCGCACACACGAACTCACACACACACACACACACACACCACACACACACACACACACACACACACACACACACACACACACACACACACACACACACACACACACACACACACACACACACACACACACACACACACACACACAGATTCACGCACACAAAATCAATGAGTTACCTATTATGGCTATCACTGATACTAACCTACGCCAACTGTCCAGATTAGGAGAGGCTGGTAATCTGTCACACTGGTTTTCGTTACCTACTACAGATACCAGTCTCTCACGCAGAGTGAAATCTTGTAAAGTGTAACCTACCTTATGCTGTACTTTGTAATTATTGCTGTGTGAGAGAGAAAATAAAAAGCATTTGTATTTGTATTGTATTGTATCTAATATCCTTCATAGCTTTAGAATAGATAGATAAATTTGTAAAATTTTCATTCGAACTACCCCAAAACACAAAACAAGCTTCGAATAATTTAAAATATAATAACACGACCCCAACATTATATTTTAGTCCGTATGGACGACACAGTAATAAGCTTTCTAAAACCAGTCGTAAGTAGTAATCCAACTTTACATTGTATTAGTTATTGTATGTGTAGGTATTAGTTGGAATGGAAAATAGAGAACACTACATCATTTAAATTATTGCCGGTTGAATTATCTTATATTGGAAGGATAATGTAATATATTCGTAGCAAATGTAATGTTTTACTAATGGTAATTGGTAATATGTGGAAGGGCATTGTGTTGTTTTGGTCTGTATGTGTCTGGCAGACCATCCATGAGGAATTTCCCCACGATACTCACAGACTGGGTGTTTATCCTCACACTATGCGTCCGGAGCGTTCGAGCACGGTAGTGGGGCTTTCACCCGCGCACGTATAGCATGTGGAATGATTTCCCTGCCTCGGCTTTAGTATGGGGTTCTTTAAAGGGGTCTTACAAGGTTTTTACAGGGTCGGTAGCGCGAGTATAGTGCATCCGGTGTTGCAGGCGTCCATAGACTGCGGTGACCATCAGTACATCTGGTGGACTGTATGCTTATCTACCACCTCAGTGGTTTTAAAAAACGAGATTGTAATTGGCAACGCGAGGTTTAATTTATCGAACACATCGAAGCCCCGCTAGTTCAAGAAGTACCCCTACCTAACACCATTAGCTGCATGTTCTTCGCACCACGGTCAATCCCATGGAGCAAATATAAGAGAATCCTGACGGATGGGTGACAAGAGTGACAGGACAGGACACTTAGGCTGCCTACCTTGTCTGAAAAATAATCAACCCTATAGATTCCTAAGAGAATAAAATCCTAAAATAATGCTAGAATATCTAACTGTCAACTTCAAAAATAATAAAAAAAAAGACGTGTGGCACTCGGGGACTGCCGCGGTAAAGCTATTACATAGCATTTTTTATCAACTATGCTAGTATAATTATTTCTATACTAGCTGATGCCCGCAGCTTCGCCCGCGTAAAATTTGTTACCGCGGGAAGTTATTCCCGGGATAAAAGGTAGCCTATGTGTTATTCCAGACTATAATGTATCTCTGTACCAAATTTCAGCCCGATCCGTTCAGCGGTTTGAGCGTGAAAGAGTAACAAACATCCACACTCACAAACTTTCGCATTTATAATATTAGTAAGATAAGAATACTAGCTGATGCCCGCAGCTTCGCCCGCGTAAAATTTGTTACCGCGGGAAGTTATTCCCGGGATAAAAGGTAGCCTATGTGTTATTCCAGACTATAATGTATCTCTGTACCAAATTTCAGCCCGATCCGTTCAGCGGTTTGAGCGTGAAAGAGTAACAAACATCCACACTCACAAACTTTCGCATTTATAATATTAGTAAGATAAGAATACTAGCTGATGCCCGCAGCTTCGCCCGCGTAAAATTTGTTCCCGCGGGAAGTTATTCCCGGGATAAAAGGTAACCTATGTGTTATTCCAGACTATAACGTATCTCTGTACCAAATTTCAGCCCGATCCGTTCAGCGGATTGAGCGTGAAAGAGTAACAAACATCCACACTCACGAACTTTCGCATTTACATTATTATTGTATACTAGCTGATGCCCGCAGCTTCGCCCGCGTAAATTTTATTACCGTTACCGCTTCCCGTGGGAACTTATTCCCGGTATAAAAAGTAGCCTATGTGTTGTTCCAGACCATAATTTATCCCTGTACCAAGTTTCAGCGAGATCCGTTCAGCCGTTACAGCGTGAAAGAGTAACAAACATCCACACTCACAAACTTTCGCATTTATAATATTAGTAAGAAGTAAGATTTTAAGGCCCATGTTCAACAAAGTAAAGTACCAAGTACCTACTTGACTGTCGACATTTGGGCTATTGGACTTTTGGACTTTTGGATTGTTGGACTGTTGGACTTTTGGACTTTTGGACTATTGGACTATTGGACTTTTGGACTTTTGGACTTTTGGACTTTTGGACTTTTGGACTTTTGGACTTTGGAACTTTTGGACTTTTGGACTTTTGGACTGTTGGACTTTTGGACTTTTGGACTTTTGGACTTTTGGACTTTTGGACTTTTGGACTTTTGGATTTTTGGACTGTTGAACTTTTGGACTTTTGAACTTTTGGACTGTTGTACTGTTGGACTTTTGTACTTTTGGGCTTTTGGACTTTTGGACTTTTGGACTTTCGGACTTTCGGACTTTCGGACTTTCGGACTTTGGACTTTTGGACTTTTGGACTTTTGGACTTTTGGACTTTTGGACTTTTGGACTTTCGGACTTTTGTACTTTGGACTTTTTTACTTTTGTACTTTTGGACTTTTGGACTTAAGAACTTTTGGACTTGTGTGTGTGTCTGTGTGTGTGTGTGTGTGTGTGTGTCTCTCTGTGTGTGTGTGTGCGCGTGTGCGTGTGCGTGAGTGTGTGTGAGTGTGTGTGTGTGTGTGTGCGTGTGCGTGTGAGTGTGCGTGAGTGTGTGTGAGTGTGTGTGTGTGTGTGTGTGTGTGTGAGTGAGTGTGTGTGTGAGTGTGTGTGTGAGTGTGTGTGTGGGTGTGTGTGTGTGTGTGTGTTTGTTGCATGTATGTTTATGTGACTTGATTTTTGAGTGTGTGTGTGGGTGTGTGTGTGTGTGTGTTGCATTGGTTTTAATCACTCAGTTACTGCCGTTTTAAATTCTCCGTATGTATGCATACCTACTTAGAAATTATGTGAGTATATATAAAAAAGTTTTAATTAGATCGCAAAGAAAATGTCCAAAAGCCAAAGTACCTGCTTGAAGCAAAGTCATTGATATACCTAACTAGCTGACCCGCGCAACTTCGTTTGCGTAAGGGAGAGAGAGAGAAATATAAAGGTTCCCCGTCGCTTCTATTCTTATCGCGTGGTTTCCTGTCGCGTGTATTCTCGTTGTTTTGGCACATATTGGATTAGTTATCACAAATTGGATTTTCATTAAATGGTTATTGTAATTGTAAGCGAACCTAATTCGAAGATTGAGTAGCCAAATTAAACTCTTCTTAACTTCTTGAATTCCAGTAGGATAGAACGAAGATCATTAGTAGTTACCCTACGTAATGCCTACAAAATGATACAAAAAAAGACATTAAAATATATCAGCTTCGTTAAGAGATCCAAGAAACTTCTTAATTCAGATGTTATGATTGCGGAGCCCACAGAAACCACC
The DNA here is from genome assembly GCA_933228765.1 of Miltochrista miniata. Lineage (NCBI taxonomy): Eukaryota > Metazoa > Arthropoda > Insecta > Lepidoptera > Erebidae > Miltochrista > Miltochrista miniata. The sequence continues at coordinate 31,553,835 of OW121748.1, read as the reverse complement.
AGTAGTTTTTGCGTCCATCGCAGTCAAATAAGTACAACGCCAGATCCGCCATTTAGATTTTCTAGTAATTTTATAATACCTGGTGTAACTTACACAATCACGACGAATCAAATAACACCTTGTATTCCAAAATCCGACAAGCCGGTCAGGCTGTAGAACGTCCAAGAACAATTTTCAAGGTTTACATTTTAGCGCCAAAAGTCTGCTATCTAGATTTTTTAGAAATATTTATGTACCTGGTGTCACTTACACAAACACGACGAATCAAATGGCACCTCGCATGTCAAAATCCGTCAAGCCGTTCAGGCTGTAGGACGTGACAAAGAAATGGACATACATTCATACATACATAGGTACATACCTACATAGTCTCGAAAAAGGTGAGGTGGCTCCTTAATTCATACGGACACTACTAAAACTACTATACTACTACTACTGGTAAAGGGTAATAAAGCGGGAACGGGTACTGAATTTCCCGCGGGCGACGCCGCGAACATCACCTAGTTGGGACCATACGAGACGTTTCGACAGCGTTACACCTATCGTGGTCGCCTCGGGACCATACGAGACGTTTCGACAGCGTTACACCTATCGTGGTCGCCTCGGGACCATACGAGACGTTTCGACAGCGTTACATCTATCGTGGTCGCCTCGGGACCATACGAGACGTTTCGACAGGGTTACACCTATCGTGGTCGCCTCGGGACCATACGAGACGTTTCGACAGCGTTACACCTATCGTGGTCGCCTCGGGACCATACGAGACGTTTCGACAGCGTTACACCAATCGTGGTCGCCTCGGGACCATACGAGACGTTTCGACAGCATTACACCTATCGTGGTCGCCTCGGGACCATACGAGACGTTTCGACAGCGTTACACCTATCGTGGTCGCCTCGGGACCATACGAGACGTTTCGACAGCGTTACACCTATCGTGGTCGCCTCGGGACCATACGAGACGTTTCGACAGCGTTACACCTATCGTGGTCGCCTCGGGACCATACGAGACGTTTCGACAGGGTTACACATATCGTGGTCGCCTCGGGACCATACGAGACGTTTCGACAGGGTTACACCTTTCGTGGTCGCCTAAGGACCATACGAGACGTTTCGACAGCGTTACACCTATCGTGGTCGCCTCGGGACCATACGAGACGTTTCGACAGGGTTACACCTATCGTGGTCGCCTCGGGACCATACGAGACGTTTCGACAGGGTTACACCTATCGTGGTCGCCTCGGGACCATACGAGACGTTTCGACAGGGTTACACCTATCGTGGTCGCCTCGGGACCATACGCGACGTTTCGACAGCGTTACACCTATCGTGGTCGCCTCGGGACCATACGAGACGTTTCGACAGGGTTACACCTATCGTGGTCGCCTCGGGACCATACGAGACGTTTCGACAGCGTTACACCTATCGTGGTCGCCTCGGGACCATACGAGACGTTTCGACAGCGTTACACCTATCGTGGTCGCCTCGGGACCATACGAGACGTTTCGACAGGGTTACACCTATCGTGGTCGCCTCGGGACCATACGAGACGTTTCGACAGGGTTACACATATCGTGGTCCCGAGGCGACCACGATAGGTGTAACCCTTTCGAAACGTCGAGTAAAGTAAAGGTACCGAAACCTTTAATTAATAATAGAATAGTGCCACGCAATCATCAGATGGACCGTCTGCCATCTTAGAAGTATAATAAACCGGTCAAGTGCGGAGCGGAATACCGCACAGAGGGTTCTGTACAAAAAAAAAACAGCAAAACATAACGTTTGTTGGATGGGAGCCCCCCTTAATCCCCCCCTTCTTCTGACGTTAGTATTTGTTGTCATAGTGGCTACAGAAATATATCATCTTAAATTTAAGCTCTCTAGCTATCACCTTCCTGAGATAGCTCTTCTAGGTCCTCGGTCCATCTGGCGGGTAGACCAAGTCGCGATGCCCGCTTTAGAACTCGTTTGTTCCATCTGCCGTCGTCTGTAGTCTTCTGCAGATGTGGCCGCCCGCTGGCACTTTACAGTACTGTTTTTATATGTACTTATAGATATAATTCTGACTAAATAAATCAAAATACGTATTTACTTTGAGCGAAGTAAATCTATATTTTTGTAAAAATTTATACCTAATGTCTTTGTTAATTGGTTTAGAGAGCATTCTCAGCTCTTGCTAAGGAATTCAATATTAACTTCTTTCTTTCTGGATTGTGTAGGCCTTCAGACTTTTAAGCCTGAGGCAACCCGTATCTACTAATACAATTTCTCCTATTGTGACCAGACATTTACTGTAGTAGATTTCATCTGCTAAATGTTCATCTATAACGCCTCTGATCGTTTGTATTATCCCTGTATAAGTGTATATAATAAAAAAGTAAGCGAAGATATTAATAAATACTCTGTATTATTAGGATGAACCGCGTACACCTTACCTAGAACTGTTTTTTCATGATTCCCTAGCCAGCCATGTACAGGTTTTCATTCTCACAAATGTATTTATGACAAACAAAATATGAAGGCAATTCCGCATATTGAAGAGCAAAAATTAATAAAATATACAGTTTTAATAAAATTATTATTAGATTTTTTTGACATTTATCAAAAATTGCGACCATTTTTTTAAATCGAATTGAGCTGTCAAACATGACAATGTGTCAAAAAAAAATTTAAAAAGTACCGACTACGGAGTATTAATATGAACTATGAGGCAAATCCCCCCTAAAATATTTTTCAACCCCATTTTAACCATGTTATAAGATAAATTTCAATAAAATACAAAACACGTCTCCCATTAATTCAGTTAAAGATGTTTCATGCCAAATTTGAACAAGATCGAACCAAGAAATCACGTTGTCCCATACAAACTTTGCAACCCTTGTTCACCCCCTTAGGAGCTGAATTTTCAAAAATCCCTTCTTATTGCTCGCCTACGTCACATAAGGAGCATTTGCGCAAAATTTCATGGTTCTAGAACCAGCGGTTTAGGCTGTGCGTTGATCGTCAGTCAGTCAGTTCTTGTTTTTATATATATAGATTAGAGATAATAGAAAAACCTCGCAGAACTTCAGAACAATACACACTCACACAGTACTGTTTTACGATTACCGATTATAATTTTTTAAAGTTAAAGTTCATTTTTAAATAATTTATTATACTATTAAACTAGGTAATTGTTGTCAAACTGATTATGATTAAACCTCTTTTCATAATCAATAAGCGAGTATATGCCAAAGACAAACAAGACTGAGAAAAAATAATTTAATGACAAGCAAGAATGACAGGTTTAAATTTTTATCATTGAAGTATTTTTCATGAAATTATTCTATATTCTAAAGGTAAATTAGTGTCGAAATGGCGGCATAAATCTAACTATGGTTCCTTAAAACGAATATGATCAGGATTGATATTTAAATGTAAGTAATTATGGAGAGTCGAGATCCAATCTGTTTGTTTACTACATTGTTTGAATTTGTTGAATTCCACTATATTTGAAGTGTGAGATACACGAACGTGGCCGAAGGTAGCCGAGAGTGTGATTCGTTTTCGTGACAGAATTTCTGGATTCGGTCTCCACGCAAGGCCCGCGATAGAAGCTATGCAATAGCTTAAGAACTAGTGAATGTCACGCGGTTCCAACCGCGTAGCTCCCGTTCCAGTGGGAATACGGGAATAAAATGTAGCCTATGTTCACCGAGAAGAGTGTAGCTTCTCAACTCTTTCAAATCGGTCCAGTAGTTTCGGAGCCTATTTGATGCAAACAATCAAAAGTTTCCTGTTTATAATATTAGTATAGATAAATGATACTACCAATAGGTTTATAGTCATACTAAATTAAGCTTGTAGTCTCTTACCCTATTTCAAATTGCATAAGTACCTATATGGGTCAATATTTCAGTTTTGATATTTACACAAAGTACTTTGATGCAAAGAAAAATCTCAAATATAAGCGGTACGTTATTTAATTTCGACCTATAATATACAACGCAGCCTGTACAGCCTCATACATAGATATTCCTAAAAGCCATTTTATCTATACTTATAATAAATCTGTAGAAGTGAAAAATCTGTACATTCAAAATATCAATAAAATAAATAGCAGGGGGTGTTACTAGACCGACACCGAACCCAAAAAGGTGATTAAAAAAATTTTTGTCTGTCTGTCTGTTTGTTCAGGCATCATGCAAAAACTACCGGTTCGATTACGATGAAACTTAGTATAATTATTATTTAATAGCCAGGGCACCACACTGGGTACTTTTTATCTCGGAAAAGTATATAGAATTCAAAGCAAACTTAATTTTGCGATTTGATCCCTAGACCCGAAGTTATTATCAATTATGGCTTAAACGGTTAATGATACGATTATGAAACTAAGCATGAGCGTTGTTTGTTACAATTTGAAAAAAGTAATTTTACCATTTTTGCAAATTCCACATCCAAAGGTATAAAAAAGGAGGGTAAAGTTTGTATGGGACAACGTGATTCCTTGGTCCGATCTACATCATCTTGGCATATAGCATCATTAATATAATTGATGGAAGACTTGTTTCGTATTTTTTTGAAATTTATACTATAACGAGCTAAAAGGGGAATGTGAATTATTTTGGGGTGATTTTCACCGGATATCAATACTCCTTAAATACTCTTATTTTATACTTAAATTACTTTTTATTTTGACACATAATTTGTGAAAGCGTTGTCATAGTGGTTGTCATTTATGTTTTATGGTCTTACTTCAGACTTCAAAGAGATGGTTTTACTACAAAGCCATAAAGTTAAATAAAAAGCGCTATTTTGGTATAATATTAACCAAGTATGCTATAGGGAAGTTTTGTGTGACGAGAAAATACATTTGTGAAAAGAAGAAGACAATTCTAAAATGGCTAGCCAGAAAAAATGAAACCATCATGAAATGTTACAATCTACGCTCAATCCTTACGACAAAGATTGTCAGCAGACTGACCATGGAAGGCATGAACTTTATTCTACTTATAGTGCTGACTGCATTCTGTCAGGAAACAGACTCACTATATGTATAAGTCTTTGTAAAATACGGGAATGGCCTCTACGAAGACTACATTCGACAGGACTGAAAAGAGCCATTACAATGAACATGAACGCTCAGCGGATGAAATTTACATTGTTATTACGTTACCAGGTCTTGGTTGGACAATCTGTATTAGGAAGACATAGCCTGACAGTAGTTCGGTTTATTTAAACGTCGTAGGCTGGGACTACCTGAAGAAGGAACTAAGTTACGATGTCAATTGCTTAGAAGAGAAGTTGTGTCAAGCAGTAGTTTAGTCATTGAATTAAGAAATGTATTTAATAAATAAATTTACTTGGCACATACTCGCTTTTGGTTGACTTCATACTGACGCACAACTTTGTAGTACCATCTTTTAAATTACACGAAGAAAATGATGATAGTGCAATTAAAATAAGCACCAATGTCTGAGTAAAATATAAATCTGACTATAAAAACCATATATTATGCATTATGAATTTGTTAATCAGAAATCTATCTAACTAGGTACCTATTATCATAAATGCGAATGTTTGTGAGTGTGGATGTTTGTTACTCTTTTACGCTGTAACGGCTGAACGGATCTGGCTAAAATTTGGTGCCTACAGAGATATGTTATAGTCTAGGAACAAAATTTCACACAGGCGAAGCTGCAGGCCTCAGCTAGTATTTAATAAAAAATTAAATTAAAAATTTAAAAAACCCCCGACTCACAAAAAAAGAACAATAAAAAACCTGTAAAAAGTAAAAAAATTACTATTATATTATGTTTATTTTTAACTAACAGTTTGTCTCGTCGGGGACCGCTCACCTAATCATAACCTAACCGTACGTCTGTCTCTGTTTAGGTATAGAGCGGTCCCCGACGAGACAAACTGTTAGTTAAAAATGTGAATAGGTAAATAATATAGCTATCTATAATAATAATACAGGTTCAATACTTAGGGTAGATAGGTCATATTATAATAGTTATTTTTTTACTTTTTACAGGTTTTTTATTGTTCTTTTTTTGTGAATCGGGTGTTTTTTTAATTTTTAATTAAATTTTTTATTTTTTGCTTTTTATAGGAGTTTTTAATGTCAACAATGACGAAAAGTCTATCAACAATTATTCAGAGCTAATGCGAATTGCGCGGAGTGTGGTTCCAGAATTAGCAATACATTCCACTCCTCATATCTTTCGAATAGCTGAACCGATTTTCATAAAACTTGCGGTATCGTGATGTATAAGATATGACCTTTCTTTTGATACCCAACACGGGTATATTTGAACACATTAAATTTTTCATTACCACTTTCACCCCTCATAGCTTTGAAATGGCTTAACCGATTTTTATAAAACATAGCTAAGAACACTCTCCCCTAACTCATCAATGCCACAGACAGACTTACATACACACACACACACACACACACACACACACACACACACACACATACACACACACACACACACACGCACCCACACACACGTCAAACTTCACCACCCCTTCCGGGTTTCCGTCGGGGGTTAAAAAGGCCAATCTCATCAAAGACTGCCTGAAGATAATCCGTAAAAATAATATACCGAGATGCTTTCTGAAATTTCATATGTGTATGAAGACGAGTAATATTGACTACAAAAATTAATAAAATCCTATGCGAATATGTTTCAGTATTTATCATCATTTATCTTTCTCGCGGAGAAAAGTGTATTAAGCATCCACATTTCTCCATTTCCATGAAACAGATTACATGGGATAAGCGAGTTACTTCTCGATTTTACTTACTTACACGTAAACTCATTTATAATAATAACATATCACCTTTGTTACGAGGCTTTGGTGATTTAGTACCTACCTATATTTAAACACAAACAAATTATTCTTGAGTTTTTGTTCTTCGTAAGGACTCGTAAAAATAGGTACATAGGAGAATAGTTCAGAAGTATTTTTCAGCCTCCTATCTCTACCCCTACTCATATACACACTTTTAATCGTGGATTTAGGTATGACCAACTAGCGGACGTCACGCGGTTTCGCCGGCGAAGTTCCCGTTCCCGTGGGAATACGAGAGTAAAATATAGCTTATGTTCACCGCAAAGAGTGTAGCTTCCCAACAGTGAAAGAATTTTTCAAATCGGTCTTATAGTTCCGGAGCCTATTCGTTACAAACAAACAAACAAAAAAACAAATCTTTCTACTTTATAATATTAGTATAGATATAGATACGAGATGCGCATACCACAGACTTTGCGATAGAGTCTGCAGCGCACGAAGAGAGCGTTTGATCGTAATGATAGTAGTAAAATCATCTACCTACTCTGTTAATATGTTAGGCGCTCATTGGCCATTGCAGAGTTTTCACAGACTGTGTGCCACAGATAGACCATACGCAAATAATTAAACCATCTCCTCGTCAATGTGTCACGTCAACGTCACTTTGACATTATATTTTGTATCAGCATTTCGTTTTGTATCACAACGAAGCACGTATAATTAAACATCATCAATTCTTACTCGTTCTTACTCTATTGGAGCTTTAACAATATTTTCTTTTAATAGAATGCAAATGATCCTACTAATATTATAAATATATAAGTTTCTGAAGATGTTTAGATGTTTGTTACTCAATCACGCTCTAACGGCTGAATTGATCTGGCTAAATTTTAATACAAGGATAGAGTATAGTCTGAAATAACACATAGGCTACTTTTTATCTAGGGAAAATGTTCCCACGGGAAGCGGGAATGGGAACCAAACTTCACGCGGGCAAAGCCGCGCGCATCTGCTAGTATATTATATGCAAGCAGTGGTTATAAAAAAATGCGCAAAAAGATGTAAGCTCATTTCAGCACAACGCCATTTATACCAATATGGCCACACAGAAAAACTTCCTAAGACTACTTTTGAAGTAAAGTACCCCATACTGTAGTCGTTCGGGGAAGCAGGCATATAAATAATTATTAAGAATCCTATTCCAATTTTACGGCACAACTCCATATTTTAACGGATATTGAAATTACGCTCGCTGCGGGTTTCACGGTCGGGAATACTTTTCTTTCTTCGGTAATCTTGTGAGAATTTTTATATCGATGCATAAATATGAATAGAAGATAAACTAACAAAAATCATCTCTCTATCCAACTATACAAACTATTTTGAATTTAGATATTATTATTATCATTCTATGAGGACGCATCCTATAATGCGCTTTCTGTCTAAAATCCGGTGTAGGTACTAAATAAAACATTATACATAGAGAACGTCACCCACGTAATTCCTGTATCCTTCGGAATCATAATTCATAATTCTTTTTTTGCCTTAAATGGGGTGATACATAATGTGTTACATAATTTACTTAGAAGTATATAATATGTTAACAGAGCAAGCCCACTTAGCCATAATTAAATAGCATGCAAATTTTGTACAATTTAACTAAAATTACTTAACAATACCAATCAATATTTTCATAAAATTAGGACATACAAGTTCTTTACAACATGTTTCATAATCAATTACTTAATTTAACTCATTCTTAGAACAAATTTAAATACATTAAATAAAATATTAATAAAATTACAGAGTAATCAAGTCAGGGAATAAAAAACGCCTTTATGACCGGGGGATAGAATCCCAACAGTGAAATATGAGTTTTTTTTTTTTTATACCACTAAGGTGGCAGATAAGCATACGGCCCACCAGGAGGTCTGGTGGTCACCGCAGCCTATGAACGTTTGTAACACCAGAGGCGCCACACTCGCGCTGCCGACCCTGTAAAAACCTTCTTAGACCCCTTTTGAAGAACCCCATACTGTAGGCGTTTGGAAAAACCGAGGCAGGAAGATCATTCCACAACCTAAGCGTGCGCGGAAGAAATCCCCTATCGGATCTAACAGCAGATGCCATTGTACAGGCGGTAGAACACTCATAAGGAGGCAAAGTCTCTCCTGTCGCAAAGAGGTTCAACACCACCTGTCAATAAAGTATCGTTGACAACTCTCACAGCTCGCCTCTGCACCGAGCCAAATGGACGAAGCTGATATTCAGGTGCCCCCGCCCAGAGGTGACAGCAGTACTCCATGTGTGGCCGCACTTGCGACTTATAGAGAAGCAGTGTTTGCGCCGCAGTAAAGTACCACCGCGCCCTGTTGAGCACACCGAGCTTCTTGGACGCTAGCTTGGCCTTGTCCTCCAAATGACTGCGGAACTGAACGTCACTGGAGATGTCAACACCAAGAATCCCTATACTTTTAGAGATGGAAAGAGGTGTGCCCTGGAATTGTGGCGCTGCAGTAATTGGGGCTTTCGTAGCGGTGAGGAAACACGCCTGTGTCTTGGAGGGGTTGAACTGGACAAGATTTTGTCTACCCCAATCGGACACTCTAGTAAGAGTAGCCACGATTTCAGACACAAGCTGTTCACGACTTTCTTCCACTGCGTCCCGAGAGATACCGGGGCGGCCTGTGTAACAAGTGTCCCCCGTACTGTCGTCTGCATAACAATGAATGCCGTCAATAGACAACATGTCATTGATATGCAGCAGAAACAGAGTAGGGGACAACACTGAGCCTTGCGGTACTCCAGCGTTAATGGCCATGCAGTCAGAACAGCTGCCGTCGACAACAGCCCTGATGCTTCTACCGGCCAAAAAGCTGGACACCCATCCGCATAATCTTTCGGTCAGTCCGTAGGAGGGCAATTTATTAAGAAGACCACGGTGCCAGACCCGGTCAAAGGCTTTAGAAATGTCGAGGCTCACTGCTAGAGCCTCGCCCTTACTCTTGATAGCCGTCGCCCATCGGCGTGTAAGGCACACGAGAAGATCGCCCGTCGAGCGACCGTGACGGAAACCGTACTGCCGGTCACTGAGCAGGTCGTTTTCCTCAAGGTACCTCAGGAGCGGTGTATTATTTAAGCGCTCCATCACCTTAGACAATAGGGAAGTGACGGCTATAGGTCTGTAATTGGCCGGGTCGGTCCTATCACCCTTCTTGGGCACAGACAATTGCTCTCTTGCTGGCCCTCGAGGCGGCATTTAATTTGCGTTTCACCTCAGAGATGTTTGGATCTGAATTTGCACGAGTCGTGGTCCAGGCAATGTAGGCAGATTCTTTCAGCATCAAAGCTTCTCTGCAGAGCCGATTGAACCACGGTCGCTTTTTTGCTCCTACAGGGATCCAGCGGTTAGGAATGTAGCACTCCATGCCCTCCAAGATCCCCTCAGCGACTGCTGCAGCGCAGGAATCCAGATCGTCTGAGGCAAAACAAAGCCGCCTCCACGGGTACGACGTGAAGAACTCCCGCAGTCCATCCCAGTCTGCTGACTTATAGTGCCACACATGTCGCCACTCCTTGGGCCGAGGTGGTTCAGGCCTTGCGAGTGGCACATGCGCCCGAATGATACAGTGGTCCGATGATCCGAGCGGAGCATCCACTGAGACGTTGTATCCATCCGGACGCGTTGTCAGCAGGAGGTCCAGCAATGCACTATGCTCGTTCTCCTTGTCTGGTATCCTCGTATGGGATTTAACCAGTTGGGAGAACCCATAGGTCAGGGCAAATTCGTGTGCAGCTTTCCCCGCAAAGTCGGTCATCCGGGAGCCCAACCAGTCAACATGATGACCGTTGAAATCCCCCAGAATCACTATCTCCGCAGAGGGATACTGCTCAATCACCTTGTCAGTCGATTGTTGCAGGTGGTCAAAAAGGCGAACTGTGTCCGTGTTACCGCTGTGAGACCTGTACACGCACGCGTAGATCCGAGTGTGGCCCCCGTGATCCACGCGCGCCCATAACGTAGACAGGTCCCAGTCTTCAAGGCTTGTAAGCCGGCGACAGCAGACATCATCACGGACGTACATACATACCCCGGCTTTCGGCCTGAAGTTGTACTCAAGCTTATAGCCTGGGTACATTAAGTAAGATGTATCGCCCGGGCATGAGATCTGCGTCTCCGTCAAGAAAAGAAGAGTCGGCTTCGCAGTTTCGAGATGGTGGTGGACTACATTGAGGTTCTTATGCATACCTCTGATGTTGCAAAGGCCCATGTAAAGTGCGGACGACGATGCCGCTGTGTACACTCGTTCTCTTTTTCTTCTTCTAGCCATGTTGTTTTTTAGGAAAGGGGGGTTAGAAAAGTGAAGGGATGTATGTGTGCCGGTGGCGCAAGAGACTAAGTGAGACTCTAACTAACCAAAGGCAGACAGAGGTAGTGCGGTAGATTGGCACGGCGTACGGAAGGGCCCCCGGTCCCCCCCCCCCCCGATGCAGTGGCCACGTCCACTCCGGTATCCTCCTCCGGCACGACCACAACACCAGGGACTTTACACAGGCTGCTGGTTCAGCCTCCTGGGGCGGAGATTATGTAATCCCCAGGTTCGAGTTCCGTACAGCCTGCGGGCGGTCAGCGGTCAACCGTTTCACCGGGTCTCCCTGACCGCCGTACCAATATTCCGCGCCTCTATCCGCCAATGGAGACAGATTAAGCCTCTGGACTCACCGTCACCGGCACAGAGTCACCCCAATGAGCTCTGGAACCCTGCTAACCGACGGAGAACATAACCCAACCGGAGTCAGGCTACTATTACCACGGTCTTCTGCAGGGCGGAGGTACTGCCCCAGGCGGGGTGCTCACCGAACGGAGTACCGTTATGCCCTTCCTCCTAATGTGGGCTTTTTTGTTAATTCCTAAGATATTGAATCTTAGGGATCTGATTGAAGAAGCCACTACTGTACCCTCAGGGTGTAACGTTAGTTCCATGAGAACCAACGCATGACCCCTAAACCCCGAGGGGCAAAAAACGAGTATTTTTTAAGTCTTTCAGCAAATTTCAAGTTCATCTTAAATAAACAAAGCCAGAACATTATATTCGAAGCAATGCCCACGGACATTGAAAGTCGGAACGACATGAAATTGGAATGAACTTAGAGACTCATCAGCAAAGTGTGAACTACGGCCTTGGTCACACTGGGGCCAATTGAGAAAACTTTTTGGCAGAGTGAAAGTAGATAATGAAATCTAGCGTGTGTTTATTTGCCACCCGGAAATTTAGTCACTCTACTTATTTAATGCTGAAAAATATAACTTTTGTAAACAATTTCATCATTTTCAATGCAACTACTGCTCCCTCAAAGGTAATAATCCTGAGGTCCTGGGTACGGTTCCCGGGTCGGTCCAAATATTTGCATGATCTACAAATGTTTGTTTCGGAGTCTTTAGAAATATACAAATATGTCTATATTGTCTATCAGTCGTCAAAATCCCATAGCACAAGCTTAAACTTATTAGCTTAATTTAGCCTAGATGAAATTGTGTGAAAATATCTACAAATATTTATTTATTTTATTTTATTTCAAATAATATAACCCACTAAACTATTCAAGTCGCAAAAATAAAACCAATATGAATTCAATACAAAAAAAACAATTCCGCCTAAGGCAGTTAACTATGGAACTCTCTCAATTTTCGCCTCTTTATCAGTGTGAAATTAACCTAACTTGAAACGGTCACGATCTCGCCTTCACAGTCCCAAGTCTTTTACCTCCCCATGATTTAGTTATCACCCTAAAAATGGACGTCCCTTTGTAATGTTATACCGCAATACAAAATAGCCATTATGTGAGATTCACTAGTAAGATTCAAGTCGGTACTTTTCGGCTCTTCGTTGAAAAAAGTAATTTCTACCTATTAGAACTTGCATTGCAATTTTAAACAACAACAATCATGGCGTGTTCTCCTGGTGAATAGTATATGCCTTATATTAACTATAAGGCATATAGAGTTTATATCCTACTAATATTTTAGGTAATTGTTAAAGTTTGTGAAGATGTATGGATGTTTGTTACTCAATCATAGTATAACGGCTGAACGGATCTGGCATAAAGCTTGGTACAGGAATAGATTATAGTCTGGAATAACACATAGGCTACTTTTCTTACCAGGAAAAGGTTCCTATGCAAAGCGGGAAAGTGAATTTATTTCACGTGGACAAAGCCGCGAGAATCAGCTGGTATAAAAAATTCTACCTGCCTAAAGACGAACTAAGTTATCCAAATATGTTACTAATGGGCCAATTTCTTTTCAATTTAAATAATACATGCACAAAAGGCTATTTCAACAAGAGCTTTTAAAGCATTTTTTCAACAAAATCACCGGTGTTCTTAAATTAGTTTATCTGCCGATGCCCCTTATACTTATGTGCCCGTGCGAACGAGTTGTGAAGATTGTGTTATCAGTTTTTCCAACCATCACATAATTTAGTTTTTTCTTGAACGAAAGTTCGCCCCTCGCCTTGATCGACTGCAGCAACAACATTGTACTAATTTGCATTGTTACTAAACATAATCTATATATAGATTATAGTATAAAAAGAGTCTTCCAATAGGGACTTTCGAACGGATTTATATAGCATTTAAACATTCGATATCACGTGCAAATTTTAATAATAAAATTCGTGTTTTTCGGTTTTAGCCCCCTCTCCATAAAATAGAGTGCAGAGGGGCTTTAGCGTGACTTTGTCTGTAGTCTGTCACTCTGTCGCATTAAACTACGTCACTAGGTCACGTGGATCACCTGTTCAAAGTTTGAAATAAAACAAAAATGACAACGTCAATCGGAGTGAACTTTTACAGTAAACGTGTTAGAGAGTGGAAGTCGGGTAAGAACGATCTCACGGCTTCTTGTCATTTTGTACCACGCACTTCGTCCATATTACATCATCTCACGTAAATGGGCTCACGGGCTATACCTACATATAAGTCACAAACCATAGCGGCGGCCCTCAAAGTCAACGTAACCCATGCCATCGCTCAAGTTTAACCTGATTTATGCGCCAGAGTCATACAAAAAGGACATATCGAATGTGCTCCACCTAGAGAAACCGTAGCGGACATTCGAACGATGTCATGACGGAAAATAGAAAGAAACTTAAGGCGTTGACGCAGCGAAGAATATCTGTCAACCTCTATCTCGGTGAATGTTCCTAATAACCTAACCTAATCCCACCCACTCCTTTAAAACCCCTAACCGTGTGCCGAACAGAGGTGCCACTCCTACATAGTGGTTAATATTAGTAAAGCTCTGGCTAAATAAGGTACGAACGAGAAAAAAATATTTGTGCGTATTTCATCTATACGAGTCTTGTATGTGCGCGTATTTCGTCTACATGAGTCTTTAAAAAGTAATCGAAGTAACTACACATTTTTGTAACCGCTATCAAAGGAGCGCTCGGCCATTCTCTTCAATCACATTCGTTATATCTGAAGACAAGGATATCTACACCACGGATGCCTACACATATTGGTGAAACGTAATCAAGTATATTATATCAACGCTATGTCAATTTCCTCGAAAAGCCCGTAGAAGCCTGCCATGACACCTCGATTGGCTGTCAGTTACAGCAAACTACTGATCAAAGTTAATTTCATGAATGCAATTTCAAAATGGTTCCGCAATCTTAAGACATATAAGAGACCAATATGGTATCATTGGACAACCTGGGACCATATAGATAGTTTTAGTTGGTTCGAGTACCTACATAATGATTTCCACTTGTTACAAAAATAGAAAATTATGGTTCTTAACGCATAGTAATAATTATATATCTGTGTATTGAGTGCAGTCAGGGTGTGTGCGACGTGCGCGTGCTCTAATAAATTCGGCAATTTAGCTTTCATACTTAACCCTTAGCCACCTACCATAACTTTTTGTCACACAACCACCTACCATACGTCTATGAGACCCCTGAGTAAAATGGTTCTTTAGAGTAATATCTTGTTTATTGAAGTATATTTTTTAGTAAAAAATCAACTTAGGAAAGTATTAAACTCTTTAGTAAAGGTACAAGAGAATCATTTTTATAGGCATTTTGTCTTAATTACTATTAATCAACAATATCTGCTTAAAAACTAAGTCATTTGCTAAATGAGATCTATAAAAAATAATCACATGGATATGAACTTCTTTTATAATTTTTTACTGATTCAATAATCAACCATTGCAAAAAAAAGAAAATGGTGAAAATTAAATTAAATAGAAAAAAATTACAAGGCCTAAACTTATAGTTTTTCACGACAATTATTGCACAGCTTATTAGAAAATTCTCGGCAAATTGGTGATTTGCATTCGAAACTGATGTATTGTGGTTTGCACGGCACTGAGGGACACGGGGAAAAGGTACAGGAACGGACGAGTTCGCAAACGACTCGGTCGCCGATATATTTACGTTTTAAATATCTGCTGCGTCTGTGAGACGTATGGTAGGTGGTTAAGGGTTAAACTGTACTATTTTTATTGTATTTGCTCTTCGGCTATTCGGTATAAAAATATATTCATACAATTTTCGGAAACTATTAATTCGTTCAAAGGAATTAAGAGTTCCCCGAAAATAGAACATGAATATTTTTACAAAAGCTTTTAATACCATTTTTAATACGACCGGCTCATTTCATCTTAGCCAGATTATTTGAATCTTCTCGTAATTTAATTTCATCCTAAAGGTTTTTGTTAAAGATGGAGTCGACGTAAATGTAATCCTTAGAACTTGTGATTATTAAATTGATATCTTAGAAAATACTTGACAAATTACTTATCAAGCTATTGCCAACTCGTTGCTTTAACGGTGAGAGCACCATATTGATTAAAGCTTAGATAAACGAACTCATTTTCATTTCTGATTTCATGAAGGAGGTAAGTCGTATAATTATATCGTATGTCTAACAACATAGATGTATCCCATGCGAAGAATAACTTAAATTACGTCTTACTTCTTACTAATATTATAAAGGCGAAAGTTTGTGAGCGTGGATGTGTGGATGTTTGTTACTCTTTCACGCTCGAACGGCTAAACGGATCTAGTTGAAACTTGGTACAGGGATAGATTATAGTCTGGAATAACACATCGGCTTCTTTTTATCCTGGGAATAAGTTTCCACGAGAAGCTTGAACGAAGACAAATATTACGCGGGCGAAGCTGCGGGCATAAACTAGTTAAATAATATTGTATTAAAAACGGGATTTCGCGCGGCACTATTTTACTTTTAAATAAAGGTTGAGGGACCCAATCATTGGATCGAGCTACACAATCCGAAGATCCTGTCCACCGACCGCCACTACTACCCTAGGATGGGTCGGGAAGCAGTTGACATAAAGAAGCACAATAACTTCAACCGGGAAGACGGATATAAGCTCTCTACAGCGTGGAATCCGGTAATTGGTGACTTAAAGTCTCGGAACAGAATAGTGAACGCGTCCGCGGATACGGTCAGTGGTGTGTGCCGTGTGTTTCCAGATATTGACATTTTCGGGGGTACTTCGAATACTCCTGACACATAGCAGAATCTCCAGCCTACATGCATCAGTCGTCTCGGGACCACGATAGGTGTAACCCTATCCAAACGTCGGGGAACAAGAAGGTACCGAAAACCTTTATTTAATAGTAAAATAGTGCCGCGCGAAATCCCGTTTTTAATACAATATGAGTTCAACGCGTGTTAGTTTAAAACAAATAGTTAAATAATAATTGAAATGTCTTCCTTTTTAGGGTTTTTCTACCCAAAGGGTTTTTACCCTTTTTCTCGAGACCCTATTCATGGGACTTCGCCCTTTTGCCACCCATCCGTCTGTCTGTCAGTCCGTCACGAGGACAGCCTCGTTTCAAGCTTTTAAAAATTTCAGCTTTCTAGCTATCATGGTTCCTGAGATCTGTATCAGGAACCATGATAGCTAGAAAGCTGAAATTTTCACAGATAATGTATTTCTGTTGCCGCTATATCAGCAAATACTAGGCTTATATTTAGGCCTACATGACCGGAGCCTGAGTACGGTGAGAGCTGCTCACCGTCCTAATAGAACCGGGTCCAAGGCGACAGCGAGCGTGACGTAATAGTTACGCACACAGGCCACACGCTCCAAGAAACGGGATAACACCCGAGTAACCCCCAAAAGACGCAGGATAGCCCGGTACCCCCTAGATGAGGCCGCAGTGGTAGCCAAAGAAGAGTCCTGCATGGAATCCATGACGGATTTTCCTAGTGTTAAAATAAGGCTTAGGTTTATTTAACTAAGAAGCTCTCATAGGAGCGCAGACTCTGTGTAAGCTATTACCGCGTTAAGCAACTTAAGCTATATGGTTGGGGCTTCCCAGCCATATCGCAAAGACCATATTATATACACGTATTACACGGCAATGTAATATCATATTACGTGAGACGAAAATAAACGATGACAGTGGGCGTATAGTTCGTACCTACGCCCTTGTCTACCCTTATAGTAATAAAGACGATAATATGTATGTGTGTATAAATCTAATATTTAATTAGACACAAAGCCTTTCTTCCTAAATCCTGTATAAGAAATTCTTGAGAACTCCAATGAAAGGCAGTGGTTAATAATCGTGGTGGTTTCATACTATTCCTTGTTTTAGGGACTTTTCAAAATTTTCTTGTAATGCCGTCCCCAACGTTCATGCAAGTTTTCAGCTTGTTGGGAAGGTACGCAAAACGTTTGTATTGGCTAAAGTTACCGCGCTATAAAAGCTAAAAAAAGGGAACTCGGTATTTTATTCAGCTACTAATTGAATTTTACGATTCTTTAATAAATTACTACTTCCTTTCGTTTCGT
The DNA here is from genome assembly GCA_933228765.1 of Miltochrista miniata. Classification (NCBI taxonomy): domain Eukaryota; kingdom Metazoa; phylum Arthropoda; class Insecta; order Lepidoptera; family Erebidae; genus Miltochrista; species Miltochrista miniata. Next base: position 31,536,207 of record OW121748.1, on the reverse strand, counting down.
TATTTTAAAACTCAAAAATCGAAACAGCGGCGTATAAGCGGCTTAAGGTATCTATCAACTTTTCAATCTAGGTCAAAGAGTTTTTGTGTAGTATTTTCTTTTTATATAATTTAATTCAGGAAAGTGAATTAGGCTCAATATGATGTATTAGTTTTATATAAAGTCTAAGCTAACGCTTTCACATCAAATACGAAGCAAGAAACGTAATAATATAAAGAGATCTTAACTTGAATAGGTTAAAATATTATGGAGTCAACTCTGGTACGTATATGAAGTATAATTAGATGTACTTTAGAAGTTTTATTAAAAGTAACTAACTAAGAAGATTTGCTTGACTAAATTATAAAATCAAATTTGTGTGAACAATACTTCGGATCTATCGTTTATGATATTTTTCGCTTCGGGAAAGAAAGGTAGAATATTAATCCAGTTGTCTAAACTCAGTGTTAGAATCGTTGCCTGCAATAAAAATAATAAGTCGCTAAAGATTATGTATAATATTCATTTTATTATATCACTCAGGTGGCTCAAAAGCAAACGGCTAACCACATAAAAACATTTAGGCTCAGAATGTCCCTTTCCCAAAATCCCCTAATCCCCTGGTCCCTTGGGAACACAATGCCCCTTTCTCAAAACGTCACTTTCCAAAATCGAAAATGTTGGCCACTGTAATTTATTGACGTTTGCAACACCAGGGGCTCATCTCCTGCTAACCTTAAGGCTAAGGCCACACTGGGCCTAGCTAGTTGCTAAGAGCCAAGTTACTTGCTGAGAGACTTGGTACTATTGCATTGCTTGGTTCGTGTCTGAATAGTCCCGTGAGTTACTTGGCTCTTAGCACTAAGCGAGGCTCCTGTATTGTGACTTAAGCCTAACAGTCTATACGTATTATAGGTATGAATTTCTTACTCAAGTTACAATAAGCTACGCAAAACTTCACTCACTACTACTACAAGTATTTACTCAATAATAAAATTTAATTCAAGTCACCTTAGTATCTGCTCGATAAGAAAAGCTATGTGCGATGCCTCTATGCATGCCTTGCAGCAACCCAAATATGTCACCAGGCCCAAGAGTTTCGTGTGTGATCTCGGTGAAGTCAGCTCGGACCGATACTACCGATACCATGCCTGTAGCTACCCAATACATTTTTGCATCACTATCGCCAGCCACTATGATGTAATTCCCTATAAAATAAATTGATTTTAAATATTCTTACTGGCAATTAACTTATAATTGCGTAAAAAAATATATAAAAAGACCAGCGGACGTCACGCGGTTTTACCCGCGTAGCTCCCGTTCCCGTGGAAAGACGGGAATGAATCATTAGCCTATTTTACCCGGAGATAATTTAGCTTTCCAAAAATGAAAGAATTTTTAAAATTTGTCTAGTAGTTTTGGAGCACATTCGATGCAAACAAACTTACAAATATTTCCTCTTTATAATATAACTAGTGGACGTCACGCGTTTTCACCCGCGTAATTCCCATTCCCGTGGGAATACGGGAATAAAATATAGCCTATGTTCACCGCAAAGAGTGTAGCTTCCCAACAGTGAAAGTATTTTTCAAATCGGTCCAGTAGTTCCGGAGCCTATTCGTTACAAACAAACAAACAAAAAAACAAATTTTTTCCTCTTTATAATATTAGTATAGATTTAAAAACAAAAAATAATTTAATACATACACGATTTCTTAAGATAATAAAACAGTATTTACCTATATCAAATAGTAACTATAAATTGTACATTGTAAATCTACTATTATTCATTTTACAATTTATAGTTCTTTTAAAATTTTATCATTACTATCTAATCTACATTAGAAAATATACTAAAGTTTTTTTTGAAATAAATTTTAAATATTTGACAAGCTAACAAGTCAACATACACATTCTATTTAAGTAACGGGCTGTGTCAACAAGGGACACAATGTCGCAAGGGGCAGTTCAGACCCTTTGCTATGGATGAATATTTAATGAAAGATTCAAAGTAGTTTAGATTTGCTATCTTACACATTGTATTGTAATTAAAGTCTCGATGTCACTGAGCGAGTTAACAAGCTATAAGCCAGCGAGTTCGCGAGCAGTTGGAAACTTTTTTAACTATCCCATTATAAATCACTCGCTAGATTTGAAGTTTGTAAACTCACTTCGCGTCAATAAGGTTAGGTGTAAAAGTGATGTCATAAGATTTTGTTAAATGTGGAAAAAAGAATCGGTATTGATCAGGATTCGAACCTGCGTCTTTTCGCATACCGTGCCTATGCCTATTTTTTGTACGTGTGATTCTACATAGATGCTATGCCGGACTCCTACCGACTAAAACCACACGATGTCTGACCATTGTCTACGGCTGGGAGTCCAAGCAAGCCCTTGGAAGGATGTCCCAGGGTACCGTGGGCCCCCTTAACCAACTCGCCCACCGAAGCATATCACCTATGTATCCAGAATTCAGATATATCGTATATCTTTTATTCATATTTAAAATTTATGATTGAGTTAGCAAACTAATTGCTTTTCAAAAATAATCTTGATGTTTGGACAGGTTTCATTAAAAAACGAATGAATATAGGTGCAACAAATTTGTGCGAAAGTGCCGGTAGAAGGTGCCTACGTAGCCCAAAAACGTATGTGGCGCAGTCGGTAGTGATACCGCTTGCAGCGCTGGAGGTCGTGGGTTCGATTCCCACCGGAGACAAATATTTGTGTGACCCATAAATGTTTGTATCAAGAGCCTGGGTGTTTATATGTATAATATGTATGTATTTAAAAAGTATATAAGTATTAATATCCGTGGTCTGATACCCATAAAACAAGCAGGTTATTCCTAGCTTACTTTGGGATCAGATAGCGTTGTGTGAAATGTCCGTGAATATTAAGGGGAAAAATTTGTTAGGTTTCGAGTAGGTTTCGGTGGTAGAGTTGGTTAAGGAGTTTGCGAGAAGAAGCAGGTTCCAATCCTGCTCAAAACATTTTCTTTTTATCATATTTAAAATTTATGTTTGAATTATCAAATAGTTTTTAAAAAATTGATTGTCTTGATGTCATAAGAACTCCTAGTTTAGTGTACTGGGATCAAGATCTTCAAAGGGTTAGTCGACTTCATATGCAAGAGGTGCAAACTTCAGCTTAGACCGCAGGAAAGGTAGTCGAATTGAAATACCACTACGTCTCAGACTCATTAAAATAACGTAGCCCATCTGATGGATATCACTTTATGGGGATAGGTAAAGCCAGTATCCCGAAATGACTGAATGATGCCCAAGTTCAGCGGGTTTACCACTGTTGACCGAAATTCATTTGATCATTTGACGTGTGACCGAAACAACATTAGGCTGTTCTACTACTGATCGAATGAACAAGTGACCAAAAGAGTTTTTGTCGAACAAACATTTGGTATTTTTACTACTGATCGAATGAACGTTTGGTCGAAAAACAGTAGACTCAAGAATATTTTTACAAACAAAAGCGAAATAAGTAGAATTCGGTACTGGCACTCACCGGCCGCTGCCGCGGCACGCTCGCTTCGCTCGCTCGGCTCGTGCGTTGTGCTCGCAGTTCTAACCTAACCTAACCGAGCCATTTTCATTCAGCCTCTGTTAAAATATTCTCCAGTCAACTGTTTTTCGACCAAACGTTCATTCGATCAGTAGTAAAAATATCAAATGTTTGTTCGATAAAAACTCTTTAGGTCAATTGTGCATTCGATCAGTGGTAGAATGGCATAATGATTTTTCGGTCACACGTCAAATGATCAAATGAATTTCGATCAACAGTGGTAAACCGAAGTTCAGCGCTGAACTGAGACATGCTTAACATCGTTGTCATATATCAGCAAAAACAAGAGAAAATACTAAACATTAGAGTTCAGTATTCTTTCTTGTATTTTAATTGTTTTGAGCATCACTTCTAAACTCACCTGGAAAGAAGATAGTATAATCTAGAGCAACAGTTAACTGTCGCAGGAAGGCTTCCCCGGTGTCGGCAAATATATAACAGTTTCGTAAATGGTGGCCGAACATTGCAGTCATCAGGTCGCAGCAACGCACGTATGGAGTTTGTGATACCAAAACTGGCAGCTGTTGTGAACAATTAATATAAAGTTTCATTATAGGTACTACATGACTCAGCAAAGTGATGGATTGGGGAGTAATCAGCACCATGAAGTATAGTTGACTAAATGGCTTCACCAGTCACATTTGGTTTGACACACTTATTGTGTCCTGCTTATATGACGTGAATTATTAAGTACTATAAGTACAGGTATAAGTTTAGTGTCGAAGCAAACCAAAGCAAATTTTCGCTTATCAACAAAATATATTTCATAAATTTCTCAAGAACTGAGAATTGCGCTAGTGAGATTGTTACTAATGAAAGAGAAAATTGAATGAGCTTCGATGATAAAGAAAACTTATACAACCAATAACAACTAACTTATTTCAACTTAAGGAAACTTGTCTAATAAATACCTGCCGCCCGCGTTCTGTTACCCAGAGTTGTTTAGTATATTTCCAAAACTTCTCTATTTGGTAATCTATAACAATTAGATAGAAGAAATACGAAGTTAATAGGTATTTCACACAACATCAACTTAAGTTTCGCCGACGTTTTTCTCCACGTATGACTTGGTTGATACAAACAAACTTATGCCAGTATTCTAGAGACCAGCGCGATAAAAAGGCTTGACTAAGATAGGTATTATCCATCGTAAAAAAATCACTTTACGAGTACATAGTTCCTAAACAGATACCTGCTGTATGCAGGAAGTAGGGTTTAGAAGGATCTTTATTAACCTACTAGCTGATGCCCGCAGCTTCGCCCGCGATGGCGCTGTATGTGAAAAATGATTTTCCCGCTTTTCTGTTGAAATTTTTCCTGAATTTTCTTTGCTATAAACCTCACGGAGCCCGAGTCCTTTCCAACGAATGCAAAACTGTGGAAATCGGTTCGTGCGTTCTGGAGTTATAGCGTCAGGAAGGAAAACCCGACTTATTTTTATATAGTTACCACTCCCGCGATAAGTGAGAGGTTGACCCAAAAAGCTAGCTAAGCTAGCTTGTCATGGTAAAGGATGACTTTTTTGTTACTTGTAGATTACCAAAACCTAGACCATAGGTAGTGGTATGGTACCGCATGGTACCTATGGCAATACGCCTCGGGTGAGCATAGAGGAGGGCAAGATGCAGAAATTTAGAAGACCGTTCACGAGTGGAAGGAGAAAAGTAGGAAGCGGAGGGTTAGCACTAGGATGATGATTAGGTAGTATGACTACCTTGGCGGCCATTCGGTAGTGTAATCGCCCGACGCGCTGAGGTCCCGAGTTCGACTGGGTCGGTCCAAATATTTATGTGATTCACAAATGTTTGTTTCGGAGTTCGGGTGTTTTCTATGTATAATATTTATGTATTTCGAAATATATAAGTATGTCTATCAGTCGTCTATCCATCAGTCAGATCCCATAGCACAAGCTTATAGCTTAGTTTGGGCTAGATGATGTTGTGTAAAAATGTGCGAAAATAGGTATTGTTTTCACATAGAGAGCAACTTACTGGACAGTCCTTGATTCTTCAACATATCAATGAGTTCCTTCGTAACTTTTTCGTAGGCCGTCAATGCGTATTTAGTAGCATACGCCAGTTGTATAGAAGTAGCGACCACTATGGCCGCTAACATTTTACCGCATACGAGAGTGATTCCCAATATTGTCATAGGCAGAATATCCTCAATGAGGAACTCGTCTGACCCTGTTGTAGTCAGTTGAGCTACTACCACATAAAATGACGTCACGTAATCCCATTGACGGTGGGGTGATTCCCTGAGAAATGTATAAAGTACAGTGAATTGGAAAGTGAAGTTTTGACCACAAGTGTTAATTGAAAAAGAGTTTGGAAGTAAAAATGAAAATATCTTTATTCACTTAGGTCATAAAGTAACACTTACGAACGTCAACATTTTTGATTCTACATTAACATTTACTGCCAGATTCGCAACGCAATAGGTAGAAAATGTGAGGAAAAACATGGCAAGAAAACTCACGGCCACTCTTTTTAAATAGTCTAGCATAAAAATAGTTAAACTATCGTACTCATATTATATCAAGTTTAAATATATAAATTAATTATAACTCAAAATTTATAACTCAGATACATTTGTTAACATTTATGCTCCGCTGTCGTGATAAACATAATTATCCTCCTTCTTAATAACAGTTTTTTATGGTGAAAGAATTTGTCATAACTACATACCTACTTTCCAAGATTATAGTTACAAACAAACAAATTTTTCCTCTAAATAACATTAGTATATTATAGTCAAATATTACTAACGTATTAACAAGATGCATCTTAAGAGTCCGTATAAAGCTGATGGGCATAGAACCGATCATTGCAACGAGCCACATACACGCAAAGGTATGAATCATCAACACCACGACTATGATGGTCATCACGGCCTATGGAAATGTTTAGAATTAAGTTAAAACCTCAGCTGCTTGTCCAAACTATTAATATCATTAGTTTAACCCGATTTCTTCTTAGAGCAATTTGTAACAAGTAGGTATATGAAGTGAGTTTGTAATATGCGTGATCTGAAAATTTGTTTAACCTGATTTCTTCATAAAGCAATTTGTACCAAGTAGGTATTCGATGTGGGCTTATAATATGCGTAATTCTAGAGTCTATTAACATCTAGAGTCTACAAAAGTCCACAGAATTGAATTGAGACCAGAACTTCTTACATAAGTTATGATAGGCTGTATCTTGCACTAGTTTTCTGGTTTTAGAATTCTTTTTCTGTTCTATCTTGGCAGACCAATAGGTATAGGTCCGGGGGAAGATATGCATACGGCTCTCGTGAACGAAAGTGATCTCTTAATATTCAGACATTTGCAATACCAAAGGTGTTAATACACTCGCGCTGCCGACCCTTAAATAAATCTAATAATAATATAAGTAAAATTATCTAATCGACTATTATTATCGTACCTGTAAAGAGGTTAAGTTATTTGTAAGTTCTTTAGACGTAGTTCGATAGAACTCGAACAAATATTTGAGTCGGAACAATTTATTCGCTCGTAGATAATGTATAGCGCGAAGACTGCCAATTATTAAAACCCAGGTTATAATAATTGGCAGCCAATGGATGGTTTCAAGAATTGATTGGACACTGATTCCAAAAATAACCTGTCATGGAACTTATGTACCTTACAGTAAATCTGTTAAAAATTTGGGCATACATTTAGATGAAAGCTTGTCTTGGGGTACTCAATTACAGGAGCTGAGACGAAAAATATTCGCTGCATCGGGGTCCATGCGCAGATTGAGAAATTTGTTACCAACTACAACCAAAATTGCGCTTGTACAATCACTTCTTCTTCCTTTATTTGATTATGCCGATGCCAGCTATTTAGATCTCACCGTAGACCAACTAAACAAACTTGAGAGACTCCAGAATTATTGCATAAGATTCATATTTGGCTTACGTAAATATGATCACATCTCTGAATACCGCAAAAGACTCAAGTGGTTGCCTATCCGCCTTCGCCGGAATGCTCATATCCTCTCCATATTATACAGTATCCTTTTTAATCCTGTTACTCCTTTATACCTAAAAAAACGCTTTAGTTTCATGAATGTCGCCCACTCTAGAAGTTTACGGTCTTCGGAGAATTTGACATTAAGAATGCCTGCCCACACAACTAATTTTATGGACAATTCGTTCACTATCCAAGCAGTTCGCTTGTGGAATGCGTTGCCAGAGAATATCCGACGTGCACAATCGTTGCACACCTTCAAGGGACTAGTCAAAAACTATTATTTACGTGTCAATGACTGCATGTAGTCTGCTAGCAGGTCTCCTAAATACAATATTAAAGATTCTTGTATTTATTATAATGGGTATTAGTTTAGTATATGTATATATATATATATATATATTGTAATTGTAGTGTAGGTAAGCTTAAAACTGTATACTTACTTTTATGTGTGTAGTATGTATAAATAAGTATGTACAAATATATGTATATATTATAAATAAATGTTTCATATATTATTATTTGTAATGTAGGTACAGTAATGTACACCAAACTGCCCTAGAAAATTCACACCATACAATCTCCATAAAAAAGGTTGCCTGTAAGAGATTGCCTTGTGCGATAAGGCCGCCAATTGTTATGCCAATAAGTGTAATTTAAACTGTTTTGCTCAAATGTTATTTCTGGTGTACAATAAAGAGTTTTTTACTTACTTACTTACTTTACTATTCCTGGAAAATTAGTGTTAGTATAAGAGTAAATAGGGTTAACATGGCGAATGCATTCGCCAGGATTCTGTAATATACCGGTCATACTTACGGCATGCAAAAAGCGAAAAGCTCTAATGGAAAGTTTGCTATAATATCGCTCCAAATCCATAGTTTGTGCTTGAAATATCTCCGTCTACATTTTGGACCATCTATGATCAGTTCTCCGTGCCTGCTTACAAATCCCTGCAAACAAGATTAGCAGTGATGAATTTATACAATTACACAATTATGGGTCCCCAAGGGCCTCAACGGCTGAAAGTTAAAACTTATAATAATAATATTTGTGGACATTCACACACAACATCATCTAGCCCATATTAAGCTAATATTAGCTTGTGCTATGGGATCTAGACGACTGATATACCTACTTATATATTTCTAAATACATGCATATTATGCATAGAAAACACCCAAACTCCGAAACAAACATTTGTGGATCACACAAATATTTAGACCGACTCGGCAATCGAAACCACGATCTCCAACGCCGCAGGCGGTATCACTACTGACTACACCACAGAGGCAGTCAATCTCTCAATAGTCCTTTTGAAATAAGAAATCAGGAAATCTTAGGAAAATGTCTAAAGAAATGATACATTTACGTGTAAATAACAAGACACAGATATGTAATTGTATATATAAATACCTGATGAATTCTCAAGTAAACCTTGATATAAAAGTAAATATCACAGATCGCGTGTATCCAAAACAACACAAAGCAGTCATTGAGCGTGACTAAATCATACAGCTCTAGCACGTAGTAAAAGGTCACCATAAAACAAGTTGCGTAGCCATAACTCTGAAAGTAATAAGATTTAGTTATAATCCTTAATTTTGTTTATCACCGTATATAATTTTACAGCTCACTAGCAGACGTCTCGTGGATTCCCCGCTTAGTTCCCGTTCTCGTGGGAATACTGGTGTAGGTTATAGGCTATGTCGCTCGGGATGGTGTAGCTAGCTAACAGTGAAAAAACTTTTCAAATATGGTCAACAGTTTCGGAGTCTATACAAAGCAAACAAACAATCAAATCTTTCCTCTTTGTTTCGTACAGATACCCGCTAGCTGCTCTCAAGGATGTTACACTACGTTTGATATAAGATAGGTTTGTGGCATTTGCAGTTCCTACTCCGTTTCTCAAAACGCAAGTTAAACTATTGATCTCGGTTGGCTGTAAATCGTTGTCATGGACGAATTATGGGCGGGCGTAATGAGAGGCTTATAATAGTCCTCTGCCTATCAAAAGCGAAAATACCTATTAACTTTTATTTTAGTTATACCATGCCTTCATGAGACAACCTAAAAATAGAGCAAAGAGGGATTGAATTCTGAAGGCACGTGATGGTATATTGTGCCGAAAAAAGGAATAGATCTACGTCAAAAATATTTAACGTTGAGAGCTTATCAGAAGGAATAATTCCCACAAATGAAATGCGAACTTATACGTGAAAGAAAGGAAAAATATAGGTACTACATTATTCATCGTAGTCTTCCTCCAGTTTATAGTAATTTGCATACTTTATACAGTCGTACGAATGTGTAGCATACTGAATATATTGAGCGGTCACGTAAGAACATCCCTACTATCCCTACTTTCCTACTAATATTATAAATGCGAAAGTAACTATGTCTGTCTGTCCGTCTGTCTGTCTGTTACGCTTTCACGCCTAAACGACTGGAGCGATTAAGATGAAATTTGGTATAGGGATAGTTCGAGGCCCTGGGAAGGACATAGGCTACTTTTTAACCGACTGCGCAAAAGGAGGTTTATGATTTTACGATATAACGAATCTTACGCGATAACGACTCCTACACGGTCGAAGCCGCGGAGAACAGCTAGTATTTAATAAAAACAAAGTCATTCAATATCACACAACCCTACTCAAAGCAAACACCAATTATTTAGAAACTCGACCCCCCATCACAGACGGATATAGAATGAACTTCATTAGCAGGACTACACGGTGTCGGCTTACCTGAAATAAGCGAGTGCCGGGTCGTAACAGATTAGAGGCATCCGAGTAGCTCTGGAATGTCATTGTACTCGTTGATGATTTTGCTTGACTCAAACTTGTTGAAGATGTACTCATTGATAGGTGCCCTGTGAATTTGTAAAATGATATTTTGATTATTTCCTTGTAACGCTTTTGTGGAAAAAGATAAGGCTTTAAACATTTGTACATTTTAAGTAAGGAGTGATCTTTACGTAGGTTATAGGCAAGTATTTATTCATTGTTGTTTTTGGATATCGTGTTTGGTCAAGCTTGCTTCTAATTGAGAAATAATTTTCAAAATGTAATAAATTGCTTATTTTCAGCGTTTGTTGACTACAAAAAAGTTTATTTTCATTACAAAGTACAAGTTTTTTCGGAACAGTAAGTTGTCACCTCTCATGTCGTTAACATTTGAGGATGCCGTGAGGCGAAACTGGTCCGGTCAGGTATATAAATTAATCTTGTGGAACAGTACAAGCGGTGCTTTAAATGTCCAGCCAGTTCCACCAAGTGACATTAACCAACAGTATAAATAACATAGTTTAGAGCAGTTTCTTACATTAATTACATAGAAACTTCACATACCTGACATATCACCTTTACTAGAATTGCTTCTGGTTGTACTGCCTGATTCCAAAGATATCAATTCATCGCATGAACCATCTTCTGTAAAGGGTTAATAAGACTTAACCACCACATGGCCGTGATGTGCTAGAGTACCTTTACATTTAGTATTTCTAGAATACAGTTCTAGAATTTTGTAGGTTTGTCACTTTTAATAGGTAAAGAGCAAGGGTTTTTATCGCTCCCATAATATTATACTATCATCTTTGATTTCGATCGTCTAAATAATAGTCGGTTGGTACCCGTTGAGTTTTCTAGACTTCCTTCAGAAAGTATGGGTTCTAAGGACGCAGTTCTAAGGACACCGCTCGAATCTAACACTCGTTATTTCCGACAAAGTACATTATTCGTGACAGTCTGCGATCGTGACAAATTGCGTCAAGGTGACATAACGCGAACGTGACATAATGCGCCGGGAGGATTCATCGTCACAGTTGACTGATGTAAAATAAAGCGCGCGGTCATACTCACACAAGCTATAAAAATTAAATTTGACATCATGAACTCAACTTCTGACTGTCTACGCCTGGCGGTTAGTAAAGCTACCTATGATTCGACGTCTCATTGTACAGGTACACAAAGTGGTAAATTATTCCATTTAAAATTATGAACAACGTCATTAATTAGAAGGTTCTTGCAGAGTCTACCAGAGCAAGTGTAGCGCCTCTGACCGGGGGGGCAGAGGACAGTGAGAGGGTTACTCACCGCCCTTACAGAAGCAGGCGCGTGATGTGAGGTATTCACGAACCCTAGTCCCCCCCCCCCTCCGCCCTCCTTAGAAGCAGGACACCGACACCTCCCAAAGACGCGGGATAGCACCCGAACCACCCCCCTAGGCGAGGCCACAGTGGTGGCCGTGGGGCTATTTGGAGTCCTGGGACATCCTTCCGAGGGCTTACCCGGGGCTCCCAACCATAGGCTGTTGGGCGTTACGTGAGGTTTTTTAGTCGGTAGGAGTCCGGCATAGCATCCATGATGATTTTCCCTCACGTTAAAATAAAAGTGTAGCACCTCTGGTGTTGCAAACGTTCATAGGCTACGGTGACCACAGTCCATCAAATGGGGCCGGAAGCTTGTCTGTCACCATAGTAGTATACATAACGTCGTTTAGCTTTACCTGAGGAAGTATCGTCATTAGTATCCATGGTGATCGGTAAAATATAATCTCTAGACGTATCAAATGCTTTATTCAGTGGCTCCTGGATCTTGGGATAATATTTGACTAGGTTGAAGAACGTGACGCTAGGAATTACTAGCAAATCTAGACTGCGACTAGCGCATATCGTTACTTCAGAACATGATATTGGTTGCTGAAAATAGGAGAAAAATTTCTGTTTTGTTGAACAATATCTGTTGAGAGAAACTTATTTCATTACTGTATTGAATTTCATTGGAATAGAACTTTTACTATACTTCCGTTGAAAAATGTAGTTAACTACATTAACTAAATAAAAGCATAATAAACCGTCCAACTGCGAGTAGGACTCGCCCATGAAGGATTCCGTAGCAGCAAGTACCATAATATAAAAGTTCATGTAGTTTCTTGTAACTTTGATTGATGTTTTAACGCGTTCGCTGTGGTAGTGATTTTTCTAAGCGAAAATTGCGCTTTATGACGTATTAAAAAAATTAACAGCATAGGCCTTATAGTTTCGGAGAAAAATGGCTGTGACATACGGACGGACAAACAGACAAATGGACAGAAAGACTTGACGAATCTATAAGGGTTCCGTTTTTTGCCATTTGGCTACGGAACCCTAAAAAGGAACTAAGTTAAAACTTAAAAACCAAAAATAAATGAGTTAACTGTCTACCACGAACGAGGTTCGCTGCCCCAAACAGTGTGACCATTTTTCCTATGTGTGAAAATTCACATAGAGGTATTGCCTGCCCCATGAACCCATCCGCGTGGACGAGATGGCAGATGTAATCCGATTTATGCTATTAGCTTCTTCATAGTTGGTGGAACTTATCAAACCTCTGTTGGGACGTGAATTAGAAGAGTGTAGGGAACCCTTTAGATATTCTATTCTGTTTACCTATTTAGTACTCGTAAAGTGGACAGTTATAAGATCACACTTACCCCAGCGAAATTACCAAACATTCCTCCTGGACCCATGCATGTAATCATTTCGTTGTATGAAGTTAAAACATCTACCTAAAATGTTAATAAAATAATAATTTACTGATAACTAGATAAGCTAATTAACACGAGAACATCAACACAGATAGCATCATCTTCTTTTAAAAGAATATCGTAAAAACTCCTCTTTTAAGATCATTTAAAAACCAACTCAGGACCAAGTAATATTAGAGAGATGGTTTTCCTTCCAAAATCAATGCCCTCAGAAATACTGGTTTTAGTTAAAAGGTATAAAAATATAAATAAGCAGTAAGAAGCTTAGGAATTGATTGCACCTCAATTCCATTTGTCTATCTGTGAGATGTCTGTGGAAGTCACATCTCATTAGGGACATTTGTAAGTGATTTTGATCTTCTTCATTCCGAGTACAATCTAATATAACAAGCCAATGTAGGCCAAGATACTTTTAAAATAAGATTCATACACCATTATTGAAAATATCTTATTGAAATGAAAGCCTGCCGATATCAATGATTTCTTAAAGTAAATATTGCCATATTTATTTAAAAAAGGGCAGGTCGGAATAATCCAAAATCCTTTCTTACTCTTCCTGCTCAATGAGCCGGCATGTCTCGAGAATATTTATACAATACTTGCTTACCTTACTTTGAATGATATTTGACTTGATAGATTGGCTACAGACCCTTGCTGTCGGGAGTATAATATATATGTTGGAATATCAATAAGGTATCTATAAACCTTCTCAATACCATGGATTTAATGAAATATTGACCCATACACGAATATGTACCTTTGACAAAGAATTTATAGTAGGTACCTACCTAACTGGTTACTACGCAATCAAATCAATTCTTTTCATTGATGATTTTTATTTTCAAACTAATAGTAACTTATTTAAAAGAACCATTAATACTAAAAACTTACCTTTCCCCTATAAATAATGAAGATATAAGATTGTACATCTCTGCACTGAATAACGGTGTCACCCTTGAGGAAGTACATTTCACTCAGGTGCTGCGTGATGACCCTGATGAAGGATCTCTCAACTTTACCAAACAATGGTACCTCACGAAGGGCGCGCTCGTACATAAACACTAACGTATCTTCCATTAGAGCTGAGTTTAGACGACGGCATATTCTCTACAAAGACCAAAACACATACCTATCTGAACAGATTACATATAACTGGCACACCACAAATCCAAAATTGAAGTCTAGATACAGTATTCGCATAGTGGCAACGGTCAACCGAGAGCTGCTTGCCAACTGCAAGGAGGTTAACATGTCACCAATAGGCAGTAATAATAAAAATATTAACGCATGGCAACTGAATTCATATTGCAATTTTCTGTTTAGGAGCTTTCGTAGCGTAGAGCTTAATGTACTCGTATCTATCTTATGAATACCTGTATAATAATAAGACTCGCCGATAACTTTACACTCGAGAATTATCTACTCGGAAAAGCTACGGTGCATGGGAACTGTGTCGTATTTTTAACTTTTCCTACCCGTTGTTGGCGTGAAGTTTTTGAAATCTTCTAAACGTTTATCTGGACTGCATCTAAAGCCATTGCCGAAGTACCTAATGGTACGTTTACACGCTTGTCAAGCCTTGGCAAGCCTCGACAATCACAAGCGTGTAAAGAAGGCGTTTGGCTTGGCTTGCGTGAGTTTGTCGGCGCTTGCTGCCGATCCAGTCGAGTGTCGGTTTTTTGACGCAGATCAAAGGGTGTTTGCGGCAAACGTTTGCGACGCATTTACACGTTGGTCCGCGTTTAGTAGCCATTGAGATCTCGCGGCGACTACACGCTTGCTTGCTCGTGCTAAATAAATAAAAAATGGTCTGGTCGAATGAGGAGAGTCCTTCGTTTCTGGAGCATTACCAGATTGAATCCTGGTTAAACAAAAATAGTAGTTACCTGGTACGATTTGGATGAATTTTTTCCATCCACCATCTTCGTGGTCGTCGAGCTTTCCTTTTGTTTTTGTTTCACTTTGCTTACATCTATCTATACATATAATAAAACTGTAGAGGGTCGAGAGTCTGTACATGGAAGATATTTTGAAAATTTTAATTGTAGGGCATTCTCTAATCGATACTGAAGCCGAAAATGTAATTTAAAATTTTCATGTCCGTCTGTCTATCTGTATCCCGAATAAGTATCACGCCGAAACTACTGAATCGATTCGAATGAAACTTGGTACAATCAGAGCTTATTATCCGAGGAAGGTTCTAGGATACTTTCGATCTCGATATTTCGCGCGGTTCCTTTGGGAGAGGGGATGAAAGACTAAATGGTTTTTTAGTCGTAACTTCTCAATGCATGGTCCGATTCCAAATTATTTTTCAGTGTTATAAAGGGAGTACTTTAAGGATTGTTTCACACCAGTTTTAATGTTGTGGGTTTTGTAGTTCAGGAATTAGAGACATCTCAACT
The DNA here is from genome assembly GCA_933228765.1 of Miltochrista miniata. Lineage (NCBI taxonomy): Eukaryota > Metazoa > Arthropoda > Insecta > Lepidoptera > Erebidae > Miltochrista > Miltochrista miniata. The sequence goes on along the minus strand of OW121748.1, from coordinate 31,520,745 downwards.
TTCGTCAAACCTAGAATTCAAGGATTCCTTTGAATGTAAGGGTAAATCTAAACTGGCATGTTGGCTTAATCATAAAAGAGCTTAATGATTAAGACTTTTGTAGAATAAAGCGAAGCCGAAGGCGTGAACTGAATTGTTTTAGAATAGACTTAATCTTTAAGCTCTTTTATGATTAAGAAGACAACAAGGCAGTTTCATACACGCTCCCATGAGTCTGTTGAAAAAATACCTGTCCTTTCATACACCTTATGTGGCGTAAACGAAGTTGCGAGGGTCAGCTGGTACTTATAATAAAACTGTAGAGGGTCGGGAGTCTGTACATGGAAGATATTTTGAAAATTTTAAGTGTAGGGCGTTCTCTAATCGATACTGAAGCCGAAAATGTAATTTAAAATTTTCATGTCTGTCTGTCTGTCTGTCTGTCCACTGATCTGTGTTACTGAACCGATTTGAATGATACTTTGTACGATCTAAGCTTATAGTCCGAGGAAGGTTCTTAGATACTTTTGATCCCGATATTTTGCGCGGTTCCTTCAGGAGAGGGGATGAAAGGCAAAATAGTTTTTTAGCTATAATTTCTCACTGCGTGGTTTGATTTCAAATATTTGTTTGGTGTCTGAAAGGGAGTAGGTACTTTAAGCATTATTCCACACAATTTTCAATATTGAGGGTTATGTAGTTCAGAAATTAGGGGCATCTCAACTTTCGATAAATCTAGAATTCAACGTTTCTTTTGAAAGTGAGGCTAAACGGGCGTGTTGGCTTAATCATAAAAGAGCTTAATGATTAAGGCTATTGTAAAATAATTCAGTCCACTCCTTCGGCGCGGACTGAATTGTTTTAGAATCGACTTAATCTTTAAGCTCTTTTATGATTAAGCAAACAGGGCCGTTTCACACGCTGCTTGATGAGTCTCATGAAGAAGTACCCCTCCATTCGTACATCTTATGTGACGTAAACGAAGTTGCGAGGGTCAGCTAGTTTTAAATAAAAGTACATTAAACCAAATGCAATAGCCGTGCTAAGTTCGGTGTCCGCCGTGCTTGGAGGTAGGTTGCAGACTGACGCATTCTCAAGCGTGTAAACGCCTTCCAAACGCCAAACAAGATTTGTGATGGCTTGGGGCTGTTTGCCATTTGCCAAGGTTTGGCAAGCGTGTAAACGTAGCATAAGATCCACTGTCCTCCATAATTTCGCCCGCTTTTTAGTACCCGCAGGACATGGAATATTAAAATACCCACATAATGTCCGTGTCAAATAAACTTCATTCATCACGCTGATCCAGCACTTCCTGATTCGTTATAAACCGATTTTTCACACTATCTAATTATTATACTCGTACATATTTGCACGGCTATGGGCTCGCCGCCTATTACGTGGGACATAATGTATGTTCATATTTGCACAGAAGGCACAGATAGTATACATCCTTTTGAAATAAAATTTCATTTAGGTACGCGACTATTACACGAAATGAAAAAAACATATCGCATTCATGCATCCACGAATAAGTTATACTCGTAAAACGAAAAAAATATTTCGACTCACCTGTGGATTACTGCCGTTGGTTCTTTTCCACACATATTCAAAATATTTCAAAGTTTTTACTGTGAGTACAGGATCAACGTTCTCCTGGTATAGAAAGTTCGCTAGATCCTTTGTTTTTTCCTGTAACACAAACGAGCACGGAGCTCGTTAAAACTAATATAATTACTGTACTGGAACTACGAAGTCGTAATATTTTTAATGATATAACTTCAGGCGTTATACGGAACCCCTACTAACAATACATGTAATCTATTTTAAACTTTAATTAGGTTCTAGTTCATTTCATTTATTGTCTCATTTGTCCACACTTGGTGAAACTTGTTTTATGCGTTATGAAAACTAAATTTTGATAAAGCGCCTAGTTATCTCTTTTAGCGAAAAGAGGGAATGGTGTCAGTTTTTTGAGCACAATGACACGGAGGTCTTATTAAACGGTTTTATTTAGCTCACCCCGTTTGTTTTATTATTTATTCTTGGGTCAAATTTAGTAATTCAAATTTCACCCTCTTCCTGTCAACCGATTAATCTGAAATTTTGTATACACTTTGGATTTTGATGACAATACAATTATGTTTATTCATTATCTTTATAAATTCAAGATGGCCGCCGCTACAAAATGGCGGATAATTTATTTATTATTAATCACATCAATATGGGTATCAAATGAAAGGGCTCAACAAGCAGAATACAATATACTATAAAAAATTGAAATCCAAGATGGCGGCCGCTACAAAATGGCGGCTAACGTAGGTTTTATCAATATGGGTATCAAATGAAAGGTCTCAACAAGCAGAATACAATATACTATAAAAAATTGAAATCCAAGATGGCGGCCTCTAAAAAATGGCGGATAACTTAGGTTTTATCAATCCCATCAACATAGGTATCAAATGAAAGGTCTCAACAAGTAGAATACAATTTACTATGCAAAATTGAAATCTAAGATGGCTGCCGCTACCAAATGGCTGATAACAATTTTTTAACAATCCCACCAATATGGGTATCAAATAAAAGGGCTTGACAAGAAGAATACAATGCACCATACAACCTCAATATTTAAGATGGGCGCAGCCACTAAATGGCGTATAATAATAAGATTTAAATTTAGAAATTGAATCTGTAATTTAGGTATCTGATTAATCCAGCCTGAATCCACCACCCAAGTCAAGATTTTGTATCGTGTTGAGGACTGTGTTTCGTTAGGGTGGCTAAAAATGATACGTCGTTAGCGGTACACCACCCAAGTTAAGGTGAAAGGTTAAAACGCGCCGAGAACTGTATGGCATTAGGGTGGATAAAAAAATAATGTTGCCTTTAATACTATCATGGGCTTCTACAATACATAAAATGCAAGGCAGCACTGTGGATCACGCAGTCGTATACTTAGGTGCGAAACTGTTTGAAGAAGGTCAAGCCTACGTGGCTCTTAGTAGAGTAAGATCTTTGCAGGGACTACGTATAGAGAAGTTGGACTGCAATAAACTAACGAGCAAGAAACCTTGCAATAATGAAGCACTAAATGAATTAAACAGAATGCGAAATAAAAACTAAAAACTAGAAAATAAAAATAGGTAAAAAAACTTTTTAAGTTAAACGGTTTTATGTTAAACATACATTGCAATGTTTAAGATAAATGTACTAAAAAACAAAAAATAATAAAATAGATACAGTCGTGGGAATTATAAACATATGCATAGACTAGACTAAAATAAAACTGTGGGGCACGTCAATTGTCTACAATCGTTGATTTAAATGTTTATTTTGTAATGTTACACTATAATTAGGCAGTTGTTTAACCGATAACGATGGGCGTGTGATAAGTACGGCTAGAATGTGGAAACAAGCTAGCAAGCTCGATTATAAGCGAGTTTTCGCGGTTTCATAGTGGTGAGCGAGTAGTACTTTTATCATATGTTTTGTCGATTAAAGACAAACTACGGGCAGTGAAACGATTCCTCGCCAGCCAGCAGTGTGAATGTCCAACGATAAACTAGTTGAAACATTTCTTTTATTTACATGGAGTGTATAACTATTGGAATTTCCATGAGCAAGAAAATAGTGAGTAATTTCCTCACCGTCTGCGGGCCAACTGCCTAACGACGAATTAAACGATTCTTCTATCGCACATTAAGTCGATAATTTGTAGACAATTGACGTGCCCCACGGTTTTATTTTAGTCTAGTCTATGCATATGTTTATAATTCCCACGACTGTATCTATTTTATTATTTTTTGTTTTTTAGTACATTTATCTTAAACATTGCAATGTATGTTTAACATAAAACCGTTTAACTTAAAAAGTTTTTTTACCTATTTTTATTTTTAAATTTAGTTTATATTAGATAGTTATGTAAATGTTGTTGTAATACATGTTTCATATTTACGAAACATGAATTAAGTGTACAAACATTAAAAAAAACATTCAAAGTACCTTTCTCAGTGTTTAAGTAAAGATAAATGGAAATATGTGATATTAACTCCCATTATGTAGTCCAGTACATTTGCTATGTTTCATTTTGCATTCAAATTTAAATATTTTGCGGCTTCATTTAATACAACACGTTGTTTTAGAATGACGACTGTTATTTTTAATAGAGCTCTTTCATTCGTGACAATAAAAACGTACCAACCGCCATTAATGTCCCAAAAGGCAAGTGCCTTTTACTAAAGCGACCAAAAGCGACCCACATAACGAGATAACTAACATAATTACACGGTATAATCTCATGCTCATAGTTATAAAACCGAGGAAATTTTGTTATAATCGTAACAACCTATGAAATGAAACAGCTATACTCGTACCTATTTCCAAGAAAACTTTGGCAATTTAATTTAAAATGGACATCAAATCAAGGCGCCCTAAACCGAATGTAGGGTACAATAAAATAAAAAAATTGACTATTAACTGTTGAATACTAAGTATCAAAATACTTTACTCAGACCCCTCGGTGACCACTAAAGCTAAACAAACGTTCCGTCAAAATACCCTCCAACTATAATGACAGCTGTGGCGGGGGTGGGGAAGCTTGCTCAGTGGGAGGCAGGGAGTGGTTTATCTGTATGTTATACTTTTATAATATTAACTTACTACTAAGACCACACGATGCTCCCTCACGACTATATGTAATCAAGAATGTTGATATTCCCTCGATAAGATATCCCTGGGATCTTGACGAACCTTGTCCGTCAACACCGGGTGACCTCCACTCGTACATTGTGATCTTCTCTGACCCAGTCACTGTTAGAGCGACAGCGATCTTGGACCGTACTTCACGCTCATGAAAAATGGCAGATTGTTCTATGATTTCCGGCACATATAAGTTTGGTATATATGAACCATTGTGGGGCTGCCAAATAAACGAATATGACTTGGGTTTGGCTTTTTGCCATACCATACCATCATAGGGTGTCTTATTTTTCCAACTTAGAGTCCTTTCCGCCTCCACCTTTGCATACATCAACTTCTCTAAAACACGTTCCACTCTACCTCTAAAGAATAAAATAACATGATACCTACATTATGTTCCAAAAGTGCATTCGCAGTAGCAGACCTGGAGGACGCCACGTAACCAAACATGAAGGCGAAGTACAGAAAGCCCGTAATCTGTACACACATCACCAGCCACATGTCCACTTTGTTAGGCATACTGACAGGATTGCAACCGAGACCTACCGGTTTAAAATATATAGCATGTAACATCAAGAGAGTTACCATTATACTGAAAGCTATTAAAATGCTAATAGAAAAGCTGGACAATTATTTTTTACAGTATTACTATAATTACTAAAATTTATTAATCAATCAATCAAATCAGCCCATTATAATTAATAAATAAATATTCACGGACACTTCACACAACGCTATCTGATCCCAAAGTAAGCTAGGAATAACCTCCTTGTGTTATGGGTATCAGACCACGGATATTAATACTTATATACTTTTTAAATACATACATATTATACATAGAAACACCCAGACTCTGGAGACAAACATTAGGGTCACACAAATATTTGTCCTTCGGTGGGAATCGAACCCACGACCTCCAGCGCCGCAGGCGATATCACTACCGACTGCGCCACAGAGGCAGTCAATAATATAGGTTTTATTAAATGAGGAGTAAGTTCGACAGTGTAGCACTTCTCGAGTGTTGCAAGATTCATAGAATACGGTAACCACTTTCGAGGAGGTGCCCTTGTCTGTCTTATTGGCAAAATAATCTTACTAATATTATAAAAGCGAATGTTTGTGAGTGTGGATGTGTGAATGTTTGTTACTCTTTCACGATCTAACGGCAGAACGTATCGGACTGAAATTTGGTACAGGGATAGATTATGGTTTGGAATAACACAGAGGCCACTTTTTATCCCGTGAATTAGTTCCTTCAAGAAGCGGGAACGGGAACAAATTTTACACGGGTGAAGCTGCGGGCATCAGCTAGTATAACATAATTACGTTAATCAAAGGCAGAGTTTTTTAAACTAGAGATGTGACTTTTTGACAACACACGTTTTCGTTAGTATCATATTTGAAAATGTTCAAAAAATAAACTCTAAAATTTTAATTGTGGCCACTCAATGGGGACAGGAATTTAATATGTCACATCAGAATGCTAGTCAAGTTTTATTGCACTTGTCATGAATCGTTGCAGTTAAATTCAGAGCGGCATAGCTGCGATAAATTCATGTTACAGTCGTATCAATTACATTAAGTACGTACCCACAAATATCTCGTACACCCAGTAGAATGTGTACGCGTATTCCATGATGGCATCTGTGGAAACGATACAATACGTGACCACACATTTGTAATGAACAGTCAGTTTAAAGCGATGCATTATTTGTAACATTAGTAATAGCTTTGATCTATGTATGAAATATCAGTAGTTGCAGTATTTAGAGTAACTGAAAACGAAATCATTTACGGTTAAATGGTGAAATGTGAAATACAGTGAAATAAAATTTCACTGTATTTCACATTTCACCATTTAACCGACGATAAATATGCTCCATTAATAATGGAGCATATTTATCGTCAGAGCTTGTAAACCAAGATGATTATTTTGATGATAGACAGGACGTAACTTGCTGAATTAACAAAACGATTTTCTATTGTAAATCACGAAATTGAATTGACTTACATTTTATCGGATGCTTGTTATCATTCAGTATCATTACAGATGAGCAGTTGACAAGGATATATGGCGAATTTTGGGGCAAATACGTTTCACATGCATTGCCGAAAACAAACGCTGTAGCCAGGTTTACTATCGTGATAGCTATCGGCAAGAACTTCACTAGTACTACGATTGGATTCACTCTCATTATATCGCTCTCCCAATATGAGAAAGCACCTGTTGTTCGTGTTACCTGCAGGAAGAAAAACATGCTTGAGAATGGTTATTTGATATGAAGCAGTCGTCGCCTGCTGAATGCTGATACATAACTCAATTTTGTAAACCATCGCTGTGTAGAGCATCCTACGCTATAAGCGGTCCTGAGATTCTTTGTGAAATTTCTGTTTCCTGGTGTTTTCGTGCTTTGATGCGCTTAAGCCAAGTTGGTCCTGGTTGCAAACATCACAACATAGTTGTTTGTTAAGCCAAGTTGAAGGTCATTTGAGAGGCTTGTAAAATTACAACAGTAAGTAACCACAGTCTCCTTTTGTTCATTTCTACATGGCAATAGTAAGCACTAAACATTAATGGTGAACTAAGGTCGTTAGTACACCTGGGTCTAGCGGAGAGAATGTTTGGCTATTTTGTTTATTAAATTTCGTTTATAGGCTCCAGATAGTTTCAAATAGAAACATCTGGAGCCTATCTATTCAGCAGTTGCGGCTTTTTTTTAACGTGAGGAAAAATCCATCATGGATGCTATGCCGGACTCCTACCGACTAAAAAACCTCACGTAACACCCAACAGCCTATGGTCAGGATGTCCGGGTAAGCCCTCGGAAGGATGTCCCAGGACTCCCAACAGAACACTGCGGCCTCAAGACTTTTTATACATACTAACTCCTGCCCTCATCAACCATCAACCCTCTCAAGTAAAGAAAAGTAATAATATAGGTCAGGGGTTCCCAACCTGTGCGCCGAGCGCGAGAAATAAAAAGAGCCCACAAAGAATAGCCCGCCAAGATTTTTGCCAATTCTGCTTAAGGGGGCCGCGTTTCGAACTGGTGGTGGTGCTAACTTTGATTTGTATTCATGAACGTGTCGCAAGTGCCTAAGTAGTAGGACTATGCAATATAAATGTTTTTTGAGTATGAGTTTGACCCGCGTCACCGTCGTTTTCCGATTCGCGGACTCCGCTCCAAAACTGCTTTGTAAAAAAGGGTCTGTCTGTCAAGACAACTATTTCGATTTTTTTAAACTAATCTACGCGGTGCCTGAGAATGGTTAGAGGCGAAAGTTGCCACCATCCGCCCAATGAAATCGGCCAAGTCCTCACCGCGTTGATCATCTTGAAGTGTCTTAGTTGATCTCTCAACTTAGGTGGTGATCAGAACGATAATAAACGAGTGGCTGAAGAGGAGCCATGTCAATATCTTATACCGGTTATCACCGACAATTAAGGGCACGGATGCTTCGATAAGTATCTGTGGCGATTACGCCGGGAGACCACGACTCAGTGTCAGCACTGCGAAGGAAACAGCGAGGACACAGCGCTCCATTCGGAGCATAGCGTGGGCGCCAGGTTCTAGTGGCAGGTCTTGACCTGAACATTATCTCGCTAAAGACTACGGTGCGAGCGATGATTTCCAACGGGAGTACGTGGGACGCCGCGCCGCCGCGTCTTTCTGCGAGCAGGTTATTCTCGTGAAAGAGATGGCGGGGAGGGAGCAGGGAGATAACTCTCCAACCCGAGATTTCCAGTCTGCGGCGAAGGTGCCATACACTCGATTTTGCCCATACTATCAAATTCTATGTCCGGGGGCCTAAGGTCGGGGCGGGGGCTGTTCACCGTCCTTACAGAAGCAGCTTCAAGACGACAGCGTGACGTTAAAGTTTTTCGCACGACACACGACCCAGGAAGCGAGAGTGAAACCCGAAAGCTTCCAAAGACGCGGAGAAGTACTCGAACCAAACGAAGTAAAGTAGGTGACGTCGCCACACACTGGTGGAGTGCACGGCGTGGGCGCAACAGCGCCAGGTCCTCGTAGTGGGTCTGGACGTGGACACTCTCTCGCTCGAGACCATGGTGCGAGCCATGCTCTCCAGCGGGAGTAAGTGGGACTGCGCCGCCTCCTTCTGCGAGCAGGTCATGCTCGTGAAGGAGGCGGCGGGACGGGTAGGGGAGAGAACTCTCCCACCCGAGTTCCGCAGTCGGCGGCCTGGGCGCCGCCGACGTGTATTCGCCGAGGACCATCGGCCACCATGACCGGGGGCCTGAGGACGGTGACAGGGCGGCTCACCGTCCTTACAGAAGCAGGCCCATGACGGCAGCGTGACGTGAGTGAGACAATTCACGCACGCCCCCCCTTAGAAGCGGGATCACACCCGAAACCCCCCAAAGACGCGGGATATCACCCGAACCACCCCCTGAGCGAGGCCGCAGTAGCGGCCGTGGGTCTGTTGGGAGTCCTGGGACATCCTTCCGAGGGTTTACCCGGGGCTCCCAACCATGGACTGTTGGGCGTGACGTGAGGTTTTTTTTTTAGTCGGTAGGAGTCCGGCATAACATCCATGAGGATTTTCCCTCACGTTAAACAAAAAAAAAAAAAGTAGGTGACGTCGCTGTGGTAGCCAAGGTTTGTCGGGAATCCTGGGACAACTTTCCCGAGGCTCCCGACCGTAGGTAGTGGTAGAGCATGAGCACCGTATGGCTTCAGTCGGTAAGATTTCGGCACACAGATTCCACAAGTAAAAAAGAAGACAGTTTCCCTAGATAACGCCGGCTTCACATGTTTTCCCGGATTTAGTCTGCATAATGACTTGGCCGAGGCTCCATGACACAGAAAAGTGGCTTGTCCGGAGAATTTCTAATCGAGGGGGGGGGGGTGATTACACGTAATATGATGGGGAGCCGTGAAAAATTTCAAGACTTATAAGGGCGCCGCGGCCTGCAAAAGGTTGGGAACCCCTGATATAGGTTAATTATTTCTGTACAGTTACTTACACATAGCATTCGATTGATTCTGTACTGATTCAAGTCAGTGTTGTCATTAATTATTCGGACCTGAAATACCAGTAATAATCGATAACAATCATCATCTTGACTATTTTGCAGTGTTTACAGGTGGAGACAGATTGTCTTTTATCTAGACATGAAATCAGCCACATCATCAGTCCTATCTGGGAACAGACGCCTGTCTTTGGCCGTAAGTCTCGGTAAGGCCTTACCGTAACCTAATATCAGAACTACCTTAAGTCTCCCACCATCTAAATATTAACTTACCAACTGCTCAAATGGAAACACACTAATACAATCCCAAACGAACGCATGCTTCAGGTACCGTCTCACGGTATACAGAGGGTGAGTAACTAGTAAAGATTTCTCGTTGTAGTACGCTACGTAGGCCATCACTATGATGTCTATGTAAGAGAAGAAGTCGACGTAATTATAACAACCTCCATATCTGTGTTGCTGGGTCTGTAATCAATCAATATACATATAATAAAATCGTAACAGGTCGCTGTCTGTACATGGAAGATAAATAAGAAAAAATATTATAGGGGGGCTTTATGAACGCAATAGAACCCAAAACAATTATTTTTAGAATTTTTGTCTGTTTGTCTGTATGTCTGTATGTCTGTATATCTGTTTGTATGTACGGTTGTGCACGCTAATCTCAGTAACCGCTCAACCGATTGCAATGCGGTTTTTTTTATTGTGTTGAGGTTTGCTCCAGTTAAAATTTAGCGTTTGTTTTATGTAAATCGGTTTAGAAACAAAAGAGTTATAACACTTTTAAGAATCAGATATTTTGAAAATTTTAATTGTAGGGGTTTCTTTGAATGTGAGTGAACCTAAACTGGCGTGTTGGCTTAAGCAAACAGGGCAGTTTCAGACGCTGCTTGATGACTCTGATGAAGAAATACCTTTCCTTTCATACACCTTATGTGACGTAAACGAAGTTGCGGGCTCAGCTAGTATAATAATATTTATTAATATCTAGCTGTTCCCTGCAGGGAACAGCATGTGTTTTGTTAAAAAGTGTCAGCGAAGCGTTGCTACGCTTCGTTGTCACTTTTTATAACAAAACACAGTATTGGTAAAATCACTTTGTAAAGCTGTTTTATTTTTGTCGCAGGGATGTTTCTGATGCAAAAAGTAGCCTAAAATCATCACTGAAACCTGTTGATTTTGAACTCAATCGATTCAGTACAAGTTTTTGAAGCATATACACACGCATATAACACTTATATAATACTAACGGACGTTTATTTATTTATTTATTTATTTATAGTGAAAGAGTTTTTCAAATGGGTCCAGTAGTTCTGGAGCCTATTCGATGCAAACAAACAAAGAAACAAACAATCAAATCTTTCCTTTTTATTATATTAGTATAGATATGTGTTCCAAAACTAACTGTTCAAACTCCGTCACGTGACGAGGCATCAGTCAAGAAAAATTACAAAAATGAAGAAAAAGACGTCACATGAACACTTATGCCGTAAATATGTTTCCAACGTCCTGTAAATTTTCATTATCACCCTTTCTAATGCTACTGCGCAGTAGCAGAGAGCTGCAGCAACAGCCAGGCGGGTGCTCCGTGGTTTGATTTGCCACGCCGACCATGTTGTTCCGCTGTACCAAACGATGCGATGAACTAGAACTTGATAAACTGATACTTTTCTGACAGGACTACTCACACCACACAATAATTAACTGAGTTTTATTTGATTAGAAACTAAAAAATATCTACATTCATGCCATTCTCTACGTCAAAGAGCAACGCGACTTATATACGACGTGTCGCTATGCTCTGTACTTTATTCAGGTGAAATTTCATAACCATTCTGTAATCTGAATGGGCCTTTTCCAGTAATAGTAAATGTTAGTACTCACTGCAATATCGTATGGCACAGCAATGATGTAAAAGACGGCGCCCATAAAGCGCAAAGCACACCAAAGCTTCAGAAAAATTCCATAAGGCGTGATGCATATTGGCAGAAATATGTACCGGAGATGTCTGTAATAACAATGAAATCATTTACGTGGGTGTCCAAGTTACAATAACAAACTTATAACCACTACCTGTAGTATATTGGAATCTAAGCGCACGGCAGTGCGCAATCCAAGTTCCAGCAACAGGCCGCACGTATGTCGTATACACTATTTACACGAACCGTTTCAACCCACTTTTGTAATCCACATCCTCACGTTTGACGTTTGGGTTTTCTCCCCGACCGCCAGACAGTGTGAGTGTTAAGTTAACAAAGTGATCTATTATTGTGTACCTTTATACCGAACCCTACACTACCTATAAACATATTTTGCTTTTTTGTGTACCAGTAGCCTGCTGTGATACTGCTGAACTGATGGACGTACATAACTGATCAAAAATAATTGTAACATCGGAGGTGTCAGACTAGACTAGATAGGCTATGATACCAAACATTTACCAACAATAAATAAGGCCTCTTACTTGGCCTTATTTTGGCTACCATGTTACTGGCTGTATAGGAATCAAATTCTCTTTTATTTTGGTTCTTTTATTGGAGAATGGAGTCACATGATTACAATCGTACTGTTTTCATGGGCTTAAATAAACAATCAAGAAAAAAATATTTGTAACAAAATATCTATCACAATTTGATGAGGAAAAAAGCAAAAGAACAATTTCTAAAAATAATACGAGACCTGAGCACGCCCAACTTGTCAAACGTTTTCATATAATGAATTCTTTCCTCTCGAGTAGACGTCACACAGAAACTTTCCTTTATTTCTTGCTGTAAACAAATCAGCCGTTAAATTGATAGAAGACATACAAAGGTTTATTATATTTTATTGATTTGGGATGTTTACCGCTATCCTGTTCGTTTTAACATCCAGTTTTCCAGTCAAAGGTTTTGCTTCTTCATATACGGATGCTCGTGCTTTCAAGTCTGCATTATCGAGGACCTAATACATTTATGAAAACTTTAATAATTAGAACTTTTTTTAGCTTTTCTTGCCTTAAATAAAATTTCCATCAATTAGACCCGTCAATTACGGTATACTGCCAGCCTCTCTCAATTTTTGCCATTGCCACTCGACTTTCACATAGGTTTTGAAATCGTAAATGTTATTATACTTATTTACATACATTACAGTACATTTCCAATGTACTGTAACTCTATGGGTTTAATTCTGTATTTTCGTATTTAAAATTATAATTCTACATCAGAATGAAGGATATTCAATAGAATATAGCTCATTCTGTATCGTAAAACTATGTCGTGTCATGGATAGAATGTAAAAACATTTCATCCATACACGTATTGTTCACTATGCTTGCTTCTATCAGCATAAACTTTCCTTGCACTCTAGTATATCCCTTTAAGTTTAGAGTTTCCAGCATTTCAGCCAAGTGTAGCAGGGCATCCAAAATGAAGTCAAAGAAATTGAAAAAATGTTCACAGTTTTAAAGAAAAAAAAACACACAACTAAGCATAACTCGACACAAAAACATACCACATAGGTATTCATATTCATGAAAGCATTTATCCTTTGAAATGTACAGGTAAATTCTAGCAGAAATTAAACACATGAATCACCGTTATAATAGGGTGACTAATGTCGGGAAATGTGCCCCAGCACTGAACCAGAGCGCTGTACTCCACATGCAGTAATATGCAGTTTGTCGACGTCACCACGGTATATACCTGCAAATACATTATGATATGTACATACATTATACAATTTTGTACTGACTGAGTGAGACTTGTGTTGGAATTTCTGAAACGCTATTAACTTGAATTTGAGAGCAGAATCTAACTTGTAGGTATATCAAATTCATTTCATTTTATACTTTATTCAAAGTTCTAAAATGCCGTTCAAACAGTTGCACGATCAGTATTTGAATGTTAGCACAGTATTGATAGTGTTATAATAGTAGGTAGGTATTCAGTTTCCGCCGACCATTATCCATTCGGTCCAATAGCGATAAATCTATGTTTTGTGGTATACCAATGACATTCAAAGCCTATGAGCGTTCAAATATGCTCGAATAAATTTCTGTATCATAAACCAGTTTAAAACATTATTACTGAGTAGAGATTTTAACCGCATTACTAGTTCTTATTCAGTTTGCGGTAATTCGCAAAATAAGTAACCTAATCAAAGTTATATTATGTGTTCGCACCTTTGGTAATCCCAAGAGCATTTCTAGAACACCAAAGTGACATCCAGGTCCAATAATCATTTGTCTCTTTCCAAAATTATTTAGGACATTACAATGACCCTGTAAGAAAATCATAATAAGCTCGTATTTTGTTGATTAGAAGTATTTCAGAAGGCTAATCTACAAAGTTCATTTGAAAATGAATAACTTTATAGATTTTGAAATGATCTGATAGAATTTTCACTTTGCCGCCTCGGATCTCAAGATAGGATTTAAGGTGCATGACCCTGTCCGTTAGTCAGCACCAATCGCAGGTAATTCTAATTTGGGGCTTGAAAATCTCAATAATATTATGATATTTAATTATCTATTTTATAAAATAATAATATTTGTGGACATTCTCACTCAACATCATCTAGCTCAAATTAAGCTAATACAAGCTTGTGCTATTGGGTCTATCGTCTAGACTCTAGACGACTCTCTTGAAAATCTCTGTAAGGGCGCTTTTATTGTCATGCGTGTTAACGCGCGCATGCTGGCCGGGCCCGCATCACCGTACCCACTCACCTGCGTTCCGCGTGTTTGGGGCGTGCATTATACTGAAAACAGGCAGCATGCGCGCGAAAACACGCATGACAATAAAAGCGCACTAAAGTATCATTACGCCACAAAATTGAAAAGACATTATGTTTTAGTGTCACGGACGTCAGTACGGACCGCTCCGTATAGACCAAGTCTGTATTGGGCTCAAGGAGCGTTTTATAGTAATGCGGATGGATCCGTACGGACAGCCGTCCGCGCGTATGGCTGGCTATATTATATACAAATTGTACTATGCGGAGCGGTCCGTGTGACACTAAAACCAGCCATATAACCCAAAGCAGGCTAGTATTGACATGACATTGGATAAAAAGTTTGAAACTACCATAATTATTTAATTTAAATTAGTACATTTTTCAAAATATACATGTCCCGTCCAATATCCGCAGCATGTTGAACTATCTCATCGTCAGGTAGTATAATTTTCCGAGCATTGCTTGCCACCGTCTGCAGAAAGTCTCGATTGCAAACCTACAATATAAATTACAGTGTGTTCTATTTATATTCTATGCCTTTAAAATGCGTAACCAGAAACCGGTTAGGTGTAACATAAATATATATTTGTAATAGTGCAAGTGATGATATTTAATATGAAAAACCAAATTACTATTATCGCCTACGGTCACTTCTCTCTCAAATGGATTTTTTGCAGATATGCGACCTTTGAGCATTTTGAGCTACTTAAAAATGCTTACTTGAAATAACGGACAAGATAATAAAGTTTCCACCATTTCCATAGAACGAACTTCTTGTTGCAGATTCATAGACATATCACGAAATAACTTTTCTGTAGATACTGCATTATTGTAATACCTGGAGAAATTAAATAGTTAAAGTAGGTATTCTTAGAAAGACCGGTGTTGTTCAAGCATTCCAGAGCATCATTAACATAAAAAAATACTTTTAGGTTTCTGTACCCAAAGTAACAGTAACCTGTAACAGTCTGGTGGCAAACAGAAAGACAGACGGATAGCGCAGTCTCAGAAATAGGATTACTTTTAACCCTTTTAATACGGAACCATCAACGATAATAGCAAATATCTGAACTACTTCATCGGTAAATTAACGCCTTATGTACCTATTGAAGATTGATATCCTTACCTCATGAAGTTATCACTCAAAATGTCAACAACTTTTGCTTACCATTGAACAGAGAAAAACTTTCTCACACGATCTTTTATTTTGCTACTGACGTGATTTACGGAAAGGAAATAAAATAACTCCCTCATAGATTCCTGGAAATTTCATTATTTTTTGACTACTTTATATCAATGAATCAAACCAGTATTATCTCTATCCTCTTTCAACTTTTATTATACCTAATCACAAAGATTCAGAGAAAGTCTGTTCAAAAACGGACCACTCAGTGAAATATAACAACTGAAACACCATTTTTCATCCCCTCTCCCAAAGGAACTGCACAATATATCGTGATCAATATTATCCTAAAAAATTCCTTGGATCATCAGCTCAAATTGATTAAGTAATTTCTTCTCTTATACTCGGGGCTCCCAATCGTAGGCATAATATAAGATAGGCAACACGTGGTTTTTAGTCTGTAAGAGTCCGGCATAGCGATCACGTAGGATTTGTTGAAAAAGAAAATAAATAATTGTAAAATTGTTTAAAAAACTAAAAAACACGCTTCAAACCCTTTTATTTAATACCCATATCATGGGGGTACATTTCAAATAGCCAATCCGAAATCTTGGATGTCCGCCATGTTGGATTTAAGTCACGTGACTATTTTTTTCGTATTCCTGTCTGCAAACCCTTTCATTCGATACCCATATCATGGGGGTGGATTTCAAACAGCCAGTCCGCCATTTTGGGGAGGCCGCCATATTGGATTTTTAATGACGTTTTTAGCTAGTCATGTATTGTCATCAGAACTCAGAGCGTGTGCAAAATTTCAGCCTGATCGAAGGACGGGAAGTGGGTCAAATTAACATTCCAAGATTTTCTTACATACATAGTTACAAGTGAAGCTAATAAAAGGTATTAATCTCGGCTGAAGAATTGTTTAAATTGATAGTGGTGATTTGTCCTTTTTTTTTTTTTTTTTTATTCTCCTCCTCTGCTATTTTTTGTCAGGGAACCTGGTGTGCCCTCGAAAGGAGATCCCAGTTACCCTGACCAGCATTGGCCGCCAAACTTCGACGGCTCCTCGCCTCTGTTTTTTGTGGGGACCACGCCACTTTCTACGTTGAGGAGGCGCGCGGTAATTCCCAACGCGCCACCATCTTGAGCCTATATCTTCTAGGGCGACAACCTGCCCAGAGTGTCGCCCCCAGACTCACGCCTATGGAGGACGAAGATCATTCAGTGATCTTCGGCGCCCAGTGCGTCTTCTGCGGCACGGGAGAGAACTGATCCTCTCCCGTTCCTTCTCCGCCGCCTCTTTTGCGAACATCACCTCCTCACAAAACAAGGCGGCGGAGTTCCATACCTGTTCACTGCTGACCATAGCCTGGACCAAGGTCTGCAGCGTGAGATGTCCCGGTCCTACTGCCACTACGAGACTACGTCGCTGGTCCATCCACTCAGGGCACTCTGTCATCGTGTGGATCACCGTATCCTCCAAGCAGCCCAAGCAGTGGTGGCACTCAGGCGTTGGCTCTCGCTGTATCCGATGCAGGTACACACCAAAGCAACCGTGCCCAGTGAGCACCTGCGTCAGCCGGTAGGAGAGGCAACCATGGCGCCTCTCCAGCCACTCCTTCATTATAGGCCTGATCGCCTCAACTATCTCGCGTCCCGCACTTGGTTGCCCAAGTCGCTCCCTCCACTCCTCCATGACCACCTGACGAAGCTGAGAACGCTGTTCCTCAATTTCCCGTAAAGCGGGTCTCAGGTCCCGCTCCACTGCCTCTCTGTACCATAGGTATAGTGCCGCAAGGGCCCTTGCCTCTAAGTCCCATGGAGGTGTGCCGGCTAGGAGACTCGCCGCTTCGAAAGAAACCGTGCGGTATCCTCTTATAATTCTAATGGCCAGCAGCCGCAACGGACGTCGCAGTATGGTGGCGTTAGTGACCGTTAGATTTCCCGCCCACACTGGGGCTCCGTATAGGGCCATGGACCGCACGATCCCAGTGTAAAGTCTCCTACAGGAGGTGTCGGGTCCCTTTAAGTTCGGCAGCAGCCGTGAAAGCGATTGCGCTACCCCCTTAAGCTTTGGGGCCAAACTTCGGAAATGCATCCCGAAGACCCACCGGCCATCGAGTGTAAGCCCCAGATACTTCATGGTGGGCTCGATGCCGATGCGTACACCTCCTACAGTGAGACTGGCTCCAGAAGGTGGCTTTCTCCGAGGTCCATGGAAGTATACTACATGGAAGGACTTATGAAGCGCCACCTCAAATCCAAGTCGCCGGATGCGTTCAACGACTTGGGCAACCCCAGCCGTGGCCCTCGTGGTCACCTCGTGGTACGTTTGACCTCGTGCTGTAACAAGCGTGCCATCGGCATAACACGTCACCGTGACGTCTTCCACAAACGTACCACGAAGCACCCAGTCGTAGCCGATGTTCCACAGCAGTGGCCCTAATACAGAGCCCTGTGGAACACCACACGACATATCCCGCCGACCAAAACCAATTCTGCTCTGGTAGATTACAGCTCTCTCAGACAGGCAGGCCCCGACAATTCGGCGGAGGTAGAGTGGGACATTATGGTAGACGAGTGCCTCCCTGATACAGCTCCAAGGCAAGGTGTTATAGGCATTGGCAATATCAAGTGATACTGCCAGCACCACCTCACCCCGGGAAACAGCTTCCTCCGCCAGAGATCTCACGCGCATGATGGCTCCGACCGTGGAGCGCCCCTTTCGAAAACCAAATTGGTTGTCTGTCAAATCAGGCCCCACCTCTGTGAGGTGCACGACGAGGCGCTTAGCTATAATTCGCTCAAAGAGCTTACACACCTCGTCAAGCAACACTATGGGCCGATACGCGGACGGTGAGTCCGCCGGGCGCCCCTCCTTTCGGATGAGGACCAGTTTTCCAATCTTCCATATCTTCGGAAACCGGCCCTGCTCGAAACATGCACCATAAAGCGCCACCAGTCGGGGCCCGAGAGCCTCTAAAGCCAAAACCCACGCTCGACCTGGTATTCCGTCGGGTCCTGGTGCGGTGTTCTTGGCTTTGAGCCTCATAATCGCTGCCTCTAGTTCCACCAGAGAGACTTCGGATGCGTCTGCGCCTACAGCGTTGGGTGTGTGAGGTGGAGCCATAGATGGAGGAATGTGTTCTTCTAACCTTGCCGGGAACAAGACAGTAATGATCTCCTCAAGCAGCTCGTGCTGGAGACTATGAGTGAGTGGGGGTGCCCATGGGCGTAGTTTACCTCTTACCATAAGGTAGGGTCGCCCCCATGGATCCCGCTCGAGAGTATCCAGCAGCTCCTGGCGATAATCCCTTTTGGCCTGTTTTATCGCCGCTTGAAGCACCCGCTTGGCAACCTTATATTCTTCAAGAAGCTCTACCTCTCGGGCTGCCGCATCATTGGGACGACGACGTCTTCTGCGGAACCTTGAGCACCGACGCCGGGCAACTACACAGGCCTGCCTAAGCCGTGCTATTTCCGGCGACCACCAATATACTTGGCGCCTTGCACACCTAGGTTGCGCTCTTGGCATCGCCGCATTGCAAACCTGCGACATGGCCTCCCGGAACCATTCTGCCTCAACATCCACATCGACAGGCACATCGGGCGCAGAAACCCAGGCCTGAACGATAGAGGCTTCTAAGAGGAGCTCCCGATCTAGTTGTTTAAGCACCCAACGTGGCTCTGGAACCGCTCTGACCGGAGCATGAGAGCTCGGGGTGGAGACGCTGAACCGAATATATCTATGGTCAGACATCACCTCCACGTCTGTCATCACACGCCAGTTGTGTACATATGATGCAATCGTGGGACTGCCAAATGAGAGATCCAGAATGGAGCTACCCCATGATCGCACCCAAGTGTCGACGGAACCCTGGTTTAAAAGAACTAGGCCAGATGTTACAGCCCAGTTCTCTACTGCTCTGCCCCTTGCATTGGTCTCTCGAGAACCCCAGGTAACAGACCAGGCGTTAAAATCCCCGTGGTGATTTGTCCTTTGATTTATTTTGAAAAATTGAAATGCCTAAGTATCTCTTTTGTCCGTAATTTATCTGACTTTTTTCTCAAAGTTTTACCAATAAATCTAAAATCAGATCTTCATAAGAGTTTATGATTTCATAGACATTACACATTTGAAAAACATTCATAACGATTTCAATACCCTGTTCAATAGTTACACAATAAAACAATTTGGGTCAACAACGGGGAATTTAAATAAAATCAATTCCTTGCCCTTCGCTCATGTTTACTGATGCAGAATCATTGAATTCGTGTTTTGCAATGCGATACCTACTAAAAACTTTACCAATATCAAAATGAAAATAACAAAGGTACACAGAAAGGACATCATTCATTTTGGACCAAAAACTGAAAGTGCCGGCCAGAAAAAGAAAATGTGATATTCGCATAGAACACACAATTTCTAGCAAAAAATACTACTACATTAACCCTGTGCGTGCTATGGTTTTTTTGTTACATGCTTTTAAAATTCGTGAAAAATGTTATTTCGAAGGTGTCATTCTAATTGATATGAGCAGTTGAATAGTGATTTATTTTATTAATTATGTCTTTCAGCACACATATAAGCACACATACATATAATTATACCTGTTTCTCTGAAGGGTGAGGCAGGGGCATATTTTATGCCCAATTTTGATTTCTCGTTCCTACATAAAGGAGCATGTAAAATAAAGATTAAGAGTATTTTATTTCGACAGAGTCAAAGGCCTTTTTGTAGTCCTCAAAAGCCATACACAGCGGCTGATTGTACTCGTTTGTTTTCTGTACAATCTGCCGTACAGTATGGATGTGGTCCAAGGTTCTGAAGCCTTTTCGAAATCCGGCTTGCTCCTTTGGCTGAAACTCGTCGAGCCTTCCAGCGAGGCGGTTTGTGACTACTCTCGAGAACAACTTGTAAACATGGCTCAGAAGTGAGATGGGTCTGTAATTGCTCAGCAAGGTCTAATCACCTTTCTTGAAGAACAGAGCCACCGCACTCCCGCTCCACGCTTCAGATGTTTGTCCCTGTTGGAGGACGGAATTAAACAAACTCGTCAGCTCGTTGAGAACCGGGGGGCCCCCCGCCTTCAGTAGTTCAGTTGTAATTCCGTCCTCCCCAGGGGACTTGTTGTTTTTAGCTTGCCCGAGAACCGCCCTCACCTCGCCCTGATCGATGTCCGGAATGTCCTCGCTATAGTGGCGCGATAGTGGGACTCGGTGGTCACAATCAGTAGGGTCCTACTCGTCGGCCTTTTTGTCCGTGATGCATACAGGCCTCTGTAAAAGCTCTTAATTTCCTCGAGAATCTCGAACCTTGAGGTCACAGTTCTGCCATACGCTGTCTTCAGTTTCATCAGAGGGGGTCTTCCAAGCTGTTGGGCAAATACTTTGGTACCCCTGTTCTGCTAGATCGCTGCCTCGACGATGCTGATGTTATAGCGTCTAAGGTCGCGGCGTATCAGCTTTCGGATTCTGAGATTTAGATCCCGCTGGTCTGACGAAGACGAGTGCGTAGATGGCGTTTCCCGTCTTTTTCTCATAAGTTCGAGAGGATCGTGCGAGAGCTTAGAGCACCTGTTATTGCTTTCTCCGGACATAAACCTTCGGGACACTTGCTGTAGCGTCCTGACCACATTGTCGGCCTTATCGTAAATATTGCCAGTGGTTTCCAGCAGATCAAAACGATTTTGAAGTTCTAACTGGAACCTCTCAGCCCCTGAGGCTAACTGGAGTGCGGTAGGTCGGAAAGTAGGCTTCATCATACGGGCCCTTTCAGCTCGGAAGTCCAAATTCAGAGATGCTCGTACAAGTCGGTGATCACCACCGGTATTAACCATTGGACCACCGAGACACTACTCTCGACCGTCAAATTCTTTCACCACATTGCATGTTTGGGGAGGTATTATCGCAAATCGAATGATTATATAGGAGCAATTTTAAACATTCGTGCCGTACAACATAACTAAGTTGCCGTAGATGGTGCCTACGTCGAGAGTAGTGTCTCGGTGGTCCAACGGTTAAACCTGTTAACCACAGAGACATCTCTAAATATAGACTTCCTGTCCGTCATGATGAAGTCTATCTCGTTCCTTGTGACCTTGTCGGGGCATCGCCAAGTCCATTTTCTGTGGGTCTTCTTCTTAAAGAAAGAGAATCAAGAAGAGCCCCTGAGACTCAAGAAAACTGACAAGCATATGGCCCCGGTCATTTCTTCGCCCTACACCAAAGGGGCCGATCTTCGTTTCGCCGCGTTCTTGTACTCCCACTTTGGCATTGAAGTCCCCCATCACAACGCTGTAGTGAGCCTTGGCAGTACCATGTAGTGCTTTTGCTATTTCCTCGTACACGGTCTCAACTGCGTCGACAGTGCTTTTCGAGGTCGGGGCGTACACTCGTATCACCTTCAGGGTGTACCTGTTGGTGAGTCTCAGTATTAACTCTCCACAAAGCTGCTAACGAGGTCCTTTTTCACCATAAAGCCAATCCCGCCCTCGGAAAAATGTCTTCCCGAAAGTAAAACAGGTCGCCTGATGCAAGGGTTAGCGTGTCCTCCCCCTTTCTTTGGACCTCGCACAATACTGGATGTGCCAGTTAATACGACCTAGTTCTACCTCGAGTTCGGTGAGCCGTCATGGGCCTGCTTCTGTAAGGACGGTGAGTGACCCTCTCACCGTCCTCAGACCCCTGTTGGTACAGGGTTTAGTTTCGAATTTTCCTTTTCTGTGCGCCATGACCTCGTCCGTTTATCAGCAGGTGCACCACTCGCAGATGAGGCTGGCTTGGACCCCGGGGTTGGTGGTAGGGCCCCATCGCACCCATCGGGCGTCGGGAGGTGGCGGGGTGATTTGCCAGGTACATGTCGCTTGGGCGTGGGGGGCTGCGCGCGCGGCACCTTTGTCTAAGTTTTTTGAATCAAGTTTAGACTTGTTGTGAAATGAGAGGTACGTTTTGTTTGTGCGTAGGTAAGTAGATCATTAGTAAAATGATAATTCTTTCTTATTACAATAGAATAACGTAAAAACAAATCACTATTCAAGTGATGAAATGTATCAAAATACATCATCAAAATAACATTTTTCTCGTATTTTAAAAGCATGTAACAACAAAACCATAGCACACACAGGGTTAATGTAGTAGTATTTTTTGCTAGAAATTGTGTGTTCTATGCGAATATTACATTTTTATTTTCTGGCCGGCACTTTCAGAATTGGCCCAAAAATGTATGAAACGTGAATGATCTCCTTTGTGATGACAACTTTTTAAGAATAAACGGCGACGAAAACGAGGGGTGTATACGTGCATCTGTGTGTCTGTCTGTAGCATATTAACTTTCCAAGGAAAGGGCCAATTTTGATGCAGGTACTTTTAGGATTCTTAGCTAAAAATTTTGAAGATCATCAGCTCAGATCCTGCATGATGAAGGGTTTTCACATAATATTTACAGATCCAAATTTGACTATGATGCTATTTGAAGGACATGATAAAATTACGGTACTTGTTGCTGCACGAAGTATTTAGCGAGATACCCAACTCCTCAGAAAAGAACAGAATTCATACCATGTCTGCGTTTATTAGATCGCTCTTAGTGTTGGAGTTCTTTTCATTTTTAAATAACACTTGTAATAATGATCAAGTTAACCTTCCGTAACATATCTTAAAACCCTAACTCACATCTGTGGGCCATCATTTTGGGTAGGCATAAAACGGGACTTTGTTTCGCGTTTTCCTTTAATTCGTCAAGACCTCGTCCGGTAATGAGCAGGTTCGATCGGAACCCAAGCAATCCTAACCATTTGCAGGTGAGGACTACTTCTTGAATTTTCCAATGGATAGGTCTCAAACATCTCAGTAAAATCCCATTACATCGTTTTTGCGTAATGCATAGTAATATTCAAGTTTTGTATATTCACGTACCTTGAACTTCAACCTCCTGTGTGTAGATAGTAAGTAATTACTACAAATTCGGGCCGAATAGAAGCAGCTCATATAAGTGCCAAGTATGTACAGGGTAACTACCTATAACATAAAATATTCTCAACCATTATTAATGTTATGTAATTTACTACGAATAATATAAAATTGTATTGGTTTGTTTCAACACTTATAATTCTACAATTACTGGACCGATTGTCGTGATTTGTCTCCACCCCAAATAGCAGAATTGTCGAAGAAAAAGGCGACACGAAGTTCTACTTGTCTATAATCTTTACTAATATCATAAAGAGGAAAGATTTGTTTGTATCCTCTTTGTAATATTAAGTATAGATATGAATAAAAAGATTAATACTTACAACGTAAATATCTGTTGATCCAGGAGCTATGTCGGTGGTACCGGTGCCAGTGAAGACGGCTGTACCAAAACCGAATGAAGTTTTTAGTGGGGTTTCGTGCTTGGCAAAGTTCGTCATAAACAGCTTAGTCTCCCAAAATATCAACCGAGCCATCCAAGAGTTCTAAAACGAAGAACAAAGTAAAATTTACTAATTATCTTACTCATACCAAAGATAATATTATAGTGTTACATCTAATACTATAAATGCGAAAGTTTTTGAGTGTGGATGTGTGAATGTTTGTTACTATTTCACGCTCAAACGAATAAACGGTTTCGGCTGAAATTCAGTACAAGGATACTCTATAATCTGAAATATGACATGGGCTACTTTTTATTCCAGGAATAAGTTCCACGGGAAGTGGGAACGGAACCTAATTTCATGCGGGCGAAGCTGCGGGCGTCAGCTAGTTTTAGATAAGGCGATCTGAGACATGCGGCAGGGAGTTGAAAGCTGCTATACGCCCAGGCAGCGACCACACTATATGAATTCTCGACTACACTATGTGTATGCGTGAACGGAATTTCACGGGTGAGCGTCATCTGTCTCCGGTTTGCCGATCTAAATATGAGACAGATAACGGTTCACCCGTAAATGTTCGTCCACGTCGTCAGGTCGTATGCGTCGTGTCGTATGAAAAGCGGCTTCCAGTGCTACCGGTCTCCATGACTGAAGGCCTGAGCACGGCGCGTCGGCTATTCGTCGTTCTTACATAAACAGACCAAAACGCATTTTTTATGTGTGGAAATCCTACATGGATGCTATGCCGGACTCCTACCGACTTAAACCACACGATGCCTTACAACTGTCTATGGCCGGGAGTCCTGGGTAAGCCCTCGGAAGGATGACCCAGGGTACCAAAACGAATTGAAGTAGGATAGTATGAATGAAGACCTCCACACATAAAAAAATTACAAAGAAATTTGTAAGTATTAAACAACAATGAAAATTACCTCATAACACAACTTTCGTGGACATGCAAGTAAATAAAGAATACATCCTGACCAATAGCATAGTATTGCAAATAACATGCTGAATTTGATTAAACATAGGAACTGCAACATTAAGAAGCACACATAATATTAGTCAAGGTCGATGAGAAATTTTGTTTAAAAAAAAAGTAAGTACTTTATAGTGAAAAGGCATCAAAATGTATTGTGAATAAAAAAATAAACGATAGAAAGGTATTCAAAGTATAAAAAAGTGACATGAAAGTTTTCAAATGTTATTGTATTTTCATTTTTTTTTTTATTGACTACATTTTACAACTATTTACCTTAACGGGGCTGTAGAAATTCTTTGCCCATTTGTCAAGATAATCCCAAATATGCCACACTTGTAGTACAGGAAACAGCTTAGCTATTTGACCAGCAAACGTCTCCCCTTGAGGGTCCAAGGTATCCGTAAAAATGTACACGGGAAATACTGATATAATATCCAGGTAAAAACCAATAGTTGACATTTTCACTTCAGCTATCTCTTTAACAGTTTCTTTTCTAATATTCTGTAATATAGATAAAGTAAAAAAATCCCCTTGTTGCGCCGGGAAAAAGTACAAAATGTCACCACCCTAATTCGTCCCTAAGGTGTCGTAAGAGGCGACTAAGGGAACACGTTCGGAAATCGATCCCCTACGCAGAGAAGGAAACCTCGACATGCAACCCGGTTGTCAGTAAAATGACAATGGTTAAGCCAAGTTGAAGGCCATAGGGGCGGCGGCGGCGAGAAAATTTTGAACTGCGGGTCGTCACGAGCTGCACCTGTCCATTTCAACATGGCAATAGGCCTATTACGTGGGACATAAAACTATTACCCCACCAGACACATAATTTCTCCTACTGGCTCTTTTCAGTAACATTCTTTTGTATCACTCGGAATGACCAGTAGTTCACTTGCTCTACGTCTTTCTCTAGCTTCTGGGTCAGTAAACATATAATATCTGCGCCGTAGCTGGAGAACCAAATAAAAAGACCTTTCTCCTCAACCAGCCCATTAAAAGCGACTACTTCATCATTTATATGCTTCCTCCACATTACTCGCGAAGTTGAACGAAGTTGGACGAGTACTTAGATCATCTAACCACAGGATGCGTCTTACTTAAGCATTGTTTTCTGCCATTGCACATGACCATTTGGTCTTTTGGCTTTACAAAAAGCCTGTACATCAGTACATCATTTTATATGATTAAACTAGTACATTTCATTGTAGTTGACTGTACAATAACAATTAACACACAACAGCCATTACGCGTTTGTCGATTAATACATTTTTAAATGCAATGAAATTTTATATGTCTTTGTGTTTCCCCCTTCACTTGTATGAAAACTGGCGGAATATTTTTGTATGCGGTGGTTCGCAAAGGCTAGTCCCGTGTTATATGGTCTAAGGACGAGTACGATAGTGTGGAGGGGCTCCTCGGCCTACTTCGTCAAAAATTTTCTTTGACTCGGGCAACTTCGCGAGTAATGTGGAGGAAGCATTACAGTTCATTAGCAAATGTACCACTTACAGATTTTTTTTAATCACTAAGGCGGCAGACAATCGTACGGCCCGCCAGATGTACTGGCGGTCACCGCAGTGTATGAACGTTTGCAACACCAGAGGCGCCACACTCGCGCTACCGACCCTGTAAAAACCTTCTAAGACCCTTTTTGCACACATAGTGTAGGCGTTTGGGAAAAACAAGGCAGGAAGGTCATTCCACAATCTAAGCGTGCGTGATTGAACGGATGAGGTGAGGTGAATTGGACCTGGAAAACTTTGATGGGAGAGAGTGTTTGTTTAAATTACGGCAAAAACCGAATAACCTTTAGACTACTCTATTAACCTACACACAAATAGCAAAAGTAATATTCAAACCTTTATAACTATAGCCGTGGTAAGTTGTATATAAATATTTAGTAGCAATCCGGCGAAAACGATAGACGTGAAAACCTTCTCTACGTCATCGGTTTGTTGAGACTGGAGCGCAGAGTACGGCGCCATTATACACACATACAGAACCATTATAAAATGTGCTACGTCGAATGCATGAGTCTGAAATTTCTCAAGCCAGTCTGTATCAGAAGTAACGGAAAAATCTAAATCTAAGGTGTCAGAAAACAAAGGAATGTAAAATTTATTTGTGCTTAATTGTAGAAATGCATTTCAAATCTTTACACTATGCTCGTCATACGTAAAAGTGGTAATAGTAGTTTGCAAGACCAAAGGTCTTGCACTTGCGCTGCCGATCGGTAGTGTTATTGCTGCCTATTGATATTATTCGTGCATACCATAAGACCTACTAGAGAGCTGAACAACTACCATCGTACTGGCAATTCAATTCAACGGCTTAACGTGTTTCCGAAGCACTGAAACGGTCCTAGGCATGCCTCAAACTATTGCTTATATCAGAGCCGATTGTAGCGTGCAGTTCACTTCAGAAAACGCTGTAAGCATTTAGTATTACTATAATTCTATTGGTTACCATACGTCAGTCCTTGCTTGCTATATAGCACAAAAGTGTAGCGTAGTTTAAGGCACCTTACAGTCTCACGCAGTGATCTTTTACAGAACACTTACTTAGCTGGGCTACGAGGATGCTACGAGCTACGATGTTCGTAGCCTCGTAGCACTTTACTCAAAAGTTTATAAAAAAGAAGCGCTACGAGCATTAATAAAATTCAGTGAAAAATGTAGTCGAATCCAATCTCGCGTATAACGTCAAAAGTGCAATATACGTACGAAATCAGTGTCGGGCATTAGTATCCAGGGAAAGTTGGACCTCAAACAGATGCGGGGTGCTACGATCGTGGTGACATTGCTGGATAGTTCGTACAACTCCAAGTATTCCGCTGTGAACTTTGGTTGGCGTTCGTTGTTCTCATCTAGTAACAACAGGAGACAGTTCAATAGATATAATTAAAAATAAATGCGGTTTCTTAGGAGTGGAAATGCACAGATTGTAAGAACCGACTAAATAAAATTAAACATCCATAAGACATAATACACCTTTTTACAATTTTGTAAAATATTTATAAAAAGAAAAGATTAGAAGAGAGTATCTAGATGCCTATCGTCTCGGATGATTCAAGTTCATACATTTTTAAAACTCATCTCCGTTCTATTTCACTTCTCTTTGTACTAACAATATTGAAAACCTAGATTGTCAAATATAAAAAGACTGAGAGAACTAGAAACATCCTGTCTTTGGTAAAATAATAACATTGATTTCGCCGATTCTTTCAATATCAAAAAGAATAATACATTGAATTCTGATCTCTAATATGAACGGAACGTTATCCAATTTCTTCAGCTAATATAATACAAACTCTCATACACTTCCGCAGCCATATAATTTTAAAGAGCAATCTCATCTAAGATTGCCTCGATACGTAAATGGTTTATCAGCTTTCATCATTCTTCCGAACATAATGTGTAATAAAAACTGCGTATCTCGGTACGCTTCTTAAAATTTCACAGGGAATAATAACTGGCTTCTAAATATTAGATCATATTTCCCCAATATTTGTCATCATTTAGATTATTTTGAAAAATTGATTAAAATAAAATATAGGTATCCAGTTCGCGGGGCTCTAATGTTTGGATCATTGAGAAAGTAATAAATCTCTTCCACGGGACTGACCTGAGGTTTCAGGCTAGCATTCCGGGTATTCTGTTTAGCTCCTTTAGCTTAAGCTACCTAAGATGGTACCTATGTGGAGTTTCAATCTTATTTAATACACATACGAACAGCCGTGAAACTTTTAAAAGTAATAAGCCAGTCGGTAATAAATCAGTATAACCTCTGTAATACATGTGAGAGTCATCCACAAAAGTAGGGTCCTCATCTTCTACGCCTGCCAAATTGTCTTTTAGCACTTTCATGGGCCGATAGCGCGTCCGAATTAGCCTTGAATCGCCTTTATCGTACCGTTCTATGGCCTCCTGGGGGAAAAGTAACAGTTTGTAGTGAAGACTTTTTAAAGTATATCAAACTAGAAGATGATCGGGGCTTCATCCGCGTGGAATTCATTTCGCGCTTCTGCTTTCCATGGAAACATATTCAAAAATAAAACGCTTACGTGTTATTACAGACTAAAACCTATCTCTACAAAATTTTAGCCAGATCCGTTCAGCCGCAAGGATGTGTTTGAGTAACAAACATTCGAACTCGAAAAGATCTTTACAAAGTTTCACATTCCAAATATTATTAGGTAGCATTATACAAACTACTTACTTACTTAGGACTTAATATTTTTATGCGTTCAAAGTGTAATTTATAATCTTAATTAGCAAATAGCCTTTGAGAATGCCGTAAGGCGAAACCGGCTAGGTATTACAATAATAAATATTGTGGAACAGTACTAGTGAAGTTTTTCAATATGTGTAGCAAGTTCCATCAAGTGCCATCAATCAACAGTATTAAATCAATTGGAGGAACTTATTATCAGAAATTAGCTTCAAGCTTATTCGAGGAAGGTCTAATTAGTACTAATTCGCATTATTCACCTGTCTACTCCTGGACTTCATAAGCCTATTTTGTATTTTCTTTCGGATAGCTTCGTGCGTGTTTGGGTGTTCGGCTATCACTCGCATAAAGTCTGTTCTACGCAAAACCTGTATTTTATTACAAATTGATTTTATTCTCTAAAACCCAATGGATGTTGGGGACTTAGGTCTTGTTTTTAACGTTAGGGAAATTCCTAATGGATGCTAGGCCGGACTCCTACCGACTAAAAAACCTCACGTAACGCCCAACAGCCTATGGTTGGGAGCCCCGGGTAAGCCCTTGTAAGGATGTCCCAGGACTCCCAACAGACCCACGGCCGCCACTGCGGCCTCGCCAAGGGGGGTGGTTTGGGTGCTATCCCGCGTCTTTGGGGGGTTTTGGGTGTGATCCCGCTTCTAAGGGATGCGTGAATCCCTCACGTCACACTGCCGTCATGGGCCTGCTTCTGTAAGGACAGTGAGCAACCCTCTCACCGTCCTCAGGCCCCCGGTCATGGAGGCCGATAGTATTTGGCGAAGACACGTCAGCGGCGCCCAAGCCGCCGACTGCGAAACTTGGGTGGGAGAGTTCTCTCCCGTTCCCGCCCCGCCGCCGTCTCTTTCACTAGCATAACCTGCTCACAGAAAGAGGCGGTGCAGTCCCACTTACTCCCGCTGAAGATCATGGCTCGCACCATGGTCTCGAGCGACAGTGTCCACGTCCAGACCCACCACGAGGACCTGGCGCTGTTGCGGCCACGCCGTGCACTCCACCAGCGTGTAGAGCACATGTCATCGCTGCGGTCCTCGCAATGCTGACTCTCGGCCGTGGTTTCCTGGTGTCTTCGCCACAGATACCTACCGAAGCTACTGTGTCCGGTAAGTAACTGTGACAACCGGTAGGAGAGAGCACCATGTCTCCTCTCCAGCCACTCGTCTGACGGCGGCCGTCATTTAGATTTAGATTGTGGTGGACTTAGGCCCTCCTTTTATTATGTCGTCATGGTGACTTCCGAAAATTGAGGATCAGTTTTATAATCGGCTAGGCTTTTGAGTGTAGCCCTCTAGTTGACAGCACTACGACGTGCCTCTTCCCATTCTGCTTGATAAACCCAAAAATTTCTTAGTTGAAGAACACAACTAGAACACCAGTCAAGTTAAACATTACACTAGGATACCAGGCTGAATATATGGAACGTTACCAAACAAAGTGATTGCTGAACTTACTGTGAAACAATATTCACTCAAGTAGGTAATCGCCTTGAGCGCCTTAGTACACACAGTGAAGATACTGTAAACTCCTCAGTCGACTTTACCCAGACAACCTTGTACCCGCAAAATTTGATTATAGTTTGACACTTGCAGAATTTGGATCTTACGGTAGAACTCGTTCACAAAACCACTACTTAATTCTTAAATGGGTACTGGCCTGCAGTTCGACGTAAGTAGCCGCTTTCACAGTAACTTTAGAAGGGATTGAATAGAACAAACTCAACTCTCCCAGTACCTAAAATATAATAAGCATTTTTAATTTTGATTATTGACTATTTTAATTTCGAAGGGTCGCGGGAGGGACTACAATGTCCCCAGATTCTGCAGTGCTACAGGTACCCCATCCTTAAAAGTAAAGTTCTGCCGCACTTTTTTATTTAGTAGGTGATTGAGATCGTTTCTTAGACCATTTAGTTTGGAAGGTTTAGAAGCTAATGATTCACTTTATTGTTACAGCTAAAACTCATCATATCAATCAACGATACGCCTGCTGGACATAAGCCTTCAGCATCAGCAAGCATCAGACGGATCGCCTTAAAGTCCGGTATCATATTATTGCCCGCATTCAGTGGGCTCCAACGCTTTATTTATTGGGACGCGGTCGCCACTCAAGACCGTTTCCAAGAACCAACCATCAGTTCTACGAGACATGTGACTACGAGACTGCCCAGTACCAAAGTAACCACGCATTACTTTTAGTTACATCGTCGACCTGAGTTCTTCTGCAGATTTTTTGGTTACGAATTCGATCCGAGCCCTTGACTGCAAGCTTACTGTGAAATCTACTGTCAAGGGCCATGTCCCATGTTCCTGTTCGAGTAAATATTATGTGAAAGAGATCCTATATTGCTAAGATAAGTGAGTAATATACATACCGTGCCTTGCTTAAAAGCAATCATAGGGCTTTCATCGTCTTCATCAGAAAGCATTTCAATGACGCCACGCTTGATGTAAATCATTCCACTTTTTACCACACCTTGACTCCAAATGTGTTGTCCAGTTAAGAACAACTCGTGACGCATCAACAGAGATATTTGACGCATGAATGATTCCTCTACAATGAAATAAACGATGACAAATGTTTGATGCTTAATGTGCCTTCCGAAGCACGGAAACGCTCGCAATAAGTGTCACAAAGTGGTCACGTAATGGTCACCCATCCATGACTGGCCACAGTAAATGTTGCTAACTACAGTGATCGTTAACACTGAGTCCGCGGGGTCACGAGCGCTTCCATACTCGTATAACTAATCTGTCAAGTTTCCACTGTCCATATAATTATTTTCTCACCTCAGCGTTGCTATAGATCGCCTTAATACATTGATAAATGCTTATCATGTTCCATGAAAAGCGAATCTCCTTCTATAATAGATATTTTAGAAACTATTTTAACAATGCCCTGCGGTATGGATGACTAAGCAACAAAAAGATTACAACATAATATAAAAATATTCATTAATCATTTTCTTTATTCGATATGGGCAAGTAAAATATTATTAGTGTTAAATCACAAGGAGCAACCATTTATATCTTAAAGTAACTATCTATAGAACTATACATACTATAGTCTGCATAAAAGATAATAGGTATATCCACTAGTATCACAGAGTATATTTCTTTCATACCAGCGGACTTATCATTTGAATAAAATTTAAAACTTGTCTCCGCAGTAGGCCTGCAAAGGCCTATAGAAATGTGGCCTATCCTATGGCAAAATCCAAACACATTAACATACGATTAGTGAAGCTTAGGAAATCTAAGCAAGGTCAGGGGTTTCAAAAAAGAGTTACAAAACTACATGATGTGTTTTTTTGTTCTATTAGACGATATTGATCAGGCAATAATGATATTTATTACACAGACAACTTGAACTATGTAATTACTCAGAGTGTCCATCTACACATTAACTTCACACTACACATTATTCAAACATTCCTCCACTTACATTCCTAGTTTACACCAGATTCTAAAACTTATTTGGGAAATCCATTGGTTTGCTCTGTAATGTAAAAATATTGGACAGTAGATAGGATTAAAAGCATGAATGAAATTTTGCGAAATCTTCGATAAACATTTTCGTTTAATAAAGTTATTAGTTCAAATATGTAATTTTTCCGAGAATAACCTTTAAACCATTTGAACCTTGTGTAAACGCAGTACCTTCTAATATACAAATAAACAATGAGTATCGTGTGACTTACGCGTGTCTCGAAATAATAATGAGTTATGAAAGTTGCTGACGTTGATGTCGAAAATTAGCTCCATTTGCAACGACAGAGGCAGCTTTTGTAACTGATCCGACCTCAATATGCCGTCCTTCATTTCCCACAGTTGAAGTTTGTAATTGGAACATTGATCTGTCAGCCATTTTGGAGCGTGATTGAGTTTTAAGTATTTCATCATGTGATGATACTAGAAACAGAAGGGCAGTTTAATACACTTTTTCATTCACATTTGCTTTACTTATTCTGAAATGCCGACCATAGTTCAGTTCATCATCATGCCGACCATATTATAAAAAATTAACTGCGCCTCTCCTCCCCGCGCTCCCTTTTGCCCGTCTCCGCCCGTGGCATAATTACACCATCACACCAAAAAAAAAAAGTCAATGTATATATTTATTGTGACCACACGTTGTACCTACTCCAAGCCTTTAACTCCTTCACTAATTATGGAAAATCTATGAAAGTGTACCTGATTTCATGACAAACATACATACACTTCAATTTTAATTAGGTACATCTAAAGATACAAAGCTATTTGTAACTTACCGTGTCTACACTACCCCATCTTCTACTATTTTCAATAACGAACTCCCATGCAAGGGTACCAATGAAACGGTATCGGAAATAGACGAAGCCGAAGAGCATCAACCCTGATGTTACCCACTTTTTGTGGTGACTCTGAAAATAGGAACTTGTGTTCAACCAATTGAACTGTAGTATCTCTGTACTCTTTGTAGACCATTGATTTGATAGACGACCAAAGTTACTATATAGATAGTACAACCCATTTAAGTAGTTTTCAATTATTAATCTTATAATATTGTAGATCAACATGACACGGCCGTGAGGGGAACTGGAAAGAATGCAAAATGTCGCCACCTAAATTCATCCCGAGGGTGTCGTAAGAGGCGACTAAGGGAACACTTTCGCAAAACGATCCGTTACTCAGAGAAAGAAAACTTGAAATGAAACCCGCTAGTCAATAAAATGTGAAACTGTGGAGACCTGGAAGGTGCGACTTCAGCAACCACAAGGGCGAATCGCCACAATCGCGGCGGTCAGACTTGTCACAAATGCTTACCGGGCACGGAAGCTTCGGTAATTATCTGTGGCGAATTCACCGGGAAACCACGGCTGCTTGTGAAAGAGACGGTGGAGAGAACTCTCCCACCCGATCTGCTGTCTAGTGACGAGGGCCTGATGACAGTGAGGGGGCTGCTCACCGTCCGTACCGGAGCAGGCCCTAGACGACAAGTGAGGAATTTATGAACTCCCGAACAACCCTGTAAGACGCGGGAAAGCACCCGAAAGCCCCCCTCTAGGTGAGGCTGTAGGTAGCTGTAGGTCTGTTGGGAGTTCTAGGGGAATCCTTCTCTGAGGGCTTACCCGGGGCTCCCGACCGTAGGCTATTCGATGGTTTTTAGTCGGTAGAAGTCGAGGTGGTTTTTGTATAGCAATTCTGTGGGAAATTCTTCACTCTAAAAAAGGCAGATTTGATTGATTGAAATGAAACTGGTGTAATGGTACAGTATAGTATGGCCTCAGCTTACCACTTTCGGAAAAAACACGTGAGTTAATACGTACCACAGGAAAAGAATCCCCGAATATAACATTGAAGAAGCGACAGGTGCAGTAATAGCCACAATATTTGTAACTGTCGAAGATAATTATATCCCATTAAAAAATACTCATCGAATGAACAATCTTCTTCTTTTGGAAGGAACTAACAAACTCATATTTAAATGTGATAAAAATATCACTCTTCAGCAGGATTCGAACCAGCATCTTTTAGCATCCCATGCCAGTCGCTCTGCCAACATACCCTCGAGAACTACCTAGTATCCTCTTACGTCAGAGCGACGAAATGCTGCAGACTGATAATTTTTCCACGATAAATTTATGATTTAGTTAGAATACTAATTGCTCTTCAAATATATTTCTAAGAACTAATAACTATTTGTCATATTACCTATCAAAAGTCATTGTCCTTGTATTGACATGAGGCGGATACCCAAGATTATACCACGGCCGTCCGAGGTCCTCCTCCTTATGCAGTGCAAACCATATACAAGTAGCAGCATGCAGAATCAATGTGGAAACCACTATTTGTTGAATAAAATAGATCGCTTTTCGAGACTCGCGTATCTGCAGGTGATCAAATTAGATTTAGAAGGTTTATTATTCTGGGCTTAAAAATAGCCTATGTGTTAATCCATATTATAATCTATCCCTATACCAAGTTACAGCCAAATCCGTTCAACCGTTAAAGTGTATCGAACATCCAGATAAGTATTCACTCTAACAAACTTTCGCACTTATAATATTACTCGTAGGTATACTCAAACTCGTTCAGAAAACGTGACGCGGTACGTCAAAGTACTCAGTGATAATAATGACCATGTAACAAAATGCTTATGTGGCAAAAAGAAAAGCTTCTCACTCTAGAAACATTTACACCGCGCCTTAAAAAGACCGATCAACTTGCTTATCGGAGTTCGCAATAAATAATAAGGCGTTAGAGGCCTGATCGCGTTTTCATGGGCCAAGCGACTTCACCGATAAATGGTGCACCATCTGACCAACTGACAAGGCAACGACGAAGGTGCCTTTACTATATTTGCCTAGTAATTCGCCAAATCATCGCTTCTCCTCGCAGCTCCAAATCAAAGGGAGCATAAAAACTGGGAAGATGCTAAGATGAAGAGGAAGTGTAACTAATGTAGTACTTACATGTCCACTTATATCTTGAAAGGAAAGGAGCACTCTGTAGATACGACCGATATCTACCCACCGTCCGATCAATGCGTATCTCTCGTAGCCATGTCTTCCTTGAACTGGAAAACCCTCATTTGATAGCATCGAAGTCTCGCTAGATCTATTTAGTCTATTTATAAATTAATATTGGTGCCAATCTCGGTAACCATATACTATCAACCTAAGATGGGTATAATACAGAAATAATGCCCCCAAGAACTTAATGCAAACAGTAAAACGGTGTATATAATTCATAGGCAGCTCAATGGGCTTAATATGAACCGTACTTGGCATAGAAATGGATAAGAAGGCATAGAATAAAGTAAGTCATATTTACTTAGGATATCGTTATTAGGAGAAACCTTGCAATTATATCTTGTGGTATATTTTATAATTTAGATTCTAGCGATGTCTAGTAACTAAAGTAGTTGTTTAAAAATGATCGATTTACCATTATGTAGAAAATGATCTAGTCTTGTAACGTCTAAAACTGAGGTTCTTTAGATAAGCGTATACACATATTTACCAACTAACATTCACTAAAGAATTATTCCGTTAATCCACCCCACACACTCACACTAAAGACAGTCGCAATACGAATCTGCAGTATTATATAAAATCGTATCTGAATTGGATGTGTGAATATGGAAGGTTTTTTTTTTAATAGAATAAATTATTTTATTATAAAGTGAAAAAAGACAACTTGGCCCAGACGGGACTTGACAACCTTTGTATCAGTACGGCTCCCGTAGCTCAATTGGTTAGAGCATTGCCCTGGATTAGGCAAAGGTTGCGGGTTCAAGTCACGTCTGGGCCAAGTTGTCTTTTTTCACTTTATAATAAAATATTATGAAAAAGTTAGCATACTAATTGCTTTAAATATTAAAAATCTATAGATTGAGTCGGAGACATCAAATCAATGTATAAAAATGATTGCAATATCGTTCATTGATATCAGAGTTGCTAAGTAGCTCGATAGATGGCTCTGTGCCATACTCTTAAATGGCGGTTACAATAAGGTGAAGAATTTCAACTTGTATCAGTACGGCTCCCGTAGCTCAATTGGTTAGAGCATTGCCCAGGATTAGGCAAAGGTTGCGGGTTCAAGTCCCGTCTGGGCCAAGTTGTCTTTTTTTCACTTTATAATAAAATATTATGAAAAAGTTAGCATACCAATTGCTTTAAATATTAAAAAAGAATAAATTAACTTACATATTTGATACAAAGGTACTAATGATACAACATCATAGGTAAGAAAGAAGGGGTTCCTTCTGAACACTCTGATATTTTGTCTCACAGGAGGCCACCAAGTGTGAAGCAGGTGAATAAACACATCGATAAAGAATACTACTTCACATGCATTCATTGTGATATCCAGGAACAGTGAGCTCTCATCCAGATAATACGCAAGTAGGAAATGCAACATGTATTTATAAGTTATCGTCAAGATTACCAACCCCTAGAAACAAACAAATTATTATTGTTACCAAATAACGAAATAGGTATTAAGTCAAGCCCATAGGTATTGTTATTGTAGTGTTTAAGGCAGCTGATTTGAAAACAAGAAGCGGGTGTAATTTGCTCTATCACCGACACAAACCCTGTCGCACAACATTCCAACTGGCGGGGATTGTTAGTTAATTTCAATTGACTTTAATTAGATTTATCTACCCATTTTAAAGTCAAGTACAGTACTATGGCCAGTCATGGATAGGTGACCACCGCATGACCACTTTGTGACATTTATTTGCGAGCGTTTTTGTGCTTCGGAAGGCACGCTAAGCCGTTGGACCCAGTTGCCAGTAAAATGGCAGTCGATAAGCCAAGTTGAAGGCCTTTATGGGCGGCTTGAAAAATTTCAACAGCGGCCAGTCGCAACCTGCGCCTGTCGATATCAACACGACAATACCTATTACAAAATCTAAAAAGGTGAAATGTGGGCATATGCCTTTACTTATTACTTTGGGGATAAAAGTAGTGATCATTTAAATCATTATGCCATGTCATGTCAGATTTATCTAGTTCTTGGACTCTTGGTCAACTCAAACTCCACTCTGCACTTCAAAAAATGGAAATAAATATACCAATGTTGTCAAATTTACCCGAAACCACACATTCCATGCCAACATAAGAAAAGCTGTCGTGTACTTCCGTAGCCTGCCTTCCCATAAAAAGTTGTCATGACGCTGCTCCAACACATTTTTCTGATTGATAACAACTGCACTGCCTTGAGTTACTTCGGTTCTGTCATGAGAAAGAAAGCAAACAATATAAATGCTACTGAAAACAAGTTAATTCATATTACGTTAAAATTAATACACATCAAGATATTAAAATTAAAATATTATAAATTAAGACCACAATAAAAAATTTAACCGAAAACTACAAAACTAAAATGTATCATGAAATTTCTCTGCAACGCTGTCCTCACGTGGCAGCATCCCCAGAAGACTGCTATGCCAATGCTATTGTCACGTTGTATGCCAATGCTTAATCTGTGTCCCAAAAAGAAGCCAGCCCTCTGGTCACTAGTAGTGTCAAAAAACGCTTTCCCAAATTTCTAAAGAAAATTTGAGCGCTAAGACCCCATGGCCCCAAGGTCTTCATCCCAAATGGCTCAAACACAATCTCCAGTGAGATTATTTTTGCAGTTTAAGAGACTCAGCAGAAATGGATAATAAAATTTTACGAGTTATTTTTAAAAGGGATATTTTTAAATGCACCTCTGTTTAATTTTTCTGCACACTAGGTAACTCCACTAATTTACTGAATGCAAACCAGAAAATTAAATGCTGTGCAAAAAAACCAATTGATTAACTAAACATGTCCTACTTAAAAAACCTAAATATTACTCAGAACGAGATGACCTTTTTAATCGAATTCACACCAAAAATGTGGTTCGTACATCGAATATATGAATTGTGAAACAGAAATACAAATTGCATATCAAAAATACTAACTTGCACTCTAAATAGTACTATCTTATAACGGAATAGGTTAGGTTAGGTTAGACTTTTATTTTTTTTCATCAATAAAATTTAATTTTGTAGAGGTGACTGATTAAATTGGGGTTTTACTTAGAATAAACGATGTTCCTAAAAGTAAATTAGGCAATAGATTTTCTTAAAAAAGTTTTAGTATTATTGCTGAACAATGAATTTTTTAGATGTACTATTCTGATAATAGTTATTCGTTCAGTTAAACAGTTCTGCAAATAGCATTAAACAGTAAAATGAATTTGGTTTATTTAGTGTGCAATTAGTGTGCAAGTCAGTATTTTTGGTTTAACTTTGAAATATTTTGTTCGGAAAAAGGGAATAAACAGATATCAATTTAAATACATGCCTTTTTAAAATTAGTAAGTATATAAATGTTATGAAGCAGAAATGCTTACGTGGTCCCTAGCGAAGGCTGACTAACACTTCTGTGTAAGCGTCCTAACATTTTATTCTACGCTTCTTAGTAGAAACTATTAACTATTTTCATAAATTGGATGTCAACAAGTTTCATTACTTTAGACAGCAAAGCCATCCTGATATTGACATTTCTATTTAAAACATAATATCCATGTCTAATTTTTTAGGGTTTCGTACTTAAAGGGTAGATGATGGACCCTATTCATGAGACTTCACCGTCCGTCTGTCTCAGGAACCATGATAGTTATAGAGAGCTAACATTTTCACAGATGTATTTCTGCTGCCGCTATAACAACAAATAGGTACTAAAATCAGAAAAGCTCCCATTCAACAAAAAATATTATTTATCGTACGGAACCTTCAGTGCGGGAGTCCAAATCGCTCTTGGCCGGTTTTTTGTTACCATGCCTGCCTGTCTTGTTATCAACATTTTTACTACAATGCAATGTCCGAACCGAAACGATTTACGTGACAATCACGGTCCTTTTAGGGTTTTAATTTAAATTCTCGAAAACTAAATAAGTGTACAGAGATGAACGGCAATTATTTTTTATTAAAATCCTGACCGTGTCTTGTGTCCGTGAACTCCGTGACCGGTGTGTGCGTAACCCAAGCGTACTTTGTATGTTGATCCTTCTGTACATTATATTTTGTGGGTATTAGCAGATTTCAAAATGAGCATGAACAAGTATAGACAAAGACACTTGCCGAAGATGAAATTCTATACGATACTGAAGTTTCGTTTCAGAGAAGACCCTAACTGTTTCTACACAAGGTCAAACGATAAGCGATATTTTCACCGCAATTGAATACAACCTTTGGTCATGCGACGACCGCTTCCAGTAAGTTCCCCACCCTGCGATGCATAGAATATCTAAGAAAGGGAAGCCATGTTCCCAGGTGTAGAATAAACTACACCTGGCAACATGGATTCCCGTTTTTAGAAATTCTATGCATATTTTAATAACATTATCCCACACGACTTGTACAATTCATGATGGACTTCGTAGGACTTCGAATCCCCGTGTGGCGACGGGAAAGAGGACAAAATGGCGCAAGAACAGCGACTTTTGTTTTGGTGATCACTTTCCATCGGATAGGTCGTAAGCTTGTTAGCCACCTTAGTGTTATTTAAAGCACTGTTTTGATATGATTTATAAATTATTATGTATCCTTTGCCAATAAGTACGTATAATATGTGTAAATAGAACATTAAAAAGTAAGGTTCCGATAAAATTTTAAACTGATTAAAAACTCGGTTATGTTCACAAATAAACTGGCGGTTCCATTAACTTAATGACGTTACTTGCGCTGAGTTTCAATAATTTTAATGGAAATATGTTATTGTTGTTTTCAATACAATTATTGTTGTTTTTTTCTGTAAAATACATTCTCTTATGTACAAACTACTTTTATACAGTTTTCCAGAAATTATTGACGGCATCCATTGTTGTGCAGACGACAGTAAGAGTGCCACTTGACATATGGGCCGTCCCGGTTTCCCTCGGGCTGTAGTGGAGAAAAGTCGTGAACTACTGGTGTCTGAAATCGAGGCTACTCTCTCTAGAGTGTCCGATTGGGGTAAACAAAATCTTGTTCAATTCAACCCCACCAAGACACAAGTATGTGTATTCACCGCTAAGAAAACCCCATTTACTGTGTACAGTTGGTGGACTTAGATTTTTTAATGAAAAAGTTTAACTACAAGCTCCCTCCTGCTAGCAACGACATTGCAACATAAAAAAAACAAGAAATTATTACCGAGCTTGTAAATCTCATGCCAGAATCCAGAAAGACCTTCTGGAACGAATTACTAGTGAATGACTTATCTGTCAATCTAACAAGTGACGGACAATTCGATACCTGCTAAACTCCTTTATCCTCTAGCGGCCCACGCATAATTTCATAACTTCTCGATTACGGCCCAAGTCCTTTCTAAAGGACTAAAAATATTTATCAATTAACGCCCAAAAAATAATTGTTAATAAAAGGGGTGTAAGGGGCTTTTAATGGTCTAATATTTGCACCAGGGCCTAGAAAAGATTTTTAAAATGATCGTAGACTACTTAAATCAAAAAATACAATTAGTGTCTTTAAAAGGACTTTGGGCCGAAATTCAGTCATTAATCATCAAGTTTTGTAGGAGATATATGGGTGCATAGGCGATCAAAGTATATAAAAGGTTATAAAAATAGCTTATAAGTAACATTTTTTGGAAATATAGGACTTTTAAACGTTTGTAATAAACCCAAAATTTATGTATTGGATTTTTTAAAATTATTTTCTTTTGAATCGTAACTATTCTAAGATCATGTAATCACTAGATGCCCTGCTGCGATAGAAGATGAAGAAAAGGCCGATGACTATTGGAGACATTTCCACGATGACTTTCCCTGCCATAGTCCCTTTCTCTACCACGACCTCTTTATAAGCCGCATTATTGATGAGTCTAGCGGTGCCATGGGGAAATTTGGAATCCTTGGTCAATTGAGGCACGCCCATTATTTGGTGAGGGCTTAAACTCAAGGCGGGACCTGGCCCTGGCCTTCTAAGTCGTGCAGTAACTATTCTACATATATATATTGTGTGCAGAAAGTCAAATCAATAAAAATTAATATACTCCGTTAAAGCCCAAAGTCCCTTAAAAGGCACTAAAAATATAAAACTTCACGCAAACTACGTCCTGAGGGGAATTCAGAGGGACTATTGCTTTTATACTAATAAATTATAATAAATACTAATAATTCTACGAAAATAAATAATTCATTCTTTAATGTAATTCAATAGCTTTAAAATGGTGTATGTTTTATAATAAGAAATGTAACAGGTCTAGAATAAAATAAGATTGAATTGTTGCTTACTTTTACGGCGTGATGAAAATTTTCTTATTGCACTATTTTCTTTATTCTTTAGGCAGAGAACCTAGTCGATTCATTTCGCGACAGACTGACGAGTTTGACAAATGAAACATAAAAATTCTACGACGATAGTTTTCAAAAAAAATCAACTAAATGTTTTTGGTCCCTTAAAAAGGACGTGGGCGGTAAATAAGAAATTCATAATATTGATCTGGGCTGTAATGACATAAGTTAATAAGGGTATTTGAAAGGACCTTGGGCCGCTAGAGGTTATAAATAAATCTATAATTAACTTCTGAAAGAAAATCTGTTCACTAAGTTGCTTTTTAATACATGGACCCGACTTACTAGAATTTTAATTTATAAGACCTATTATCTACAATATTCAATAAACCACATTAAAACTTAGCAAGTGCTCTTACTAGGTTAAATACTGGTTTCTACAAGAGCGAACTGATTGTCAAGTCATTATCAAAGTTAGTAAGGAGTATAAAATATGCAATACACACAAATATCATAATATTTTAAAATTATAACTATCGTCTATATTTATTTTATATAATAAAACCATTTTTAAATCGTTTATGTAAATATTGTTCTACGGCTAGCCCAATTTACGTTTTAGCGCTCTCCTGTAAAATTTTGCTTTGAACACTGGCTAGGTTTTGATATGGGGCAGCCGAGCAGTGGACTGCTATAGGTGAAATTGATATTTCATGGATTGATATCTAACATAAACAATAAATAATAGAATACTCCTAAGAAACAATTATAGAGCCAAAACACTGCACGGCGCTAAATGTATTTTGTGCTTGGGCAATGTTATGCCGACGCTATAGGTCAGGCTGAATAAATTGAAAATATTGCCCTGGGATATTCTTCTCAGGACCCGGAACTCCCGGTTGTTGGTAATTGGATGGCATCGTGCGATTTTAGTCGGTAGGAGTCCGGCATAGCATCCATATAGGCTTTCCACGCGTAAAAAAAGCGTGCGGAATAAAAAAGCCAGTTGTATGATATTTGCAGAGCTTTAAAGCATTTTGCTGAAGTAATACCCCTTCAAAGCTAGCAAGCACTGATGGAAATAATTTTACGCTTTTATCTCTGTAATATAAAAAACAGCCTACAGAAAATAACATAATTTCTGGCGGCCTGGGCTCTCACTCTGTAATGTCATAAGGCATCTAAAACCTTTACATTTCCTAGGATAAAATAGTCAATTGTTAAATTCCATTACACAATAAGCGGCTTGATATTAAACAGTTAATTTCAGTAAGTGAGACCTAATCCGGGCTTCGTCGCATTTTCTT
Organism: Miltochrista miniata; assembly: GCA_933228765.1. Taxonomy (NCBI): domain Eukaryota; kingdom Metazoa; phylum Arthropoda; class Insecta; order Lepidoptera; family Erebidae; genus Miltochrista; species Miltochrista miniata. Next base: position 31,477,593 of record OW121748.1, on the reverse strand, counting down.
TAAAGAGTTTAATAACGATTTAAACCACTCATGTAGATATATTTCAAACTCGCAATGATAATTAATTACCAATACAATTGTTAAAGAAACGTACATGACTATGTTGAGGGTTCCGTACCCAAAGGGTGAAAACGGCACGCTGTTCTCTGTGTCTGACTGTGTGTCTATGTGTCTGTCCGTCGCAAGGCTCCATCTAGGAACCGTGAAAATTTCGCAGATGATGTATTGCTGTAGCCGCTATCATAACTAATACTAAAATCAGAGATAAGGGGAAGACAAGTAGGGCTCCCGCACAAAAAACGTAAACTTAACGTACGTTTTTTGGTATGGAACCCTCTGTGAACAAGTTTCTTATACCACTCAGGCGCAGACAAGGACCAGCTTACGGCCCCACCTTATGAGCTGCGTTCACTATAGCCTATGATATTACCTTTCGATTCTTTAATTTTTTCGTAAACCATTATTGACAATTAGCATTACCTACTTGAGGTTTTTTAGTCGGTAGGAGTCATAACCTCCATGAGGATTCTCCTTCACGTAAAAAAGGGACCTCTTTGATACGTATAATTCTTGATATAAATTAATGTTTTGGAGGCATTCATACAACGCCATCTAGATTAATCGAATATAAGTTTGTGTATTTCAAAGTCTATCTATTTGTATTTAAATAATATTCTCCCATAAACTGTAGCATTTATTTCTATATGTGGCAAGTCTGGTCTTGGGCTTGTCAATATATTTGAGCGTTTGAGAGCGCCATGATCGATTGATTGTTTTTTTTGCTGTGGCAACAGCTGTCTCAGGAAAACGGTCGATAGTCTATGGGACATGACTAGAGTTATTCGTGTAGTCTAGCCGCCTAAATTACTTCCTCATGCTGAATTAGTGTAGTGCTGTACTATTAGAACCTAAACCTGTAATATTCTTATGTATGTCTGTGCTTTCTGTATCTATGTAATCTCATTGTCTCTGTAGTATTGTGTGTTATATAAATATATGTGTGTACACCCTACCTGACTGTTTTCGTCAGAGCCCTGGCCTACCCTTGCACGCACACTGGAATCTCTGTCGTAAGGCGCCCTGGGAAAGAGTTCTCTGCATAGCTACCTCGCGCTAGTTGGTGAGTAACACTGATCATCACTGTGTTATAAAACACATTCAAATTTGAAAGAACCTAAGTACCAAAAAGCAATTAGGCCATTTATCTAGTTCCGGGAATTAAACCAGTCCGATTTACCTCATCTCTGAATTTGAAGCACAGATTTGAATCACGCCAGACCAATATTCAACGGAGCGACAAATCAGCACTTCGATATTGCCTCCATTTGAGCACCCACCTCAATATATGAAAATCTGATTTTTCATTGCTCCGCCCAAACGGCACGCGCGGTCCTCTACCGTTGGCAATATTTAATATTCACAAAATTCTGTAGGCATTGTGCTGTAAAATTTGTAAAGCAAACTCAATTAAACGAACAATTCCTGATTTTTAATCATTCGTTTTATTGTCAACATGAAATTAATGTTATAACTGCCACGGTGGCATAGTGATCTTTGTTCTGATACTGCCCCGAAACCAGAGTCATATTTTTTTTGTGATCCGCAAAACTTTGTTTCAAAGTTTGGGTGTTTTCTACATAAAATACGACATATTTATGGTAAATTTAGAAACCTCCTCCATTTTTGAAGGCGATTAATCGCACTAATACTAAAATGCGAAAGTCTGTGAGTGTGGATGTTTGTTACTCTTTCACGCTTTAAGGGCTCGACAGATTTAGTTAAAATTCGGTGCAGCGATGGATAGATACAGGTTACTTTTAATCCCGGGAGAAAGCCGCTGGCATCAGCTAGTATATAAAAATGAGTAAGTTGCCTTCATATAACTGCCACCACAGTTACAGTGAAGTACATGTCACATGATGAACATTCATAAATATTCGCACAAATTTCACACTCGGGAGTCAAGAACAGTTTTTTATTGCGCGAAACCGCAGTAAACACAGTCCTATAATAAATAAGCGCACACAGTAAAACTTTTTGCAGATACGCTGTGTAGTTTTTGTTTTTTCAAATTATTTTATACCTAGTATGAGAGTTGATGGGGATAATGCATGACTCTGTTTTTAACCGACTTCAAAAAAAGGAGGAGGTTCTCAATTCGTCTGTATGTATTTTTTTTTATGTATGTCAAGCGATATTTCCATCAATTATAGACCGATTTCAAAATTTATTTTTTTGTTGAATAGGGTTTACTTCTGAGGTGGTTCCATTTTCACCAGGTCAGGATCTGATGATGGGATCCAGGAGAAAACGAGGGCAACCACCGAAAATTGTAGGGACAACTAGTGTGCTTGTCAACTTTTTAATTAAGTGCTTTAATGTTCTACACTTTAATGAAGGTCTGGAGTCGACCTGATGATAGAGTCGAAAGACAGTCGAGGGCATTCCTTAACAATTTACAGCAGTTACCTTGTGTTTGGGCTTGATTGATTTGTATTGAGGAGAACTTTGCACCTAGATTGATAGATCCGCCTTAAAAAAAAAAGGAAGTTCTCAATGTTTTATGTATGTTCACCGATATTTCCGTCAATTATAAACGGATTTAAATTGTTTTCTTTCTTGAATAGGGTTTACTTCTGAGGTGGTCCTATTTTAATCAGATCAGGATCTGATGATGGGATCCAGGAGAAATCCAGGGCAACCACCGAAAATTGTAGGGACAACCAGTGCATTTGTTAACTTTTTAATTCAGTGCTTTAATGTACTACAATTTAATGAATATCTGGAGTCGATCTGATTATGGAACCGAAAGACAGTCGAGGGAAATCCTTAACGCTTTACAGCAGCTACCTTGTGTTTGGGCTTGATTGATTAATATTGATGAAAACTTTTACCTAGATAGATATATTTTTCGGTTCACCCGTCACTTAAAATAATGAAAAAAAATTTTTCAATAAAAAATAAAACCGACTTCCAACAAATCCTGAAAAATAAAATTTACTTAGCACAAAGTAAAATGTATTTTGATTTATCAGATTTTATTCAATATAGTATTGAAGTTGGTGCCATGAATAATACCTAGATAAACCTATGGGTTTACTTGGCGCCGACTTCAATATGATATTGAATAAAATCTGATAAATCAAAATACATTTTACTTTGTGCTAAGTAAATTTTATTTTTCAGGATTTGTTGGAAGTCGGTTTTATTTTTTTATGAAAAATTTTTTTTTACGTGTGGAAATCCTACATGTTATGGTATGGATGCTATGCCGGACTCCTACCGACTAAAACCACAAGATGCCTTACAACTGTCTGTACTAACTGACCGGTATTCCCAGGTAAGCCCTCGGAAGGATGTTCCAGGGCTCTCGGCAGGCTTTAGCGACATTCTGGGACATTCTTCCGAGGGCTTCCCCGGGGCTCCCAACCACAGGCTGTTGGGCGTGACGTGAGGTTTTTTTAGTCGGTAGGAGTCCGGCATAACATCCATGAGGATTTTCCCTCACTTTAAAAAAAACGCATACGGTTTATTGTGTCATACAGATTAAGATTATAAATCAACGCTCACTAGGTATATTTAGGTGTGTTTGGGTAATACTGATTGGTATTAACCAAACACACGCAAAGCTTTTGTACGGTTTGATTCTATTATTGATAGGATCCATACAAAGCTTTGCCGAACTACCGGCTTTGTGAGCCGTGATATTAACTACACGAGTTTGTTTGAAAACGTCCATTCCTATCAAAGTTTAGCTGAAGGTATTATTGCTGTTACTTTGTAAGTAGGTACAAATCTTCTTAGCATATTAGAAAAGTTTTTTAAAACACATGCCTAATAACAATTTTATTATTATAGTCCGTTAAACAGCTATCCCAACGATATTTCTTTACTAACAAATTTTAAGAATGCAAGAAAGAAAAATCATTTTCTTTGCGTATGATAGGCACAGCACAAGTAGAAACAAAACAAAAATACATTTGACTAAAAATAAAATATAAACGCAAAACAAAAAAAAAAGTGGCTATGTCTCATGGCTACAAAGAATCACAGCATTTTCTTACAGATAGACTCCTGATTTTTGAATCATTTCATAATTTATTTCTTCTAATCTCTGTGGTTATATAGTGTACCACAGCAAAGTTCATTTAAGACGTTTGTATAAGAAAATTTATTTATTTATTAAGCTATTGCATAGCTTCTATCGCGGGCCTTGCGTGGAGACCGAATCCAGAAATTCTGTCACGAAAACGAATCACACTCTCGGCTACCTTCGGCCACGTTCGTGTATCTCACACTTCAAAAATAGTGGAATTCAACAGATTCAAACAATGTAGTAAACAAACAGATTGGATCTCGACTCTCCATAATTACTTACATTTAAATATCAATCCTGATCATATTCGTTTTAAGGAACCATAGTTAGATTTATGCGGCCATTTCGACACTAATTTACCTTTAGAAAATAGAATAATTTCATGAAAAATACTTCAATGATAAAAATTTAAACCTGTCATTCTTGCTTGTCATTAAATTATTTTTTCTCAGTCTTGTTTGTCTTTGGCATATACTCGCTTATTGATTATGAAAAGAGGTTTAATCATAATCAGTTTGACAACAATTACCTAGTTTAATAGTATAATAAATTATTTAAAAATGAACTTTAACTTTAAATATTTATAATCGGTAATCGTAAAACAGTACTGTGTGAGTGTGTATTGTTCTGAAGTTCTGCGAGGTTTTTCTATTATCTCTAATTAGGTATATCAATGACTTTGCTTCAAGTAGGTACTTTGGCTTTTGGACATTTTCATTGCGATCTAATTAAAACTTTTTTATATATACTCATATAATTTCTAAGTAGGTATGCATACATACGGAGAATTTAAAACGGCAGTAACTGAGTGATTAAAACCAATGCAACACACACACACACACCCACACACACACTCACACACACTCAAAAATCAACTCACATAAACATACATGCAACAAACACACACACACACACCCACACACACACTCACACACACATACACTCAAAAATCAACTCACATAAACATACATGCAACAAACACACACACACATACACCCACACACACACTCACACACTCACACACACACTCACTTACACACTCACACACTCACTCACACACACACACACACACACACACACACACACACACACACACACACACACACACACACACACACTCACGCACACACACACACACACTCACACACACTCACGCACACTCACACGCACACGCGCACGCACACACAGAGACACACACACACAGACACACACACAAGTCCAAAAGTTCCAAAGTCCAAAAGTCCAAAAGTACAAAAGTACAAAAGTCCAAAGTACAAAAGTCCGAAAGTCCAAAAGTCCAAAAGTCCAAAAGTCCAAAAGTCCAAAAGTCCAAAGTCCGAAAGTCCGAAAGTCCGAAAGTCCGAAAGTACAAAAGTCCAAAAGTCCAAAAGCCCAAAAGTACAAAAGTCCAACAGTCCAGCAGTCCAAAAGTTCAAAAGTCCAAAAGACCAACAGTCCAAAAGTCCACAAGTCCAAAATTCCAAAAGTCCAAAAGTCCAACAGTCCAAAAGTCCAAAAGTCCAAAAGTCCAAAAGTCCAAAAGTTCAAAAGTCCAAAAGTCCAAAAGTCCAAAAGTCCAAAAGTCCAATAGTCCAATAGTCCAAAAGTCTAATATTATAAATGCGAAAGTTTGTGAGTGTGGATGTTTGTTACTCTTTCACGCTCTAACGGCTGAACGGATCTCGCTGAAACTTGGTACAGGGATAAATTATGGTCTGGAACAACACATAGGCTACTTTTTATACCGGGAATAAGTTCCCACGGGAAGCGGTAACGGTAATAAAATTTACGCGGGCGAAGCTGCGGGCATCTTCATACTTTACTTTGTTGAACATGGGCCTTAAAATCTTACTTCTTACTAATATTATAAATGCGAAAGTTTGTGAGTGTGGATGTTTGTTACTCTTTCACGCTCAAACCGCTGAACGGATCGGGCTGAAATTTGGTACAGAGATACATTATAGTCTGGAATAACACATAGGTAGGCTACCTTTTATCCCGGGAATAACTTCCCGCGGGAACAAATTTTACGCGGGCGAAGCTGCGGGCATCAGCTAGTATTCTTATATAGAAATAATTATACTAGCATAGTTGATAAAAAATGCTATGTAATAGCTTTACCGAGGCAGTCCCCGAGTGCCACACGTCTTTTTTTTATTTATTTATTTATGTACATACACACATGTAACATGAAACGAAAACAACAGAGAGAGTGAAGTACAAAGGCACTTAAAAAATATAAGCGGTCTTTATTTTTAACGTGAGGGAAAACCTTCATGGATGCTGTATCGGACTCCTATCGCCTAAAAAACCTCAGTTAACGCCTAACAGCCTACGATTGGGAGCCCCGGGTAAGCCCTCGAAAGGATGTCCCAGGACTCCCAAACTGCTACACTTGTCACAGTCTACACTTACTATTTTTATCATCTACAACTATTGGCATAGTCTACACAACAACACTAAGCATTCAATGCGAATGAGTTTCAACCTCATGATATTAATATCTAATATCCTTCATAGGTTTAGAATAGATACATTTGTAAAATTTTCATTCGAACTACCCCAAAACACAAAACAAGCTTCGAATAATTTAAAATATAATAACACAACCCCAACATTATATTTTAGTCCGTATGGGACGACACAGTAATAAGCTTTCTAATACCAGTCGTAAGTGGTAATCCAACTTTACATTGTATTAGTCGGAATGGAAAATAGAGAGCACTACATCATTTAAATTATTGCCGGTTGAATTATCTTATATTGGAAGGATAATGTAATATTCCGGTAGGAAATGTAATGTTTTACTTATGGTAATTGGTAATACGTGGAAGGGCATCGTGTTGTTTTGGTCTGTATGTGTCTGGCAGAGCATCCATGTTTATCCTCACTCTATGCGGTCCGGAGACTCCGGAGCGTTAGAGCACGGTTAGAGGGGCTTTCACCCGCGCGCGCATAGAATGTGGAATAATCTCCCTGCCTCGGTTTTTGTATGGGGTTCTTTAAAGGGGGTCTTACAAGGTTTTTACAGGGTCGGCAGCGCGAGTATAGCAAATCCGGTGTTTAAGCGTCCTTAGACTGCGGTGACCATCAGTACCGTATGCTTATCTGCCGGCAATGCAAATTTTAATTTATCGAACACATCGAAGCTCCGCTAGTTCAAGAAGCGCCCCTACCTAACACCATTAGCTGCATGTTCTGTATATGTCTGATGGGTGACAAGAGTGACAGGACAGGACACTTAGGCTGCCTACCTTTCTGAAAAATAACCACTCTATAGATTCCTAAGAGAATAAAATCCTAAAATAATGCTAGAATATGTAACAACACAACTTCAAAAATAAGAATGTAAACTAGAGAATGTCACGCAGTTTCACCCGCGTAGCTCCCGTTCCCGTGGGAATGCGGGAATAAAATGTAGCCTATGTTCACCGAGAAGAGTGTAGCTTCTCAACTCTTTCAAATCGGTCCAGTAGTTTCGGAGCCTATTTGATGCAAACAAACAATCAAATCTTTCCTCTTTGTAATATTAGTATAGATAAATGATGCTACCAATAGGTTTATAGCTTGAATAAATAAAGCGTATAGTTTCTTATCTTATTTCATATGCATAAGTACCTATATGGGTCAATATTTCAGTTTTGGTACTTACACTAAGTATTTTGATGCGAAGAGTGATCTCAAATATAAGCAGAACGTTATTCAATTTCGGCCTATAATATACTAGGTACGCAGCCTGTATAGCCTCATTCATAAGTATTCTCAAAAGCCATTTTATATTTAAAAAGGCCAATCTCATCAACGACTGCCTGAAGATAATCCGTAAAAATAATATACCGAGATGCTTTCTGAAATTTCATATGCGTATGAAGACGAGTAATATTGACTACAAAATTTAATAAAATCCTATGCGAATATGTTTCAGTATTTATCATCATTTATCTTTCTCGCAGAGGAAAGTGTATTAAGCATCCACATTTCTCCATTTCCATGAAACAGATTACATGGGAAAAGCGACTTACTTCTCGATTTTACTTACTTACACGTAAACTCATTTATAATAATAATAACATATTACCTCTATACGGGGCTTTGGTGATTAAGTATCTACCTATATTTAAACACAAACAAATTGTTCTTGAGTTTTTGTTCTTCGTAAGGGCTCGTAAAAATAGGTATATAAGGGAATAGTTCAGAAGTATTTTTTAGCCTCCTATCTCTACCTACACTCAAACAAACACTTTTAATCACGGATGTATGACCCATAAGAACTGCGCAGACGACAGACCTTGCTCTCTAGTCTGCGGCGCACGAAGTGATCATAGTAAAAGCATGATTAGTAAAATCATCTACTCTGTTAATATACTTGGAGCTCATTGGCCATTGCAGATTTGTCACAGACTGTGTGCCACAGATAGACCATACCCAAATAATTGAACCATCTCCTCGTCAATGTGTCACGTCAGCGTCACTTTGCCATTATTTTTGCATCAGCATTTCGTTTTGTATCACAACGAAACACGTATAATTAAACGCCATCAATTCTTACTCGTTCGTACTTTATTGGAGCTTAACAATATTTTCTTTTAATAGAATGCAAATGATATATTATATGCAAGCATTGGTTTTAAAAAAATGCGTAAAGAGATGTCTAAATTCCGGAAATCCACCAAAGGGGTGGATTTTCATGGGTGGATTAACGGACTAATTCCATTTCAGCACACCGCCATTTATACCAATATAAATACACAGAAAAACTTCCTAAGACTACTTTTGAAGTACCCCATACTGTAGTCGTTCGGGGAAGCAGGCATATAAATAATTATTAAGAATCCTATTACAATTTTATGGCATAACTCCATATTAAAACGGATATTGAAATTACGCTACTTTTCTTTGTTCGTTACGATGCAAAAATATGAATAGAAGATAAACTAACAAAAATCTTTTGAATTTAGATTTTATTATTATCATTCCATGAGGACGCATTTCATAATGCGCTTTCAGTCAAAAAACCTGTGTAGGTACTAAATAAAACATTATACATAGAGAACGTCACCCACGTAGTTCCTGTATCCTTCGAAATCTACATTAATAAAATTACAGAGTAATCAAGTCAGGGAATAAAAAACGCATTTATGACCCGGGGATAGCTTTCCAACATTGAAATACGAGTATTTTTTAAATCTTTCACCAACTTTCAAGTTCATCATAAATAAACAAAGCCAGAACATTATATTGGAAGCAATGCCCGCGGACATTGAAAGTAGGAACGACATGAAATTGGAATGAACTTAGTTAGAGGCTCATCAGCAAAGTGTGAACTACGGCCTTGGTCACACTGGGGCCAATTGAGAAAACTTTTTGGCAGAGTGAAAGTAGATAATGAAATCTTGCGTGTGTTTATTTGCCTCTCCGAAATTTAGTCAGTCTACTTAAATTATCTAATGCTAAAAATATTATTTTTTGTAAATAATTTCATCATTTTCAATGCAACTACTGCTCCCTCAAAGGTAATAATAATCCTGAGGTCCTGGGTTCGGTCCACATATTTGAATGATCCACAAATTAATGTTTATTTCGGAGTTCGGATGTTTTCTATGTATCATATGTATGTATGTATGTAGTATTTAGAAATATATGTGTAAGTATGTCTATCAGTCGTCAAAATGCAATAACACAAGCTTACACGTCTTAATAACTTAATTGGGCCTACATGAAGTTGTGTGAAAATGTCTATAAATATTTATTTATTTTTTATTTTATTTCAAATAATATAACCCACTAAACATTTCAAGTCGCGAAAAATAAAACCAATATGAATTCAATACAAAAAACAATTCCGCCTAAGGCAGTTGACTATGGACCTCTCTCAATTTTCGCCTCTATATCATTGTGAAATTAACCTAACTTGAAACGGTCACGATCTCGCCTTCACAGTCCCAACGAGAGTAAAAGTCTTTTACCTCCCCGTGATTTAGTTATCACCCTAAAAATGGACGTCCCTTTGTAATGCAATACCGCAATACAAAATAGCCATTATGTGAGATTCACTAGAACGATTCACGTCGGTACTTTTCGGCTCGTCGTTATAAAAAGTGATTTGTACCTATTGGAACTTGCACTGCAATTCTAAAAAACGACAATAATGGTGTGTCCTCCTGGTGAATAGTATATGCCTTATATTAGGTAGGTACTTACAAGGCCTTATATTAAGTACGCCTTATATTAAGTACAAGGCATATAGAGTTATTATCCTACTAATATTATAATTGTGAAAGTTTGTGAAGATGTATGGATGTTACTCAATCATGGTATAACTGCAGAAGGGATCTGGCATAAAATTTGGTACAGGAATAGATTATAGTCTGGAATAACACATAGGCTACTTTTCTTTCCAGGAAAACGTTCCTATGAAAAGCGAGAAAGTGAATTTATTTCACGTGGACAAAGCCGCGAAAATCAGCTGGTATAAAAAAATCTACCTGCCTAAAAACGAACTAAGCTAACTAAATGAGTTACTAATGGGCCAACTTCTTTTCAATTTAAATAATACATGCACAAAAGGCTCTTCAAAAATATTGTTATTTCAACAAGAACTTTTAAAGCATTTTTTCAACAAAAATCACCGGTGTTCTTAAATTAGGTTATCTGCCGATGCCCCGTCCGAACGAGTTGTGAAGATTGTGTTGTCAGTTTTTCCAACCATCACATAATTTAGTTTTTTCTCGAACTTTCCCCTCGCCTTGATCCACTGCAGCAACAACATTGTACTAATTTGCATTGTTCCTAAACATAATCTATTTAATAGATTATAGTGTATAAAGAGTCTTCCAATAGGGACTTTCGAACGTTGACAAATTTATTGTCATGTGTTCAGTATCTTTGCCAAATCACCATTGTCAGATTTATATAGCACTAGCTGATGCCCGCAGCTTCGCCCGCGTAAAATTTGTTCCCGTTCCCGCTTCCCGTGGGAACTTATTCCCGGGATAAAAAGTAGCCTATGTGTTATTCCAGACTATAATGTATCCCTGTGACAAATTTCAGCTCGATCCGTTCAGCCATTAAAGCGTGAAAGAGTAACAAACATCCACACTCACAAACATTCGCATTTATAATATTTTTTTTTTTTTTAGTAGGAAATAGAATATTTATTTATTAATGAGACAAATGTTACAATAAAGCATAATAACTATTTACAATATGAATAAATCTAACTAAACTAAATCTAAATAGGGCCCCCGTGGCATTGTGCCCAAAAGACTGGCAGCATTCCCCCTTTATAATATTAGTAAGAAGTAAGATAGTAAGATTTAACATTCGATATCACGTGCAAATAATAAAATTGGTGTTTTTCGGTTTCAGCCCCTCTCTATATAATAGAGTGCAGAGGGGCTTATGTCGAGACTTTGTCTGTAGTCTGTCACTCTGTCGCATTAAACTACGGCACTAGGTCACGTGGATCATCTGTTCAAAGTTCGAAATAAAACAAAAATGACAACGTCAATCGGATTGAACTTTCACAGTAAACGTGTTATATAGGGGAAGTCGGGTGAGAACGATCTCATTGGCTTCTTGTTATTTTGTACCACGCACTTCGCCCATATTACATAATTTCACGTTCATCGTTTCACGGGCTATACCTAACTCACAAACCCCAGCGGCGGCCCTCACAGTCAACGTAACCTATGCTATCGCTCAAACTTAACCTGATTTATGCGCCAGAGTCATACAAAAAAAGACATATAAAATGTGTTCCACCCAGAAAAACCGTAGCGGACATTCGAACGATGTCATGACGGAAAAAAGAACGAAACATGAGCCGTTGACGCAGCGAAGAATATCTGTCAACCTCTATCACGGTGACTGTTGCTAATAACCTAACCTAATCCCACCCACTCCTTTATAACCCCTAACCGTGTGCCGAACAGAGGTGCCACTCCTACCTAGTGGTTAATATAAGTAAAGCTCTGTCTAAATAAGGTACGAACGAGAAAAAATATTTCTGCTTATTTCATCTATACGAGTCTTGTATATGCGCGTATTTCGACTACATGAGTCTTACTTTAAAAAGTAATCGAAGTAACTATACATTTTTGTAACCGTTATCAAAGGAGCGCTCGGCTATTATCTTCAATCAGATTCGTTATAAGCGGGAGCCTGCTGGGTGCGGGCGGCACAAGACCGAACGATGTAGAGGTCCTTGGGGGAGGCCTATGCCCAGCAGTGGACGTCATATCAGGTGAGATGATGATGACATTCGTTATATCTGAAGACAAGGATACCTACACCACGGATGCCTACACATACAGGTGAAACGTAATCAAGTATATTATACCAACAAACTATTGTAGCTATGTCAATTTCCTCGAAAAGCCCGTCGAAGCCTGCCATGACACCTCGATTGGCTGTCAGTTACAGCAAACTACTGATCAAAGTTAATTTCATGAATGCAATTTCAAAATGGTACCGCAATCTTAAGACATATAAGAGACCAATATGGTATCATTGGACAACCTGGGACCATATAGATAGTTTTAGTTGGTTCGAGTACCTACATAATGATTTCCACTTGTTACAAAAATAGAAAATTATGGTTCTTAACGCATAGAAATAATTCTATATATGTGTATTGAGTGCAGTCAGGGCGTGTGCGACGTGCGCGTGCTCTAATAAATTCGGCAATTTAGCTTTCATACTTAAACTGTACTATTTTTATTGTATTTGCTCTTCGGCTATTCGGTATAAAAATATATTCATACAATTTTCGGAAACTATTAATTCGTTCAAAGGAATTAAGAGTTCCCCGAAAATAGAACATGAATATTTTTACAAAAGCTTTTAATACCATTTTTAATACGACCGGCTCATTTCATCTTAGCCAGATTATTTGAATCTTCTCGTGATTTAATTTCATCCTGAAGGTTTTTGTTAAAGATTGAGTCGACGTAAATGTAATCCTTAAAACTTGTAGATTATTAAATTGATATCTTAGAAAATACTTGACAAATTACTTATCAAGCTATTGCCAACTCGTTGCTTTAACTTTGAGAGCACCGTATTGATTAAAGCTCAGATAAACCAACTCATTTTCATTTCAAATTTCATGAAGGAGGTAAGTCGTATAATTATATCGTATCTAACAACATAGATGTATCCCATGCGAAGAATAACTTAAATTACGTCTTACTTCTTACTAATATTATAAAGGCGAAAGTTTGTGAGCGTGGATGTGTGGATGTTTGTTACTCTTTCACGCTCGAACGGCTAAACGGATCTAGCTGAAACTTGGTACAGGGATAGATTATAGTCTGGAATAACACATCGGCTTCTTTTTATCCTGGGAATAAGTTTCCACGAGAAGCTTGAACGAAGACAAATATTACGCGGGCGAAGCTGCGGGCATAAACTAGTTAAATAATATTGTATTAAAAACGGGATTTCGCGCGGCACTATTTTACAATTAAATAAAGGTTGAGGGACCCAATCATTGGATCGAGCTACACAATCCGAAGATCCTGTCCACCGACCGCCACTACTACCCTAGGATGGGTCGGGAAGCAGTTGACATAAAGAAGCACAATAACTTCAACCGGGAAGACGGATATAAGCTCTCTACAGCGTGGAATCCGGTAATTGGTGACTTAAAGTCTCGGAACAGAATAGTGAACGCGTCCGCGGATACGGTCAGTGGTGTGTGCCGTGTGTTTCCAGATATTGACATTTTCGGGGGCACTTCGAATACTCCTGACACATAGCAGAATCTCCAGCCTACATGCATCAGTCGTCTCGGGACCACGATAGGTGTAACCCTATCCAAACGTCGGGGAACAAGAAGGTACCGAAAACCTTTATTTAATAGTAAAATAGTGCCGCGCGAAATCCCGTTTTTAATACAATATGAGTTCAACGCGTGTTAGTTTAAAACAAATAGTTAAATAATAATTGAAATGTCTTCCTTTTTAGGGTTTTTCTACCCAAAGGGTTTTTACCCTTTTTCTCGAGACCCTATTCATGGGACTTCGCCCTTTTGCCACCCATCCGTCTGTCTGTCAGTCCGTCACGAGGACAGCCTCGTTTCAAGCTTTTAAAAATTTCAGCTTTCTAGCTATCATGGTTCCTGAGATCTGTATCAGGAACCATGATAGCTAGAAAGCTGAAATTTTCACAGATAATGTATTTCTGTTGCCGCTATATCAGCAAATACTAGGCTTATATTTAGGCCTACATGACCGGAGCCTGGGTACGGTGAGAGCTGCTCACCGTCCTAATAGAACCGGGTCCAAGGCGACAGCGAGCGTGACGTAATAGTTACGCACACAGGCCACACGCTCCAAGAAACGGGATAACACCCGAGTAACCCCCAAAAGACGCAGGATAGCCCGGTACCCCCTAGATGAGGCCGCAGTGGTAGCCAAAGAAGAGTCCTGCATGGAATCCATGACGGATTTTCCTAGTGTTAAAATAAGGCTTAGGTTTATTTAACTAAGAAGCTCTCATAGGAGCGCAGACTCTGTGTAAACTATTACTGCGTTAAGCAACTTAAGCTATATGGTTGGGGCTTCCCAGCCATATCGCAAAGACCATATTATATACACGTATTACACGGCAATGTAATATCATATTACGTGAGACGAAAATAAACGATGACAGTGGGCGTATAGTTCGTACCTACACCCTTGTCTACCCTTATAGTAATATAGACGATAATATGTATGTGTGTATAAATCTAATATTTAATTAGACACAAAGCCTTTTTTCCTAAATCCTGTATAAGAAATTCTTGAGAACTCCAATGAAAGGCAGTGGTTAATAATCGTGGTGGTTTCACACTATTCCTTATTTTGGGGACTGTTCAAAATTTTCTTGTAATGCCGTCCCCAACGTTCATGCAAATTTTCAGCTTGTTGGGAAGGTACGCAAAACGTTTGTATTGGCTAAAGTTACCGCGCTATAAAAGCTAAAAAAAGGGAACTCGGTATTTTATTCAGCTACTAATTGAATTTTACGATTCTTTAATAAATTACTACTTCCTTTCGTTTCGTTATTTTAAAACTCAAATATCGAAACAGCGGCGTATAAGCGGCTTAAGTTATCTATCAACTTTTCAATCTAGGTCAAAAAGTTTTTGTGTAGTATTTTCTTTATATATAATTTAATTCAGGAAAGTGAATTAGGCTCAATATGATGTATTAGTTTTATATAAAGTCTAAGCTAACGGTTTCACATCAAATACGAAGCAAGAAACGTAATAATATAAAGAGATCTTAACTTGAATAGGTTAAAATATTATGGAGTCAACTCTGGTACGTATATGAAGTAAAATTAGATGTACTTTAGAAGTTTTATTAAAAGTAACTAACTAAGAAGATTTGCTTGACTAAATTATAAAATCAAATTTGTGTGAACAATACTTCGGATCTATCGTTTATGATATTTTTCGCTTCGGGAAAGAAAGGTAGAATATTAATCCAGTTGTCTAAACTCAGTGTTAGAATCGTTGCCTGCAATAAAAATAATAAGTCGCTAAAGATTATGTATAATATTCATTTTATTATATCACTCAGGTGGCTCAAAAGCAAACGGCTAACCACATAAAAACATTTAGGCTCAGAATGTCCCTTTCCCAAAATCCCCTAATCCCCTGGTCCCTTGGGAACACAATGCCCCTTTCTCAAAACGTCACTTTACAAAATCGAAAATGTTGGTCACTGTAATTTATTGACGTTTGCAACACCAGGGGCTCATCTCCTGCTAACCTTAAGGCTAAGGCCACACTGGGCCTAGCTAGTTGCTAAGAGCCAAGTTACTTGCTGAGAGACTTGGTACTATTGCATTGCTTGGTTCGTGTCTGAATAGTCCCGTGAGTTACTTGGCTCTTAGCACTAAGCGAGGCTCCTGTATTGTGACTTAAGCCTAACAGTCTATACGTATTATAGGTATGAATTTCTTACTCAAGTTACAATAAGCTACGCAAAAATTCACTCACTACTACTACAAGTATTTTCTAAAAAAAAATTTAATTCAAGTCACCTTAGTATCTGCTCGATAAGAAAAGCTATGTGCGATGCCTCTATGCATGCCTTGCAGCAACCCAAATATGTCACCAGGCCCAAGAGTTTCGTGTGTGATCTCGGTGAAGTCAGCTCGGACCGATACTACCGATACCATGCCTGTAGCTACCCAATACATTTTTGCATCACTATCGCCAGCCACTATGATGTAATTCCCTATAAAATAAATTGATTTTAAATATTCTTACTGGCAATTAACTTATAATTGCGTAAAAAAAAATATAAAAAGACCAGCGGACGTCACGCGGTTTTACCCGCGTAGCTCCCGTTCCCGTGGAAAGACGGGAATGAATCATTAGCCTATTTTACCCGGAGATAATTTAGCTTTCCAAAAATGAAAGAATTTTTAAAATTTGTCTAGTAGTTTTGGAGCACATTCGATGCAAACAAACTTACAAATATTTCCTCTTTATAATATAACTAGTGGACGTCACGCGTTTTCACCCGCGTAATTCCCATTCCCGTGGGAATACGGGAATAAAATATAGCCTATGTTCACCGCAAAGAGTGTAGCTTCCCAACAGTGAAAGTATTTTTCAAATCGGTCCAGTAGTTCCGGAGCCTATTCGTTACAAACAAACAAACAAAAAAACAAATTTTTCCTCTTTATAATATTAGTATAGATTTAAAAACAAAAAATAATTTAATACATACACGATTTCTTAAGATAATAAAACAGTATTTACCTATATCAAATAGTAACTATAAATTGTACATTGTAAATCTACTATTATTCATTTTACAATTTATAGTTCTTTTAAAATTTTATCATTACTATCTAATCTACATTAGAAAATATACTAAAGTTTTTTTTTAAATAAATTTTAAATATTTGACAAGCTAACAAGTCAACATACACATTCTATTTAAGTAACGGGCTGTGTCAACAAGGGACACAATGTCGCAAGGGGCAGTTCAGACCCTTTGCTATGGATGAATATTTAATGAAAGATTCAAAGTAGTTTAGATTTGCTATCTAACACATTGTATTGTAATTAAAGTCTCGATGTCACTGAGCGAGTTAACAAGCTATAAGCCAGCGAGTTCGCGAGCATGAGATAATTTTGAAAAGAAATTAGTATGCTGACTCAATCACGAATTTAATACATAACTTTTTTTGGTCTCGAGCAGGATTCGAACCTGCGTCTTCTGGTTTGCCGGACCAGACGCCCTAGCCATTGGTGGACCACCGAGACACTGCTCTCGAACGTTAAATTCTTTCACCTCATTACGTCTTGCGGCGACGTAGGCACCATCTACCGACAACTTAGTTAAGTTGCAGGATTTGAATGTATAGAATTACACTTATATAATCATTCGGATTGCGATGATACCTGCCCAAACATTAGAGATAATTTTGAAAGCAATTAGTATGCTGACTCAATCACAAAAATGTGAAAAAATTTTGGTCTCGAGCAGGATTCGAACCTGCGTCTCCTGGTTTGCCGGACCAGGACCCTTACTATTGGACCACCCCGAGACACCGCTCAACAAATTCGTGCATACTCGTACGTGCCCCAAGATGTATACAGGGTGAATTTTTGAAAAGGGCTTGGATGGCCAAATCCGAAACTATAAGGAAAAGCTAAAAATGCTCAAAGGAGTCACGAGCCCGATTTTGATAAAACTTAAAACCTCATCATTAGATTTTTGAAAAACCAATAATCCTAGCTGGGAATCGAACCCAATGATTTCGAAAAAAAAACACACCCTTTATTATTACACCATACGATAGTCTCGCTCATAAGGATCAAATTCTGCGAAGTAATGATAGACGGCAAATTTAAGGAAAGTTTGGAATTTTTATAGAATTCATATTTCATGTACCTAAATTTTTTATCACAGTTTGTTTCGTTCGAAATCTCAGAATAGATCGTAACTATTTCGTGTTTTAAATCATGCACATAATGATTCTTTGGAGAATGTTCTAAACGGAACCAATAATATTGAATGCAGTACGATCCTTCAGGTCTCGAATCCAGCTTTGTATTGAAAACAATGGTCTACATTTTGAACAAAATCAGTTAACGTAAGCAAAATAAAATGCATTTTGTTAAAGATGAGCACTTTCCTTTAGTTTGCCGTATATCATTACTTCCCAGAATAAGATCCTTAATAGCAACACTATAGTATGGTGTAATAATATAGGGTGTGTTTTTTTTTCATAATCAATGAGTTCGATTCCTGGCTAGGATTATTGGTTTTTCAAAAATCTAATAATGAGGTTTTAAGTTTCATCAAAATCGGGCTCGTGACTCCTTTGAGCATTTTTCGCTACTCCTTATAGTTTCGGATTTGGCCATCCAATCCCTTTTGAAAAATTCACCCTGTATAAGGTGAAAAAATTGGTCGGTTTCGAGTAGGTTCGGTGGCTGAGTAGGTTAAGGGGTTTGCGAGAAGACGCACGTTCGAATCCTGCTCGAAACTGATTCTTGTCGCCATTTTTAAAATTAATGTTTGAATTAGCATTCTAATTGCTTTAAAAAAATATATTGATGTCATAAGAGCTCCTAGTTTAGTATACTAGGATCAAGATCTTCGATGGGTTAGTTGACTTCATAGGCAAGTGGTGCAAACTCCAGCCTAGACCTCAGGAAAGGTAGTCGAATAAAATACCACTACGTCTCCGACTCATTAAAATAACGTAGCCCATCTGATGGTTATCACTTTACGGGGCTAGGTAAGGCCATTCTCCCAAAATGATTGAATGATGCCCAAGTTCAGCGCTGAACTGAGATATGCTTAATATCGTTGTCTTATATCAGCAAAAACAGAGAAAATACTAAACTTTAGAGTTCAGTATTTTTCTTGTTTTATAATTGATTTGACCATCACTTCTAAACTCACCTGGAAAGAAGATAGTATAATCTAGAGCAACAGTCAGCTGTCGCAGGAAGGCTTCCCCGGTATCGGCAAAAATATAACAGTTTCGTAAATGGTGGCCCAACATCGCAGTCATCAGATCGCAGCGACGCACGTATGGAGTTTGTGATACCAAAACCGGCAGCTGTTGTAAACAATCAACATAAAGTTTCAAAATAGGCACTCATGACTCACCAAAGTGATGGATTGGGGAGTAATCAGCACCAGAAAGCGTATATTTTTTTTTATACCACTAAGGTGGCAGACAATCATACGGCCCACCAGTTGTACCGGTGGTCACCGCAGCCTATGAACGTTTGCAACACCAGAGGCGCCACACTGCGCTGCCGACCCTGTAAAAACCTTCTAAGACCCCTCTTGAAGAACCCCATACTGTAAGCGTTTGGAAAAACCGAGGCAGGGAGATCATTCCACAACCTAAGCGTGTGCGGTAGAAAGCCCCTATCGGATCCAACCGTGCTTGAGCGCTCCGGATGCAACATGTGAGGATGAACACCCTGTCTGTGGCGAGCGGGGCGATGATAGAATGTAGCCGTAGGCATCATGTCAAATAATTCCTCAGAGCACAACCCGTTATACGGCCGGTAGAATACACACAGAGAAGCAAAGTCTCTCCTGTCACTAAGAGGTTTCACATCACCTGCAAGTATGGGATCGCCGACAACTCTCATAGCACGCCTTTGTACCGAGTCAAAAGGACGAAGCTGGTATTCAGGTGCCCCCGCCCAGAGGTGACAGCAGTACTCCATGTGCGGCCGCACTTGCGACTTATAGAGAAGCAGTGTTTGAGCCGCAGTAAAGTACCGCCGCGCCCTACTGAGCACTCCAAGCTTCTTGGACGCCAGCTTGGCCTTGTCCTCCAAATGACTTCGGAACTGAACGACGTTGGAGATTTCAACACCAAGGATCCCTATACTTTCAGAAATGGTGAGTAGTGAGAGAGAGAGAGTATAGTTGACTTAATGGCTTCACCAGTCACATTTGGCTTGACACACTTATTGTGTCCTGCTTATATGTAAATTATTTAGTACTAAAAGTAGAGGTATAAGTTTATTGTCGAAGCAAACCAAACTAAATTTTCGCTTATCAACAAAATACACACATCAACACCGTCTAAGGGATATTTTTTAAAAAGTTCTGCATATCATAAAATACTGGCCGATTTAAAAAAAATTGATTGAATCTTATTTTGTAGGTATATTTGAATGATTCCAAATTTGAAATAAAAAAAAAGAAATTAAAACAAATGATTTGCGCGGCATTAATATAGCGAAGATCGAAATTTTAATTTTACCGACGATAGTTAATTGGTATTTGTTTTGTCCAGTTGAAGTTTAAAAGCTAGTTATTGATTAATTACGAATTTATTTCATTGTGTAAGTCATGCAGCGACGCCATTTAACTAGAGAAGAAATGCTAAGGGCAGTAGGCATGCTCCAAGCTGGGGCTACTCAGCGGAGTATTGCTGAGGAGATTGGAACCAGGCAAAACGTTATTTCAAGATTGTGGTCACGTTATCGTGCAACCGGGGAAGTGGCTGAAAGACACCGTGGCGGGAGACGCATAACTACCCAACGACAAGACCGATTTCTACAAGTTGCCGCGAGAATGCAGCCAAACGTTACAGCCGTGCAGTTGGTTCAAAGGCTCCAGTCAGAACACCAATTGCTTGTCAGTGACCAAACTGTGAGGAGGAGACTGCATGAAGCTAACCTTCATGCACGCAGGCCACTTCGTGCTCCAGCACTACGCAGAGGAAATCGTGGACGAAGATTAGAGTGGGATCGTGAACATTTGCTTTGGGAAGATAACCAGTGGTCTGTAGTACTGTTTATCAATGAGTCCCGATTCGGTTTTCATCCCGATTCACGAAGAGTACGCGTTTGGCGAGCTCCTGGTCGTGAGAGTCGTCTGCAACACCCCCAGGTAGTCCATCCATACAAGGGCGGGACAATTACGGTTTGGGCGGGAATTCGTTTTGGTGGAAGAACGGACCTCGTTTGGATTAGAAACACCATGACCGCTGAAAAATACCGCGACCAGGTGCTTGTACCCATTGTCTACCCTCATCGACTTCAAATGGGTCAAGAATTTACTCTCATGCATGACAACGCCCGTCCGCACACAGCGCGAGCGGTGACCATCTGGCTGCAGACGGCGCAATCGCCTGATTTAAACCCCATCGAGCATGAACAGAACTTGGGACAATATCCCGCAGCGAGACTTTGATAACTTAATTCAAAGCATGAAAAACCGTTGCAGGACCGTGGTTAACGTCATAGTTGATTTTACTGACTACTGATTTTTCCTATCAGTGCAAAAAATTTAAAAGAAATTACATTCGTCTTTAGCTGCACCATTTTTTTACTTTTTGTTTTCATTTTGATAAAATTTTATATAAGTCGAAAATATATTTTTATTTTATTTTAAAATATAGTCTGAAAAATGGGCTTCCTGAGAATATAACAGTGTTGCATATTATTCCTAACAGATTTTCTGAAAATTGAGAAAATGTGAAATATCCCTAGACGGTGTTGATGTGTGTATATTTCAAAAATTTCTCAATAACTGAGAATTGCCCTAGTGAGCTTGTTACTAATGAAAGAGAAAATTGAATGTGCTTCGATGATAAAGAAAACTTATACAACCAATAACAACTAACTTATTTCAACTTAAGAGAACTTGTCTAATAAATACCTGCCGCCCGCGTTCTGTTACCCAGAGTTGTTTAGTATATTTCCAAAACTTCTCTATTTGGTAATCTATAACAATTAGATAGAAGAAATACGAAGTTAATAGGTATTTCACACAACATCAACTTAAGTTCGCCGACGTTTTTCTTCACGTATGACTTGGTTGATACAAACACACTTAAGTAAGTATTCTAGAGACCAGCGCGATAAAAAGGCTAGACTAAGATAGGTATTATCCATCGTAAAAAAATCACTTAACATAGTCCCTAAACATATACCTGCTGTATGTAGGAAGTAGGATTGATAAGGATCTTTATTAACCTACTAGCTGATGCCCGCAGCTTCGCCCGCGATGGCGCTGTATGTGAAAAATGATTTTCCCGCTTTTCTGTTGAAATTTTTCCTGAATTTTCTTTGCTATAAACCTCACGGAGCCCGAGTCCTTTCCAACGAATGCAAAACTGTGGAAGTCGGTTCGTGCGTTCTGGAGTTATAGCGTCAGGAAGGAAAACCCGACTTATTTTTATATAGTTACCACTCCCGCGATAAGTGAGAGGTTGACCCAAAAAGCTAGCTAAGCTAGCTTGTCATGGTAAAGGATGACTTTTTTGTTACTTGTAGATTACCAAAACCTAGACTGACTGGTATGGTACCGCATGGTACCATACCACTACCTATGGCAATACGCCTCGGGTGAGCATAGAGGAGGGCAAGATGCAGAAATTTAGAAGACCGTTCACGAGTGGAAGGAGAAAAGTAGGAAGCGGAGGGTTAGCACTAGGATGATGATTAGGTAGTATGACTACCTTGGCGGCCATTCGGTAGTGTAATCGCCTGACGCGCTGAGGTCCCGAGTTCGACTGGGTCGGTCCAAATATTTATGTGATTCACAAATGTTTGTTTCGGAGTTCGGGTGTTTTCTATGTATAATATTTATGTATTTCGAAATATATAAGTATGTCTATCAGTCGTCTATCCATCAGTCAGATCCCATAGCACAAGCTTATAGCTTAGTTTGGGCGAGATGATGCTGTGTAAAAATGTGCGACAATATGTTTTCACATAGAGAGCAACTTACTGGACAGTCCTTGATTCTTCAACATATCAATGAGCTCCTTCGTAACTTTTTCGTAGGCCGTCAATGCGTATTTAGTAGCATACGCCAGTTGTATAGAAGTAGCGACCACTATGGCCGCTAACATTTTACCGCATACGAGAGTGATTCCCAATATTGTCATAGGCAGAATATGCTCAATGAGGAACTCGTCTGACCCTGTTGTAGTCAGTTGAGCTACTACCACATAAAATGACGTCACGTAATCCCATTGACGGTGAGGTGATTCCCTGAGAAATGTATAAAGCACAGTGAATTGGAAAGTGAAGTTTTGACCACAACTGTAAATTGAAATAGAATTGGAAGTAAAAATTTAAATATCTTTATTCAGTTTTGATTCTATATTAACATTTACTGCCAGATTCGCAACGCAATAGGTAGAGAATGTGAGAAAGAACATGGCAAGAAAACTCACGGCCACTCTATTCAAATAGTCTAGAAAAAAAATAGTTGAACTTCGTTCTACTCATATTATATCAAGTTTAAGTATAAAAATTAACTAGCGGTACCCTGCCACGCTTCGCTGTGTCTTTTTTATGGTGATTTTATGTACCTATGAGAAATGAGTAACAAACTAAATGACGGGTACATTTTTTTAAAAATGTGTGCGTGTACACACGTAAGAAGTGAAACTTTTTCATGACCTTAGTTTTCGAAAGAAATATCATGAAATATACATAGGAGTTAGTAGTCCAAAAGTTCAAAAGTTCAAAAGTCCAAAGTCAAAAAGTCAAAAAGTCAAAAAGTCCAAAAGTCCAATAGTCCAAAAGTTCAATAGTCCAAAAGTCCAAAACTCCAAGACTCCAAAATTCCAAAAGTCCAAAAGTCCAAAAGTCCAAAACTCCGAAACTCCAAAACTCCAAAACTCCAAAATTCCAAAAGTCCAAAAGTCCAAAAGTCCAAAAGTCCAAAACTCCGAAACTCCGAAACTCCAAAACTACAAAACTACAAAACTCCAAAACTCCAAAACTCCAAAACTACAAAACTACAAAACTCCAAAACTCCAAAACTCCAAGACTCCAAAACTCCAAAACTCCAAAACTCCAAAACTCCAAAACTCCAAAACTCCAAAACTCCAAAACTCCAAAACTCCAAAACTCCAAAACTCCAGAACTCCAAAACTCCAAGACTCCAAAACTCCAAAACTCCAAAACTCCAAAACTCCAAAACTCCAAAACTCCAAAACTCCAAAAGTCCAAAAGTCCAAAACTCCAAAATTACAAAAGTATAAAAGTTCAAAAGTCCAAAGTACAAAAGTTCAAAATTCCAAAGTCCAAAGTCCAAAACTCCAAAACTCCAAAACTCCAAAACTCCAAAACTCCAAAACTCCAAAACTCCAAAACTCCAAAACTCCAAAACTCCAAAACTCCAAAACTCCAAAACTCCAAAACTCCAAAACTCCAAAACTCCAAAACTCCAGAACTCCAAAACTCCAAGACTCCAAAACTCCAAAACTCCAAAACTCCAAAACTCCAAAACTCCAAAACTCCAAAACTCCAAAACTCCAAAACTCCAAAACTCCAAAAGTCCAAAAGTCCAAAAGTCCAAAAGTCCAAAACTCCAAAATTACAAAAGTATAAAAGTTCAAAAGTCCAAAGTACAAAAGTTCAAAATTCCAAAGTCCAAAGTCCAAAACTCCAAAACTCCAAAACTCCAAAACTCCAAAACTCCAAAACTCCAAAACTCCCAAACTCCAAAACTCTAAAACTCCAAAACTCCAAAACTCCAAAAGTCCAAAACTCCAAAATTCCAAAAGTTATACTTTCTACTAAGTTCAAAAGTCCAAAGTACAAAAGTTCAAAATTCCAAAGTCCAAAGTCCAAAGTCCAAAACTCCAAAACTCCAAAACTCCGAAACTCCAAAACTCCAAAACTCCCAAACTCCAAAACTCTAAAACTCCAAAACTCTAAAACTCTAAAACTCATAAACTCCAAAACTTCAAAACTCCCAAACTCCAAAACTCTAAAACTACAAAACTCTAAAACTCTAAAACTCTAAAACTCTAAAACTCTAAAACTCTAAAACTCTAAAACTCTAAAACTCTAAAACTCTAAAACTCTAAAACTCTAAAACTCTAAAACTCTAAAACTCTAAAACTCTAAAACTCTAAAACTTCAAAACTCCAAAACTCTAAAACTCTAAAGCTCTAAAAATCTAAAACTCTAAATGTCTAAAACTCTAAAACTCCAACTCCAGAAGTCCAAAATGTCAAACGCCCAAAACTCAAAAAGTCCAAAAGTACAAAAGTCCAAAAGTCCAATAGTCCAAAAGTCCAAAAGTCCAAAAGTCCAAAAGTCCAAAAGTCCAAAGTCCAAAAGTCCAAAGTCCAAAAGTCCATAACTCCAAAGTCTAAAAGTCTAACATTCTAAAAGTCCAAAAGTGCAAAAGTCCTAAACTCCATAACTCCAACACTCCAAAACTCCAAACTCCAAAATTCCAAAAGTCTAAAGTCCAAAACTCCAAAATTCCGAATGTCCAAAAAGTTCTAAAATAACATGCAAAACATATCTGACCTCTTTATTAGGTAAGTACTCTCTTTTATTATTCTGAATGCAAGGAGGCCGCAATCAAACTTCTCTTAAAAAACATCAATCTGGTAGGTACCTTCTAAATAGGTTGTTTATAATATTTTGTTCTGAAGCTGGCAGAATATAATTTAAAAATAAACGACCAGCGCCATCTCTTGGTAAAATCACTTTTTAAAGCTATTTTATTCTTATTGCTGTTATGATAAAAGTGTATAAAGTAGCCTAAAACCATCTCTGAATCCTATTGTATATCGTGTCCAATTTTGAGCTCAATCGATTCAGTAAATTTTGAGTTTTTAATAGATACACAAACGCACACAACATTTTTATATTTATATAGATAGATAGATTATACCTCAAAACTTATAACTCAGCTACATTTGTTAACATTTATGCTCCGCTGTCTTGATAAACATAATTATCCTCCATCATAATAACAGTTTTTTTATGGTGAAAGAATTTGTCATAACTACATACCTACTTTCAGAGATTATAGTTACAAACACAATTTTTTCCTCTAAATAATATTAGTATGTTATAGTCAAATATTACTAACGTATTAACAAGATGCATCTTAAGAGTCCGTATAAAGCTGATGGGCATAGAACCGATCATTGCAACGAGCCACATACACGCAAAGGTATGAATCATCAACACCACGACTATGATGGTCATCACGGCCTACGGAAATGTTTAGAATTTAGTTAGAAATAACCCCAGCTACTTGTCCAAACTATTAAAATTTGTTTAACCAGATTTCTTCATAAAGCAATTTGTACCAAGTAGGTATTCGATGTGGGCTTATAATATGCGTAATCCTAGAGTCTATTAACATCTAGAGTCTACAAAAGTCCACAGAATTGAATTGAGACCAGAACTTCTTACATAAGTTATGATAGGCTGTATCTTGCACTAGTTTTCTGGTTTAAGAATTCTTTTTCTGTTCTATCTCGGCAGACCAATAGGTATAGGTCCGGGGGAAGATATGCATACGGCTCACGTGAACGAAAGTGATCTCATAATATTCAGACATTTGCAATACCAAAGGTGTTAATACACTCGCGCTGCCGACCCTTAAATAAATCTTATCTTACTAATATTATAAAGGCGAAAGTGTGTGAGTGTGGATGTTTGTTACTCTTTCACGCTCTAACGGCTGACAGGATCTGGCTGAAATTTGGTACAGGGATAGATTATGATCTGGAATAACACAAAGGCCACTATTTATCCCGAGAATTAGTTCCCACGGAAAGCGGGACCGGAAACAAATTTTACGCAGGCGAAGCTGCGGGCATCAGCTAGTATATAATATAAGCAAAACGATCTACTCTACTATTAATATCTTACCTGTAAAGAGGTTAAGTTATTTGTAAGTTCTTTAGACGTAGTTCGATAGAACTCGAACAAATATTTGAGTCGGAATAATTTATTCGCTCGTAGATAATGTATAGCGCGAAGACTATTCCTGGAAAATTACTGTCTTAGTATAAGAGTAAACGGGATTAACATGACGAATGCATTCTTCAGGATTCTGGAATATACCGGCCATACTTACGGCATGCAAAAAGCGATAAGTTCTAATGGAAAGTTTGCTATAATATCGCTCCAAATCCATAGTTTGTGCTTGAAATATCTCCGTCTACATTTTGGACCATCTATGATCAGTTCTCCGTGCCTGCTTACAAATCCCTGCAAACACGATTAGCAGAGATGAATTAATCCATTTACTCGATAATGTATTTAATAGGCCCTTGGAGACCTAAAATTTAATGTATTTTAGGTCCCCAAGGGCCTCAACGGCTGAAAGTTAAAACTAATAACAATAATAATATTTGTGGACTTTCACACACAACATCATCTAGCCCATATTAAGCTAATATTAGCTTGTGCTACGGGATCTAGACGACTGATATACATACTTATATATTTCTAATTACATGCATATTATACATAGAAAACACCCAAACTTCGAAACAAACATTTGTGGATCACACGAATAAATGGACCGACCCGGCAATCGAACCCAGGAGCTCCAACGCCGCAGGCGGTATCACTACCGACTTCGCCACAGAGGCAGTCGATCTGTCAATAGTCCTTTCGAAATAGGAATTCAGGAAATTTTAGGAAAATGTCTAGACAAATGATGATAGATTCACGTGTAAATAACAAAACAGATATTTTATATATAAATACCTGATGAATTCTCAAGTAAACCTTGATATAAAAGTAAATATCACAGATCGCGTGTATCCAAAACAACACAAAGCAGTCATTGAGCGTGACTAAATCATACAGCTCTAGCACGTAGTAAAAGGTCACCATAAAACAGGTTGCGTAGCCATAACTCTGAAAGTAATAAGGTTTAGTTATAATCCTTAATTTTGTTTATCACCGTATATAATATTACAGCTCACTAGCAGACGTCACGTGGATTCACCCGCGTAGTTCCCGTTCCCGTGGGAATACTGGTGTAGGTTATAGACTATGTCATTCGGGATGGTGTAGCTTCCTAACAGTGAAAGAACTTTTCAAATACGGTTTATAATTTCGGATCTATTCAATGCAAACAAACAATCAAATCTTTCCTCTTTGTTTAGTACAGATACCCAATAGCTGCTCTCAAAAAATCAAGGATGTTACACTACGTTTGATATAAGATAGATTTGTGGCATTTGCAGTACTCCGTTGCTCGGAACGCCAGTTAAACTATTGGTCTCGGTTGGCTGTAAATCGTTATGTCATGGACGAATTATGGGCGGGCGTAATGAGAGGCGTATAATAGGCCTCTACCTATCCTTTCCAAAAAGTGCAATGGGGGTGTGTATGAAGAATAATATAGTAAAAGCATTAGAACTGACCACCAATGATGCAAACGTGATCAGAAGTGAAAATCGCGACTTTAATAACATACCTATTAACTTTTATTTTAGTTATGCCTTGCCTTCATGAGATAACCTAAAAATCGAGCAAAGAGGAATTGAATTCCGAAGTCACGGGATGGTAGGGTAAACCACCCAATTATTGGCACTTTTAGAATGAATTATTGGCACTTTAGTTAAGAGTATATTTCGAAAAATAAGGGAAACCTAGTTTATTTCAGTTCGGTGTTGCCCATTATGTAGTTGTAGGTATGCATTAAAAAGTAAAATAGCATTCTTTTTCTGTTAGAAATGGGCAAAATTACCTAAAGTGCCAATAATTGGAGGAGTGCCAACGATTGGGTGGTTTACCCTATATTGTGCCGAAAAAGGAATAGATCTACGTCAAAAATATTTAACGTTGAAAGCTTATCAGAAGGAAAATTTCCCACAAATGAAATGCGAACTAATACGTGTAAGAAAGGTAAAAATATAAGTACTACATTATTCATCTTTACTTAGTCTTCCTCTAGTTTATAGTAATTTGCATACTTTATACAGTCGTACGAATGGGTAGCATACTGAATATATTGAGCGGTCACGTAAGAACATCCCTACTATCCCTACTTCCCTACTAATATTATAAATGCGAAAGTAACTCTGTCTGTTTGTACGTCAGTCTGTCTGTTACGCTTTCACGCCTAAACGACTGGAGCGATTGAGATGAAATTTGGTATAGGGATAGTTCGAGGCCCTGGGAAAGACATAGGCTACTTTTTAACCGACTGCGCAAAAGGAGGTTTATGATTTTACGATATAACGAATCTTACGCGATAACGACTCCTACACGGTCGAAGCCGCGGAGAACAGCTAGTATTTAATAAAAACAAAGTCATTCAATATCACACAACCCTACTCAAAGCAAACACCAATTATTTAGAAACTCGACCCCCCATCACAGACGGATATAGAATGAACTTCATTAGCAGGACTACACGGTGTCGGCTTACCTGAAATAAGCGAGTGCCGGGTCGTAACAGATTAGAGGCATCCGAGTAGCTCTGGAATGTCATTGTACTTGTTGATGATTTTGCTTGACTCAAACTTGTTGAAGATGTACTCATTGATAGGTGCCCTGCGAATTTGTAAAATGATATTTTTTGATTAACTCTTTGTAACGCTGTTATGGAAAAAGAGAAGGCTTCAAACATTTGTACACGTTTACCTACACATTTTAAGCAAGGAGTGATCTTTCCGTAGGTTATAGGTAAGTATTTATTCATTGTTGTTTTTGGATATAAAGTATTTTGGTCAAGCTTTGCTTTCTAATTGAGAAAGATTTTTTTAAATGTATTGACTACAAACATAGTTTATTCTCAATACAGAGTTCAAGTGTTTTCGGAACAGTAGGTAAGTTGTCATCTCTCATGTCGTTAACCTTTGAGGACGCCCTGAGGCGAAACTGGTCCGGTCAGGTTTATAAATGAATCTTGTGGAACAGTACAAGTGGTGCTTTAATGTACAGCCAACTCCACCAAGTGCCATCAATCAACAGTATCTATAAATAACATAGTTTACACCAGTTTCTTACATTAATTACATAGGAATTTCACATACCTGACATATCACCTTTGCTAGAATTGCTTCTGGTTGTACTGCCTGATTCCAAAGATATCAATTCATCGCATGAACCATCTTCTGCAAAGGGTTAATGAGACTTAACCACTAAATGACCGTGAAGTGCTAGAGTACACTGACATTTAGTATTTCTAGAATGCATTTGTAGAATTTTTGAGGTTTGTTACTTTTAATAGGTAAAGAGCAAGGGTCTATATCGCTCCCATAATAATATACTAGTTATCATCTTTGATTTCTATCGTCTAAATAATAGTCGGTTGGTACCCGTTGAGTATTAGACTACCTTCAGAAAGTGTGGGTTCTAAGGACGCAGTTCTAGGGACACCGCTCAAATCTAACACTCGTTATTTCCGACAAAGTACATAATTCATCATCACAGTTGACTGATGTAAAAAAAAAGCGCGCTGTCATACTCACACAAGCTATAAAAATTAAATTTGACATCATGAACTCAACTTCTGACTGACTACGCCAGGCGGTTAGTAAAGCTACCTATGTACAGGTAGACAAAGTGTTAAATTATTCCATTTCAAATTATGAACGACGTCATTAATTAGAAGGTTCTTGCAGAGTCGGCAGCGCAAGTGTGGCGCCTCTGGTGTTGCAAACGTTCATAGGTTACGGTGATCAGTTCATGAGATGGGGCCAGAAGCTTGTCGGCCATTTTATTGGTATAAATAACGTCGTTTAGCTTTACCTGAGGAGGTATCATCATTAGTCTCCATGGTGATCGGTAAAATATAATCTCTAGACGTATCAAATGCTTTATTCAGTGGCTCCTGGATCTTGGGATAATATTTGACTAGGTTGAAGAACGTGACGCTAGGAATTACTAGCAAATCTAGACTGCGACTAGCGCATATCGTTACTTCAGAACATGATATTGGTTGCTGTAAATGGTAGAAAATTTCCTGTTTTGTTAAACAATATCTGTTGAGAGAAACTTATTTCATTACTGTATAGAATTTCATTGGAATAGAACTTTTACTATACTTCCGTTGAAAAATGTAGTTAACTACATTAACTAAATAAAAGCATAATAAACCGTCCAACTGCGAGTAGGACTCGCCCATGAAGGATTCCGTAGCAGCAAGTACCATAATATAAAAGTTCATGTAGTTTCTTGTAACTTTGATTGATGTTTTAACGCGTTCACTGTGGTAGTGATTTTTCTAAGCGAAAATTGCGCTTTATGACGTATTAAAAAAATTAACAGCATAGGCCTTATAGTTTCGGAGAAAAATGGCTGTGACATACGGAAGGACAAACAGACAAATGGACAGAAAGACTTGACGAATCTATAAGGGTTCCGTTTTTTGCCATTTGGCTACGGAACCCTAAAAAGGAACTAAGTTAAACTTAAAAACCAAAAAAAAATGAGTTAACTGTCTACCACGAACGAGGTTCGCTGCCCCAAACAGTGTGACCATTTTGTGTTATGTGAAAATTCAGATAGAGGTGTTGCCTGCCACATGAAATCGTCCACGTGGACGAAATGGCAGATGTAATCCGATTTATGCTATTGGCTTTTTCATAGTTGGTGGACCTTATCAACCTCTCTGTTGGGACGTGGATTACAAGAGTGTAGGAGACCCTTTAGATATTCTATTGTGTTTACCTATTTGGTACTCGTAAAGTGGACGGTTATATGATCACACTTACCCCAGCGAAATTGCCAAACATTCCTCCTGGACCCATACATGTAATCATTTCGTTGTATGAAGTTAAAACATCTACCTAAAATGTTGATAGAATAACAATTTACTGATAACTAGATAAGCTAATAAACACGAGAACGTCAACACAGACAGCATCATCTTCTTTTAAAAGAATATCGTAAGAACTCCTCTTTTAAGATCATTTAAAAACCAACTCAGGACCAATATTAGAGAGATGGTTTTTCTTCCAAAATCAATGCCCTCAGAAATACTGGTTTAGTTAAAATGTATAAAAATAATAAGCAGTAAGAAGCTTAGGAATTGATTGCATCTCAATTCCATTTGTCTATCTGTGAGATGTCTGTGGAAGTCACATCTCATTAGGGACATTTGTAAGTGATTTTGATCTTCTTCATTCCGAGCACAACCTAATATAACTAGCCAATGTCGAGGGCAAGATACTTTTGAAATAAGATTAATACACCATTATTGAAAATATCCTATTGAAATGTAAGCCTGCCGATATCAATGATTTCTTAGAGTAAATATTTCCATATTTATTTAAAAAAGGGCAGGTCGGAATAATCCAAAATCATTTCTTACTCTTCCTGTTCAATGAGCCGGCATGTCTCGAGAATACACAAAATACTTGCTTACCTTACTTTGAATGATATTTGGCTTGATAGAATGGGTACAGACCCTTGCTGTCGGGAGTATAATAATATAATGTCGTAATATCAATAAGGTATCAATAAACCTTCTTAATACCATGGATTTTAATGAAATATTGACCCATACACGAATATGTACCTTTATAGTAGGTACCTACCTAACTGGTTACTACGCAATCAAATCAATTCTTTTCATTCATGACTTTTATTTTCAAACTAATAACACAGCCCACATTCATATTCTCTTTATACTGTGCTAATAGTAACTTATTTAAAAAGAACCATTAATACTAATAACTTACCTTCCCCCTATAAATAATGAAGATATTAGACTGTACATCTCTGCACTGAATGACGGTGTCACCCTTGAGGAAGTACATTTCACTCAGGTGCTGCGTGATGACCCTGATGAAGGATCTCTCAACTTTACCAAACAATGGTACCTCACGAAGGGCGCGCTCGTACATAAACACTAACGTATCTTCCATTAGAGCTGAGTTTAGACGACGGCATATTCTCTACAAAGACCAAAACACATAATATCTGAACAGATAGTTTACATTTGGCAAATTATTAATGAGGCGACTAAAAACTTATTAGGCGACTAACTACATGGTTCCAAAAAAAATAACTTGGTAGTGATTAAATATTTTAGCAACAATTATATTATAACTAGCTGATGCCCGCAGCTTCGCCTGCGTGAAATTTCGTTCTCTTTTCCGCGTCTCATGGGAACTTATTCCCGGGATAAAACTTGTATCATTTCAGACTATAATCTATCTCTGTAGGTGATTACATGATAATTTTGCAATCCAATATGGCCGCCGCGCCGTTATCACAAAATTTCATGATGGGTATCGTTTAAGGGGTTTTTTGGTATGCCGAGTACGAATTTCGGGTTAATTTAGAGAACCAATATGGCCGCCGTGCCGTTATCACAAAATTTCATGATGGGTATCGTTTAAGGGGTTTTTTAGTATGCTGAATACGAATTTCGGGTTAATTTAGAGATCCAATATGGCCGCCGCGCCGAAATCACAAAATTTCATGATGGGTATCGTTTAGGGGGTTTTTTGGTAGGCTGAGTACGAATTTCGGGTTAATTTAGAGATTCAATATGGCCGCCGCCCCAAAATCACAAAATTTCATGATGGGTATCGTTAAAGGGGTTTTTTGGTATGCTGAGTACGAAATTTATGATAATTTTGCAATCCAAAATGGCCGCCGCGCCACTATCACAAAATTTCATGATGGGTATCGTTTAAGGGGTTTTTTGGTATGCCGAGTACGAATTTCGGGTTAATTTAGAGAACCAATATGGCCGCCGTGCCGTTATCACAAAATTTCATGATGGGTATCGTTTAAGGGGTTTTTTAGTATGCTGAATACGAATTTCGGGTTAATTTAGAGATCCAATATGGCCGCCGCGCCGAAATCACAAAATTTCATGATGGGTATCGTTTAGGGGGTTTTTTAGTATGCTGAATACGAATTTCGGGTTAATTTAGAGAACCAATATGGCCGCCGCCCCAAAATCACAAAATTTCATGATGGGTATCGTTAAAGGGGTTTTTTGGTATGCTGAGTACGAAATTTATGATAATTTTGCAATCCAAAATGGCCGCCGCGCCACTATCACAAAATTTCATAATGGGTATCGTTTAAGGGGTTTTTTGGTATGCTGAGTACGAATTTCGGGTTAATTTAGAGATCCAATATGGCCGCCGCGCCGAAATCACAAAATTTCGTGATGGGTATCGTTTAAGGAGTTTTTTGGTATGCTGAATACGAATTTCGGGTTAATTTAGAGCTCCAATATGGCCGCCGCGCCGTTATCACAAAATTTCATGATGGGTATCGTTTAAGGGGTGTTTTGGTATGCTGAGTACGAATTTCAGGTTAATTTAAAGATTCGAATATGGCCGCCGCGCCGTTATCACAAAATTTCATGATGGGTATC
The DNA here is from genome assembly GCA_933228765.1 of Miltochrista miniata. NCBI lineage: Eukaryota > Metazoa > Arthropoda > Insecta > Lepidoptera > Erebidae > Miltochrista > Miltochrista miniata. Next base: position 31,443,417 of record OW121748.1, on the reverse strand, counting down.
GTTTAAGGGGTTTTTGGTATGCTGAGTACGAATTTCAAGATAATTTTGCAAAATTAACACTAAATTCGTACTCAGCATATCAAAATTCCATTTATACGATATGCTACATGAAATTTTACAACGGTGGCGAGGCAGCCATATTGGATTGCAAAATTTACCTGAAATTCGTATTTGGCATACCAAAAAACCCCATAAACGATATACAACATGAAATTTCACAACAGTGGCACGGTGGCAATTTAAGATGGCTAACGTTAACCTGAAATTCGTACTCAGCATACCAAAAAACCCCTCATACGATAGACAGCATGACATTTTACAACGGTATAAGGCGGCCATCTTGGATTGCAAAATTGACCTAAGATTCGTACTCAGCATACCAAAAATCCCCTTAAACGATACCCATTATGAAATTTTGTGATAACGGCGCGGCGGCCATATTCGAATCTTTAAATTAACCTGAAATTCGTACTCAGCATACCAAAACACCCCTTAAACGATACCCATCATGAAATTTTGTGATAACGGCGCGGCGGCCATATTGGATTTCTAAATTGACCTGAAATTCGTACTCAGCATATCAAAAAACCCCTTAAACGATACCCACCATGAAATTTTGTGATAACAGCGCGGCGGCCATATTGGATCTCTAAATTAACCCGAAATTCGTATTCAGCATACTAAAAAACCCCTTAAACGATACCCATCATGAAATTTTGTGATAACGGCGCGGCGGCCATATTGGTTCTCTAAATTAACCCAAAATTCGTACTCGGCATACCAAAAAACCCCTTAAACGATACCCATCATGAAATTTTGTGATAACGGCGCGGCGGCCATATTGGATCTCTAAATTAACCCGAAATTCGAACTCAGCATACCAAAAAACCCCTTATACGGTATGCGACATGAAATTTTACAACGGTGGCGCGGCGGCCATATTGAATTGCAAAATTAACCAGAAATGCGTACTCGTACTACTATTTTTTTCCCAATAGCATTTGACATCTTTGATCGTATGTCCACCTATTTTAAATACGGACCAGTGTGCAGCCGGCCAGCCGCAATAAAAAAAGCGCACTGATGTTACAAGTTGTATCAAAACATTACACATTGTTGAGAAAAAAACTTGTATGTACTTCTCACAAGTGTATTTTTGTATACAAAATATGAAGGCAATTTCGCATCTTTCGCATATGGAAGGGCAAAAATCAATAAATTGAGCAGTTTTAATAAAATTATTATTTGATTTTTTTGAAATCTATCGTAAATTGAGACCATTTTTTTAAAAATCGTATTGAGCTGTCAAACATGTGTCAAAAAAAATTTAAAAGTACCGACTAAGGAGTATTAATATGAATCATGAAGCAAGTCCCCCCAAAATATTTTTGTACCCCATTTTAACCATGTTATAAAATGAATTTCAATAAAATAAAATACACGTCTCCCATCAATTTGGTTATAGATATTTCATGCCAAATTTGAAGAAGATCGGACCAAGGAATCACGTAGTCCCATACAAACTTTGCAACCCTTGTTTACCTCCTTAGGAGTAGAATTTTCAAAAATCCCTTCTTATTGCTCGCCTACGTCACATAAGGAGCCTTTGTGCAAAATTTCATGCTTTTAGACCCAGTGGTTTAGGCTGTGCGTTGATCGTCAGTCAGTCAGTTCTTGTTTTTATATATATAGATAAGGTATAAAACGTAAGATTTATAAAAACTAAAAAACGGCTGCCACTATAAGATAGCAAATATATTAAACAGGAAAAATGAAATAATATGGGAGGTATTAAAAATAATGACTTGGCAGCTAATATTAACAGTGAGATATCAAACATTGTATTATTAGTAACTATTGGCTTCCATATAAAAATACACTTTCGGGTAGTATTTGCAAGCAGCTATAAAAATTAAAACAGGTCCAAATTTTAAGTATTAAGATATCAGAATATTTGTTTGTAGAATCGTAAAGTATTGAAAAAAGCGACAAATGCGTTGGTTGCATATAAGCAGAGCGTTCATTTCAGCGAATTATTATTTGCGACAACAACATTTGCGCTATTGATCAAAAAGTATAATGCTCATTTCATGTATAATTCAATTGGTATAATGTAATGTAGTGTAGAAGGGCAGGGTAAGGTTAGGTTAGAACTGTGACCACAACAAGTGGACAAGTGCCAGACAAAAAACAAAATATGAAAAAAAAAATCAATGAAACCACTGTCAGTTTATTGACAAAGAAAGGACACTAATTATTACTAAAACCGAATAATAATAATATTATAGACCAATAATATTTTTTGCATGCCGCAATTTGCTTTATTTAGGACCTTATAAAATGTCGCAAAGAGTATGTTTTTTATGACCATGTGCATATTTTATTCTCATCTCAGTTAATTTTATAAACAACCTCCCTGTATAATATATAAAAGCCTATTTTCTACTTTATATTCGCCGCCAAGTTGCCGCCTAACAATAAATTCAGGGGCTTCACCAAAAAATCACTGCCAATTTAAATTTTAATAAAGCGTAGAACTCAATATAAAGCTTTATAATTAAAATGCTATTTCACTGTAGCTGCCAACTTATTATTTTTCCTACCCGTTTTAATTATTTTTAAAATTCTAAATAAGATTAGTTTGTCGCCGCGTTAAATACATGCCTTTACATTTAACTGGCACACCACAAACCCAAAATTGAAGTCTAGATACAGTATTCGGATAGTGGCAACGGTCAACCGAGAGCTGCTTGCCAACTGCAAGGAGGTTAACATGTCACCAGCAGGCAGTAATTATAATAATATTAACGCACGGCAACTGAATTCATATTGTAATTTTCAGTTTAGGACCTTAGGTAGCGTAGAGCTTAATGTACTCGTATCTTATGAATACTTGTACATTAATAAGACTCCGATGACTTAGTACTTTAAAATTATCTGCTTGGAAAAGCTACGTTGCATGGGATCTGTGCCGTATTTTTACCTATTCCTACCCGTTGTTAGCGTGAAGTTTATGGCATATTCAAAAAGTTTATCTGGGTTCCATCCAAAGCCATAACCCAGGTGTCTGAGGTCCACTTTTCGACTGTCCTCTATAAATTCGCTCGCTCGTCAGTATCCGCAGTACATAGAATATTAACATACCCACATTATTGACTGCCTCTGTGGCGCGGTCGGCAGTGATACCGCCTGCGGCGCTGGAGTATGTGGGTTCGATTCCCACCGGAGACAAATATTTGTGTGACCCATAAATGTTTGTCTCAAGAGTCTGGGTGTTTCTATGTATAATATGTATGTATTTAAAAAGTATATAAGTATTAATATCCGTGGTCTGATACCCATAACACAAGCAGGTTATTCCTAGCTTACTTTGGGATCAGATAGCGTTGTGTAAAATGTCCGTGAATATTTATATTTATATTTTTTTTATGTCTGTGTCAAATAAACGTCTTTCATCACGCTAATCCAGCACTTCCCGATTCGTTATAAACCGATTTTTCACACTGTCTACTAATTATACACGTACATATTTGCACAGAAGGCACAGATAGCGTACGCCCTTTTGAAATAAATTTTGAAGTTCATTTAGGTACGCGACTATTATACGAAATGAAAAAAACCGGCCAAGTGCGAGTTGGACTCGCCCATGAAGGGTTTCGTAGCAGCAAGTAACATAATATAATAGTTCTTATAGTTCGTTGTAACTTTGATTGATGTTTTAATACGTTTGCAGTGGTAGTGATTTTTCTAACCGAAAATTGCGGTTTATGACGTATTAAAAAAAAACTACCAGCTCTATCTCGTTCAAACTAATTTTCGTTGGTAGTTTTTATGGCAATGTACACCATATATTCTTTTTAGATTCATCATTCTCTTAGTTTAGAAGTTAGAGGGGGGGGGGACACTCATTTTTCCGCTTTGGAAGTTTCTCTTGCGCAAACTATTCACTTTAGAAAAAAATGATGTTAGAAACCTCAATAGCATTTTAAAAGACCTATCTATAGATACCACACACGTATGGGTTTGATGAAAAAAAAAATTTCGAGTTTCAGTTCTGAGTATGGGGACCCCCAAAATTTACTACTTTCTTTCTAGTTTTATAAAAGAATCTTAATGCGGTTCACAGAATACATCTAGTTACCAAGTTGCAATGGCATAGGCCTTATAGTTTCGGAGAAAAATGGCTGTGACACACGGACGGACAGACAGACAGACAGACAGACATGACGAATCTATAAGGGTTCCGTTTTTGCCATTTGGCTACGAAACCCTAAAAACATATCGCATTCATACATCCAACGAAAAGGTAATAAAAAGGAAAAAATATTTCGACTCACCTGTGGATTACTGCCGTTGGTTCTTTTCCACACATATTCAAAATATTTCAAAGTTTTTACCGTGAGTACAGGATCAACGTTCTCTTGGTATAGAAAGTTCGCTAGATCCTTTGTTTTTTCCTGTAACACAAACGAGCACGGAGCTCGTTAAAACTAATATAATTACTGTACTGGAACTACGAAGTCGTAATATTTTTAATGATATAACTTCAGGCGTTATACGGAACCCCTACTAACAATACATGTAATCTATTTTGAACTTTAATTAGATTCTAGTTCATTTCATTTATTGTCTCATTTGTCCACACTTGGTGAAACTTGTTTTATGCGTTATGAAAACTAAATTTTGAAAAAGCGCCTAGTTTTCTCTTTTAGCGAAAAGAGGGAATGGTGTCAGTTTTTTGAGCACAATGACACAGAGGTCTTATTTTTAAATTTAGTTTAGTTTAGATAGTTATGTAAATGTTGTTGTAATACATGTTTCATATTTACGAAACATGAATTAAGTGTACAAACATTTAAAAAAACATTCAAAGTACTTTTCTCAATGTTTAAGTAAGCATATGGAAATATGTGATATTAACTCCCATTATGTAGTCCAGTACATTTGCTATGTTTCATTTTGCATTCAAATTTAAATATTTTGCGGCTTCATTTAATACAACACGTTGTTTTAGAATGACGACTGTTATTTTTAATAGGGCTCTTTCATTCGCGACAATAAAAACGTACCAACCGCCATTAATGTCCCAAAAGGCAAGTGCCTTTTACTAAAGCGACCAAAAGCGACCCACGTAACGAGATAACTAACATAATTACACGATATAATCTCATGCTCATAGTTATAAAACCGAGGAAATTTTGTTATTATCGTAACAACCTATGAAATGAAACAGCTTTACCTATTTCCAAGAAAACTTTGGCAATTTAATTTAAACTGGACTTCAAATCAAGAAGCTTTAAACTGCATGTACAATAAAAAGTACTGACTACTAACCATAGTAAAATAAACAAGAAGCCGTGAGACGGTCTCACCCGACTGCCCCTCTCTAAAACGTTTATTGTAAAGTGAAAGTTCAATCCGATTGACGTTGTCATTTTTGTTTTATTTCAAACTTTGAACAGATGATCCACGTGAACTAGTGACGTAGTTTAATGCAACAAAGTCACAGACTACAGACAAAGTCTCGCCTATGCCCCTCTGAAATCTATTTTTTAGAGAGGGGCTAATATTAAAATACTTTACTCAGACCTCTTTGTATTTCACACCACCAGGGCTCACAGTAGGTGCATGTCAAAATCAAATAGACTATGTTTATAATATTATATTAACTTTGCTAAGATCACAGGATGTTCCCTTATACTGTGTATAACCAAGAAACTTGGTATTTCCTCGAAAAATTATCCCTGGGATCTTGACGAACCTTGGCCGTCAACACCGCGTGACCTCCACTCGTACATTGTGATCCTCTCTGACCTTGTCACTGTTAGAGCGACAGCGATCTTGGACCGTACTTCACGCTCATGAAAAATGACAGATTGTTCTATGATTTCCAGCACATATAGTTTGGTATATGAACCATTGTGGGGCTGACAAATAGATGAATATGACTTGGATTTTGCTTTTTGCCATACCATAACTCATAGGGTGTCTTATTTTTCAAACTTAGTTAGAGTCCTTTCCGCCTCCTCCTCTGCACACATCAACTTCTCTAAAACACGTTCCACTCTACCTCTAAGGAATAAAATAACATGATACCTACATTATGTTCCAAAAGTGCATTCGCAGTAGCAGACCTGGAGGACGCCACGTAACCAAACATGAAGGCGAAGTACAGAAAGCCAGTAATCTGTACACACATCACCAGCCACATGTCCACTTTGTTAGGCATACTGACAGGATTGCAACCGAGACCTACCGGTTCAAATGGCATGTAAATGCTAATAGAAAAGCTGGACAAAACTTCTTTAGATAATTCAACTCATCAGTGCGCGCGGCGCTATGTGTGCGTGCGCTAGTAATTATACAGCTTTAATTTGTGTAGCAGTGATGCGGCCGTCTTCACAGAGTACATTTTAATATTATGAGGTAGAGACGTACCTCGACTTATTGACGACACCAGGCGGTGCTAAGCAGACTTTGCAGGAAACGCTCTGCGTGGCCGCGAAATAAACATCATATTTATACAAAAAACATACAGCGCCATCTACCACGTTTGCAGGCAACTCTTACGTTATAATGAAACGAAATCAAATATCATGACAAGTCTCAATGTAACTGCAACCGATCGAATCGAGAGTCTGTACAAGGAATATAATTTGAAAATTTTAATTGTAGGGCTCTAATCGATACTGAAGCTGAAAATGTAATTAGAAATTTTCATGTCTGTCTGTCTGTATCCTGATTATGAATTCATTTAAATGAAACTTGGCACAATCTGAGCTTATGATCCGAGGAAGGTTCTAGGATACTTTTGTTCCCGATATATTGCGCGGTTCCTTTGGCAGAGGGCAGGGCAGTTTCAGATAGATTGTTATAAGATTAATGACATACTTCAGCCATATGGCTTAAAAGTTCTTCGGCTACCACCGTATTATCCTGAACTAAACCCAATAGAAAATGTATGGGGAATTTAAACAAATTATAATCTATATATATAAAAACAAGAACTGACTGACTGACGATCAACGCACAGCCTAAACCGCTGGGTCTAGAACCATGAAATTTCGCACAAATGCTCCTTATGTGACGTAGGCGAGCAATAAGAAGGGATTTTTGAAAATTCAACTCCTAAGGGGGTAAACAAGGGTTGCAAAGTTTGTATGGGACAACGTGATTCCTTGGTCCGATCTTCTTCAAATTTGGCATAAAACATCTTTAACCGAATTGATAGGGGACGTGTTTTGTATTTTATTGAAATTTTTCTTTTAACGTGGTTAAAATGAGGTTAAAAAATATTTTAGGGGGATTTGCCTCATAGTTCATATTAATACTCCGTAGTCGGTACTTTTTAATTTTCTTTTTTTTTGACACATCGTCATGTTTGACAGCTCAATTCGATTTAAAAAAGATGATCGCAATTTTTGATAAATGTCAAAAAAATCTAATATTAATTATTTTAAAACTGCATATTTTATTGATTTTTGCCCTTCAATATGCGGAATTGCCTTCATATTTGTAAGTCAAAAATACATTTGTGAGAAGGAAAACCTCTACATGTCTGGCTAGGAATTATGAAAGAACAAGTTCTAGGTAAGGTGTACACGGTTCTGATTATCACAGAGTATTTATTACCATCTTCGCTTACTTTCTTATTTTATACAGGGATAATATAAACGATCAGAGGCGTTATAGATGAACATTTAGCATTTTCCAGCGGGAGTAAGTGGGACTGCGCCGCCTCTTTCTGCGAGCAGGTCATGCTCGCGAAGGAGGCGGCGGGCCGGGTGCGGGAGAGAACTCTCCCACCCGAGTTCCGCAGTCGGCGCCCTGGGCGCCGCCGACGTGTCTTCGCCGAGGACTATCGGCCTCCATGACCGGGGGTCTGAGGACGGTGAGAGGGCCGCTCACCGTCCTTACAGAAGCAGGCCCATGACGGCAGCGTGACGTGAGCACTCACGAACGCACCCCCTTAGAAGCGGGGTCACACCCGAAATCCCCCATAGACGCGGGATTGCACCCGAACCACCCCCTGGGTGAGGCCGCATTGGCGGCCGTAGGTCTGTTGGGAGTCACGGGACATCCTTCCTGAGGGCTTACCCGGGGCTCTCAACCATAGGCTGTTGGGCGTTACGTGAGGTTTTTTAGTCGGTAAGAGTCCGGCATAGCATCCTACGAGGATTTTCCCTCACGTTAAAAAAAAAAAAAAAAAAAAAAAAGATGAACATTTAGCAGATGAAATCTACAGTAAATGTCTGGTCACAATAGGAGAAACTGTATTAGTAAGGGTTGCCTCAGCCTCGTAAGTCTGAAGATCTACACAATCCATAAATACGAGAAAGAAAGAAGTTCAGATATCAATTCCTTAGCAAAAGCAGAGAATGCTCTCTAAACCAATTAACAAAGATAATGTCTTTGGGTATCAAGTATGTATCAAGTTTTACAAAAATAAATATTTACTTCGCTCAATACGTACGTACGTATTTTGATTTATTTAGTCAGAATTATATCTATACATATAAAAACAGTACTGTAAAGTGCCGCGGGCTGGCCACAGAAGACGACAGATGACGGCTGATGGACCAAACGAGTTCCAAAGCGGGCATCGCGACTCTGTCCGCCTGCTAGATGTACCGAGGACCAAGAAGAGGTCGCAGGCTGGATGCTGAAGGCGCAGGACGTAAATTAGGAGAGGCCTACGTCCAGGAGCGTACATACTGATTTGATTGATATAAAAATAAAAACTGACTTAGATACCTGATCGAGACCTAGAACCTTGAAATTAGATTAAGACAGACACTATTTATGAGACTTCACTGTCTGTCTGTCTATCTAATAATAATAAATAATAAATAATAATAAATAAATAAATATTCACGGACATTTCACACAACGCTATCTGATCTAAAAGTAAGCTAGGAATAACCTGCTTGTGTTATGGGTATCAGACCACGGATATTAATTAATACTTATTATACTTTTAAATACATACATATTATACATAGAAACACCCAGACTCTTGAAACAAAAATTTATGGGTCACACAAATATTTGTCTCCGGTGGGAATCGAACCCACGACCTCCAGCGCCGCAGGCGGTATCACTACTGACCGCGCCACAGAGGCAGTCATGAGGCTGTATCTCAGGAATCGTGATAGCTAGAGAGCTGAAATTTTCAGATAATAAGTATATTTTTGTAGCCACTATGACAACAAATACTAACATCAATAAAGGGGTGGGGGGATTAAGGAGGCTCCCATCCAACAAACGTGATGCTTTGCTGTTTTTTTGGTGCGGAACCCTCTGTCTTTTCACTTCGACCAACTAAACCGGCCAACCGTTGGCGTTGTTTGGAATGGAACTCATTGAGGGACTTTACTCCTATCTATACTTTATTCTTTATTTATTTCCTCTGTGCGCGAGTCCGCTTCGCACTTTACCAGTTTTTTTATACTACTAAGATGGCAGACAAGCTTACGGTCTACCTGATGGTTGGTTAGTGTAGTGGACTAATTTGCATAGCGAACGTTTGCAACACCAGTGGCGCTGCTGCATGTCGACCCATATTTTCCTTGGCATCCAGTAGAGTCACGGGAAAGTAAAATATCCCGTAACCCTACTGATAGTGCTTCGAATTAGGTTCATTTTCAATAATCATTTTAATGATAATCCAAGTTGTGCCAAAATAATACAACGGAAATACACGCGACAGAAAACCACGCGATAAGAATAGAAGCGACGACGGGGCCCTTTCTATTTCTCTCTCTCTTACGCAAACGAAGTTGCGCAAGTCAGCTAGTGCTTCGCATAAAATCGAACAAAATGTGATGGAAATAATGAAATTAGGCAATAAACGAACGTTTAAGTAAATTGATGAAGCGATGTGGCGTTATACTTGTCGACACGCCAAAGAAGAAGAATACTGTCGACATTTTGATTGAATTTATAATTAACCTCAGCAGCTTAGCAGCGAATCCTAAAATTCCTCAATTTTATTCTTTAAACAGCGATACATACCTATTAATATATATAACATACATTCCACCCATTGAGTGTTTATTTTAGTTAAACAAGTGTTTTTGTATTTTGTACTTCACTGTACCTCACGTCACGCACACGAAGTCACTGTGTTTAGACGAGGCTTACCCACACATAGTGCCGCGCACAGATGAGTTGATTACTTTATCAGTATTACTATAATAATTAAAATGCATTAATCAATCAATGAAATCAGCCTATTATAATACAGGAGGTTTATTAAAGGAGGAGTAAGGTCGACAGTGTAGCACTTCTCGAGTGTTGCAAAATTCATAGAATACGGTAACCACTTTCGACGAGGTGCCCCTGTTGTCTTATTGGTAAAATTATATAACATAATTACGTTAATCAAAGGCAGAGTTTTTTAAACTAGGGATGTGACTTTTTGACAACACACGTTTTCGTCAGTGATTGATGTGACTTTTTGAAAATGCTCAAAAGTTAGACTAAAAAATATTAATTGTGGCCACTCAAAGGGGACAGGTTTAATATGTCACATAAGAATGCTAGTCAAGTTTTATTGTACTTGTCATGTATCGTTGCAGTTAAATTCAGAGCGGCATAGCTGCGATAAATTCATGTTACAGTCGTATCAATTACATTAAGTACGTACCCACAAATATCTCGTACACCCAGTAGAATGTGTACGCGTATTCCATGATGGCATCTGTGGAAACGATACAATACGTGACCACACATTTGTAATGAACAGTCAGTTTAAAGCGATGCATTATTTGTTTCATTAGTAAATTTAGCTTTGATCTATGTATGAAATATCAGTAGTTGCAGTATTTAGAGTAACAGAAAACGAAATCATTTATGGTTAAATGGTGAAATGTGAAATACAATAAAATTTTATATTAATAATGGAGCATATTTATCGTCAGAGCTTGTAAACCAAGATGATTATTTTGATGATAGACAGGACGTAACTTGCTGAATTAACAAAACGATTTTCTACTGTAAATCACGCCCGGTCCAGACCGTCATAGTAGTTAGAAGAGAAATTGAATTGACTTACATTTTATCGGATGCTTGTTATCATTCAGTATCATTACAGATGAGCAGTTGACAAGGATATATGGCGAATTTTGGGGCAAATACGTTTCACACGCATTGCCGAACACAAACGCTGTAGCCAGGTTTACTATCGTGATAGCTATTGGCAAGAACTTCACTAGTACTACGATTGGGTTCACTCGCATTATATCGCTCTCCCAATATGAGAAAGCACCTGTTATTCGTGTTACCTGCAGGAAGAAAAACATGCTTGAGAATGGTTATTGGCTTTGAAGCACTGCGTCGCCTGCTGCTATATATATAGATCTATCTTTTGGAAGCCATCGTTGTGTATAGCATCCTACGCTGCAATCGGTCCTGAGATTCTTTGTGGAATTTCTATTTCCTGGTGTTTTCGTGCTTTGATGTGCTTCAGCCAAGTTGGTCCTGGTTGCAAACATCACAACCTAGTTGTTGATTAAGACAAAATTAAGATCATTTGAGAGGCTTGTAGAATTACAACAGGAAGTAACCACAGTCTCCTTTTGTTCATTTCTACATGGCAATTGATTCACTAACTAACAATAATGGTGAAACAACGTCGTTAGTACACCTTGGTCTAGCGGAGAGAATGTTGTGACTATTTCGTATGTAATTATCTGGAGCCTATCTATCTCTATTCAGCAGTTGCGGGTTGAAGACTTTTTATACAAACTAACTCCTGCCCTCATCAACCATCAACCTTCTCAAGTAAAGAAAAGTAATAATATAGGTTAATTATTTAAATACATTTACTTACACATAGCATTCGATTGATTCTGTACTGATTCAAGTCAGTGTTGTCATTAATTATTCGGACCTGAAATACCAGTAATAATCGATAACAATCATCATCTTGACTATTTTGCAGTGTTTACAGGTGGAGACAGATTGTCTTTTATCTAGACATGAAATCAGCCACATCATCAGTCCTATCTGGGAACAGACGCCTGTCTTTGGCCGTAAGTCTCGGTAAGGCCTTACCGTAACCTAATATCAGAACTACCTTAAGTCTCCCACCATCTAAATATTAACTTACCAACTGCTCAAATGGAAACACACTAATACAATCCCAAACGAACGCATGCTTCAGATACCGTCTCACGGTATACAGAGGGTGAGTAACTAGTAAAGATTTCTCGTTGTAGTACGCTACGTAGGCCATCACTATGATGTCTATGTAAGAGAAGAAGTCGACGTAATTATAACAACCTCCATATCTGTGTTGCTGGGTCTGTAATATAATAATATTTATTAATATCTAGCTGTTCCCTGCCACACTTCGCTGTGACTGTTTTATAGTTGCACTATAAGAAATTAGTAACAAAACACTGGTTAGGTAGGTACTTACTTACCTTTCAAAAAAATAAGAAACTAAACCTAAACCAAAATCAACATTCTGCCATTCAATCCGCTTCCTCTTTTTTATTTCATAAAATCCAAATCACACCAAAGAAGTTTCACTTTAAAATAATTGTTAATACTATTCTGTGACCAATGTTTAGTTTTTACTTATTCTTGGCGCGTATTGTAAAAACACCTTTGAAAAATAAAATGCAAAACTCTAACTCGGAATGCGAGAGCCTGCATGCCTTGATTTTTTTTCCATACAGGTAAAAGATGGAAAGCTTTCAAATTTTAATTTCAATCATATTTTAGACAATCTTACCGATTTTCAACCTGTTGGGAATTTATGTAACTTTACTTTTATTTTTTGTCTAATTTGACAATTTGACAGAATTATCAATACATATCGCAGCCTTCTAGAAATGTAAGCCTCTCACAATATTCGCAGTAACCCCGTGTCCAGTATTCAAGTTTAGTGTATAAAAGCTGGGCACTGGTACAAATTACCAGTACCCAGCCTTGATACACTAAACTGTACTTACGACACACATTTACACAAAGTCTCACACTCGTTTTCCGCAAATCTTAAATTTGATAAATCTATCTTTTCCCGACAGGACTACGCACACAGCCTAATAATTAACTTCATTGACCTACATAAATAACTAAATTTATGAAACCAAAAAATACCTTCTTTTCAACAAATATTCATGCCATACTTTATGGCATAGAACAACGCGACTTGATAATGAGGTGTCACGTTGTTCTGCGCTTTATTCAGGTGAAACTATATAACCATTCTATTATACGAACGGGAATTTACTAGTTATAGTTAGTGACCGACCGAAGTTTCGGTTTCGGCCAGTTTCGGCCAAAAAATCGAGTTTCGGCTGCAGTTTCGGTTTCGGCCAAAATGGGCCGAAACTTTCGGTCGGGCCGAAACTCACGTGTTCATGAATTTTGAGTGCCTGGCTCTGCTTGTGGCGTGGTTGGGGTCAACCCAACCAGTTAATATGTTACTAGCCGAAGATTTACAAAGGAATTCTAATCAATAGGTAGTTATAATAATACAATTTTTACGGAATCCTAAAAAGGTGATCTAAGACATTACATAACCCTTTGTTGTCGGTCCCGTTAACTTCGTTGGTCGTCTGTCTGTCTGTCAGCAGGCTGTAACTCATGCACCGTGATAGTTAGACAGTTAATTTTTTTACAGATGATGTATTTCTGTTGCCGCCAAAATAACAAATAATAAAAATAGACAAATTAATAATATTAAAGGGGGCCTCCCACACAACATAATGATTTTTTGCCACTTTTCTTGTACGGAACTCTACGTACGCTAGTCCGGCTCACTGTTGTCCAGTTTTAGTTTATACTTTTAGAATGTAACCAAAACCAGCCAAGAGCTAGTAGCAGGGCACCGTGTAGTTTTAGTCGTTAGGAGTTCGCAATAGCATCTATGAGTAATTCGACACGTAAAAGAAAGAAACTCATCTTTAGGTGGAGATATTTCTAAAATGAATACTTGAGAAGATTTATACCGTTGATTGATGGCACTTGGTGGAACTTGCTGCTGAAAAAATAACCGGCCAAGTGCGAGTCGAACTCTCGGATGGAGGTAGCGGGACCCTATTAACGAGACTTGAGGCCTAGCCGTAGTCCGTCTGACTATTATTCACGAGGTTGTATCGTTGGAACCGTGCTAGATAGAGGCTTAAAATTTTCACTGTACAATAGTCCAAACGAATAAAAACCACGTGTATCCTACCTAACAGCCTACGGTTGGGAGCCCCGAGTATGCCCTCGGAATGATGCATACTGCGACCGCGTCTTTAGTGGGGGTTGTTCAGTTGTTAACCCGCTTCTTGAGAGAACGTGCATGAATCTCGTCACGTTATCGTCTAAGGCCTGCTTCTGTAAGGACGGTAAGCAACCCCGTCACCGTCCTCAGGCCTCCGGTCATGTAGGCTGATAGTATGGAGCACCACCGCAGATTGTGGAACTCGGGTGGTAGAGTTATCACCTGCTTCCTCCCCGCCGTCCCTATCACGAGCATGACCTGCTCACAGGAAGAGGCCTATGGCCCTGCTTCAGCGCCTCCTAGCGCCATTGAAACAATGACGCAAGGGCCCTAGCTTCCAGGTCCTATAGAGGGGTCCCGGCTAGAAGACATTTTTCAGAAGCGGTTCCACAAAAGCGGTCCTAAAACCGATCCCTATGGACCCTGCCCTAGCCAGCTCGGGTAAGTTACGGCCCTCTCGGAAAGATAGGCCCCAACAATTCGACGAAGGTATGGAGGCATTCCATGGTAAATAAGCGCCTCCCAAACGCAGCTCCAGGGCAAGGTGTTGAAAGCGTTGGCGATGTCGAAGAGACACTGCCGCCCTGTTCTGTTGCCGCTGTAACAAAAAATACCCACTAAAATCAGAAAAAAGCATCCACACAACAAACGTAATTTTTGTGCCCAATTTTTGTAACGGGACCCTTTGTGAGGGAATCCGACTCGCACTTGGCTTTTTTTTTCAATATGAACACGTGAGTTTCGGTTTCGGTTTCGGCCGAAACTGACCCTGGGGCCGAAACTTCGGTTTCGGTTTCGGTTTCGGCTGGAAAACCAGTTTCGGTCGGACACTAGTTATAGTAAATGTTAGTACTCACTGCAATATCGTATGGCACAGCAATGATGTAAAAGACGGCGCCAATAAAGCGCAAAGCACCCCAAAACTTCAGAAATATTCCGTAGGGCGTGATGCATATTGGCAGAAATATGTACCGGAGATGTCTGTAATAACAATCAAATCATTTAAGCAGGTATACAAGTTACAATAACAATCTCTTATAACCACTACCTGTAATTTTTTTTTGATTTTTTTTTTGTGTACCAGTAGCCTGCAGTTGTACTGCTAAACTGATGGACGTACATAACTGATCAAAAATAATTGTAACATCGTAGGTGTCAGACTAGACTAGATAGGCTATAATACCAAACATTTTCTAACAATAAATAAGGCCTCTAACTTGGCCTTATTTTGGCTACCATGTTACGGGCTGTATCGGATTCAAATACTCTTATATTTTGGTTCTTTTATTGGAGAATAGAGTCACAAGATCACAATCGTACTGTTTTCATGGGCTATTATAAAAAAACAATCAAGAAACAAAATATTTGTAACGAAATATCTACCCACAATTTGACGAGGAAAAAAGCAAAGGAACAATTTCTAAAAATAATACGAGACCTGAGCACGCCCAACTTGTCAAACGTTTTCATATAATGAATTCTTTCCTCTCGAGTAGACGCCACACAGAAACTTTCCTTTATTTCTTGCTGTAAACAAATCAGCCGTTAAATTGATAGAAGACATACAAAGGTTTATTATATTTTATTGATTTGGGATGTTTACCGCTATCCTGTTCGTTTTAACATCAAGTTTTCCAGTCAAAGGTTTTGCTTCTTCATATACGGATGCTCGTGCTTTCAAGTCTGCATTATCGAGGACCTAATACATTTATGAAAACTTTAATAATTAGAACTTTTTTTAGCTTTTCTTGCCTTAAATAAAATTTCCATCAATTAGACCCGTCAATTACGGTATACTGCCAGCCTCTCTCAATTTTTGCCATTGCCACTCGACTTTCACATAGGTTTTGAAATCGGAAATGTTATTATACTTATTTACATACATTACAGTACATTTCCAATGTACTGTAACTCTATGGGTTTAATTCTGTATTTTCGTATTTAAAATTATAATTCTACATCAGAATGAAGGATATTCAATAGAATATAGCTCATTCTGTATCGCAAAACTATGTCGTGTCATGGATAGAATGTAAAAACATTTCATCCATACACGTATTGTTCACTATGCTTGCTTCTATCAGCATAAACTTTCCTTGCACTCTAGTATATCCCTTTAAGTTTAGAGTTTCCAGCATTTCAGCCAAGTGTAGCAGGGCATCCAAAATGAAGTCAAAGAAATTGAAAAAATGTTCACAGTTTTAAAGAAAAAAAAACACACGACTAAGCATAACTCGACACAAAAACATACCACATTGGTATTCATATTCATGAAAGCATTTATCCTTTGAAATGTACAGGTAAATTCTAGCAGAAATTAAACACATGAATCACCGTTATAATAGGGTGACTAATGTCGGGAAATGTGCCCCAGCACTGAACCAGAGCGCTGTACTCCACATGCAGTAATATGCAGTTTGTCGACGTCACCACGGTATATACCTGCAATATATTATGATATATTATGATATGTACAAACATTATAGAATTTTGTAAGTACTGACTGAGTGAGACTTGTGTTGGAATTTCTGAAACGCTATTAACTTGAATTTGAGAGCAGAATCTAACTTGTAGGTATATCAAATTCATTTCATTTTACACTTCATTCAAAGTTCTAAAATGCCGTTTAAACAATTGCATGATCAGTATTTGAATGTTAGCACAGTATTGATAGTGTAATAATAGTAGGTAGGTATTCAGTTTCCGCCGACCATTATCCATTCGGTCCAATAGCGATAAATCTATGTTTTGTGGTATACCAATGACATTCAAAGCCTATGAGCGTTCAAATATGCTCGAATAAATTTCTGTATCGTAAACCAGTTTAAAACATTATTACTGAGTATAGATTTAAACCGATTAACTAGTTCTTACTCAGTTAGCGGTAATTCGCAAATTAAGAGTAACCCTAATTTAAGTTACATTTTGTCTACGCACCTTTGGTAATCCCAACAGCATTTCTAGAACACCAAAGTGACATCCAGGTCCAATAATCATTTGTCTCTTTCCAAAATTATTTAGGACATTACAATGACCCTTTAAGAAAATAATAATAAGTTCGTATTTTGATGTTTATTAGTATTTCAAAAGGCTAATTCTACAAAGTTCATTTGAAAATTAGAATTTTTATAGTGTTTGAAATGATCTGAAAGAATTTACACTTTGCCGCCTCAGATGTCAAGATAGGATTTAAGGCGCATGACCCTGTCCGTTAGTCACCCACCAATTGCAGGTAATTCTAATTTGGGCCTTGAAAATCTCTATAATATTTTTTTTTTAATTATATTTTATAATAATAATATTTGTGGACATTCTCACTCAACATCATCTAGCTCAAATTAAGCTAATACAAGCTTATGCTATTGGGTCTATCGTCTAGACTCTAGACGACTCTCTTGAAAATGTCTGTTAGGGCGCTTTTATTGTCATGCATGTTTACGCGCGCATGGCCGGGCCCGCATCACCGTACCGTATCATCCGCGTTCCACGTGCGTGCATTATAATGAAAACAGGGCCTCCCGGCCCGCATGCACGCGAAAACACGCATGACAATAAAAGCGCACTAAAGTATCGTTACACCGCAAAATTTAAAAGACATTATAGGCTGGTTTTAGTGTCACGCGGACCGTCAGTACGGACCGCTCCGTATGGACCAAGTCTGTATTAAGCTCAAAGAGCGTTTTAGAGTGATGCGGATGGATCTAGGATGGCAAATTGTTCTATGCGGAGAGGTCCGTACTGACGGTCCGTGTGACACTAAAACCAGCCATATAACCCAAAGCAGACTAGTACTGACATGACATTGGATAAAAAGTTTGAAGCTACCATATTTAATTTAAATAAGTACGTTTTTCAAAATATACATGTCCCGTCCAATATCCGCAGCATGTTGAACTATCTCATCGTCAGGTAGTATAATTTTCCGAGCATTGCTCGCCACCGTCTGCAGAAAGTCTCGATTGCAAACCTACAATATAAATTACAATCTGTTGTATATATTCTATGCCTTTGAAAAGAAGCACTCGTGGCCCCGCGGACTCAGTGTTCTGTAAACGATCACTGCAGTAAGCAACTTTCACTATGGCCGGTCCATGGATGGGTGACCATCCATGTGATCACTTTGTGACATTTATTTGAGCGTTTCCGTGCTTCGGAAGGCACGTTAAGCCGTTGGTCCCGGTTGTCAGTAAAATGGCAGTCGTTAAGCTAAGTTGAAGGCTTTATTTCAACAGCAGGCAGTCACAACCTGCGCCTGTTCATTAAAACACGGCAATACGGCTCACCACCTATTACGTGGGACAAATTATGCAAAAGGTGAAATGTGGGCATATAATATGCCTCTGCCTACCCCTTCGGGGATAAAGGAGTGACCATATGATGTATGTATATATGAAAATTCGTACGCAGAAACCGGTTAGGTGTAACATAAGTTAATATTGTGGAACAAATTGCATCCGGACCGCTCGAGCACGGTTAGATCCGATAGGAGCTTTCTCCCGCGCACGCTTAGGTTGTGGATTGACCTCCCTGCATCGGTTTTTCCAAACACCTACAGTATGGGGATCTTCAAAAGGGATATTAGAAGGTTTTACAGGGTCGGCAGCGCGAGTGTTGCACCCCTGGTGTTGCAAAACGTCCATAGGCAGCGGTGACCACCGGTACATCTGGTGGGCCGTATGCTTGTCTGGGTATAAAAAAAAGTACATATGGTGTTATTTAATACGAGAAACCAAATTACTACTATCGCCTACGGTCACTTCTCTCTCAAATTGATTTTTTGCAGATTTGCAACATTTGAGCATTTTGAGGTACTTAAAAATGCTTACTTGGAATAACGGACAAGATAATAAAGTTTCCACCATTTCCATAGAACGAACTTCTTGTTGCAGATTCATAGACATATCACGAAATAACTTTTCTGTAGATACTGCATTATTGTAATACCTGGAGAAATTAAGTAGTTAAAGTAGTTATTCTTAGTAAGACCGGTGTTGTTCAAGCATTCCAGAGCATTATTAACATATCTCAAAAAAATACTTTTAGGTTTCTGTACCCAAAGTAACAGTAACCTGTAACAGTCTGGTGGCAAACAGAAAGACAGACGGATAGCGCAGTCTCAGAAATAGGGTCACTTTTAACCCTTTTAATACGGAACCCTCAACGATAATAGCAAATATCAGAACTACTTCATCGGTAAATTAACGCCTTATTTTTTTATTTTTTTTTATACCACTAGATTGGCAGACAAGCATACGGCCCCCCCAGATGTACCGGTGGTCACCGCAGCCTATGGACGTTTGCAACACCAGAGGCGCCACAAGCGCGCTGCTGACTCTTTAAAAACCTTCTAAGTCCCCTTTTGAAGAACCCCATACTGTAGGCGTCCGGGAAAACCGAAGCAGGGAGATCATTCCACAACCTAAGCGTACGCGGAAGAAAGCCTCTATTAGATCTCACCGTGCTCGAGCGCTCAGGACGCAACGTGTGAGGATGAACACCCTGTCTATGGCGAGCGGTGCGATGATAGAATGTAGCCGTAGGCATCAAATCAAACATTTCTTCAGAGCACAAACCGTTGTACAGGCGGTAGAACACACATAGAGAAGCAAAGTCTCTCCTGTCACTAAGAGGTTCCACACCACCTGCAAGTATGGGATCGTTGACAACTCTCATAGCTCGCCTTTGCACCGAGTCAAATGGACGAAGCTGGTATTCGGGTGCCCCCGCCCAGAGGTGACAGCAGTACTCCATATGCGGACGCACTTGCGACTTATAGAGAAGCAGTGCTTGCGCTTATGTACCTATTGAAGATTGATATCCTTACCTCATAAAGTTATCACTCAAAATAACAACTTTTACTTACCATTGAACAGAGAAAAACTTTCTCACACGATCTTTTATTTTGCTACTGACGTGATTTACGGAAAGGAAATAAAATAACTCCCTCATAGATTCCTGGAAATTTCATAATTTTTTGACTACTTTATATCAATGAATCAAACCAGTATATCTCTATCCTCTTCCAACTTTTATTATACCTAATCACAAAGATTCAGAGAAAGTCTGTTCTAAAACGGACCACTCAGTGAAATATTACAACTGAAACACCATTTTTCATCCCCTCTCCCGAAGGAACTGCACAAAATATCGTGATCAATATTATCCTAAAAAAATCCTTGGATCATCAGCTCAAATTGATTAAGTAATTTCTTCTCTTATACTCGGGGTTCCCAACCGTAGGCATAAGATAGGCAACACGTGGTTTTTAGTCTGTAAGAGTCCGGCATAGCGATCACGTAGGATTCTCCCCACGTTGAAAAAATATTTTTCAACAAAAAAGAAACCGACTTCAAACAAAACTAGAAACTGAAAAATAAAATTTACTTAGCACAAAGTTAGTACATTCTGATTTATCAGATATCATGAAATATATTGTTGCACAGATGTCATGGTTGTTCGAAAGCACTGTAGGCAGAAACTTCTGTACATATATAGCACGGTTCGCCAAATTAATTGTTAATAGAATCATTATTCATAGAAGCCTTGGTTCATAGAAAGCGCGGTTGGCAGAAACCTCTGAACATAGATAAAACTTCATTCCGAAAGCTTTTTTGATAGAAACCACTTTTTCCAGATACATCGGATCACAGAAAGCAAAGGGTTCGTAAAGTACTGCTGGATGGCTTGATAGTCCCTCGGATACTTTTTTTACCTGTGGTTCTACCCCAACGATAGTATCGAGGGCAAGAAAGGGACTTAAGATTGAGGAAAGCTTAAAACGACCAAAGTTATTAGATTATTCTATGTAACGAGCTTTCTGTGACTCGATGTATCTGGAAAAAGTGGTTTCTATCAAAAAAGCTTTCGGAATGAAGTTTATCTATGTACAGAGGTTTCTGCCAACCGCGCTTTCTATGATCCAAGGCTGCTATGAATGATGATTCTATTAACAATTTATTCGGCGAACCGTGCTATATATGTACAGAGGTTTCTGCCTACAGTGCTTTCGAACAACCATGACATCTGTGCAACAATGATTCTATCAACCAATACTTCGACGAACCGTGCTATCTACGAATACTGATTTCTGCCAACCGTGCTTTCTATGGAAGGATTCTTCGGCGAACCGTGCTTTCTACGAGTAGTGATTTCTGCCAACCGTGCTTTCTATGCAAGGAGACGTCTGCGAAAAATGATTCTGTCAACAGTTTATTCGAACAAACGAGTTTCGTATTAACGTTCCAGGCTCTGTTACAAGTCGGTTTCTTTTTTCTTGAATTTTTTTTTTTTATTTTTAGTGACGAGTAGACTGAAAATCTATTTATATAGGTGTTATATAGGTGGTCTATTTATAAAGTTCTCGACATTACAAATTAATCAAGCCCAAACACACGGTAACTGCTGTATATCGTTAGGGAATTCTCTCTACTGTCTTACGTCTTCATCATCAGATCGACTCCAGACCTTCATTAAGTTGTACTACTTTAAAGCTCTTAATAAAAAAGTTAACAAACGCCCTAGATGCCCCTACAATTTTTAATAGTTCCTTTCGATTTCTCCAGAATGCCATCATCAGATCCTGACTTCCTTAAAATGGGATCACCTTGGGAGTATCTATTTACGAACAAAGAAAAAATTTTTCAAATCGGTACATAAACGACGGAGTTCTGCGCGAACAAACATAAAAAAAAATTAAAAAATATATACGGTTCAATTGAGTAACCTCCTCTTTTTTTGAAGTCGGTTAAAAAAGAAAATAAATAAAAAGGTATCAATCTCGGCTGAAGAATTGTTTAAATTGATACAGGTGATTTGTCTTTTGATTAATTTTGAAAAATTAAAAAGCCTGTCTCTTTTGTAAAAAATCCGTAATTTACCTAACTTTTTTTCTCAAAGTTTTACCAATAAATGTAAAATCAGATCTTCATAAGAATTTATACTTTCATATAAATTACACGTTTGAAAAACATTCATAACGATTTCAATACCCTGTTCAATAGTTACACAAATAAAACAATCTGGGTCAACAACGGGGAATTTAAATAAAATCAATTCCTTGTCCTTCGCTCATGTTTACTGATGCAGAATTATTGAATTCGTGTTTTGCAAAGCGATACCTACTAAAAACTTTACCAATATCAAAATGAAAATAACAAAGGTACTCAGGAATTTGTGATGACAACTTTTATGTATACGTGGATCTGTGTGTCTGTCTGTAGCATTAATATGCTACAGGCAGACACACAGTCAAATTCATCAGATTCAGAATAATCGGATCTGTAAATATTATTTGAAAACCCATCATCATGCAGGATGTGAGCTGACGATCTTCAAAATTTTTAGCTTTGAATTACCTTAGTCCTTCCCTTGGAAAGTATACTTTCCGATTCTGATAAGTTTGACTTTGATGATATTTGAAGGACATGTTAAATTATGGATATTGTTGCACGAACTATTCTACGAGATACCCAACTCCTCTGAAAAGAACAGAATTAATACCATGTTTGTGTTTATTAGATCGCTCTAAGTGTTGGAGGACTTTTCATTTTTAAATAACACTTGTAATAATGATACAAGTTAACCTTCCGTAACCTGTCTTAAAACCCTAACTCATATCTGTGGGCCATCATTCTGGGTAGGTATAAAACAGGACATTGTTGCGGATTCAGACGGTTCCTTTTATTCGCCAACACCTCGTCTGGTAATGATCAGGTTCGTTCGGAACCCAAGCAATCCTTACCATTTGCAGGTGAGGACTACTTCTCGAAATTCCCAATGGATAGGTCCGAAACATCTCAGTAAAATCACATAACATCGTTTTTGCGTAATGCATAGCACTATTAAAGTTTTGTATATTCACGTACCTTGAACTTCAACCTCCTGTGTGTAGATAGTAAGTAATTACTACAAATTCTGGCTGAATAGAAGCAGCTCATATAAGTGCCAAGTATGTACAGGGTAACTACCTATAACGTAAAATATTTTCAACCATTATTACTGTAATGTAATTTACTACAAATAATATAAAATTGTATTGGTTTGTTTCAACACTTATAATTCTACAATTACTGGACCGATTCTCGAGATTTGTCTCCACCCCAAATAGCAGAATCGACGAAGAAAAAGGCGATACAAAGTTCACCGGAACTACTTGTCTATAATCTATACTAATATCATAAAGAGGAAAGATTTGTTTGTGTCATCTTTATAATATTAAGTATAGATATGAATAAGTTAACAAGGTGATAAACAAGATTATTACTTACAACGTAAATATCTGTTGATCCAGGAGCTATGTCGGTGGTACCGGTGCCAGTGAAGACGGCTGTACCAAAACCGAATGAAGTTTTTAGTGGGGTTTCGTGCTTGGCAAAGTTCGTCATATACAGCTTCGTCTCCCAAAATATCAACCGAGCCATCCAAGAGTTCTAAAACGAAGAACGAAGTAAAATTTACTAATTATCTTACTAATAGGTACCTAAGATAATATTATAGTATTTCATCTAATACTATGAATGCGAAAGTTTTTGAGTGTGAATGTGTAGATGTGTGGATGTTTGTTACTCTTTCACGCTCAAACGAATGAACGGATCCGGCTGAAATTCAGTACAGGGATAGATTATAATCTGAAATAACACATGGGCTACTTTTTATTCCAGGAATAAGTTCCACGGGAAGTGGGAACGGAACCTAATTTCATGCGGGCGAAGCTGCGGGCGTCAGCTAGTTTTAGATAAGGCGATCTGAGACATGCGGCAGGGAGTTGAAAGCTGCTATACGCCCAGGCAGCGACCACACTATATGAATTCTCGACTACACTATGTGTATGCGTGAACGGAATTTCACGGGTGAGCGTCATCTGTCTCCGGTTTGCCGATCTAAATATGAGACAGATAACGGTTCACCCGTAAATGTTCGTCCACGTCGTCAGGTCGTATGCGTCGTGTCGTATGAAAAGCGGTTTCCAGTGCTACCGGTCTCCATGACTGAAGGCCTGAGCACGGCGCGTCGGCTATTCGTCGTTCTTACATAAACAGACCAAAACGCATTTTTTATGTGTGGAAATCCTACATGGATGCTATGCCGGACTCCTACCAACTTAAACCACACGATGCCTTACAACTGTCTATGGCCGGGAGTCCTGGGTAAGCCCTCGGAAGGATGACCCAGGGTACCAAAACGAATTGAAGTAGGATAGTATGAATGAAGACCTCCACACATAAAAAAATTACAAAGAAATTTGTAAGTATTAAACAACAATGAAAATTACCTCATAACACAACTTTCGTGGACATGCAAGTAAATAAAGAATACATCCTGACCAATAGCATAGTATTGCAAATAACATGCTGAATTTGATTAAACATAGGAACTGCAACATTAAGAAGCACACATAATATTAGTCAAGGTCGATGAGAAATTTTGTTTAAAAAAAAAGTAAGTACTTTATAGTGAAAAGGCATCAAAATGTATTGTGAATAAAAAAATAAACGATAGAAAGGTATTCAAAGTATAAAAAAGTGACATGAAAGTTTTCAAATGTTATTGTATTTTCATATTTTTTTTATTGACTACATTTTACAACTATTTACCTTAACGGGGCTGTAGAAATTCTTTGCCCATTTGTCAAGATAATCCCAAATATGCCACACTTGTAGTACAGGAAACAGCTTAGCTATTTGACCAGCAAACGTCTCCCCTTGAGGGTCCAAGGTATCCGTAAAAATGTACACGGGAAATACTGATATAATATCCAGGTAAAAACCAATAGTTGACATTTTCACTTCAGCTATCTCTTTAACAGTTTCTTTTCTAATATTCTGTAATATAGATAAAGTAAAAAAATCCCCTTGTTGCGCCGGGAAAAAGTACAAAAACCACCCTAATTCGTCCCTAAGGTGTCGTAAGAGGCGACTAAGGGAACACGTTCGGAAATCGATCCCTTACGCAGAGAAGGAAACCTCGACATGCAACCCGGTTGTCAGTAAAATGACAATGGTTAAGCCAAGTTGAAGGCCATAGGGGCGGCGGCGGCGAGAAAATTTTGAACTGCGGGTCGTCACGAGCTGCACCTGTCCATTTCAACATGGCAATAGGCCTATTACGTGGGACATAAAACTATTACCCCACCAGACACATAATTTCTCCTACTGGCTCTTTTCAGTAACATTCTTTTGTATCACTCGGAATGACTAGTAGTTCACTTGCTCTACGCCTTTCTCTAGCTTCTGGGTCAGTAAACATATAATATCTGCGCCGTAGCTGGAGAACCAAATAAAAAGACCTTTCTCCTCAACCAGCCCATTAAAAGCGACTACGTCATCATTTATATACTTCCTCCACATTACTCGCGAAGTTGAACGAAGTTGGACGAGTACTTAGATCATCTAACCACAGGATGCGTCTTACTTAAGCATTGTTTTCTGCCATTGCACATGACCATTTGGTCTTTTGGCTTTACAAAAAGCCTGTACATCAGTACATCATTTTATATGATTAAACTAGTACATTTCATTGTAGTTGACTGTACAATAACAATTAACACACAACAGCCATTACGCGTTTGTCGATTAATACATTTTTAAATGCAATGAAATTTTATATGTCTTTGTGTTTCCCCCTTCACTTGTATGAAAACTGGCAGAATATTTTTGTATGCGGTGGTTCGCAAAGGCTAGTCCCGTGTTATATGGTCTAAGGACGAGTACGATAGTGTGGAGGGGCTCCTCGGCCTACTTCGTCAAAAATTTTCTTTGACTCGGGCAACTTCGCGAGTAATGTGGAGGAAGCATTACAGTTCATTAGCAAATGTACCACTTACAGATTTTTTTTAATCACTAAGGCGGCAGACAAGCGTACGGCCCGCCAGATGTACTGGCGGTCACCGCAGTGTATGAACGTTTGCAACACCAGAGGCGCCACACTCGCGCTACCGACCCTGTAAAAACCTTCTAAGACCCTTTTTGCACACATAGTGTAGGCGTTTGGGAAAAACAAGGCAGGAAGGTCATTCCACAATCTAAGCGTGCGTGATTGAACGGATGAGGTGAGGTGAATTGGACCTGGAAAACTTTGATGGGAGAGAGTGTTTGTTTAAATTACGGTAAAAACCGAATAACCTTTAGACTACTCTATTAACCTACACACAAATAGCAAAAGTAATATTCAAACCTTTATAACTATAGCCGTGGTAAGTTGTATATAAATATTTAGTAGCAATCCGGCGAAAACGATAGACGTGAAAACCTTCTCTACGTCATCGGTTTGTTGAGACTGGAGCGCAGAGTACGGCGCCATTATACACACATACAGAACCATTATAAAATGTGCTACGTCGAATGCATGAGTCTGAAATTTCTCAAGCCAGTCTGTATCAGAAGTAACGGAAAAATCTAAATCTAAGGTGTCAGAAAACAAAGGAATGTAAAATTTATTTGTGCTTAATTGTAGAAATGCATTTCAAATCTTTACACTATGCTCGTCATACGTAAAAGTGGTAATAGTAGTTTGCAAGACCAAAGGTCTTACACTTGCGCTGCCGATCGGTAGTGTTATTGCTGCCTATTGATATTATTCGTGCATACCATAAGACCTACTAGAGAGCTGAACAACTACCATCGTACTGGCAATTCAATTCAACGGCTTAACGTGTTTCCGAAGCACTGAAACGGTCCTAGGCATGCCTCAAACTATTGCTTATATCAGAGCCGATTGTAGCGTGCAGTTCACTTCAGAAAACGCTGTAAGCATTTAGTATTACTATAATTCTATTGGTTACCATACGTCAGTCCTTGCTTGCTATCCTATATAGCACAAAAGTGTAGCGTAGTTTAAGGCACCTTACAGTCTCACGCAGTGATCTTTTACAGAACACTTACTTAGCTGGGCTACGAGGATGCTACGAGCTACGATGTTCGTAGCCTCGTAGCACTTTACTCAAAAGTTTATAAAAAAGAAGCGCTACGAGCATTAATAAAATTCAGTGAAAAATGTAGTCGAATCCAATCTCGCGTATAACGTCAAAAGTGCAATATACGTACGAAATCAGTGTCGGGCATTAGTATCCAGGGAAAGTTGGACCTCAAACAGATGCGGGGTGCTACGATCGTGGTGACATTGCTGGATAGTTCGTACAACTCCAAGTATTCCGCTGTGAACTTTGGTTGGCGTTCGTTGTTCTCATCTAGTAACAACAGGAGACAGTTCAATAGATATAATTAAAAATAAATGCGGTTTCTTAGGAGTGGAAATCCACAGATTGTAAGAACCGACTAAATAAAATTAAACATCCATAAGACATAATACACCTTTTTACAATTTTGTAAAATATTTATAAAAAGAAAAGATTAGAAGAGAGTATCTAGATGCCTATCGTCTCGGATGATTCAAGTTCATACATTTTTAAAACTCATCTCCGTTCTATTTCACTTCTCTTTGTACTAACAATATTGAAAACCTAGATCGTCAAATATAAAAAGACTGAGAGAACTAGAAACATCCTGTCTTTGGTAAAATAATAACATTGATTTCGCCGATTCTTTCAATATCAAAAAGAATAATACATTGAATTCTGATCTCTAATATGAACGGAACGTTATCCAATTTCTTCAGCTAATATAATACAAACTCTCATACACTTCCGCAGCCATATAATTTTAAAGAGCAATCTCATCTAAGATTGCCTCGATACGTAAATGGTTTATCAGCTTTCATCATTCTTCCGAACATAATGTGTAATAAAAACTGCGTATCTCGGTACGCTTCTTAAAATTTCACAGGGAATAATAACTGGCTTCTAAATATTAGATCATATTTCCCCAATATTTGTCATCATTTAGATTATTTTGAAAAATTGATTAAAATAAAATATAGGTATCCAATTCGCGGGGCTCTAATGATTGGATCATTGAGAAAGTAATAAATCTCTTCCACGGGACTGACCTGAGGTTTCAGGCTAGCATTCCGGGTATTCTGTTTAGCTCATTTAGCTTAAGCTACCTAAGATGGTACCTATGTGGAGTTTCAATCTTATTTAATACACATACGAACAGCCGTGAAACTTTTAAAAGTAATAAGCCAGTCGGTAATAAATCAGTATAACCTCTGTAATACATGTGAGAGTCATCCACAAAAGTAGGGTCCTCATCTTCTACGCCTGCCAAATTGTCTTTTAGCACTTTCATGGGCCGATAGCGCGTCCGAATTAGCCTTGAATCGCCTTTATCGTACCGTTCTATGGCCTCCTGGGGGAAAAGTAACAGTTTGTAGTGAAGACTTTTTAAAGTATATCAAACTAGAAGATGATCGGGGCTTCATCCGCGTGGAATTCATTTCGCGCTTCTGCTTTCCATGGAAACATATTCAAAAATAAAACGCTTACGTGTTATTACAGACTAAAACCTATCTCTACAAAATTTTAGCCAGATCCGTTCAGCCGCAAGGATGTGTTTGAGTAACAAACATTCGAACTCGAAAAGATCTTTACAAAGTTTCACATTCCAAATATTATTAGGTAGCATTATACAAACTACTTACTTACTTAGGACTTAATATTTTTATGCGTTCAAAGTGTAATTTATAATCTTAATTAGCAAATGGCCTTTGAGAATGCCGTAAGGCGAAACCGGCTAGGTATTACAATAATAAATATTGTGGAACAGTACTAGTGAAGTTTTTCAATATGTGTAGCAAGTTCCATCAAGTGCCATCAATCAACAGTATTAAATTATTAAATCAATTGGAGGAACTTATTATCAGAAATTAGCTTCAAGCTTATTCGAGGAAGGTCTAATTAGTACTAATTCGCATTATTCACCTGTCTATTCCTGGACTTCATAAGCCTATTTTGTATTTTCTTTCGGATAGCTTCGTGCGTGTTTGGGTGTTCGGCTATCACTCGCATGAAGTCTGTTCTACGCAAAACCTGTATTTTATTACAAATTGATTTTATTCTCTAAAACCCAATGGATGTTGGGGACTTAGGTCTTGTTTTTAACGTTAGGGAAATTCCTAATGGATGCTAGGCCGGACTCCTACCGACTAAAAAACCTCACGTAACGCCCAACAGCCTATGGTTGGGAGCCCCGGGTAAGCCCTTGTAAGGATGTCCCAGGACTCCCAACAGACCCACGGCCGCCACTGCGGCCTCGCCAAGGGGGGTGGTTTGGGTGCTATCCCGCGTCTTTGGGGGGTTTTGGGTGTGATCCCGCTTCTAAGGGATGCGTGAATCCCTCACGTCACACTGCCGTCATGGGCCTGCTTCTGTAAGGACAGTGAGCAACCCTCTCACCGTCCTCAGGCCCCCGGTCATGGAGGCCGATAGTATTTGGCGAAGACACGTCAGCGGCGCCCAAGCCGCCGACTGCGAAACTTGGGTGGGAGAGTTCTCTCCCGTTCCCGCCCCGCCGCCGTCTCTTTCACTAGCATAACCTGCTCACAGAAAGAGGCGGCGCAGTCCCACTTACTCCCGCTGAAGATCATGGCTCGCACCATGGTCTCGAGCGACAGTGTCCACGTACAGACCCACCACGAGGACCTGGCGCTGTTGCGGCCACGCCGTGCACTCCACCAGCGTGTAGAGCACATGTCATCGCTGCGGTCCTCGCAATGCTGACTCTCGGCCGTGGTTTCATGGTGTCTTCGCCACAGATACCTACCGAAGCTACTGTGTCCGGTAAGTAACTGTGACAACCGGTAGGAGAGAGCACCATGTCTCCTCTCCAGCCACTCGTCTGACGGCGGCCGTCATTTAGATTTAGATTGTGGTGGACTTAGGCCCTCCTTTTATTATGTCGTCATAGTGACTTCCGAAAATTGAGGATCAGTTTTATAATCGGCTAGGCTTTTGATTGTAGCCCTCTAGTTGACAGCACTACGACGTGCCTCTTCACATTCTGCTTGATAAACCCAAAAATTTTATAGTTGAAGAACACAACTAGAACACCAGTCAAGTTAAACATTACACTAGGATACCAGGCTGAATATATGGAACGTTACCAAACAAAGTGATTGCTGAACTTACTGTGAACCAATATTCACTCAAGTAGGTAATCGCCTTGAGCGCCTTAGTACACACAGTGAAGATACTGTAAACTCCTCAGTCGACTTTACCCAGACAACCTTGTACCCGCAAAATTTGATTATAGTTTGACACTTGCAGAATTTGGATCTTACGGTAGAACTCGTTCACAAAACCACTACTTAATTCTTAAATGGGTACTGGCCTGCAGTTCGACGTAAGTAGCCGCTTTCACAGTAACTTTAGAAGGGATTGAATAGAACAAACTCAACTCTCCCAGTACCTAAAATATAATAAGCATTTTTAATTTTGATTATTGACTATTTTAATTTCGAAGGGTCGCGGGAGGGACTACAATGTCCCCAGATTCTGCAGTGCTACAGGTACCCCACCCTTAAAAGTAAAGTTCTGCCGCACTTTTTTATTTAGTAGGTGATTGAGATCGTTTCTTAGACCATTTAGTTTGGAAGGTTTAGAAGCTAATGATTCACTTTATTGTTACAGATAAAACTCATCATATCAATCAACGATACGCCTGCTGGACATAAGCCTTCAGCATCAGCAAGCATCAGACGGATCGCCTTAAAGTCCGGTATCATATTATTGCCCGCATTCAGTGGGCTCCAACGCTTTATTTATTGGGACGCGGTCGCCACTCAAGACCGTTTCCAAGAACCAACCATCAGTTCTACGAGACATGTGACTACGAGACTGCCCAGTACCAAAGTAACCACGCATTACTTTTAGTTACATCGTCGACCTGAGTTCTTCTGCAGATTTTTTGGTTACGAATTCGATCCGAGCCCTTGACTGCAAGCTTACTGTGAAATCTACTGTCAAGGGCCATGTCCCATGTGCCTGTCTGAGTAAATATTATGTGAAAGAGATCCTATATTGCTAAGATAAGTGAGTAATATACATACCGTGCCTTGCTTAAAAGCAATCATAGGGCTTTCATCGTCTTCATCAGAAAGCATTTCAATGACGCCACGCTTGATGTAAATCATTCCACTTTTTACCACACCTTGACTCCAAATGTGTTGTCCAGTTAAGAACAACTCGTGACGCATCAACAGAGATATTTGACGCATGAATGATTCCTCTACAATGAAATAAACGATGACAAATGTTTGATGCTAAATGTGCCTTCCGAAGCACGGAAACGCTCGCAATAAGTGTCACAAAGTGGTCACGTAATGGTCACCCATCCATGACTGGCCACAGTAAATGTTGCTAACTACAGTGATCGTTAACACTGAGTCCGCGGGGTCACGAGCGCTTCCATACTCGTATAACTAATCTGTCAAGTTTCCACTGTCCATATAATTATTTTCTCACCTCAGCGTTGCTATAGATCGCCTTAATACATTGATAAATGCTTATCATGTTCCATGAAAAGCGAATCTCCTTCTATAATAGATATTTTAGAAACTATTTTAACAATGCCCTGCGGTATGGATGACTAAGCAACAAAAAGATTACAACATAATATAAAAATATTCATTAATCATTTTCTTTATTCGATATGGGCAAGTAAAATATTATTAGTGTTAAATCACAAGGAGCAACCATTTATATCTTAAAGTAACTATCTATAGAACTATACATACTATAGTCTGCATAAAAGATAATAGGTATATCCACTAGTATCACAGAGTATATTTTTTTCATACCAGCGGACTTATCATTTGAATAAAATTTAAAACTTGTCTCCGCAGTAGGCCTGCAAAGGCCTATAGAAATGTGGCCTATCCTATGGCAAAATCCAAACACATTAACATAGGATTAGTGAAGCTTAGGAAATCTAAGCAAGGTCAGGGGTTTCAAAAAAGAGTTACAAAACTACATGATGTGTTTTTTGTTCTATTAGACGATATTGATTAGGCAATAATGATATTTATTACACAGACAACTTGAACTATGTAATTACTCAGAGTGTCCATCTACACATTAACTTCACACTACACATTATTTAAACATTCCTCCACTTACATTCCTAGTTTACACCAGATTCTAAAACTTATTTGGGAAATCCATTGGTTTGCTCTGTAATGTAAAAATATTGGACAGTAGATAGGATTAAAAGCATGAATGAAATTTTGCGAAATCTTCGATAAACATTTTCGTTTAATAAAGTTATTAGTTCAAATATGTAATTTTTCCGAGAATAACCTTTAAACCATTTGAACCTTGTGTAAACGCAGTACCTTCTAATATACAAATAAACAATGAGTATCGTGTGACTTACGCGTGTCTCGAAATAATAATGAGTTATGAAAGTTGCTGACGTTGATGTCGAAAATTAGCTCCATTTGCAACGACAGAGGCAGCTTTTGTAACTGATCCGACCTCAATATGCCGTCCTTCATTTCCCACAGTTGAAGTTTGTAATTGGAACATTGATCTGTCAGCCATTTTGGAGCGTGATTGAGTTTTAAGTATTTCATCATGTGATGATACTAGAAACAGAAGGGCAGTTTAATACACTTTTTCATTCACATTTGCTTTACTTATTCTGAAATGCCGACCATAGTTCAGTTCATCATCATGTCGACCATATTATAAAAAATTAACTGCGCCTCTCCTCCCCGCGCTCCCTTTTGCCCGTCTCCGCCTGTGGCATAATTACACCATCACACCAAAAAAAAAAAAAGTCAATGTATATATTTATTGTGACCACACGTTGTACCTACTCCAAGCCTTTAACTCCTTCACTTATTATGGAAAATCTATGAAAGTGTACCTGATTTCATGACAAACATACATACACTTCAATTTTATTTAGGTACATCTAAAGATACAAAGCTATTTGTAACTTACCGTGTCTACACTACCCCATCTTCTACTATTTTCAATAACGAACTCCCATGCAAGGGTACCAATGAAACGGTATCGGAAATAGACGAAGCCGAAGAGCATCAACCCTGATGTTACCCACTTTTTGTGATGACTCTGAAAATAGGAACTTGTGTTCAACCAATTGAACTGTAGTATCTCTGTACTCTTTGTAGACCATTGATTTGATAGACGACCAAAGTTACTATATAGATAGTACAACCCATTTAAGTAGTTTTCAATTATTAATCTTATAATATTGTAGATCAACATGACACGGCCGTGAGGGGAACTGGAAAGAATGCAAAATGTCGCCACCTAAATTCATCCCGAGGGTGTCGTAAGAGGCGACTAAGGGAACACTTCCGCAAAACGATCCGTTACTCAGAGAAAGAAAACTTGAAATGAAACCCGCTAGTCAATAAAATGTGAAACTGTGGAGACCTGGAAGGTGCGACTTCAGCAACCACAAGGGCGAATCGCCACAATCGCGGCGGTCAGACTTGTCACAAATGCTTACCGGGCACGGAAGCTTCGGTAATTATCTGTGGCGAATTCACCGGGAAACCACGGCTGCTTGTGAAAGAGACGGTGGAGAGAACTCTCCCACCCGATCTGCTGTCTAGTGACGAGGGCCTGATGACAGTGAGGGGGCTGCTCACCGTCCGTACCGGAGCAGGCCCTAGACGACAAGTGAGGAATTTATGAACTCCCGAACAACCCTGTAAGACGCGGGAAAGCACCCGAAAGCCCCCCTCTAGGTGAGGCTGTAGGTAGCTGTAGGTCTGTTGGGAGTTCTAGGGGAATCCTTCTCTGAGGGCTTACCCGGGGCTCCCGACCGTAGGCTATTCGATGGTTTTTAGTCGGTAGAAGTCGAGGTGGTTTTTGTATAGCAATTCTGTGGGAAATTCTTCACTCTAAAAAAGGCAGATTTGATTGATTGAAATGAAACTGGTGTAATGGTACAGTATAGTATGGCCTCAGCTTACCACTTTCGGAAAAACACGTGAGTTAATACGTACCACAGGAAAAGAATCCCCGAATATAACATTGAAGAAGCGACAGGTGCAGTAATAGCCACAATTTTTGTAACTGTCGAAGATAATTATATACCATTAAAAAATACTCATCGAATGGACAATCTTCTTCTTTTGGAAGGAATTAACAAACTTATATTTAAATGTGATAAAAATATCACTCTTCAGCAGGATTCGAACCAGCATCTTTTAGCATCCCATGCCAGTCGCTCTGCCAACATACCCTCGAGAACTACCTAATATCCTCTTACGTCAGAGCGACGAAATGCTGCAGACTGATAATTTTTCCACGATAAATTTATGATTTAGTTAGAATACTAATTGCTTTTCAAATATATTTCTAAGAACTAATAACTATTTGTCATATTACCTATCAAAAGTCATTGTCCTTGTATTGACATGAGGCGGATACCCAAGATTATACCACGGCCGTCCGAGGTCCTCCTCCTTATGCAGTGCAAACCATATACAAGTAGCAGCATGCAGAATCAATGTGGAAACCACTATTTGTTGAATAAAATAGATCGCTTTTCGGGACTCGCGTATCTGCAGGTGATCAAATTAGATTTGGAAGGTTTATTTTTCTCGGCTTAAAAATAGCCTATGTGTTATTCCATATTATATCTATCCCTATACCAAGTTTCAGCCAAATCCGTTCAACCGTTTTTATTTTTTTATTTTTTATACTACTTAGGTGGCAGACAAGCTTACGGCCCACCGGGAGGTTGGTAACCGTAGCCTATAGACGTTTGCAACACCAGAGGCGCTACACACGGGCTGCTGCTCGTTCAGAAAACGTGACGGGGTACGTCAAACTACTCAAAGTGATTATAATGACCATGTAACAGAATGCTTATGTGGCAAAAAGAAAAGCTTCTCACTCTAGATTAACAACATAATATTTACATCGCGCCATACAAAGACCGATCAACTTGCTTATCGGAGTTCTCAATAAATAAAAAGGCGTTAGAGGCCCGATCGCGTCGTTCTCATGGGCCCAGCGACTTCACCGATAAGTAGTGCACCATCTGACCAACTAACAGGGCAACGACGAAGGTGCCTTTACTACATTTGGACGCAAGACCATGGACAAAATGCGATGCTAAAAATAATTCGCCAAATCATCACTGCTCCTCACAGCTCCAAATCAAAGGGAGAATTAAAACTGGGAAGATGCTAAGATAAAGAGGAAGTGTAACTAATGTAGTACTTACATGTCCACTTATATCTTGAAAGGAAAGGAGCACTCTGTAGATACGGCCGATATCTACCCACCGTCCGATCAATGCGTATCTCTCGTAGCCATGTCTTCCTTGAACTGGAAAATCCTCAAATGATAACATCGAAGTCTCTCTAGATTTATTTAGTCAATTTATATATTAATATTTGTACCAATCTCGGTAACCATATACTATCAACCATAGTTGGGTATACTACAGAAATAATACCCGCAAGAACTTAATGCAAGCAGTAACACGTTGTGCTTAATTCATAGGCACCTCAATGTGAACCGGTCTTTAAAGTCAAGACGTTTGTATATAAATGGATAAAAATAAAGGCATAGAATACAGTAAGTCATTTTTACTGAGGAAATTTTTAAAAGGAGAAACCTTGCGATGATGTCTCATGGTATATTTTATAATTTATATTTTAGCGGTGTCAGGTAGCTGTTTAAAGATAGTCGATTTACCATTATGTAGATAATGTTAATAGAATAAATTGACTTACATATTTGATACAAAGGTACTAATGAAACAACATCATAGGTAAGAAAGAAGGGGTTCCTTCTGAACACTCTGATATTTTGTCTCACAAGCGGCCACCAAGTGTGAAGCAGGTGAATAAATACATCGATAAAGAATACTACTTCACATGCATTCATTGTCATATCCAGGAACAGTGAGCTCTCATCCAGATAATACGCAAGTAGGAAATGCAACATGTATTTATAAGTTATCGTCCAGATTACCAACCCCTAGAAAAAAATAACGAAATAGGTATTAAGTCAAGCCCATAAGTATTGTTATTGTAGTGTTTAAGACAGCTGATTTGAGAACGAGGAGCAGGTGTAATTTGCTCTATCACCGACACAAACCCTGTCGCACAAAATTCCATCTGGCGAGGATTGTTAGTTAATTTAAATTGACTTTAATTAGATTTATCTATCCTTTAAAGTCAAGTACATTACTATGGCCGGTCATAGCTAGCTGACCACCGCATGACCACTTTGTGACATTTATTTGCGAGCGTTTCCGTGCTTCGGAAGGCACGCTAAGCCGTTGGACCCAGTTGCCAGTAAAATGGCAGTCGATAAGCCAAGTTGAAGGCTTTTATGAGCGGCTTGAAAAATTTCAACAGCGGCCAGTCACAACCTGCGCCTGTGCATATCAACACGACAATACTTATTACGTGGGACAAATTAATCCCAAAAGGTGAAAAGTGAAAAAAGTTACCTATCCCTTTGTAGATAAAAGTCGTGATCATTTAAATCATTATGTCGTGTCAGATTTATCTAGTTCTTGGCCTCATGGTCAACTCAAACTCCACTCTGCACTTCAAAAAAATGGAAATAAATACACCAATGTTGTCAAATTTACCCGAAACCACACATTCCATGCCAACATAAGAAAAGCTGTCGTGTACTTCCGTAGCTTGCCTTCCCATAAAAAGTTGCCATGACGCTGCTCCAACACATTTTTCTGATTGATAACAACTGCACTGCCTTGAGTTACTTCAGTTCTGTCATGAGAAAGAAAACAAACAATATAAATGCTACTGACTTATACAAGTAATTTATATTACTTAAATTAATACTTACTACGATATTAAAATAAAAATATTATAAATTAGGACTATAACCAAAAAATTTAAACGAAAACTACAAAACTAAAATGTATCATGAAATTTCTCTGCAACGCTGTCCTCACGTGGCAGCGTCCTCAGAAGACTGCTAGCATTGCCACGTAGTATGCCAATGCTTAATCTGTGTCCCAAAAAAGAAGCCAGCTCTCTGGTCACTAGTAGCGTCAAACAAACGCTTTCCCAAATCTCTAAAGAAAATTAGAGCGTTAATACCCCATGGCCCCAAGGTCTTCATCCCAAATGGCTCAAACACAATCTCCAGTGAGATTATTTTTGCAGTTTAAGAGACTCAGCAGAAATAGATAATAAAATTTGACTAGTTATTTTTAAAATTAGTAAGTATCTAATGTTATGAAGCAGAAATGCTTACGTGGTCCCTAGCGAAGGCTGACTAACACTTCTGTGTAAGCGTCCTAACATTTTATTCTACGCTTCTTAGTTGAAACTATTAACTATTTTCATAAATTGTATATCAACAAGTTTCATTACTTTAGACAGCAAAGCCATCCTGATATTGACATTTCTATTTAAAACATAATATCCATGTCTAATTTTTAGGGTTTCGTACATAAAGAGATAATGAACCCTATTTATGAGACTTCACCGTCCGTCTGTCCCAGGAACCATGATAGTCATGAAGAGCTTAAATTTTCACAGATGTATTTCTGCTAGGTACCGCTATAACAAAAGGTACTAAAATCAGAAAAGTTCCTATTAAAGAAAAGTGTTTTTTGTCGTTTTTTTTTTGGTATAGGACCCTTCGTACGCGAGCCCAAATCGCACTTGCCGGTTTCTTTTGTTACCATGCCTGCCTTGTTATCAACATTTTTACTACAAAGCAATGTCCGAACCGAAACGATTTGCGTGACAATCACGGTCCTTTTAGCGTTTTAATTTAAATTCTGGAAAACTAAATTAGTCCACAGAGATGAACGGCAATTATTTATTATTAAAATCCTCTGACCGTGTCTTGTGTCCGTGAACTCCGTGAACGGTGTGTGCGTAACCCAAGCGCACTTTGTATGTTGATCCTTCTGTACATTATATTTTGTGGGTATAGGCAGATTTCAAAATGAACATGAACAAGTATAGACAAAGACACTTGCCGAAGATGAAATTCTATACGATACTGAAGTTTCGTTTCAGAGAAGACCCTAACTGTTTCTACACAAGTTCAAACGATAAGCGAAATTTTTACCGCAATTGAATACAACCTTTGGTCATGCGGCGACCGCTTCCAGTAAGTTCCCCACCCTGCGTTGCAAAGAATATCTAAAAACGGGAATCCATGTTCCCAGGTGTAGAATAAACTACACCTGGCAACATGGATTCCCGTTTTTAGATATTCTATGCATATTTTAATAACGTTATCTCACACGACTTGTACAATTCATGATGGGCTTCGTAGGACTTCGAATCCCCGTGTGGCGACGGGAAAGAGTACAAAATGTCGCCATCCCATTTGTTGAGGATATTAAAAGAATAAGAAGTGGTTCTTGAAGATGAGGTTTTATTGCAACTAGTACATGGTGTGGTGGTACTCTTGTTAACCGTATAAATGGTAAAAAAGTAATGAGGCGCGAGAGACGCGCACCGCGCGGAGCCATGACGATAAAGGTTGTTAACCCGGCGGAATACTAAAGCTTCGTCGCTGGTACACCACTGGCGTTAAGTACGGCTTCTAATTTGCCTGCATAAACAATATGTCAGGTTGTAACACCCGACGGAATACAGTGGCCTCATAGCGGGGACGCCACAGGCGTTAAGTACGGCTTCTTAATTTGTTTGCATAAACACCATTTCATCCCGAGGAGGGTGTCGTAAGAGGCGGCTAAAGGAATACTTTCGCAAAACGATCCATTGCTTAAAGAAGGAAAACTCGATAACCTATTATTTAGGTTGTCAGTACAATGACAATCGATAAGCCAAGTTATCAACTGTGGGTCGTCGCACCCCGCGTCTGTCCATTTCAACACGACAATAGGCTCCCCACATAATACATGGGACATAAAGCTGTAAGGTAACCTGGGGGTGTACACTACTGCCTACCCCTTCGGGAATAAAGGCGTGACTGCATGTAAGTATGTTCGTAGGACTTGTTACTTTTTTAAAACTACACTAACCGTGTTCACGAATTGACTTGAGCTCAAAAGGGCTGTTAAATTGTAAGCATTAGCCAGACGTAGATGGCATTTACTTTGTAATAACCATGAAAATAGATTAAAAAATAAAACGGTCGGAAAAAATTCGCAATGAAAACGCTAACCCAGTGAAATGGACAAACGGAGCGTCGTAGGCCCTCATATAAAATGCAAATATGCGTCCAAGCTGTAACAACGAAAGAATAATTCATATTCGGGAGGTGTGCGCAACGGGGGTGGCCATTCATTTTACATAGTTATTTTGGTGAGGCCTCTACATATTTTGCCCACATGTAATTTTGAGCTTAAAAGATCAGTGAGGAATGTTGAGCAAAATTGACGGTTTTTTTATAAAAATATTATTAACTAGTGGTCGTCCGCGACTTCACTTAACTAGTAGGTAATTCTGCTAAGAGTAGACCTCGCGAGCACCCAGGAAAAAAAAGCAAGTCAAATCATCAAGATCCGTTCATTATTAACGCGACAACAATCTTCTACCTGTCTCCCCGATTTTCCCCTCTATCAAAAAAGCTCTCGACAAATGTTGTATTTTAAATCGAAGAACACGTGTGCCAAGTTTGGTTGGTTTAGAAATGCGTCTACTCGGTCTAGATGACGCATGTCTGCGTCCTCTGTGTGCAGAAAGTGAGTACTGACATACACTTCGAAAAATGGACAAATGCAAGATCGTCCGTATTGTCAAATTAGAGACTCTCGCTCGCTTCGACCACACGGTCAATTAATCGCAAACCTTGGGATTGATCTTAAAAATTTTGCATTCGCTGAGCACATAGAAACGCTAGTCGAAATGTAAAAATAACCTAGAATCCCCTTTATGAAGCCATAAACTCAAGCTATATCTTGTGTACCGCTCAGAATCGAAGGTAACCTGTTATTATTGTAATTGTATTTAATTTACGGCAAACAACATGTTTTTATACCAAAACAGTTAGCACTGAAGTTCTATCAGTAATTCAGTACCGACATGCGTATTTATGGAAGATATTGTGATTTATAGATGCGCTGTTTCACTTTTGCTTTTTAATATAAAACGTCATACAACGGCAAACTGATTAAATATATGTATATTTAAACGGGATAAACTTTTTAAAAAGTATCATCTGTGTTGTAGCACTTCATCAAAAGGCGCCACATTCCCAATATTGCCTTATAACTTCATTTATCTCACAGCAATGAGGGTGTGTGTGAGAATAGTCATACTATAAAATATGCCATGTATGTTAACGAGGAATATATTACAAAGGAAAGGATCACAAAGTAAAAGTTTATTAACGCGAACAAAGTCAATATTACAATGTAA
This sequence comes from Miltochrista miniata, assembly GCA_933228765.1. NCBI lineage: Eukaryota > Metazoa > Arthropoda > Insecta > Lepidoptera > Erebidae > Miltochrista > Miltochrista miniata. The sequence goes on along the minus strand of OW121748.1, from coordinate 31,402,979 downwards.
AAAGCTAAAAGTTAAGTACCAGCATCAAATACTGCGTAGATACACACAGTCATAAAGTAATACGAGCCTGTACAAAGACTGTTGAAATAAAATTGGATTTAGGAATATTGACTCTGCTAAAACACGTTTTGTTGAAGTACCCACTGAATCTTTTAGGGAATATAATCCCACAATGGGGCGCAATAAAGTGTGTACAATGCCTATTAATAATGGACTAAGTTTTGGTGCAGGCGTAATTTTCAGGGAGGCAGGTAATACAAAAGTCACTCGAATGTTTTTTAATTATTTCATGAACATAAAAAAATCATTTAAGTTTGAAGATAAACTTCGTACATTCGGCAGGGTACCGATAAACAAGAGAACGTTATAATTTATCTGGTTTCTTCAAGTTGACTTTTGCTGTATTATATTGAAGTCAGGGTTCAGCAGATCAAATGATATATTTATTTATTTATTTATGGAGAACCAACAGCATTATTCAACTTAAGTAAAACATTTAAATTAGTATCAGTAAGCCAATTATAGGTTCTCACGTTTAGGATTCTTAATAAATATGCATTGAGCAACTTACGCTACTTATGCCTTTTACACTCCAAATATTAACAGTACGTACATAATTAAATAAAATATGTTATAAGATACTTACAAACTAGTGATATACAAAGGTGAAGAGGTATTTACTAGTTTAAGAAAAACTTATTGCTCATTTGACGCCTTGCTACTGGAATGCTAGTATTAAAAATATCAAAATCGAGTTCATTTGACATTGAGTTTAGACTCTTGCATGCTCGCGGTATGAATGAGTTTTGTCTGTAATTGGTACCGCATCTAAAGACATGAAGCGGTTTAAGGTTTCTTGGTAGCTTGGTTAGTGCATTAAAAAACAGCTTACTCAACAGGTCGGGACAGTCAACGGCATTTGATGTAATTTTTAAAATGAACGATATGTCTGCGATATTTCTTCGCTCCGACAGTGTAATTAGGTGGAACTTTTTACATAATTTAATATACTCCGAGGATTTATAGGGGATTTTTAACCGAAAGCAAATATATTTAATGAATTTAATCTGAATTTTCTCAATTTCTGCGATGTAGCTGTCATACCGTGGGTTCCATACCTGTGAACCGTACTCTAATATACTCCTTACAAAACTACAATACAGTATCTTCCAGGTCTTGACGTTTTTAAAGCAGGCCGAACTACGCATAATAAAACCAAGGGCTTTGGAGGCTCTCGACACTATATACTCAATGTGCTTGTCAAATAGCACCTTAGAGTCGTGGATAATTCCTAGATCCCTTACTGACTCCCCACTGGGAATTACTTGATTTTTTAGTTTATAGGATGAATCAATTACACTCTTTTTCCTACTAAATGTTACCAGTGAACATTTGGATGGGTTCAGTTCGAGTCTATTATCACGACAGTAGTCTTCTAGGCGAGAAAGATCAGCCTGCAGCCCCAATACATCTGCGTTTGATTCTATAGAGGCAAAGACCTTCATATCATCTGCAAAGCACAGGAGCCTGGAATGCTGAAAACACATTTCAATATCATTGACGTATATGATAAACAAAAGAGGCGCCAATAACGATCCCTGGGGAATACCACTGGGGATGTCCACCCAACTCGATATGTAGTTATTGACGACTACCGCTTGCGACCTTCTATCTATATATGATGAAAACCATCTAAGAAGGTTACCTCGGACCCCCAAGCCTTGCAGCTTCTGCAATAGGATAGTCTGATCAATACGATCGAAGGCTTTAGAATAATCAGTGTAGATTACATCCACTTGCTTACCATTGTCCATAGCTTCAGTCACGAAATCATTAAGCAAGATTAAATTTGAAACAGTAGATCGCCCTTTGAGAAATCCATGTTGCGACTGGTTAAAACAATTTTTAAGTGAGGCATAAAGTTGATCGTGAACTAGTTTTTCGAATACTTTGGATATTACGCATAATTTAGATATCGGTCTATAGTTGGTAATCTCTGCTTTAGATCCTTTTTTATGGATCGGGGTGATATAAGCAGCCTTCCATATTGGCGGAACCATACTTTCAACCAGAGATTTATGAAACAGCAGGGTAATAGGTGTAGATATACTGTGTGCACAGCCGATCAAGAAACGAGAGTGAATCTGATCCGGCCCAGCGGATTTATTAGGATTAAGCTTTGATAGGATTATTTCTATTTGTTTTCTTTTTAAGTTAATACTAGAAATTTCAGAATCATTGTGCGGCTGTGATTGGGATGTGTTAATTGCGGAAATGAGAGGAGGGGTGACCGAGTCAATAAAAGTTGAGTGAAAAAATGTGGAAAAAGCATTACAAATGCCTTCCCCTGTTGTAATAATTGAATTATTGTATTTAAGATTACAAGGGATTGCATTGGATCTACTACGCGTTTTAATAAATGACCAAAAATGTCGGGGATCATTCTTAATTGACTCTTCTGTAGCAGCTATGTAAGACTCATAACATTGTTTTTCTAACTGCTTAACCCTTTCCCTTAATAGTTTGAACGATTCTAAACCAGATATTAGATATTATAAATTTTAAATTTTGATAGATATTTATGTTTCTCTTTGATAACCTTTAACAAAGGTCTCGTGTACCATTTGGGATATGTTTGACTATTTACAGACCTATGAGGTCTATATTTCCGAATGAGTTCATTGATTACGGAGTAAAAATAATCGGTAGCTTCGCTCATCGACCGCCTACTGAACTCCCTATGCCAAGACATTTCACTAATCACTTTATTAATGGCGGCAAAGTCACCCTTATCATAAAAATATTTAATATATGATCTAGATTTAAGGTTTTGTACAGTAACGTGCTCCGTTTGCATAATAAGCGCACCATGAAGAGAGTCTACAGGCACCAGTGGCTCCTTACACTCAACTACCGATAAAAGCTCATTTGACAGCACTAGGTCTAGGATTCTACCCATGCTATTTAGAATTCCATTGTACTGTGATAGGTTATGAGACTGTAATTCCTCGACCAAAAGCCGCTGATCCGGTGAGGTTAAGTTATTCGGCCGAAACGAGGACTCACCATCCCATACCCATTTTATTTCACTCATATTAAAATCTCCTACTACAATAAATTTATCCATTGGGTGTAGGCAAAAGGCAAGATTGAGTTTATCTAGATAGTTACTAAGTTGTTGTGAGAAACTGTTACCGTTCTTCTGGTCGCATAGATAAATAATAGACAAATAAAACTTAAAACTTTTATCACCGCCTGCATTCTCTGTGTCTACTGTTAGCCACAAATCCTCGGCCGACGAATGCAATCGGGGCTCCGGCATGACAGACCAATCCTTGCGTACCGCTACAAGTACACCTCCCCCGTATTTTTGCTCAGTGGTTTCGTAGTCACGGTCCCTACGCCAGATACTATATCGGCTATCGAAGAGTTCACTATCGGAGATACTGTCCAGCAGCCATGTTTCGGTTAAAACAATGACATCATACGAACAGAGACAAAGGTTACGATAGAATTTTAGCGTTTTTGTACGCAAACCCCTTACATTTTGATAGTAAATGTTTAATTTCCTACTTTTATTATCCATTTAATAAAATATTAAAAACAGAATTGAATTTGTAAATAGTATTTACCATTACGAAAAAATGCATAATATGATTGCAAAACCATAATATAAAATAACATGTGGGTGCGTAATAAAAATCATTCAGTACCTGATTACTAACAAGTGTGCGAGCAGGCAAGAGCATGCGTACGAGATCGAGTACGAAAAAGATAACTAGTTCCGCGTCAATCGCAACCGCAAAGAAACCGGCGCAATAAACTATACAATAGAAACTTGTTTGAAAACAATAAGACGTCCAAAGATGCTTATAAATTGCAGAAACTGTAAACATTTTGTGTGTAAGTAAGAATATATTGAACATTGAGATTGTAAGTCGATATAAACACAGATTTACCTCAACTGTGTGACTTATTATACTATAGTGCAGGGAGAAACTAATTAATATTATTGTTAAATACATTAAAAATAAGTATTGATTATGCTTACATATTAAACAACCTTGTTTAAATCGGAATCCCTGTTGACAACCAGAGGGCGTGTGTCGATGTCTTTTCTTACATGAATTTTTCCAAATCGCACCCATACAAATTTATATTTTTTCTCTTTAGCCATGACTTTTGTTTTATTCAGAAGTTTCTTGGACTCAGAACTTAGGTGGTCATTCACGTAAATGCGTTGAGCATTCTCGTACCCTAAGTCACTTGTAGATAGACTCTTTTCCGCACGAGCGGCTGCAATAAACTCTTCCTTGACGTATCTGTTTATGAAGCTCATGATGATAACCTTTTCCTTGCTGTTGTATGTTGGAACTCTTGATATATAATTTATCATAGATTTCGGAAAATTGTATTTTATAGTACTTCCTATAGCCTCCACTATCTTGAACAAATTTTCACTTCTCTTTTCTGGTATCCCTCTTCTCGACATTGTTTAAACGTGTCCTTTGGTCATTTGCTGCAAGCTCCGATTTTATATTTGCAACATCGGCCTGAAGTCCAGTGAATGATTTCTTCATACTTTCCAGCTCAGTGATTCTGTTTTCAAGTCCTTCCAGCTTTTTAGTGTAGTCCTCCATTTTATTTGACATAAACTCACATGACGTCTTAATATCATGTATTTCTTCTCTAAGACTCTTTACTTCAAAAAAAAGAGCTGGTAAATCACATAACTGGCGCTTGAGATCCTTAATTTCCTTCATAACTGCCTCAATAGTAATTGGATCGTTTTGAATTCGCGGCGACGCTTGAGATCCTCGACATGAAGAACATTTCCATGACGCCCTCCTCTCGTTGCCTAGCTTTCTCCATCCGGACTCAGATATATTGGCACAACCGAAGTCCAGCTGCTTTCCACATGAACCACATTGAACTCCGTCGTTAAATTGAATGCCACAAGTACTGCACTTCATCATATTGACGAATAGCCAAAATGTTGACAATCTATGACTTTAAATGAAAAAGACTCAAACGCGTGTTGACTGCACAAGTGCTCAAACGAGAATGAAAAAAAAATATTTTATCACTTACACACAGCATAAGATCAATTGACTGACCACGTGGTCCTGTGGTTAGTGTGTCTCGGGGATTTGATTCCCAGCCAGGACAAATCTCTAATCGCACGTAAGGTTCCGTACCAAAAAACGGTAAAAAATCACATTTGTTATATGGGAGATCCTTAATCCCCATATTTTTTCTGATTTGTTGTTATAGCGGCAACAGAAATACATTATTTTGTGAAAGATTTAGATTTCTAGCTATCACGGTTCCTGAGATACAGCCTCGTTATAGACAGACAAATAGACGGACGACGGTAAGTCTCGTGAATAGGGCCAATTCTTTACCCTTTGCGTACGGAGTCCTAAACAGCACGACTATTTTTCATTAGACCGATTGTAAATTTTTTTTATTCAAAAAAAATAAATGGATAATGAGTATAATAATATTACTGCTAAAATATTTTAGCATGCGCTCGGCCTGTTGCTGGAACTTGGCCTGCGCACTGCCGTGCGCTTAGATGTGGGAGTAAAAGCTATGAAAATCTAGAATTAAAAATCCTAATGTACAAAATTATTTCGCTGGCAACACCGTGTCGAGTAAAGTCATAACATTTACTTTACCTACCCTCATTTTGTTTTTTTATTGTAAAGACACAGTGAGTAGTTTGAGTTGACACTTGTTGATATTGTTGTGATTGAAATATATTATATCGCTTACACAGATATAATATCGATAAGTTCGTTTCAATTAGAAATAAATTTATTCTGTGCTATTAATATTACAAGTAGTGTATTATAAGTTTTACAGTGTTTTCATCGTCATTTATAAAGTGAAAAGATGTGCCGCATGATGTTTAATAAATTCCCATTAAATTAGTATAAATTCTTCTGAGTTGCACCCGTTTGTAGTGAAAGTTAACCTTTTTAAGTTGTTGTGTTTTATTTTCATGTAAGTACAATTTATATGTACATTGAAGCTGATGGGTTGTAAAGTCTCGATGGTACGGAGCGAGTTTATCAGCTGCTAGCGAGTTTAAAGCTAACAAGTAACTCCGTTTTATCACAACTTTACTATAAGTCTTGATGACACGAAGCTGTAGTTTTTTTTAATGTGAGAAAATTCCTACAGAGATACTATGCCTAAAAGCCTCACGTATCCCACCTAACAGTCTACGGTTGGGAGCCCCGGGTAAGCCCTCGGAAGGATACCCCAGGACTCCCAACAGACTTACAGCTACCACTGCGGCCTCACCCAGGGGGGGTCGGCTACTATCCCGCGTCTTTGGGGGTTTTTTCTGGTGTTATCCCGCTTCTTAGGGGGGCGTGCGTAAATCCCCCACGTCTCGCTGTCGCCTAGGACCTGTTTCAATAAAATTACATGTAGTACAAGCTACAAGTCAGCGAGTTCGCGAGTAGCTTGTAATCTCGTCCGTGACTTCGAGCTTTTTACAATCTGTTCAATCTGTTCTATCTCGTTTTCGCTCACTCGCTAGCTTTTAAGCTGGCCAACTAGCAGCTTGTAAACTTGCTCCGTATCATCGAGGCTAAGAGAATATAATTTTACCTATCTCATAATTGTCTGGCACGGTATGTGAGAGGATGCAGGTTCGAATCCTGCTCGAGACTTATATTTTTCCATATTTAAATTTATGATTCAGTTAACATACTAATTGTTTTTTAACATAACTTATTTTACTTCTCTCTTTTTTATTTACTAACAACTACTAATTTTAGCCTAGTGCCTATGTGATCATGACGCTTGCAACAGAGCGCCGAAATATCGGAAATACTCAATAATACATGGTAAATATCCCGTCAACTCTAATATTAGTGACCATGAAACTTGAAATACTTAGATTACTAACAACTAGCCGATGACACGCGGTTTCACCTTCGTAGTACCTACCCGTGGGAATAAAATATAGCTTATCTCACTTGGGAATAGTGTAGCTTCCCAACAGTAAAACTATTTTTCAAATCAGTTCAACAGTTTAGGAACCTATTCAATACAAATAACAAACAAACTTAGTATTGAAATAAATTCAACACTAGGTCCTAGACTACTGTTGGGAGTCCTGGGATATCCTTCCGAGGGCTTACCCAGTGCTCCCAAACGTAAACTGTTGGGCAGGATACGTGAATTTTTTTAGTTGGTAAGAGTACCGCATAACATTCATGTGGATTTTCCCTCACGTAAAAAAAACAAGAAGCTATGTGACGGTCTCACCCGACTGCCCCTCTAAAACGTTAATTGTGAAAGTAAAAGTTCAATCCGACTGACGTTGTCATTTTTGTTTTATTTCAAACTTTGAACAGATGATCCACGTGACCTAGTGACGTAGTTTAATGCAACAGAGTCACAGCATACAGACTCAAGTCTCGTCATAAGCCCTTCTGCAATATATTTCATAGAGAGGGGCTAAAAAGTACCAGACTGCTACTATCTAAATATTAATCTGCTGTCTACACATTCCGTCGGTATCTATGGTAACTAGCTAGTTCGAACAAAAAAGCGCAAACGTTGGCATTGCCCTCAGTCGCAGCGGAAAAATGTTCCTTTACAAAGTGGAGCAGAATTGTAAAAGGCAGCTGTAACTGTATGCTTTTTGACGGTAGCTCTGTTGCGCTTCTAATTAACGATGTTCAAGAAGCGTTTTACGTCTCTCCTGCACTTTGCCAGAGACAATCATTTTTGAGAGGGAGAATATTAATTAAAACGGTGCGTTAGTCATACAGTTTGCTTAGTAATTCTGACTGCTGTAGATTAATAACTGATTTCTGTGCATTTTCTAAAATATGATCTTGAAAACATTGGAATGGCGTACGTAACCGGAATAAAATCCAGAAAATGGTATAGTTTGAAGTAGTATTGTCCAAAGAAACATCATCACTATCTAACTTACATCTATACTAATATTATAAAGAGGAAAGATTTGTTTTTTTGTTTGTTTGTTTGTTTGTTTGTAACGAATAGGCTCCGGAACTACTGGACCGATTTGAAAAATTCTTTCACTGTTGGGAAGCTACACTCTTTGTGGTAAACATAGGCTATATTTTATTCCCGTATTCCCACGGGAACGGGAACTACGCGGGTGAAACCGCGTGACGTCCGCTAGTGAGTACATAAAGTAAGGCTGTATACTGAGAACACGTCTGGTTCTTCGAGGCCCTAATTATTATCAAATCCACTTGCTAGTTGTGCACCAGTTGACCAATAAACAGAATGCACTGTCCTAGGCGCTGCGTAATAATCGATGCCAACAATGCCGAAAATAAAAAGCCAAAACGTACTGGTAAGCCAATCACAGCAGATCAAGGGTTCATGCCAGGGTCTAACTGTTCAATACAACCGGGACTGTACGACGCTGAATAAAAAAGTATTTTTATCGTCTCATCTCATAATGTCCTTTTCTCGAAATGTCCTTTCTCATAATGTCCTTTTCTCGAAATGTCCTTTCTCATAATGTCCTTTCTCAAAATGTCCTTTTCTCGAAATGTCCTTTTCTCGAAATGTTCTTTTCTCAAAATGTCGTTTTCGCGAAATGTCCTCTTCTCAAATTGTCCTTTTCGCGAAATGTCCTTTTCTCAAAATGTCCTTTTCGCGAAATGTCCTTTTCTCAAAATGTCCCTTTCTCAAAATATGTTCACTACAGGATTAACCCGCTCAATCCGACTTGGATAGGTTAGGTTAGAAGGTTCCGCATTAGCCTTCGTTGTTATTTTTTTTATGACGTCATTACCTACTTTGAGCATCCGTCTAAGATATTTATGACGAGAGACTCCCAACTTGAATCACACGAAGTATCATTTACACAGTCAACATGACAAACGAAAATATTTTCTAGAACTTTCAAGTTACTCTTAAAATACAAAGCAAAGAGATTGTCCTCGACACAACGCCCGCGGACAGAGAGTGCTGACATAAAATTGAAGTGAACTTAGTTAGGGAGTCATCAGTGAAGTGTCGACTAAAGTCTCTGTCATATTGGTGTAAGTTCATATTTTTCTGGACAATATTTAAACGAAACGACGTACATTCACAATATTGTCGGAGTATCAATATTGATAACCTATACTCGGTACAAAAATACGCAACGCAACACTTAATACAAAGCAAACATAATTGTTCCTCCACTCACTAGTAGTGCCTAGGTAGTAGGAAAGTACTTGTTCACAAACCGTTCTAATTGAAATTCTAAATAACACTACGCGCACTAAGTTTTGTCTGAAAAATGTTTCTGTTTAATAAATTGCAAAATCATTGTATTGCAAATTTTTTGAGACACTGTGGAATAAACCCAAGTCTACAAGCCCGTGTTCGCAATCTTCGAGTCGCCGAGGAGAAAAATCCCACCCTTGCTAGTGATTGAGTTAACTCCTGACCGAGAAATGGACATCCTCCCTCACTTTTGTAACAATACTACAGTACAGACTGCCGTACACTGACTTTTAGTATAATATAGCCCATTTGAGTTAAAGTTATTGAATAAGTACGGAAATAAATATTTAAATAACCCTGCAAGTGCGAGTAGGGCACGGACTAAAAAACGGCAAAAAATGATGTTTTGTGGAAGGGAGCCTCTCTTTTTTTTATGAAAGAAAATCCTCATGGATGATATTATTCTTCTTCTACCGACTAAAAACCTCACGTAGCGCAGTGTCCTCGCTGCGCTCCCCGCAGTGCTGGCACTCGCCCGTGGTTTCCGCAGTGTATTTGCCACAGATACTTAACGAAGCTCCCTTGCCCGGTAAGTATCTGTGACAACCGATAGGAGAGAGCACCGTGTCTCCTCTCCAGCCGCTCGTAGGGAGCCTCCCTTAAATGTATTTATTATTCTGATTTTAGTATTTGTTGTAATAGCAGGCAACAGAAAAACATCATCTGTTAAAATTTCAGTTCTCTAGCTACCACGGTTCCTAAGATACAGCTTCATGACATACAGACAGACGGACAGCGAAGATACCTAAAAATATTCGGATTAGAAAAAAGAAGGAATCCGACCACAGTCTCTGCTGATCCCGTTTTGGCCAATCGCTCACATTTATTAAAAAAATTGACCCACTTATTGACATAATAAACTGTTTACTTTTGTAATAGTTTACCTACTATGTGAGTTAAAAACTCGTACGTACCTTTTAGGTAAATTGCGGCTTTAAATTATTTAAATTCAACAAAGTTAGCTCGTGACTGGGACCATCTAATGGAGCTCGTTCAGAACTAACGCATTGTTTCAAGTGCAATTTAAAGTTCAATGACGTAAGAGTATACAACTTATTCATCATTCCAGCGTTAGTACTTTATCGTTATCAAATCCTCGCTTCACAGCCCAAGGACCTACTTTACCCCCTTCTGCTTCTCACAGCTGCTGTAGGCAATCCTAATTTATTAGTAAGTAAAAACATAAGCACTAAGTAAATGAATGTATGAAATCAATAATGAATGAAACGGGCTTAATAAATTTCTGAAGCTAGCTTTCGTCTTAGAAAACTATGTCCAGGGTTGTCTTGTGCTTTGAGACCCGTTCTGTAATACTGCCGTTTTTTTTTAACTTGAGGGAAAATCCTCATGGATGCTATGCCGGACTCCTACCGACTAAAGAACCTCACATAACGCCCAAAGGCCTATGGTTGGGAGCCCCGGGTAAGCCCTCGGAGGGTGTCCCCGGACTCATAAGGCAACTTGGTCCAGATGGGACTTCAACACGTGATTTTTGCCTATAATGAAAAAACCAAGTTATTTTTTTTCACTGATGATAAAATTTAAATTTAACCAACCTGAAAACCAGTATGGCCGATTGACTTGTGACTACGCGTGTATAATTTTTATTTTATTTACATAACGTAAAAGAATCTCGTAAATTGAAATTGGGTTTTATTCCTACATACATCGAGAGTCCAAATAAATATTGTATAATAGGGAAATAGGTATATGGTTTTACACAGAACTCAATATTCAATTATAACATCTAAGCCTTTGTTAAGCCTGAAATAACTGTGTATGAATCCGTATTACAAACCCTTCATAATATTGTATTGTAAAAGTCTGAATGTAAACTCAGGGTTAGGTTTCAATACCTACCTACGAATAGCCAATTGACAACATGTAAGAATTACATACTATATCTGTCATAAAATACTATACATTGTAGATAATTTTTATAGTAGGCATACAACTGAAATGAATCCTATGAACATAGACTGCCTTTTTTTTAACTTGAGGGAAAATACTTCATGGATGTTATGCCGGACTCCTACCGACTAAAAAATCTCACGTAACGCCCAACAGCCTACGGTTTGAAGCCCCGGGTAAGCCCTCGGAAGGATGTCCCAGGACTCAAAAGACAACTTGGTCCAGATGGGACTTCAACACGTGATTTTGCCTATAATGAAAAAACCAAGTACTCTTTTTTTTTCACTTTGCGATAAAATTTTATTTTAACCAAACTGAAAACTAGTATGGCCGATTGAGCCTGTAAAGTTACGAAACATAAACACACGCTCTCAAAAACAACATATAATTTAACCAACAAGTAAAAGTCCAACTACACATAACACTCTCGAGATTTAACTTAGTCCTACGAAATTAGTGCCACTAAATTCGAGGACATCGTCGCAAACCATTAACCGTTGAAAGCTAAACTTTCGTATCGCAGAGTTGAGCCAATTAGATATTTAGTTTAACTTCATTAACTCTAAGTGGATACAACTGAGTTTCGGTGAACAAGTTGGATATATTCAGTCTGAACGTCTGTTTTCAGATTTATATCCAATTTTTAGATGAGGATTCATACTTTGAAAAATGACAGCCCCAGGTCTAACGGGCGTTAAACTTGTCACAGGCATTGGGAGGCAGTTTATATTAAGGCCGTGAATCCAAATTAAAGACTCCCTGAGAGAGGGGGAGAGACTTGATTGACCGAGCGAATGAAGTGAACGAGATTTTCCGATTCGAGAGTACGGATGATTTTGCTTTTGTCCGTATGTCTGTGTGTATGTCAGCTCCGGTCTAGAGGACGCATTTCTGAACAGATTTTCATCAAACTTGGCATACGTGTTATTTGATTTAAAATACAACTTTTAACGAAAGCTTTTATTGAAAGGGGGTAAAATGAGGGGAAAAGGGGTGAAGATTGTTGTCGTGTTGTTTATAAACGGATCTTGATGATTTTTGACTGAAACATAAAGGATATAATGATTCCTTACCAGCTTTTCTATCCTGGGCGCTCACGAGGTTTGCTCTTCGCAGAAGCACGTAGCATCAAGTTTCTGCCCGTCTAAAAATCGTAGATGCTGCCTGGATCGCATCTAAAAATAGTATCAACAGTTTTGATCCTATTGATTTTGTAAATGATAAACGCAATTAAATTAATTTTCTTATCCCAAAAAAACTAAAATATAATCAAATTCCAACAGGCAGAGCCACGACAAACCCCTAGTTACAATAAAAAAAGCCTACAAAGGTTATAAATCGAATATCGAATTTGTTATAAATTGATTCTTCCAAACAGATAACTAACTACCGATAAGAAATGATCGGAAACGAAAAAAAACGGTAACAAAATAGGTGAAAATACTTCGCATTTCCACGGAATTCTTGTTCCATCAGCCAATTGCGATAAATGAGCGAGTCTGATTGGAATCCGAGGGGATAAGGTTTTTTTGCTCCGTTCGAGGGTAGACGTCAATCTCGGAGAGCGGGAGATACCGCCGAAGCAATTTCCCGAACTCCAGACCATTTATCAGAATCCATTATCGCGTATTGACCGCCGGTGGAACTGTGATTATTTTTTTAGTTGTTATTATATTAAATGATCAGTTTACGATAGGATTTGTGTAAGGAAAAGGATCAACTAAGTACCTACCTATGTTTTAGTTTTAGAAATGGAGTAATGAAATAATGAGAAAAATGACGTGGGCTAGTAACGATCGAAGAACGGGAGTTCGAAGTACCTATGCTTATGCTGTATTATGTTAAAGCTATAACTAGGCTAAAGAAATTTTCTTTAAAAATGATAGTAGTAGTTTTCTCTTTATGCTTTCCATTGTAATACTATTTGTCAGAAATAATTTTTGAAAAGCAATTATACTATGCTAACTCAATCATAAATGTTTAAATATGGGAAAAGAATTGCTTTCGAGCTTTGAACTAATATTACTAGAGTAACTCAATGGTTTCGAAAGGATGGAGGATTCGTCGCCCCAAGACGTTGACAGAATCGGTCAGTTCCGAATTGGGTTTCGGTAGCCGTGGTAAAAGCGTCTTGCACGGTATGCGAGAAGACGCAAGTTGGAATCATGTTCGGAACCGATTCTTTTTGAAGTGAAACTTCTTTAGGCGCGACCTAGGGAGTAACTTAGATATTTTTCTAGCTGAAGTATTCTGACGGAAGAAACGCTGATATTAATATAACATTTGATGCCGTCAATGGCAAAGAAGTTTTACTTCAATCGCGCGTAAAAGTTACACGCACAACTTTTTATCCATATTTAATAATTTACACTATTTGTCATTCGTTATGAATAAATGTTGGTAAAATGTGACGAGCTGCCTAACCTTCGAGAATGTTATTTAACCCCTTGCATTCCTGTAAAATTGTACTTTGTAACGCGTGGCTAGGTGGGTACATAATGCTATGTGTATAGACATCAAAAAATATCCAATCGACTTACCTTAATTTCCTTGGCTAGCTTATTATCCCTTCGAGGGCTTACCCGCGGCGGACTTCGTAGGCTGTTAGGTAGGATACGTGTGGTTTTTAGTCGACAGGAGTCCGGCATAGCATCTCTGTAGGATTTTCCTGACGTTAAAAAAAAGCTTTTTTCTAACATCTAGTTCTAATTATTCTCCAATGAGTCGTAACGCCAGAGATTCGTTGTTTCCACTAATGGAGCTAATCGCCGTTACTGTAATGGGTTATTTAATACTCGCTGTTAACAATGTAATATTTTTTCCTTTGTAATCAAAAAAATAATGTTATTTGTAGTTGTTCACTTATAAAAAGACAAAAAAATATATTATAATGCATCCACGGATCAAAAAAAAGTAAAGTTTCATATGGATTTTTCATGACTGAAGAAAAAAATATGTGTACATTAAAGGATTAAATTTGAATATGTACATATTTTTAAGTTTGTAGTTTTCTGGCACTTTCACGCGATGCATAATATCGGCAAATTATTACAGCTAAATTATCCTATAAAATACTATATCCTCGCTTGAAGGACGCTTGTTTTGTATGGACCAGGTCGTTAGCCCTATCAATGGCTTTAATAACCTCACATATAACCTTTAAATAAATATAACTTTATTCTCTTTTACCTTTTCACATAGGAAGTGACCGTACTTTTCTCATGGTAATATCCGTGACTCCGTGACTGATACTCGCGCCAAAATATACCACAGCATATCATAAACAGGTTCTTGACCTCATTTTAAATAATAAGAAAGGAGGTTTTAGGCAAGTAGTAAAAAGGTTACATTGAGTTTTATAGACTATTTTATTATAATGCTATAAACTTTTCGCGTGAACCCATTTGCGGTAATCGTAAATAACCCAATCCTTCAGTGTACCTGACTTTGTGCGTAATAAATAGCTAATAAAACTGAGTAAAGTATCTAGGCTGACTAAAAGCCTACCATGTGCCTTTACTAAAAACTTTTTTATTGTTAAATAAACGAGATTTATTTTTACTGCCAATCATAAAGGATTACGGAGCTAGATCTAAGAATGCAGCTGGAATGTTGCTTAGATTCGTCTTCATATTAGCGTCGTCCCAGTTGCTTCAAACCAAGCTTCTGTATTGGGATCCAGGGATCTGATATTTTAACTATCATACCAGTTTGTGATACAATCATGTGGGCTGGCCACATCAGCAGAACAAACGACGGCCAATGAAAAAAAATTAGTTCTGGAGTGGAGACCGCGACTTGGCAAACGTAGGGTAGGACCAAAGATAATATAATAGTATTACATACAGATCGGCAACTCCCTGCCTCCCACTGAGTAAGCTTCCCCATCCCCACACCAAAATTTAAGTGTCTATTGCCGTGTCAGTACTTGAGAGAGTGTCACTGCGTTGCATTACGTATTACTACCTACGTACTTTGTGCTATTGCTTTGGTTTAATTTGTGCTTAGCCGAGGGTAGACTTGAAAAAAAAGTACCTACATACATGAGATTGGGTTCTGTTCCTTACTATTTTGTTTCCATAGCTAGTGTCCCTAGTAAACTCACACACACATTCAAGCTTGATTCAAGCATTCACATTACTTGTAGTGTTAGTGTGGGTGAAAACGAACATTTTTTTATAGAGTTTCCGCCCTGTAGGACGTCCACCCGCCTGATGGACCGACGCTCTAGAAAAGGTCGCAGGCTGATATTTAGATATTTGATTGATACCATTTTGTTGCCTCATGCTTCAACCAAGTCACCACTTTTTTTACATGCCCTAGTAACTTGATCAAACGCATAAAAAAAACCCAAATTACCTTAAAATAACTGTTTTTATCGCCGTAAAATAAATAGAAATACTGTGTACAGTACACAAACTGGCTTCCAATACGATTAAAAAAGTTCGAACCTTTCTCCAAATCTTTTCGGCAATTTTAATTAAAGGACTGTCAATCTCTCAACCTACAGAGAGCCTCCTCAGCTCAAGAAGCCTCGACAATTTAATTACTTTGCAGTAGGTATCTCGTCGTTTAATTATAAACTAGGTACTGCAATTGTATCTTATAAAGGGAAACGTCCTTTGAATCTAATTAAGTTATTCATCGGATATCAAAATTAGATCTTTTCTCCCTCTCCTGAAAAGATCTCACCTGAATAACACAAAAAATGAAATATAAGTCATCGCAAAAATTGCAAGAAATTGTAGTTACCATACCAGTACACAATGTTTTTTTTTATTATAAATGCGAACGTTTATAAGGGTGGATGTGTGGATGTTTGTTGTTCTTTTACACTCTAACGGCTGAAGTGATCTGGCTGAAATTTGGTACAGGGATATATTTTAGTTTGGAATAACACAAAGGCTACTTTTTATTAAGGGAATAATTTCCCATGGGAAGCGGGATCGGATTAAAATTTTACGTATTTGCGGGCGTAGCTGGCATAGCAAAGTAATTAAGACTTAATAAAATTTTGATGGCATTTTTTTTCTTCTGTAAAATATGAAAACCTTCCATCAGTAGTTGGTATGTTTAACTAGGATGCGAGAAATAGTATCTAAGATGAAAGCAATGACCTTGTGAACTTAAGCTACGTCATAGAGCAACAGGACCTATGACTTTGATGGAAGCCGTTTTGCTCTATGACACTACGTCATGCAGATTTTTTTTGTATCATAGCCTCCTTTTTAAAAGTCTGACATTCTTCAAGGTGTTTCTTTAAATTTAGAATAGTCAAAAATGACGTTTCAAAAATCATAGGGTGACGTGTGTCATCGGCCTAAAAAAATTACAAAATTAGTTTTTTATATTTTGATAACAACCAATATGTATATCATTTTAAAATAAGGTAAATATAACGCCCTTATTTATGTTTTATGTATTGGGCGTTTTATGTTGAGATGCGAAGTAAAACTAGTGCAGTTACCAGCACTTGATGTTAATATTTTGTATTTTGTAGCATTTCCTTTGCTGCTGAACAATGCTTGAAACTAGCAGCGCGGATAACGCAACAGCTGCAACAAAAGCAGCTGCACCACCGGTTAGTCAATTTGTTTTAGTAGAGAAAATACTTATGACGTCAAAATTAGTTTTCAAAAGACTGCATATGCCTCAAACGAATTAAGCTAGACCAAAAAACACTGTGTTGTAGTGGTTTCAATACTACTTAAGTACTTTTTAGGGTTCCGTACCCGAAGGGTAAAATACGGGATTCTGTTACTGAGACTTCGTGACCATCTGTCTGTCTGTCCGTCACGAGGCTGTATCTCAGGAACGGTGATAGATAGAGACCTTACATTTTCACAGATTATGTATTTCTGTAGCCGCTATAACAACAAATACAGAAAAATCTGAAAAACATTAATATATAAGGGGGGCTCCCATACAACAAACGTGATGTTTTTGTCGTTTTTTGGTACGGAACCCTCTGTGCGTGAGTCCGACTCGCACTTGGCCGGTTTTTTTTATTTTGTGTCGACATGTCACTCACCACGACTGCATAAGATATCTTCATCATCTAAGCTTTAATCCTAGTCAAACCCAAAGACTTCGCATCGAATCTCAGATCTTTTTTTTTTCTACTATGACGGCACCTTTTCTTCACGTCAGAATTCTTAATTGTAACTATTGGCATTATCCCCTACGACATTCAGCCATGTTCTAAGGGCTGATGTATGACAAGAATTAATACTAAACTTTTTTCAGAACCCAGACCTTACACCAGACGATGACGACATAGCTCGACCGGAGGCCACATTCCGTTTCACCGTGCAGAATATATCTCAGCTCAAAGAACAAGTGCTATCACCAGCCTGTTACGTCAGATGCTTACCATGGAAGATACTCATACTACTCCGACACACAACAACCCCTGATCGGCAGCAGCAGAAAGCTTTAGGCGTATTCCTCCAATGCAACGGTGAATGTGACTCGCCTGGATGGTCGTGCTATGGACTTGGAGAATTGAAACTGTTGTCCCACAAACCAGATGGTGGTCATCTATGTAGAAAGCTTCATCATATGTATCACTGGTACCTAATCATTTATATAGATATTTAGAAGCGCTCGTGGCCCTGCGAACTCAGTGTTCTCTAAACGATCACTGTAGTAAGCAACATTTAATATGGCTGGTTATGGATGGATGACCACTTTGTGACATCAAGCGTTTCAGTGCTTCGGAAGGCGCGTTAAGCTGTGGTCCCGGTTGCCAGTAAAATGGCAGTCGTTAAGTCAAATCGAAGGCCTTTATGGGCGGCTTGAAAATTTTTAAGTCTGCACCTGCCCATATCAACACGGCAATACGGCTCACCACCTATTACGTAGGACATAATCTAAAAAAGTGAAATGTGGGCATATAATATGCATCCGCCTTCCCCTTGGGAGTTGAAAAGCGTGATTATATGAATGTAGATATTTAGATAATATAGTTTCATTGGTTGCTTCCTAGTACAACTGGAAAAATTTCAGCGTCCAGCATGCATCGACCCACGTCTTTGGGGAAAGATTAAATAATGCTTGTATCAATTGCTTACAATGCGAAAAACATATTGCTTTTTATATTTAGGACGTGTAAAATATGCTGTATCATGATTCGATATAAAAAATAAAAGGTAATTTTCTTTTGCAGCAAAGAAGATGATTGGGGATTCGCACACTTCATATCATGGGATGACTTGATGGATCTGGAAAGTGGCTTTGTAAAAGACGATGCAATAACTATAGAAGCTCATGTTTTTGCTGAAGCCCCCCATGGGGTCTCGTGGGACTCGAAGAAACATACAGGTTTCGTAGGTAAAATAAATTTAAATTTGGTAAGATTATTTTTAAAAGCTCAATTTTAAGGTATGCATGATCACGTTAATACCCTTTGAAGCGCTCGTGGCCCCGCGGACTCAGTGTTCTGTAAACGATCACTGCAGTAAGCAACATTTACTATGGCCGGATATGGATGGGTGACCACCACGTGGACCACTTTGTGACATTTTATTTACGAGCGTTTCCGTGCTTCGGAAGGCACGATAAGCCGTTGGTCCCGGTTGTCAATAAAATGACAGTCGTTAAGCCAAGTTGAAGGCCTTACGGGCGGCTTGAAAAAATTTCAACTGTGGGTCGTCACAACCTGCGCCCGGGTCGGCAGCGCGTGTGTAGCGCCTCTGGTGTTGCAAACGTCTATAGGCTACGGTTACCAACCTTCCGGTGGGCCGTAAGCTTGTCTGCCACCTAAGTAGTATAAAAAAAACCCGTTGTATGTAATTATTAATATCGTGGAACGCGAAAATTTAAAAGTAAGTATTTTTAAAAGGTTTGATAAGGAAAATTGCTACAATCATAAGTGCCTCACAAAATTGTATGCATAAATATTATCCATCAGTGGACGTGAATCAGACGAAACTTTGTAGAAAAACTGTGGTCACTACGATGGCCACACTGTGGTGACATTAGTCAATACTGAAGATTACTTGAAATCCTAGACATCAATAGAACATCTTTACACCAATGACGAATGTCTCATAATTAGACACGCCATGCACGAATATCACGGCTTTTAAAAACAGCGCAACTTAACGAGACTTTTTGTTTTAAAATGAGGGATAATCCTTCATGGATGCTATGCCGGACTCCTACCGACCAAAAAACCTCATGTAACGCCCAACAGCCTACTGTTGGGAGCACGGGTAAGCCCTCGGAAGGATGTCCCAAACTTAACGCGATTACGCAAGTCGCGTGAAGTTAGTTACGCTACGATATTGGTCAAGAGTGTGAAGCGTCAACTTAAGGCCGGGACTGTGTCGTGCAAATTAAAAAAATCTGTTTAAGTTACGCATGCAATGACACATTTTTATATTTAACAGTTGCTTCCATTCGTTTTGCTGTCGCGGTGTAATATCAGTGTTTTACACTCAAGACGTCATCTCTAATTTTTTCAGGTCTCAAAAACCAAGGAGCAACATGTTACATGAACTCATTGTTACAAACTCTTTTCTTCACGAACGTCCTACGTAAAGCCGTGTACAAGATTCCAACAGTTGGTGATGACAGCTCCCGATCTGTTGCCTTTGCTCTCCAACGTGTGTTTTACGACTTACAATTTGCCGAAAAGCCTGTCGCTACGAAAAAATTGACAAAGAGTTTTGGGTGGGAAACTTTAGATTCATTTATGCAACATGATGTACAGGAATTTTTAAGGGTACGTTTTGGCTACTTTATTCAAGCGAGAAATATTCTAATAATTCTTGTATTTTCGTATATTCCTAAACCACCATTGCCTTCTATTCAGTAACAGAGTAGGTTGCGGGCTAGACATGAAGTTGGTTGATTTTTTTCACTATTCAAAGAGTTTTATGCAAATGCATTGCACCATTGCTGACGACACCACTGATTTAAAAATTACTAGTAAAATCAAAGCTGTATTTTTTTTATTCAGTGAATTTTGTTTTACTAGATTTCAGAGTTACGACAATCCAACACCTCAAACAAACAGACATAGTTATCACTCTAATTGTTTAGTACCAGCACTGTTTGTTAGTTTATTCATTTGCATATAATGATATTCAAATTGCATTTGTTAACTTAATCTTGATGGTTTTTACTAGGTCCTTCTAGATAAGCTAGAGAACAAAATGAAAGGAACAGTGGTCGAAGGAACTGTCCCAAAGTTATTCGAAGGGAAAATGACGTCATTTATAAAGTGTAAGAACGTGAACTGCACCAGCACGCGTGTGGAAACCTTCTACGATATACAACTCAGTGTGAAGGGCAAAAATAATAGTAAGTTACATGCATACATACACTAGTCACGCCTTTATCCCCGACTAGCGGACGTCACGCGGTTACACCCGCGTAGTTCCCGTTCCCGTGGGAATACGGGAATAAAATATAGCCTATGTTCACCGCAATGACTATAGCTTCCCAACAATGAAAGAATTTTTCAAATCGGTCCAGTAGTTCCGGAGCCTATTCGTTACAAACAAACAATCAATCAAACAAACAAAAATCAAATCTTTCCTCTTTATAATATTAGTATAGAAGGGGTAGGCAGAGGCATTTTTGACCTTATAGTTCTATTACCCACGCCCCAAATACGTGGTGAGCCTATTGCCTGTTTTGAAATTGACGAGCGCAGTCCGCCGCGACCAGCAGTTGAAATTTTTTAAACTCCCCATTAGGCCTTCAACTTGGCTTAACGTTTGTTATTTTACTGACCACCGGGTTTCATTTCAAGTTTTCCTTCTCTACGCAATGTTGATAAAGTGTTCCCTAGTCGCCTCTTAAGACAGCCTCGGGATATATTGGAGTGGCGATATTTTATACTCTTACCCGTCGCAACACGGGATTCCGTCGCCACACGGGGCATAACAGTACGTTAAATCACATGTTCAACGTTCAACTCTATAACTCACACATTTGTACCTCATTACCATAATTGAACATCTTTCACACATCTATCTTTTATGAAATCCAATTCATTTCACAAATTTCAGTCGGAAAGTACTCTACAGAGTCAATTTAATCTAACCGCAAACAATGTGTGTGCACCTCACATGTCTAGAATTTATAAGTACTGCAGTTTAGGTTGCATGTGAAAAATCTGTATTGTAAGAAAATATTAATAATTTACACTAAGAATGCAGTGCAATGCACTTTTTAAAATCTTAATGTGTGAAACCTAAATAGGTCACTAACTTTATTAGATGTAGGGAATGACTAAGACTGAGGACAACGATGAATCACTGCATTCTTAATGGAAATACACCAGTATTATGCAGAACACTTTCACTAGGGATAGTCCTCATATTAACCTACTGGGGAACCCCCATAACTTGGAATCCCTTCAACTCTTAGGGTTGGAACTGATTTTCTCTGTTCTACATAGTTTGTTCAGGTATTATTTACGAACATAGGTGCTTCCTGGTCACGTAAATTTTCCAAATCCAATAGAAATTTCTAATGAACTTGAATGTAATTTATATAGAACGCTCCCTCGCTGAAGAGACACGTTTTGCATTAATTGCGTTCAATCTAAATTCAATTGTCTATTTGAAGTCCAATCGTCCAATTTCGTTGAATACTGCGCAATTCCTCAACAGTGGTGTTGATAAATTTCAGTTAGAACTACCATTTCTCATTTCTATGTTGTCCATTAAGTTTCTTGAAATTTCCTACTTGGTGTTTTAGTAGAGTTATGATTAAGAAATACTTTCCTTCACCCATTTGCTTAATGAATAAAAGTTTATTTGTAAAAAAATATTTCTTGAGTCGGTTGTATAAATAATTCCTAACTAAACTAGACTAAATTCAACATTACACCGAAGGTATGAAGCCTAACCCGAGTATTTTATCTTGAATGTTTTACAGCGGTGCATTGTTTTGTATATGACATCCGAGGCTCCACCCTCGTGAATTTTATTCCCACCAGTTCCCACGTCCAGTGGGTCCTTATACCAGGGATACTATAACCCATCCATCATCCGTTAGAGCCTGAACTAGTAACAAACATCATCAATACGCCTCGCCAACTTTCGCATTTATAATATTAGATCGGAGTATGACTTTATTTCTGCATTAGCAGACGTCACGCAGTTTCACCCGCATAACTCCCGTTACCGTGGGAATACGGGAAAAAAATATGTCCTTTGTTACCCGGGGATAGTGTAGCTTTCCAACAGTAAAATATTTTTTTATAACGTTCAGTCGTTGCGGAGCCTATTCGATGCAAACAAATCTTTCCTCTTTATAATCTTAGTCACCCTATAGATGGGATATGCATTTTATTAATACTACAATATCATATCAAATACTGCAACCAGGCTATTACACACCAGAACTCTCAAGTAGGTACAACATAATGATGTATTTTTTTTCCAGTTTACGAATCTTTTAAAGACTACATCAGCACAGAACTGCTAGAGGGGGAGAACAAATACGATGCAGGAGAACACGGGCTGCAAGAAGCGGAGAAAGGTGTTCGATTCGATGTGTTCCCACCAGTACTACATCTACACCTCATGAGGTTCCAGTATGACCCGCAGAGTGATGCCTCCATCAAGTTCAATGACAGGTAAGCTACACAGTGGTAAAGTAATATTTTCTGTCATGAAAACTGATAACAAATTTACAAAATATTGTGCAGGCTAACCCGTTATTTACATTTAAGCTGTTGTTAGCTACATATATAAAAAGCTGTATAAAAGTAGTATTGGCATAATGTAAATCACATTTGGTACGGGTCGAAAAAAATGAAATTACAGGTTAATCGTTTGCAACTTAAAGTTTAAATTTCAAAAGAAATATGGACAAGCCTTTATCCTCCAAGAGGTAGTCAGATACATTTCACCTTTATAAAATTTCTCCCACGTAATAAGTGGTGAAGCTGTTGAAATTTTTCAAGCCGCCCATAAGGCTCTCAACTTGGTTTAACGACTGTCATGTTTCTGGCAACCGGGACCAATGGCATAACGTGCCTTCCGAAGCACGGAAACGCTCGCAAATAAATGTCACAAATTGGTCACATGGTGGTCACTCGTCCAATGACCAGCCATAGTGAATGTTGCTTACTGCAGTAATCGTTTACAGAACACTGAGTTCGCGGGGCCACGACCGCTTCTCAAAGCATAACCGTCTACACTAATATTATAAAGAGGATTAAAAAAAATTGTCTGTGTATGTTTGTAATGAATAAACTCAAAAATTACTGTGCCGATTTCAAAAATTAGCTACATTCATCTTCAGTAACATAGGCTATATTTTATTCCCATATTCCCATGGGAACGGGAACTACGCTGGTGAAACCGCGTGACGTCCGCTAATGTCTATTAAAAGCATTGTTATGCTTTGAAGAGGCTAATTAATGCGTAATTATGGGGCTCCATGTCACACAATTTATTCAACTGACAGATATTGAATATCATTATTTACTTGCCAAACTCGGTATTCATAGCACTTGAGTAGAAATTCAAGTCATGGCCAGCACATTCAATAATTATGCTTACTTTTGAAAATTATTTAGAGTAAAAAAGGAAGTAGGTGTAGGGACATAGAGTATGATATTTTATTATTCTTTATTCTACATTATGAAAGCGCTCTTTGTAAAAAGTTCACTTGGTGTTACCGAACACAAGTTGTACGCCCTCTGTACTGTAGAGACCTAAGCTTATGGATAAATTGTACTAAACAGTGATTAATCAACATTCTCAGTGAGTTATTTTATTCAATGATCTCCCTCACTACATATATTGTTGAATACACCTACATAGGTGACAACTCCTAAATAGGTAATTTTAATTACACTACGGCTAGCCGTCTTTCAATTCTGAAACCTTTGATGATTCCTAAATGTGGTATATATTTTTTAAACTACTATTAAAATGATCTGGCCATATTTTTCGGTAACAGTCTACGTGGGCCCATAATCGACAATATAGAACATTATAATGCAAATTGTGTGCTTACCCCAAAATAATTTTATCTTTCAATTTTAGCCGATATTGATGTCACAGGTGTCGTGGTTTTAAAGTATAAAATCATGTGTGTGATAAATTTTATAGCCTTGTGCTTTATTTAATGTTTAGAATGTATAGGTATTACCTATGTAAATGAAAATTGTAACTAATTTCCTTGCTGCATTGTGCAAACTTCCCTATATTTTACAAGAATAAAATAAGTTTACAAAAAAACATCTTGTATGATACATAAAGTTACTGTTGTATGTATCAAGCACATTCTGTCAAAGTGAATAACGAGTTCAATCGAAGTGCGCATGACATGCAGTCACTAAAAAGTGACGTCAATCTAAATCCAATAACACGCTGTTCCAAAGCGATGGCGAAGCAATGGCGAACTGGTTGTTATCCGTGCTTAATCTTGTTTCCCCAGATTTCAACTACACCCCGAGGGGTTCCATTTCAAATCAATATTTTTGACCTTTGAACCCTCAGGGGGTAGTTAAAGCAATAATGTTTTCTTCAAAAAATATTTATCAATACATCCCAAGGGTGTCGTAAGAGGCGATTAAGGGAACACCTTCGCAATAAGATTCATTGCGTAGAGGAGGAAAACTCGAAATGAAACCCGGTTTTCAGTAAAATGACAATCGTTAAGCCAAGTTGGAAGCCTTAGAGGCGGCTTGAAAATTTTCAACTGCAGGTCGCGACGACCTGCGCCTGTCCATTTCAATACGGCAATAGGCTCGCCACCTATTACGTGGAACATAAGACTATAAGGCTAAATGTGGGCGTATACTATGCCTCGCCTACCCCATCGGGGATACAGGCGTGACTATATGTACGTAAATTTAAAAAAAATTGTCCTTATCTTATTCATTTTAATATTCGAGATTTCATTACATGACATTTAACTCAATGGAACATTTAAAAATCTATTTAGAGGAATGACTAAAAATTTTTCCTTTGGCACTCCTGTGTTCTTCTAGGAGTTAGGCAGAATGCAGCAATATTTGATCTAGGACTAGACTCGGAGATCAGACCTGGGGTATCCTTCCGAGAGCTTATTCGGGGCTCCCAACCGTAAGCTATTAGGTAGGTTACGTGTGATTTTTGTCGCTAGGAGTCTGGCATGGCATCCCTGTAAGTTTTTTCTCACGTAAAAAAATAAATAAGACTGGGAGGTCACGAATAAATACAGACTTTTTAAGCATTCCCATTTTTTATGTATGAAATCAAAGGGATTTATGAGCAAATTATAGGTTCCACTTAGAGAAGCTACAATTTAACGGTTCAATGAACATTTCATCTGCCGTAGGTTCGAATTCTACGAGGAGATAAACCTCGATCCCTATCTCCAAGAGATACCGTCAGTGGCAGCACATTACACACTTCACGCGGTATTGGTGCACTCGGGAGACAACCATGGCGGGCACTACGTGGTATTCATCAACCCTAGAGGCGATGGAAAGGTGAGTTAGTAGTAGTAGCGTAGCTATTGGGAACTATCTGTCATTATCTTCTATGTAAAAAGCATATTTTTCAAAAAAATGCTCTATGTGGTATTCCTCAGCCCCATGGGCGATGGAAAGGTGAATAAGTAGCATTAGGTACTATTTGTCATTATCTTATAAGTAAAAAGCATATTTTGAAAAAAAATGCAGCTGTCCTGTCAGTTGGGTGGAAAGGTATCAGAGGCAAACTAGTGATCATTTCTACATTTTTACTAGTTAACGCAATTTTATGCTATCTTCAATCACAAATGGTCAGATGAGACCTTTGATCAACAAGTGAGACGTAAACTAGTTGCCATCTTAGTGGTTAAAAAGCACTTCGTCCCATTTACACTTCGTCCCGTATTGGCACTTGGTCGCGTTAGCGGTTGGTCCCATTCTCAGTTGGTCCAATTCGTAAAACTCCGTGTGTGATACTATTCGTTTATCATACAGACTCATTTATATTTCGTTTTACAGTGGTGCAAATTCGACGACGATGTGGTATCTCGATGTAGTAAACAAGAAGCGATTGAGTACAACTTTGGAGGCAAAGAGGATGCACCGCACCTGGCGCGACGTGCCACTAGCGCCTACATGCTAATATACATACAGTAAGAAGTTTTTGTAATTATTTCGTTAGATGTAAAAGTGTTAGATGTAAAAGCGTTAGATGAAGCGCTCG
The DNA here is from genome assembly GCA_933228765.1 of Miltochrista miniata. NCBI lineage: Eukaryota > Metazoa > Arthropoda > Insecta > Lepidoptera > Erebidae > Miltochrista > Miltochrista miniata. The sequence continues at coordinate 31,376,631 of OW121748.1, read as the reverse complement.
TGGCCCCGCGGACACAGTGTTCTGTAAACGATCACTGCAGTAAGCAACTTTCACTATGGCCGGTCCATGGATGGGTGACCATCCATGTGATCACTTTGTGACATTTATTTGAGCGTTTCCGTGCTTCGGAAGGCACGTTAAGCCGTTGGTCCCGGTTGCCAGTAAAATGGCAGTCGTTAAGCCAAGTTGAAGGCTTTATTTCAACAGCAGGCAGTCACAACCTGCGCCTGTCCATTTAAACACGACAATACGGCTCACAACGTATTACGTGCCTTTAGGGCCACCTCGTCCACTCTATCAGAATGTCCACTGTATCAAGTTGTCCACTGTATCAAAATGCCCACCTTACCATAATGTCTACTGTATCAGAATGTCCACTGTATCGAAATGTCTACTGTATCAAATGGTCCACTTGCACCGTATCCGAAGGAATGAGTAAATAATCAAAAGGAATATTGGTTCAATTTCCTTGTAGATTAAAACCCTTTATTTCCAGTAAAAAAAAAAAAAATTACATCTATTAGTCCAATTAGCAAATTGTTTTATTTTGTTGAAGGACATTTTATTTTTAAGAAAAATTGTATATTTTAAACTTGGTAATTAAAAAATTACATTTATTAGTCAGTGTTGTTGTAGGTATACAGATAATAAATCTGTTGCAATTAGCAAATTGTTTTATTTTGTTATAGTAGAAGGACATTTTCCTTTCAGTCCAAAATGTCAAATTCCCAAAATGTCAAGCGGAAATATCAAGTTAGAATATCAAGTTTCCTAGAATATCAAGTTGGATGGATTCTGAGAATTTGACATTCTGGGAACTTGACATTCTGGGAACTTGACATTCTGGGAATTTGAAATTTTGGGAACTTGACATTCTGGGAATTTGACATTCTGGACTAAGAGGGACATTTTGATACAGTAGACATTTTGATACAGTGGTCATTTTGTTATAGTGGACATTTTGGAGTCGGCATTTTGATACAGTAGACATTTTGATACAGTGGACATTCTGATAGAGTGGACGAGATGGCCCTAAAGGATTACGTGGGACAAATTTAAAAAAAAAGGTGAAATGTGGGTATATAATATGCCTCTGCCTACCCCTTCGGGGATAAAGGCGTGATGATGAACCAATGTAAAAGTACAGCTTGGCAAAAAAGAGAAGAAAATAACGGAAGAGCCACTGTGCTGTACATATGGCAACCCGTTAAAAAGAACCACCAATCAGTATCCAGTTGTCAACAACCGTCAATAAAACCCAACAATCAAATTGTAAACCTTCATTGTCTGACAGACATATGTGACGTTATTGGCAGATTTTTGACAATGTAGCTAGTCAGTAAAATATTAGTTCCGTTTCTAGACTTTTTTGCTAAGCTGTATATGTATACGATCCAGTTACGTTTGTAAATGTGATTAATAAAAAAAATCTTTTGTTATAATTAACGGAATCAGGCGTTACATGGCGGAAATTCATCCTAGAACGATAATAAAGGAGGGGAGATTGGATAACCACAATTTATTGTAAGGGTATCCTCTAAGCCAGGCTCGCACAAAGCGCATAGAAATATTAAGCCTCTCCCATCTAGATAACTTGTGCCCAGCTGTGTATGTAGAACACTAAAGTCGCCAGTCTCCGCTTTCATGGTGGGCATTTTTTTTTTCCGCGCATATTCAACGTGTTCTTAGAAAAAAGCCTCGATCAGTTCGAACGTAAGCAGATTATAGTCTGGCTGAGGAGTAATAATGAATACTTTAGGAAAAATAAAATATAAAAGCTTTGTGAATGCCGTTCAGTTAAGATTACTCGGAAGAGACATTTTGAATTATTAATATTGGAGTATGTGCTTCTGCGTATTTCTGAGATCAAACTAGGTTCCCAAGAAGAGTGTCTTAGGCATTAAATTGTACGTACCTACTGAATTTTCTCATTCATCTTCGCTTTTAAATCTGTTTAAAACTTAAATGATCTAACCATCTCCTACAAGCTCAAGCGGGCGTTGCAATGCCTGGAACCTGAACCAGTCATTACCAAACACTAGCAAATACTCGTATGACTAGAAGAAGTAGAAGATAGGATTCAGTCTGCCAATGACGACAATGACTTTTTTGGTGCTCGATGGCCAGTGTTCTTTAGCTATTTCTCAGTAAAGTATAACACTATTGTGTGTTGTATCACGCAAATTGTACTTAACCTTAGTTTACCACCGCTTCTTCGGCGCTAGAGAAAGAAGCGGCGCAACAAACTCCACTGCTTCTACAACACGTCAGTCAAGTTTACGTCAAGTTACTACTAAATGTTGAGGAATAAATAGGTCTCGTGTCTTATACTAATACTCACGTCACGCGGTTACACCCGCGTAGCTCCCGTTACCGTGGGAATACGGGAATAAAATATAGCCTGTGTTTACCGCGAAGAGTGTAGCTTCCCAACAGAAGAATTTTTCAAATCGATCCATTACTTTCAGAGCCTATTCGATGCAAGCAAACAAACAAACAAATCTTTCCTCTTTATAAATTTCTAGAATAAGTAGCTTATTGCGCCGCAGTTACAAAATTATGGGAAAGGCCTGCTAACGTTTGTAAATGCTAAGATTCGCTTTCATCTCGCAGGACCTCGCAACTGAAGTACGTGTTACAGGACTGCACAGAGGCGGACATACCGACAGACCTCTGCGAGCGCATCAGCGAAGAGATGCGATACGAGATGGTAAGAACATGTAAATATCCCCTTCCCAACGCAACTGTTTATTCAAAGTTTTTTTGCCAATTTTTTTTGTCAATCGAATGTTGCGCATTTCAGGCGGCAGAAAAATAAGATGCAGGAAATTTAAATCTGATACGTCTGTCTCCTCTGCCAAGTACTACGCGAAGATATTCAGCGCACTAAAACAGTTCTTCACTTTGCAGGCCCTAGCCGGCTCTAAATTTAAAGGAAGATAATGACTACGGACTACCACACCACAAAACAAATGTCCAAACAATTTTTGATACATTTTACAATTTCTAGAAATTATTATACGAGTGTTTATTATAAAATTTGGCAGGTAGGTAATTAAGCTTTATATAATCTGAATATATTTTCTTTGTGTATATTATATTGTAATTATTTATGTACCACTGTTAATAAAATTTGTTGCGATATTGTAGGTTTATTTTTGAGTTACCATCCACGCAATCCGCTCATCGCTCAGGCTTTCAGTCACATCCATATCTGTTAATTATTTCTGGACAAACAACGGAAAAATATTAATTGCTATTTTCTCGTGAAAATAGTATTTTTCTGGGAAACTTGAAATGTGTTGTTTTTAGCTCTACGTATTCATATGTAATACATGATTTTGAAGTGCATAACATATACATGATTTTGAAGTGCATAACATTAATTATGCTTTCTTCACGCCAAACACCGTCGATGCTCACTCCTTGTCGTTTTTTCTAATTAAATAGAAAAGGGGAACTTCCAAACGATAAATTATAGGCATCATAAGACCAGTTGAAGAACATAGACCTAAAAAGAATATAGGTACATAAATAATGAGGAATGCATACACGAACATGTCTACGTCCATTATCCGTATAATTAGCGTCCGAGCCTCCCTCGAACAAAGGTGTTCGCAAATACAAGAGAATGCGAAACAAAGAGAATCGTCTGACTAGTTATCCAACATTTCGTTCTTTAATCATTTATTAGACACTTCTTACGCCATTTTGGAGCGAGTCTCGGAAATCCACCTCGCAATTCTACCGAGGCATTCAACCACTGCATGCTAAGCAACTCCCCCTGAGGTTTATAAACTCCCTATTCAGTCTGATGAGATCTTTGAAGAATTCCAAATTCAGTACAGTATTTACTTAGCAGCGAGCAATCAGCTTTGCTTTGTAGTCAATTATTTAAAATTCATGTACTTAATTAGTGCGACGTGATCGCTAATTGCGAGATTCTATCTTTTCGTTGCGTAGATAATAAAAGTTAATGTAAGAAAATTGGATGACAAATATTATATTGAAAACTAGCTGATGCCCGCAGCTTCGCCCGCGTAAAATTTGTTCCCGTGGGAACTTATTCCCGGGATAAAAAGTAGCCTATGTTTTATTCCAGACTATAATGTATCTCTGTACCAAATTTCAGCCCGATTCGTTCAGCGGTTTGAGCGTGAAAGAGTAACATACATCCACACTCACAAACTTTCGTATTTATGATATTAAGTAGGATTGAGTAATCATATAACCAGTATATATTGAAACTAGCTGTTCCCCGCGGCTTCGTCCGCTGGAAAAGTCGATATCGCGTAAAATCATTACCTTCCTTTTGCGCAGACAGTTAAAAAGTAGCCTAGGTATGTGGACTCAAACTATCTCTACACCAAATTTCATGAAAAGCGGTTCAGTGGTTTAGGCGTGAAAACGTAACAGACTGACTGAGTTATACCTACTTTCGCATTTATAATATTAATAGGGATAAGTGCGGTTTAGGTACGAGATTGTAAAAGTACCATTCCGATAGCATGGTCATTACCTCATTACCATACTTTTACAATCTCGTGACGTACCTATATCACATCTGTTGATATAGCATCGTCATTACCATACTTTTACAATCTCGTGACGTACCTATATCACATCTGTTGATATAGCATCGTCATTACCATACTTTTACAATCTCGTGACCAGTGTTCTTTCGGTTTGGGTTAATAACAGAAATATATCTGTTATTAACCCAATCAAATATGTGTTAACCGTAACCAGAATACACCGAATAATAATGTAACAGAATTAATAGCTTAACAGAAACAACATGTTACCGTTTTGTATACAGTAACCGTAACCGAATTGATAAAGGTTATTTTGCTTGTTGCACTCTACTCGTAGGTAGGTAGGTACCTAGATGCCGGTCGGCGTCTCCTTTGTTCTTCGTTTGCCAAAGCGATTCCTTTCACGCACACATAGGTACAAATAGAAAGAATCAAATGTATTTTTAACCGACTTCAAAAAAAGGAGGAGGTTCTCAATTCGTCTGTATGTATTTTTTTTTATGTATGTCAAGCGATATTTCCGTCAATTATAGACGAATTTCAAAAAAATATTTTTTGTTGAATAGGGGTTACTTCTGAGGTGGTCCCATTTTCACCAGGTCAGGATCTGATGAAGGGATCCAGGAGAAATCGAGGGCAACCACGCAAAATTGTAGGGACAACTAGTGCGCATGTTAACTTTTTAATTAAGTGCTTTAATGTTCTACATTTTAATGAAGGTCTGGCGTCGATCTGATGATAGAGTCGAAGGGCAGTCGAGGGCATTCCTTAACAATTTACAGCAGTTATCTTGTGTTTGGGCTTGATTGATTTGTATTGATGAGAACTTTACACCTAGATTGATAGATCAGACTTTAAAAAAAAAAGAAACTTCTCAATGTTTTATGTATGTTCAACGATATTTCCATCAATTATAGACGGATTTAATTTTTTTTTGTAGAATAGGGTTTACTTCTGAGGTGGTTTCATTTTAACCAGGTTATGATCTGATTATGGAATCCTGGATAAATCGAGGGCAACCACCGATAATTATAGGGACAACTAGTGCGTTTGTTAACTTTTTAATTCAGTGCTTTAATGTACTACATGTTATTGAAGGTCTGGAGTCAATTCGATGATGGAACCAAAAGACAGTCGAGGGAATTCCTTGACGATTTACGGAGCAGCTACCTTGTGTTGGGGCTTGATTGATTTGTATAAATGAGAACTTTCACCTAGATAGATATATTTTTCGGTTCATCCGTCACTTAAAATATTGAAAAAAAAAATTTTCAATAAAAATACAACCGACTTCGAACAAATCCTGAAAAATAAAATTTACTTAGCACAAAGTAATATGTATTTTGATTTATCAGATTTTATTCAATATAATATTGAAGTTGGTGCCATGAATAATACCTAACTTAACCTATGAATTTACTTGGCGCCGACTTCAATATGATATTGAATAAAAAATCTTATAAATGAAAATACATATTACTTTGTGCTAAGTAAATTTTATTTTTCAGGATTTGTTCGAAGTCGGTTGTATTTTTATTGAAAATTTTTTTTACGAATTTTAGTATGCACCACTGTTTGTTTATATTTAACTGAGTCGCGTTTTCCAGTGTTACTGCCGTGTGACGTCGATCATGCCGATTCATGTCTTATTGTGTGCAGTGTCAGTTTATTTTACGCGCCACATGAAAACAACGGTGCAGCGACCGTTCTTTTCATGTTGGATATGGTTTAAGGGGTTTTTTGGTATGCTGAGTACTAATATTGGGTTAATTTTGTAATCCAATATGGCTGCCGCGCCGCCATTGTAAAATTTAATGTTGGATATCGTATAAGGGGTTTTTGGGTATGCTGAGTACGAATTTTCGGTTAATTTTGTAATCCAATATGGCTGCCGCGCCGCCATTGTAAAATTTCATGTTGGATATCGTATAAGGGGTTTTTGGGTATGCTGAGTACGAATTTCGGGTTAATTTTGCACTCCAATATGGCCGCCGCGCAACTGTAGTAAAATTTCATGTTGGATATCGTATAAGGAGTTTTTGGGTATGGTGAGTACGAATTTTGGGGTTTATTTTGCAATCCAATATGGCCGCCACGCCACTGTTGTTAAATGTTATGTTGGATATCGTATAAGGGGTTTTTGGGTATGCTGAGTACGAATTTCGGGTTAAATTTGAAACCCAATATGGCCGCCACCCCACCGTTGTAAAATTTCATGTTGGATATCGTATAAGGGGTTTTTGGGTATGCTGAGTACGAATTTTGGATTAATTTTGCAATCCAAAGTGGTCGCCGCACCACTGTTCTAAAATTTAAGGTTGGATATCGTATAAGGGGTTTTTTTGGTATGCTGAGTACAAATTTTCGGTTAATTTTGCAATCCAATATGGCTGCCGCGCCGCCGTTGTAAAATTTAAGTTGGATATCGTATACTTAAGGGGTTTTTGGGTATGTTGAGTACGAATTTCAGTTTAATTTTGCAATCCAATATGGCCGCCGCACCACTGTAGTAAAATTTAATGTTGGATATCGTATAAGGGGTTTTTGGGTATGCTGAGTACGAATTTTCGGTTAATTTTGTAATCCAATATAGCTGCCGCGCCGCCATTGTAAAATTTCATGTTGGATATCGTATAAGGGGTTTTTGGGTATGCTGAGTACGAATTTCGGGTTAATTTTGCACTCCAATATGGCCGCCGTGCAACTGTAGTAAAATTTCATGTTGGATATCGTATAAGGGGTTTTTGGGTATGGTGAGTACGAATTTCGGGTTACTCTTGCAATCCAATATGGCCGCCACGCCAACGTTGTAAAATTTTATGTTGTATACCGTATAAGGGGTTTTTGGGTATGCTGAGTATAAATTCCGGGTTAATTTTGCAATCCAATATGGCCGCCGCGCCACTATAGTAAAATTTCATGTTGGATATCGTATAAGGGGTTTTTGGGTATGGTGAGTACGAATTTCGGGTTAATTTTGCAACCCAATATGGCCGCCACGCCACCGTTGTAAAGTTTCATGTTGGATATCGTATAAGGGTTTTCTGGTATGCTGAGTACGAATTTTGGGTTAATTTTGCAATCTAATATGGCCGCCACGCCGTCGTTATAAAATTTCATATTGGATATCGTTTTAAGGGTTTTTTGTATGCTGAGTAGAGTAGAGACTCGTGGAGGTGCGGCTGCCATACCTATTATTCGAAATTCGTACTCAGCATACCAAAAAACCCCTTATGCTATATCCAACATGAAATTTTACTACGGTGGTGTGGCGGCAATATAGATTGCAAAATTAACCCGAAATTAAATAAATAAATAAATGTTTATTGCAAAACTACAGGACAGTTTTTTTCTTCTATACATTTCAACCACAAAATGCATTCAACCGACTTACTACATACCTACATAGGCAGAAAATTATAACACGCCCATACAGGCCAGTATTACAGTAAGTATAAAGTTCGCCACAAATTTTTGTAACTTTTCCACATTTCAGCAAAAATGAAAAGGAAAACGAATAAAAATAAATAAATACAGTTTGTCTATAAAGTCGTGAAATTAAATGAGGGCGCTGCTGAATGCATGTAGCAACCCTATATAGTACGACCAAAATAATTTTGATACGAGGAGTTCGTTCCGAGTAAAATCTTACTAATATTATAAATGTGACAGTTTGTGAGTGTGGATGTTTATTACTCTTACACGCTCGAACGGTTAAAGGGATCTGGCTGAAATTTGGTACAGGGATACATTATAATATGGAATAACCATGGCTACTTTTTATTCTGGGAATAAGTTCCTACGGGAAGCGGGAATGAGAACAAATTCGATACGGGCGAAGCTGCGGGCATCAGCTAGTGAGTTAATAAATAAAACGCATTATAAATTTTTAATTTTGTTTCTGTTTTATTGAATCAGATCCGGAATAAAGTTATTGAACCAAGTCCAGAAGCCCCGGTCTAATAGCGTCTTACAACCCACCAGCAGGTGCCTAGCAGTCCCAATTGCTTCGCCACAATCATGTAATTACATGTTTTATCTGTAACTTTCCCCCATCTGACAAGGATTTTTTTGGCGCAGTGCTCAAATATTAAAATCGTCTATTTCTTTCTTTGCCGACCTTTTCTGTGTTTCCCAGGAGTTTCAAACTTTCCTTCATTATTAAAACCTTCGTTAACTATTCGCCTAACTGTACTCTCTGATTTTTCTGAAAAGAGTAAAAAAAGAAAATTAATTACATATTGGAAACAAACTATTGACATGAAGCAATTAATTCAAAATAAAAAATTGGTAGAAAACCAGATTGAACTAAGTATCAAAAATGTAGGTCGTACTATAAAATAACCTACTAACAGTGTTATTCTAACCACTGACTTACATTATAGGTAGATTGTAAGTTTAAGATTCTAACCTAAAAATATGCAACGTAAACAATGCCTTTTTTTGTCTCCAAATCGTAAATTCAGTAAATTTGTAACTTCAGACAGATTCAAAACAAACAATAACACGATTACATACCCACCAAAGATGCTGTTAGCTCATAAACATCCTCAAAATCCCACAACAATTGTCCAGCTTGGTACTCCGCGAAACATCACTGGAAAACTTTAAAAATCACTTCCTGCGCACCACTCCGATTTTCTTTACTCATTTCTCAAACCTTTATGCGTAGTTTGGTTTCAATTTGTTGCAGTTTAATCCAAACATTAAAGTTACGTGAGAGAGTAAACGAAATTCGACGATAGCATTGACAACTGACGTACTTATGTTGCCAGTGTTGCCACACACATAACTATTTTTAGTTCTTCAAACATTCATTTCACGACTTTATAGACAAACTGTACACAATCACAACTCAAGTACAGCCACATCCGCCAGCGCAAGGAGGCGCTGGAGCGGGACCACAGGCCTGAGTCTAGAGAAATAGAGGCTCAGCGATCCCTGCTCCGCCAGGAGCTCATGGAAACATGGAAGTTACGACTTGAGCAACCAAAATGGGGGCTCACCACTATTGAGGCGGTAAAGCCGGTCATGGAGGAGTGGCTGGAGAGACGTCATGGTAGCCTCACCTATCGGGTGTCACAGATGCTTACCGGACACGGGTGTTTCGGTAAGTATCTGTGGCGCATACATAGAGAGGTAACACCCGAGTGTCAGCACTGCGATGACTGCAGCGAGGACACGGCGCTGCATACTCTGGTGGAGTGCTCAGCATGGGCGCTACAGCGCCGAGACCTCGTTGTGGGCCTGGGCGTCGACGTTCTCACACTGGAGACCATGGTGAAAGCTATGGTCTCTAGCGGGAGCAAGTGGGATGCCGCTGCATCTTTTTGCGAGCAAGTTATGCTTCAAAAAGAGGTGGCGGGGAGGGACCGTGAGAGGGTTCTCCCTCCCGAGGTCCGCAGTCGGCGGCGAGGTCGTCGCAGGCTGCTATACGCCCAAGACTACCGACCTCCATGACCGGGGGCCTGAGAACGGTGGGCTGGCTGCTCGCCGTTAGTACAGAAGCAGGCCAAGACGATGGCGAATATCTCTTTGCCCCTCATAGTGGTGATAGTGGTGGGACAGTACCCAATTCCCCCCCCCCCCTTCCCCTAGTAGCGGGTTAACACCCGAACCAACTACCCAGACGCGGGATAGTACCCGAACCCCATAGGCGAGGTTGAAGTGTTCGCCAAAGTCTGCCGAGAGCCCTGGGACATCCTTCCGAGGGCTTACCCGGGACTCCCGGCCGTAGATAGTTGTAGGGCATCGTGTGGTTTTAGTCGGTAGGAGTCCGGCATAGCATCCATGTAGGATTTCCACACGTAAAAAAAAAAAAAAAAAAAAAAAAGCCACATCCGCCACTATCGACAAAGTCAGCGAAAACATTATGAAAACTGGTAGCAGCGGACCCATCTTTAAAATTGCTGCAACTATCCTATCATATTTTGGTCTCTAGACACGGTCAACAAGATTGAGTCAACTCTGTTTAAATATTAAATGAAAGTAGATAACAGTGTTTAGTTGTATACATTTATTTTCGTCAAGATATTGTTGGTTATTTGACCGTGTCCGGAGACCACACATATTATTTTCTGTGTCTAAGTACGCATATTTTACTCTATGGCGCGGTATCACGCACTTAACACTTGACGTGGCGCTATGTGTGGTCAAAAGCACGTTGGGGTTATAATATACACTAAAAATATGAATAAAAATTCTGTACACTGAGCTTGCAATAGGCCGACATTCAGCAAAACTATGATAGCGATGTCTGCCTAAATTCGTACTCAGCATACCAAAAAATCTCTTATTCGATGTCCAACATGAAATTTTACATCGGTGGTGCGGTGGCCATATTGGATTGCAAAATTAACTTGAAATTCGTACTCAGCATACCCAAATACTTGTTATACTATTTCTGACATGAAATTTTACAACAGTGGCGCGGCGGCCATTATGGATTGTAAAATTAGCCCGATATTTGTACTCAGCATAACAAAAAACCCCTTATACTATTTCCGACATGAAATTTTACAACGGTGGCGCGGCGGCCATATTGTATTGCAAAATTAGCCCGAAATTTGTACTCAGCATACCAAAATACCCTTTATACGATATCCAACATGAAATTTTATATCAGTGGCGCGGCGGCCATCTTGGATTGCAAAATTAACCCGAAATTCGTACTCAGCATACCCAAAAACCCCATACACGATATCCAACATGAAATTTCACAGCGGTGGCGCGGCGGCCATATTGGATTGCAAAATTAACCCTAAATTCGTACTCAGCATACCAAAAAACCCCTTATACGATATCCAACATGAAATTTTATAACAGTGGCGCGGCGGCCATATTGGATTGCAAAATTAACCGAAAATTCGAACTCAGCATACCCAAAAACCCCTTATACGATATCCAACATGAAATTTTACATCGGTTCCGCGGCGGCCATATTGGATTGCAAAATGAACCCAAAATTCGTACTCAGCACACCAAAAAACCCCTTATACGATATCCAACATGAAATTTTACAACGGCGCGGCGCGGCAGCTAATGTGTACTTACGTAAGAAGTGAAACTTCTTCATGACCTTATTGAAATCACTTTTAGTCCAAAAGTCTAAAAGTCCAAAAGTCCTGAAGGCCAAAAGTCCAAAAGTCCAAAGTTCAAAAGTCCAAAAGTCCAAAAGTACGAAAGTCCATAAGGCCAAAAGTCCAAAAGTTAAAAAGTCCAAAATCCAAAAGTCCAAAGGTCCGAAGGTCGGCTGTGTCATTAACCTGTATCGTAACTAAAAACCCAGGTTAACATTGTATGTGATAACAGTTTCAATAGATTATTAACCGTTTCAAAGGGTTATTTAAACACATCATTCAACTTTTAAACCTTATTGATAAATTAACCGATATAAAGTGTTAACCGTATCGATATGTAACCCTTATAAAAGGTTACCGATTCAATCTGTAACCGTTTATTTCGGTTAATCTTTTAAATGGGTTTTCCGTTCACTGCTCGTGACGTACCTATATCACATCTGTTGATATAGCATCGTCATTACCATACTTTTACAATCTCGTGACGTACCTATATCACATCTGTGGATCAATGGGACTAAATGATCTATTCCACTTAAATGCTTTAAAAACATAGATTTTTTTTTTTATTTTGTTTCACATTTTGATTGCCGCAATGGATGAATCGTGAGCGAAGCACCTAGACAAAAGTAAAAGGAGGAAACTGTACTTTAGAGTCACGAGTCACGAATCGCGAGCTCCGAACGCTCTCGTTTACGCAACTTATCCAGGGAAATAAATTGGAATGCTTTCCGAACTAGACATTGAAGTATTTAGCATATATAAAATTCACAGCAAATGAACACAATTTATACCCTTCAAGAGTGGCAACTAGTAAAGCCAGTCTTGTTTTAAAAAATTGCCTTTGGCTTACATAGTGTTGTAAATCTCTCCCGTCATGCGATAAATTAAGAGTCTAGTTACTAGCTGCGGAACGCGGGTGGTCGGATACTCATACACTCTGCATAACCAGCTATTTAAAAAGTATATTTAAATAGCTGGTTATGAAAAATTACGAAAATAAAAAATGTGTTTCTCAGTAACTAGTTACAAAATACTTCAAAACAGTGAAACAAATTACTTATTCGAAGCTGGTTATGAACCATAGTTACCAAAGTGGCTGAAGGAGTGTTTCTTAATAACTGGTTACAAAACAGTGAAAAAAATTACTGTTTCGTTGCTGGGTTGCTGGTTATGAACCAAAGTGGCTGAAGGGAATTTATATGGGTATTAAAAACCCTATTTTGTAGTTGTCTATGGTTGTTTCTCTGTGAACGTGTATAAAGTGTTTTTGCACAATTAAAGTTCATCTAACCGTAAGTAAATGCGCCTTCACACTAGCGTAGGCGTTCGATTGACGTATGCGTGGCGTAGACGGGACGTATACGCGACGTATACGCGACGCATACGCCGCGTTACTGGGGGATCGTGTACAATCCTGTTCACAAGCGACTTATCCTCGGCATGGAAATGATTGCTACTAGAAAATAATTATCTTAAGAGTATATTTGACTTAATGAAAATTGAGCAAGATGTTATTGACGAAGCAATTAAAATGCGAAATATTGCTAAATAATGCTAAAGATTCTTTTAGGAAATGAAACTATGCGATAAGTTTTTTGGGGAGTGAAAATTGACGAAACAAATTCTGCCAAACGGCAGGATCCCGGTTATTTTGTATGCTGAGTGGGAATTACATGATAATTTTGCAATCCAATATGGCTGCCGCGCGGGGATTACAAAATTACATGATAGGTTTCGCTTAACCTCTCGTTGGTGGAAGGGGCAACAAACTTGTACCCGTCGTCTGTGGCAAGTTACACAGGCCGCTGGGAGCGCGCGACTGCTCTTCGAATTTCTCAAAATTCAAGGAAAATTTATATGAATCATAATATGAACAATGACTGTTTTAGGAAGATAAATAAGTGAATAATGTTATTCATGAATATTTATTTATAAAATCATGTTTTTTACAATATTACCGAACATTACGATATTGATTGATTGATTACCTGTTGCAAAACATGAACGATTTTGTCAATAAATTAGTTCACAGAATTTGGTTATTTTTATTTTTACACATTCCTAGATAATTTTCCAATCAATTGAAAAGTAAACTCTCTGGATTCCAACAATAAATCACTCCTAAAAACAGATTTCAAATATTGCAAATCGGCGTTTGTCGAATTGTTAGACTGATATATATATTTTTAACGATGGCACTACTGAATGGTAAAATTGATGATCATAGATACAATATCAAGCAATAAAAGAACCGATTTTCAAGAGCATTAGCGTTTTATTTGCGTAAATTTAGAGCCGGTATTCTTGGGATGGATACGGGACAACACAAATGGTGGGGTATGGACGGATACGGCACAACACGGTTAAGAGGTGGGGTTTTTGAGTATGCTAAGTACGAATTACATGATAATTTTGCAATACAATATGGCCGCCGCGCTGTATTTACAAAATTTAACGATGGGAATCTTTTAGGGGGTTACAGCACGGCGGCCATATAGGATTTTAAAATCGTCATGTATTTCGTACTCAGCATACTAAAAAACCCCTAAAACGATACCCATCATGAAATTTTGTAAATACGGCGCGGCGGCGGCCACGTTGGATTGCAAATTAAAATGTATTTTCGTATGCATCGTTTTAATTATTATGTAATTAATGAAAGAAATCTATATAAAAAAATAATAGCGTACGATCCCGAGGCGCCAGCCCTGAAAGTCTTTCCCGAACCACGAACAAAATTTTATTCGCAGTTCGCACTAATCTTGTTTTTTAAAAGTAAAGCCATCAATAGTGTTTCCTGGTCAGAATCTATTTTATTAACGATTATACCAAAACGCCAACGAAATTGTGTGACGCTAGCGCGGCGTATACGCCGCGTATACGTCCATCGAACGCCTACGCTAGTGTGAAGGCGCACTAAAGTAAACAGTTAGTACATACCTACCTACGGGACATACGGTCCACCTGATCCAAAGTCTCCTAGAAGAGCATCATTCCGTGGCGTTACTTTGGCAGTACGCGTTGAATTATCTTGTCGTCTGTCTGGGGGTCCAGTTGAGGCAAGGTGGTAAATCACGGTGCATGGAGGGTAACATCATCCTTTTGGGTATAGGGAGTCACGCAGCGGTCTGTTGTCCCCGTAGTAGCGTGGCGAACTGCCTAAATGTACCTACCTAGCTTATTCCCACCCTGAACAAAAAAAAACCGTAGGTACCTATGCAAAGTGGTCAGAGCACTGATCTGTATTATTACCATTATTATTGTGGTACCATTATTATCTGTATTAATATTGTGGTATTAATACAGATGAGTGGGTCAGAGCTACAGCTAGAACACGTAACACAGTCCTCGGCCAAAGACAATTAAATCCCCTTTGTCCACTCAAATCCATTAAAAAGATCCATGATGGATCTTTGTGGACATACTTGTATCATGTCTACTTTAATACCTTAAAGTATTTTTTCTAAAAAAATGATCTTTTAGGACATGTGAGTGGAAAAAGATTCATTGTAGGTTGTGGTATACGAAGAACATCTAAAAGGTAAAATCAGTAAAATGTAATAAAATAAATGTAATAAAATAATTTTCAAAACAAATGAAGATCGGTAAAACAAATGAAGATCGATTAAATAAAGATCAACAAAACAAATGAAGATCGACGAAACAAATAAATATCAATGAAACAAAAGAAGATCAACGAAACAAATCAAGATCGGTAAAACAAATGAAGATCATAGTTGTATGAGACGTAGTAGCAACTGCCAAAGACAATATAATAGTAAATCTAAGGTATACATACGTATACTACGTAGTGATTATACGTCTTTGGCGAGGACTGAGTTACGTGCAGTTACGTGGTCAAGCTTTAAGTAACAAAGTTCAAATAATAAGAACTGCAGATGGTGACAGATTCCCGGTAATTAATCCGGGAGCTGCACTATTAATTAGCCGAGATTTTCATCGTCAGGACGGGGATTACGAGTAACGAGACTGCAGTAATTGCCATCCCAACTGTTTTTTATTAAACCATTCCAACTGAAAATGAACTGCCGGTTTTATTTTATGAAATATAACAATCTATAGCAATAGATATATAGGTAAAGGTGGTAAATTAGAGAATACGTAAGCAAATTATAGTTCTCGTAGGTTAACAAGTAAATTTGAAAAGAAGTAAATACACCTTAAGTAGCGAAAAAAATCTAAATATATGGTTATAACACCTACACACGCATCTACCATTTGTCAGACATTTAGTTGGACCACGAGAAACAGTTCTCCCATGGGTCCCACTAGTGGTTCAAAATAGTGAGACCACGAGAAAACAGGGAAAGGAGATGTCCACTTTTTGTATGGACGTTGGTTTTTTATTCCAAGTAAAATCCAGCATGGCTGAAATTACACTGATAAATAGTAGCTAAAATTAGGAATCAAGAATTAGTTACATAATAATTTTTAAATCCTGCATTTAAGAGAAAATCTACAAGTTATTTTATGTCAGTAGATATTTGAATTAAATGGATGGCAATACAAACATATTTTTTGCAATAGAAATTATGACTGTCATCACTGTGAACTGTCACATAAAGTCAATGTCACTTGTCAATTATGTCAATATCGCGTATTAGCATCTCGCTTTGCTGTTTACGTATTCACTGGTTTCGTTATTTTTCCACCTTTTTTGACTACTTGGCTTATCGCAACGAATTCTTTGACTGTGCACATGAATTGGATGTTGATAGTGTTTGGATTTATATAACTCTAACTACTTGGCTTATTCACAACTGTTATTTGTTACCACTTGCGATTCGGACTTGGATTTCGATTTTAAAACACTGACTGTAAGTATATTACTACTTTGCTTTCCTTTCTTAGGGAATACTTTATATGAGGACTATCGGTCTCCGTGACCGGGGGTCTGAGGACGGTGAGAGGGTCGCTCACCGTCCTTACAAAAGCAGGCCCATGGCGGCAGCGTGACGTGAGGAACTCACGCACGCCCCCCCCCCCCCCGTCTTAGAATCGGGATCACACCCGAAACCCTGTCAAAGACGCGGGACAGCACCCGAACCACCCCCTGGGCGAGGCCGCAGCTGCGGCCGCATGTCTTACCGGGGCTTACCCGGGGCTCACAACCATAGGCTGTTGGGCGTTACTTGAGGTTTTTTAGTCGGCAGGAGTCCGGCAAAATGGATGATGAGGATTTTCCCTCACGTAAAAAAGGGAGTACTTCATATTCTTATTTGCATTAAAGTAACTACAAATAAACTTCCTATTTTTTTTTAGGACAAGAGTATCATGGCTTAATGCATAAATTGCAATATAGCTATTCGGGCCAGGCAACAGTTTCAGTACGTATAGCTATTAGCACGAGTCCGGATTTTATCTCAATACTAAAAGAGTGGATTACTCAGGAGGTGAAATATATTATTATATTAACTGATGCTCGCGGCTCTGCCCGTGTCGATGTCGGTATTTTTTTCGCATGATGCGATGACTATTGTTTGGTATCTTGGATGGGCTTGGATCAAAATGACATTTCTCTACCTGCACAGTTTTAGACCATTATATTAATATGAGAAGATATTGAAAATCAAGGTGTAGAATAAATAATAAATTATATTAACCGTAGATAATTTGTTTTCTTTTAATAGACTTAAAATCAATTTTTAATATTACAAAATAACTAGATAAGACAACCACTCGGCATATATTACTGCGTTGACACGCAAAGCGGCTTCATAATTGAGGATTACAATGATGCGGTTTAAGTCTCATAGTTTCAAAACATTACATGTGAACAGGCAATTTTTGTCTAAACATGATATAATAAATCAATTTATTTTTATATTTGCAAAAATCTCACCCTCTATCATACCAAAGTAAACAAAAATTATAACTGTTTACAAAAACAAGAACTGTCATTGAAACAACTGTCATCCACTTGTCACGCGTGACAATATATCAAACTTTTAATTTGTTTGTTAGGCTAAAGCAACGTAAGTTTTGTTCGTATTCAGCCTAAAATTAAACGAAAATAAAAATTATGTTTTCTCAAAATTGCAGGAACTAAAAATTCCTTTTTATAAAATATAATATTAGTTCTATGTAACACTATTCAAAAATATTTGGTTCAACGGTGCTGGATTTTTTCGAGAATAAAAAACCATTTCTGGACATCTCCTTTGCTCGACCCGTTCCACGTGTATTTGATGTGTGTCCGTATGCAAACAGCGTTCACACCGAGCACGACTAGTAGAAAGACGAAAGTAACGCCATAAATGATCGTGACCCTACGAATAGTTATGAATACGTACACAGTTTATTTACCTCTGACAGATCGTTTTATGTATGTTGGTATTGCAGTAAAGTCCCCCTATGAGTGCCAGCAAAGTGACATTTTGCCGCGTAATAGGGGAGATTATAAGATGTAAACGTTAGCACTAACAATAAATCTATTATATAAAAATAAGTCGGGTTTTCCTTCCTGACGCTATAACTTTAGAACGCACGAACCGATTTTCACGGTTTTGCATTCGTTGGAAAGGTCTCGGGCTCCGTGAGGTTTATAGCAAAGAAAATTCAGCAAAATTTCACATACAGCGCCATCGCGGGCGAAGCTGCGGGCATCAGCTAGTTTTTTATGTAAATATCTAATTGTCAATATACATAACTTTACTAAACACGTGATTCTGATAGGTACTATAAGATTGTACTTAAGTTTTATTTTCATTGATATGAATATTTAAAAAAGACACTCATTACCATCACCAAGGAGGGCGAAGTTCTGGGGATCGTGCGAAGCATGGCCCTATACGGGGCACCCGTATGGGCGGAGACCCTGACGGCCAGCAATGTGGCTAGATTGCTGAGCCCGCAGAGAGCGATGGCCATCAGGGTGATAAGAGGATACCGCACGATCTCCGGTGAGGCGGCATGTCTCCTAGCCGGAACCCCTCCATGGGACCTGGAAGCGAGAGCCCTTGCGTCACTGTTCAGATGGCGCAAGGAGGCGCTCTGTAGCGGGGCCAAAGGCCTGCGTCTCGAGAAATCGAGGCCCAGTGGTCCTTGCTCCACCAGGAAACCGTGGAGACATGGAAGGTGCGACTTGAGCAACCAAAGGGGGGATTGGCCACAATCGCGGCCGTCAGACCGGTCATGGACGAGTGGCTGGAGAGAAGACACGGTGCTCTCTCCTACCGGTTGTCGCAGATACTTACCGGGCACGGTAGCTTTGGTAGGTATCTGTGGCGAAGACACTGGGAAACCACGGCTGAATGTCAGCACTGCGAGGACCGCAGCGATGACACAGCGCTCCATACGCTAGTGGAGTGCACGGCGTGGGCGCAACAGCGCCAGGTCCTCGTAGTGGGTCTGGACGTGGACACTCTCTCGCTCAAGACCATGGTGCGAGCCATGATGTCCACCGGGAGTAAGTGGGACTGCGCCGCCTCCTTCTGCGAGCAGATCATGCTCGTGAAGGAGGCGGGTACGGGAGAGAACTCTCCCACCCGAGTTCCGCAGTCGGCGGCCTGGGCGCCGCCGACGTGTCTTCGCCGAGGACTATCGGCCTCCATGACCGGGGGTCTGAGGACGGTGAGAGGGTCGCTCACCGTCCTTACAGAAGCAGGCCCATGACGGCAGCGTGACGTGAGAAACCCGTAGGTCTGTTGGGAGTCCTGGGACATCCTTCCGAGGGCTTACCCGGGGCTCACCAGCATAGGCTGTTGGGCGTTACGTGAGGTTTTTTAGTCGGTAGGAGTCCGGCATAACATCCATGAGGATTCCCTCACGTAAAAAAAAAAAGACGGCGAAGTTACTCCTTCCACATCTCAAATAATTTCCGCGCCCGTAAAACAGCAATAAAAAGAAAATAAGTTTCGACTTTAAGGTAAGAATACATGGGATAAACAAAATCTTAGTATGGTAACACGAAAATCAAGCAAGCCAACATCAGCGCTAGAGGTAAATTAACTATGAACGGACTATACCCTGCACGACTATGAATTTTTTTTAGACAAACCTACCTACATTCTCATTGGAACTCGACCAAATAGGCTGCCTTTCCACTCCGACCAACTGTTGTACATAAAGGAACTCAAGGGCTTTATTCCATACGGACCAACTGGTTGATCACATGTATTATTTAAAGTAGGTACTGTCTACAATCGAAAATCTACTGCTATAATACAGTTACTTTGTGCAGTGTCACTGTTCAGCCACAGACGGCCGTATCTTATATTTGCCGCTCAAACGGATTTATCTCCTCTGTCTATTAACGAAGGCTCATCAACTAAATGGAAGCCGTCGTTCAATCGATAGCTTCGTTCCTTACAAATGTTACCGTCGAGCCATTCGTCAGCAACTCTGTGCTTAATCAAATATCTCTAAGGACTTATGCTTCCGTCGGAAATAATTTGAGTAAAAAATTCCCTGATGTATTCAATGTTTTCAACCATTATCGTCATTTACGAATCTCAAGATGTGCGCGCAGAAAATGAAGTACACCCATTAAGCAAAAGTGAATTAGGTACTGAGTAACAAAGAGCATAATAATTTACATATATTTTTATAAAAGAAATCTTCAAACCTCGTCAGACCCACAGGTCTTTTGAAAAATTTCTCCGAAAATCATTTTGCTGATAAGTACCTACTTACGTTGTTAGGTAAGGTTTTTAAAAATTCTTTGTTCTGAATGTCGATTTCATTGAATAGGAACCAGTGCTGAAGTTAATTTATTTAATGACTAGCTGACCCTCGCAACTTCGTTTACGTCACATAAGGTGTACGAAAGGGGAGGTAATTCTTCATTAGACTCATCAAGCACCGTGTGGAACGGCCCTGTTTGCTAAATCATTTAGCTAACACGCCCGTTTAGATTTACCCTATCATTCAAAGGAACGCTTGAATTCTAGGTTTGGCGAAAGTTGAGATGCCTCTTATTATTGAACCACAAAACCCTCAACCTTGAAACTTGTGTGGGACAATGCTTAAAGTACTTCCTTTCTAACACTACAAAATATTTTAAATCGGACCAGGCGTTGAAAAATTACAATTGAAAAACTATTTTGTCTTTCATCCCCTCTCCCGCAGGAACCGCACAAAATATCGGGATTAAAAGTATCCAAGAACCTTCCTCGGACTATAAGCTCGGAATGTACCAAGTATCATTCAAATCGGCTCAGTAGTTTCGGCGTGATACTTATTCGGGATACAGACAGACAGACAGACAGACAGACAGACAGACATGAAAAATATAAATTACATTTTCGGCTTCAGTATCGATTAGAGAACGCCCTACAGTAAAAATTTTCAAAATATCTTCCATGTACAGATTCTTGACCCTCTACAGTTTTATTATATGTATTATATGTATGTTGGTCACAATAATATATGCGACTTATTCAAAAAAAAATGTTTATTGAAAACTGCCTGACCGCTCATCATTTTACTTCATGTTTGGTTGAGAATAGAGTTTAATCAGGACCGAGTGTCTTCTGATTTCTGTGGAATAGTTCTGTTTTGATAGGCGTACTATTGACTCCTAGATCAAAGAAATTTCCAATTCTTTCATCTTCTCTTAAATATAAAAATCAATGCCACTTGTCGTTGTAACTTTATAACTCAAGGACGGGCTCACCTATTTAAACCAAATGTTTAGGCTTTGTTCGGACTATTTAGTAGATGGTTTTTGTGAAGTTTGCACAAAATCGGTCGGTCGAGTGGTTCTTTATTTATCACGCAAACGAAGTTGTGCGGGTCAGCTAGTGCACAATATTAATCTAGTTTACCAGATACAGAATAATTCACCACTGTTTGAGTATCCTTAAAATAGCGAGCTATTTTTTTGCTGCTTTGTTGAGTGGTTTAGTGGTTCCACCATATAAATAAATATACAATACCCCTTTTTTACGTGTGGGAAATCGTCATGAATGCTATGCCGAACTTCTATCGACTAAAACCACAGGGTGCCCTTCTATCTGCCTATGGGCGGGAGTCGTGCCTATGGCTCCATTCATCCTTTTGACAAACAGCGAATGAGAGTTATCTTTTGAAAATGCTGTAAGACGAAACCAATCACGTTCAAAAAACTAATGCATATTATGCAATACCTAACAAGTTCCATCAAATAACATTAATCAGCAAAATAAACTACCACAGGTCATTAGGACGTAATAGGGTAAAATGAAAACACAACTCTTTTAAAACAATTTATTTTCAAACAAATTATCTTGCGTCGTCTGATTCCATACATCTAGTTTCACACTGCTCCTTAGTAGTGAATCTATTCTGGTTACCACCACAGCCACCATACACGAACTTCTTGCAATGGCCGGAGTTCACATCGTAGTAGTACCTTTATTATAAGTAATAACATTATCATCTCGACCTAGGATTGCGCGAAAGATCACCAAAACATTCGGTATTGTTCTGCCTAAAATACAGAATCTTTTGGCAATCATTCATCGATGGCATTCAAGTCATGTCAACTTTTATTAGCCGTATTCGGTCGTCTATACAGGTGACGGGGAACCTGAACCCACTCAAGAATTTATCTTGACATAGGTACAATTTGGATCCATCCACAGCCACTTAAGGCGTGGGTTGTTATCTAGCCGCAATCTCTTATATTCGAAAAGTTGAATTCAAAATAGCTAGTACAATTTGTCCTTTCTTGTGAGGATCTGTGATCGCTTTGAACATAGACGCATTTTCAGATTCAGTTTAGATTCTTATCCAATCAAAAAAGGAATATGGACTAGCGTTGAAATAATTACCTTTCAGTCAAAGCGAGACACAATCCAGCGTTTGGTTGCAATCCGCAATATGATGTTCTAGTGGTCTCCTTCAGCGCCATATACGTCGTACCTAACACATAATTTGCAAAGACTTAGTTCTAAGATGAGGTATGCAAAATTCAAAATACGGGAAAGACTAAAACAGGGTGACATAACATACTTTTGATTGGCCTCGTGGTCGAGTGGTTAGAGTACCTGACTAAGGATTCGGAGGTCATAGGTTCGATGCCTACCCAGAACAAATAACTTTGTGTGATGAGCATATTGATTTGTTCCGAGTCTGGGTGTAATTTTATCTATGGTTTGTATGTATTTAGAAATATATAAGTATGTCTATCAGTCGTCTAGATCCCATAGTACAAGCTTATAGCTTAGTTTGAGCTAGATGATGCTGTGTGAGAATGTCCAGCAATATTTATTTTATTTCTTTATTATACTTGTTGACATCCATGTAGATGGCAGATGTAATCCAAATTATGATATGACCTTCATCGTTCACCACTAGCCGTACAAATCAATTGTCTCCTTCTGTTGGGACGCTGGATCACAGCGTGTAGCACACGCGTTAGAAACCTTTAACTTTCTAAAGTATACAGCTTTACAGCATCTCACCTTTGCAATGTCGTTCACATTCCACTAACGTTTGAAAGTTATTGCTGTTGCCTCCACATCCGCTGTATCCAAACGTTCTACATTGGTCCAACTGTGCGTCGTAATAGTAACTGAAAAAATAATTGTTTCTTATTTCCTGGGACATCCTTTCGAGGGCTTACCCGGGGCTCCCCACCGTAGGCAGTGGTAGGGAACGTGTGGTTTTAGTCGGCTAGAGTCCGGCATAGCATCCATGAGGTATTTTCACACGTAAAAAAATGTTTACAATTTAATAAGGTACTGCTTTTGTAAGGCGAATTTTCTACAGAGCTCTTCAACTTAATTTCCACTTCTTCCGAACCCTAAAAACGCGTGACCGGCAGAGGTGTCACACTCATACAGTAAATAGAATCTTCCTCGGAATCGAGTTTAAATATCGTTTCTCTGTCGAACCATAAAACCTTGGAACGCTCTGCCGGCGCTCGTCTTTCCCTAATCTTACAGTTTCGGGTTCCTACAGCGAAGCGTGAGAAGACACAAAATGGGGCACCGACTTTGGTAACGCGTCAATTAGATGTCCCCGTAGCTTTCCATATAGCGGGTGGCATCTTATATTGTCGAGACAAAGCAATTTAACTGTAGCTACAAAAGTTACAATATTACCACGAATAAATTATTCTTCGGTTTCCACATAGAAACTTTATTGGTAGACCAAACTTAAAGTTCGTGTACAAAAATTTATCCCCAGATATTAGATATTACAAATCGCGTCCGTATCGCTAAAAAGCATTTTTTCAGACAAGCTTAGAAAATATTGTTTCTCTCAAGGTTACTTAATTATTGAAATAACAATTTGGAAAATTTTAATAATTAAGTAAGTAGTTTGTAGTATTTTGTTATGAGATAATTATTTACTACTAGCTAAAATACGCGAACTCCCACTCGCATAGACTATAATAGTTATTTATGCAACTGTGGTATAATGAGGGGTATTATAACATGAATGTGGGTTTATGCCACGAAGCGAAGCTGAGTGTGATAATAATATCACATTAGTGTTTTAATACCTAATTATACAGTTGCATACAACACTTTATCTACACCCATGATGTGTCCTCTATAAAATATTCTGAAACCATGAGGCGATCTAAGAAGTTAAAATTCATGAAAAGTTTAATTACAGACTATATGCAGATAAACAAAGTATAATGAAAGAGTTATTTATTAGTACAAATATAAAATAGTTTCTTTATTGTTGAAACAATTTATATTTTGTTTCGTGCAATTATTAAAATTCACTTGAAAATGTTCTTTTTTTACGGCGCGCCGCGGCTGTGGTAGTGCAATGCAACGCGCGCGCGCGTGAATGACAGTTCTTTTTTTGAACCTCATACAGATTCCACGCATCGAGCGCAAGAATTTGGCTGCCTGATGAGTAACCCTTTGCGTGGAAGAGATTGAAAAAGCGAAAGGAGTGTTATTATGAAATTTCATACAACATAATAACACCCGTTCGGATGATATTATGGTTATTAGGACATTGGATGTATTAATGTTGGCAATAAGCTAACTGTTTCAGAATCTTTTATAGAGGATTTAAAGCATGGGTGTAGATAAATGGTTTAAGCGGGTGGTTTAATGAATCCCACAGCATAGGTTGAAGTTGGTTACGTACGTGGCAAGTATATCTGAGCAGTTGCCGACTTTAGGTTGAAGCTGACACAAAAAGTCCCATTTCCATATCGAATCAATTTGACCTGCGGTGGCAAAAAAAAACAAGTTCAAACTTCGATAAAACTAAAAAAAATTATCCTTGAACCGTGTCGTGCGATTTTGCAATGTGTCCTGTGCAAAGACAACCTTGTTGTTGTGGACAACCTTGTCCAGGTGGTTCTAGGGGAGCTGGGCGCAGGAGATTAAAATGATGGCAGGAGATTAATATAATTAATATAGTACCTATGTCACTGGAATCGTAATGAAACAAGCTAAAAACAAGTTTTGCCTTTATTGTTTTGTTTTTTATTGTTTTATTAATAAATAAGAATTTTTTAATACCACTAAGGTGGCAGACAAGCATATTAATTAATATTTTGAGTCGATGATGCTTTTATACATACATATGGTCACGCCTTTATCCCCGAAGGGGTAGGCAGAGGCATATTATATGCCCACATTTCACCTTTTTTGTATAATTTGTCCCACGTAATAGGTGGTGAGCCGTATTGCCGTGTTTAAATGGACAGGCGCAGGTTGTGACTACCTGCTGTTGAAATAAAGCCTTCAACTTAGCTTAACGACTGCCATTTTACTGGCAACCGGGACCAACGGCTTAACGTGCCTTCCGAACACGAAAACGCTCAAAATAAATGTCACAAAGTGATCACATGGATGGTCACCCATCCATGGACCGGCCATAGTGAAAGTTGCTTACTGCAGTGATCGTTTACAGAACACTCAGTCCGCGGGGCCACGAGCGCTTCCACCTTTATAAATAATGTTATTTGGTACTACTAACTTCGTCTTTGTGGTTCCTTTGCCAAAAATAAATCTAGAGGATCAGACGCCTCGCCTGTAGTTCTTTTCTTAGATTGATGTACCGAAGCCCCATTTCCTGACTCTTTAGCTGTAGCGAAAGGCACAACACCGAATGCACTCATGCAGCACAAAAACACAGCGATTATTTTAATAATCTTAAACATGATTTTCATTGTAATAATAGAAAATACGATACGTTCCAATAACTTTAATATGGATGGTAGTATGAGAGCCGATAAGCACATTATTTATATTGCCATAAACTGGTTATCGCAAAAATGTAGCATTTTCGAAACAAACGCAATAAATAACTCATATTTTATGTTGGTAGTTAGGTTGTTGGTGAAAATCAGTGAAAATAGAACAATCAGTAGGTCTGTATGTACCGATTGTAAATGCTCACTTAGATTTCCTACAAACATAGATACATAAGTATAGTCACGCCTTTATCCCCCAAGGGGTAGGCAGAGGCATATTGTATGCCCACATTTCTCCTTTTATTTAAAAATATTTTTTCTTAAGTAATAGGTGGTGAGCGGTATTGCCGTGTTGAAATAGACAGGCGCAGGTTGTGAATGCCCGCTGTTGAAATTTTTAAGCCACTCCATATAGGCCTTCAACTTGGCATTTTACTGGCAACCGGGACCACCGGTGGTACTGTTATCCCAGTTTCTTTTGAACCCTACCTAGTCAAGGGATCGCTTTAGATTGATTTGAAGTCAGGATAGAGACTGGGAAGATCGGACTACAGTCTGAGTTACCCTGTAAGCATACTTGCTCCAGAACCCCTTTTAGTGGTTCAGGGGTTCCGCACCCAAATACTTAAATGTTCTCACCTTTGGGATGACTCCGCGAGGTACTTACTAGACGTGCTTGACGCTATGCAGAGACGTGCTATCCGATTGGTTGTCCTGAGGTGACGGGATGCCTCCAACCGTTAGCGCAGCGAAGAACCATAGCATCCTTGGCTGCCTTCTACCGAATGTATCACGGCGAATGTTCTGAAGAGCTCTTCAACCTGATCCCACCATCTCCTTTCCGATCCCGAACAACGCGTGCCGGGCAGAGATGCCACTCATACACAGTGGAGGGAATCTTCGCCAGAACTGAGCGTTTCAAATGATCGTTCCTCTGTCGAACTATAAAAACTTGGAACGACCTGCCCGCACACGTGTTTCCCTCATCTTACAATACCGGGTTCTTTAAGAGGAGCGTGAAGAGGCACATCACAGAGCCGCCAACTTGAGGACCACTGTCAGAAGTGGCCCCTAATCGCTAGATGCGCCACGGCTTTCCATCAGGCTGATGGCGACGTCAATTTGGCGAGCTGAATATAAAAAAAAATGGACCCTATTCATGAGACTTCGCTAAAACTCTTTGACGGACAGACGTCCGTCACAAGAAGGGTTACCATTTCTGAAGAAATGTATGCCTGATTTACATAGTAAAAACGCCTGATTTTCACGAAAAATGCCTGATTTTCTTAAAAAATGCCGCATAAGAAAAGAAATATTTTTTAACAATAAGTAAAACACATTGCTTGAATGATTTTTTAATTTGAAATCATCAATTTTTTTACACATTAGAGTAGGTAATAAGAAAATCAGGCAAATAAATATATTTTTTTAATAAATGATTTGTTTTTTAATAAATGATAAAGGAATTCCACTGTACGTTTTCTTACTTCTAATGATAATTATCTTATGACGCCATTTTTAACCAGTCTTTTTGAGTTAAAATGTAGGTATGCAACTCTTTACAATTAATCATTTCGCCTGACATAGAACAATGCCGGCCGGGCGCCTGATAAAGTGCTAAAATGCCTGGCAAATCAGGCGAAAGCCTGGCATATGGTAACCCTAGGTCACAAGGCTGTAGGTATCTCAGAAACTGTGATAGCTAGAGAGCTGAAATATTCACAGATGATGTATTTCTGTTGCCGCTATAACAAAAAATAGTCAAATAAAAAAAGTGTGATTCAGGGGGGCTCATACAACAAACGTGATTTTTTTGGATGTTTTATAATACGGAACCCTCTTTTTCTTTTCGTTTTTTTTATTTCATTAGGTATCGACTAGTTGACGCACATAACTTCGTGTACATTAACAACTTGACTTTTCTATACCTACTAGGTATATTATGTACGTATTATACCTACATATTTATAAACATTCCTCTTGAAACACACTATGTATATAAAAAAATGCGATAAAATCCGTTGAGTAGTTAAACGATCTAAAGGCGCATACAGAAAAATCGTTTTCATATTCCTACTTACAGGTAAAGGTACCTTCCAAAAGGAAAGTTTCCAAATAAACATCTTTTTTCCATCCAGTTTTATAGTAAGCATAGATTGTCCGATTCAAATTGTTCGTAATTTATTCCCCAAATACCAGCTCCTACACAATGCAAGGTTCGATCAACAAATAGACTGTTGGCTGATCTAATGGCATTTTCAATTTGCATTCAAATTCCTGGGCTCGCATTGCCGAGCTTCACGGAATGGGTTGGCTAGCGCCTGGCTGAATGCCGACAACCCAAACGGTTGGATACTCGAATGCTCCACAGCTCCAATGCCCCAATCGGATTAACGCTAACGACGTACATTCAGTACAGAGCCGCATTCTGCCAACATTCCAGCCGCGAGTCCCATGTGACGTTGATAAACCGATGCAGTAAAATCAGTAGCATCCACAATATTTTTCTAAACTACGAGTAATATTATAATGAGGAAAAATTTGATTGTTTGTTTGCATTAGGCTCCAAAAATACTGAACCGATTTGAAAAATTCGTACACTATTGGGAAGCTACACTAGTCTTCTTCAGTCTTCTTGGGCTCCCATTTTCCGCACTTAGGTCCGCCAGTGGACCCATTGTACGTGAGTGTTGGCTGTCACTCCAGCTAACCCAGCTCCGACCAGAAGCGCAGGATCCTCTTCGGGTCCTCACACGCTTCCCGGAGTGTTGTGGGGCTACACTATGCCCGGATGACATTGTCTATATTTTGTTCCCGCATTCCCACGGGAACAAGAACTACGGTGATGAAACCGCTTGACAACCGCTAGTTTATTGATAAAGTAAGTAGAAAAGGTGTCAGAGGAGTATAAGGGAGGTATACCTATACCTACTTGCTGATAAAAAAATGTAAAGATTGTCGACAATGGTGAAGATCTTCACCAAGATTGGTGTGAGGACTGTGTGGTATGTGTATTCAACTACTTTGATAAGGTCCCAGGTTCAAGTTCAATTAAAAAAATACATATAATATTGAAGTGACTAGTTATGTAAAGAGATGAAAGATTGACGAACAAACAAATATGGCGAAAATTATATCCAACTAGATGATGCTCGCGGCTTGGCCCGCGTGAAATTCGGTACCTGTTCTCGCTTCCCGTGAGAAAATCCCGAAAAAATGTTTTTTCGGGATGAAAAGCCTATGTGTTATAAACTATCTCTGTACCAAATTTCAGCCCAATCCGTTCAGCCGTTAGAGCGTGATTGAGTAACAAACATCCACACATCTAAAAATCCAAACATCTTCACAAAGTTTCACATTTATATTACCTATTAGTAGGAAGTAGGATTGTAAATTAGGGTAACCGTAAAAAGAATGCTAAGCCGGACTCGAACCAACTAAACCACACAGATACGTCTATGCCCGAGGACCCTGATAACTATTCTGAGGGATCTCCCAGCATCATCGCAGAAAGGAGAAAGTACCTACCTTACTTTATAACAAACACAACCTTTCTTTCTTTCTTTTTTCTTACATAGGTATCTATCCATAATGAATCTTATCAAAGGCCTTTTCGATGCTGCAAAATAAAATTAGCATTTCCTTTGTAAAATTTTAACGAGAAATGTAATGTCGAGAGAAGAGATAGCTCTTTCACTAAGCGTTATTAAAGTGAACAATTCTGAGCTGTAGGATTAATTGCTATAGTTTTTCATTCAGTGTAGCCAGCCGCTGCTGCCGGTCTACGAGCGGATTCCGCCGACGACTCCGAACGACGATTAATAATTAATTGTCATTACGGTTATAGCTACGAAGCAAATTGCCTCTCAGGCTTATCCAGGATTATTTAATCTTTATTTAGGCTTGATGAAGTGGCAAATGTTATACTTACGTTTCAGTTTAAGTTAGTCACTTATACATATGTATATTATATTTCTGATTGAATCATTAAACATATGCCTAGATAGCTATGCGTTAAATCGTACCTACATTGTAGGCGAATTAAGTTTTTAGGCATCGTGGCAGACTTAGGTACTTCGAGTTTCAGATAGGTACTTCGCGTTTTAGGTAGTTATGCAGCGGTGGCATCGTGCAATTTAGGTACTTCGAGTTTCAGGTACTTCGCGTTTTAGGTAGTTATGCAGCGGTGGCATCGTGCAATTTAGGTTGTTCGAGTTTCAGGTACTTCGCGTTTTAGGTAGTTATGCAGCGGTGGCATCGTGCGATTTAGGTTATTCGAGTTTCAGGTACTTTGCGTTTTAGCATCGTGCAATTTAGGTTTAGGTTAATTTAGGCACTGTATACTGTAGTTTGACTCGGCCGGGTTTTAGAAATAAATGCCTACAGCCGCGCGGTACGTAAGCATGCGATAGGGCTGCCCACCTACAGCATTTTAATAATAAAGGGTGTTTTTTTTAGAGGTATAGAACTTTGAAATGGAATAAAACGAAGGTGATTGTTTTTATTGATATGAAAATGACTTTATTCGAAAGGAAATCTTCTGGCATTATAATTAAAATATGATTTCTGGCAAATAACCGCCACGGCTGGCTCGGACGTAGTCTAATCTAGAGGTCCAATTTTCGATGACTTTCCCAACATTTTTGGCCGTATATCGACAATAACGCGCCGAATGTTGTCCTCCAAGTGGTCAATCGTTTCGGACTTATCGGCGTAGACGAGCGACTTCACATATCTCCACAGAAAATAGTCAAGTGGCGTAAAATCGCACGACCCTGGAGGCCAATCCACTTGTCCAAAACGCGAAACTATGCGGTAACCAAACGTTTCCTTCAATAAATCAATTGTGGCACGAGCTATGTGACATGTTGTGCCGTCTTGTTGAAACCACTACTACAGCACATCATGGTTGTTCAATTGATGAACAAAAAAGTCAGTAATCATCGCTCTATAGCAGTCACAATTGACTGTAACGTTCTGGTCAGCATCGTTTCTAAAGAAGTACGGACCAATTATTTCACCAGCCTATAAAGCACACCACACAGTCAGTTTTTCTGGATGTAACGGTGTCTCAACATACACTTGAGGATCATCTTCACCCCAAATATGGCAGTTTTGTTTATTGACGTATCCATTCAACCAAAAGTGAGCGGCACCGCTAAACAAAATTCGCTTATGAAAATCACGATACGCATTACGGACAGAACCAATATTTTCAAAATAAATTTGCACAATTTGGAAGCGTTGTTCAGGCTTCAGTCTATTCATGTTGAAATGCCCAACCAAACTAAACATAAATCACTTTACAGCTGATAATAATACCGCCAGTTAAAACAGTTATGCCAACTTAAAGTTCTATACCTCTAAAAAAAACACCCGTTATGTGCCTACTTTGATTTTCTATTTAGTATTGCGATTGTAAATATGTGCATACATACATTCATATAGTCACGCTTTTATCCCTGAAGGTGTAGGCAGAGGCATAGTATACGCCCACATTTTACCTTATAGTTTTACGTACGCGTATATATAGTGAGCATAATGCAGTTAATTTTTTTTAATCCGCCCACAAGGCCTTCAATCTGTATTAAGGATTGTCGTTTTACTGACAACCGGCTTCAATTTCGAGTAAATATGTACCTTTTTTTATTTAAACAAAAAAATACTTTGTGAGTAATAATACAATATCCCCGCAACGGCTGGCGGCGCGGGGCGGCGGCGTGGCGGCGCAGCGCCCGTTATCTACTAACGATGGAGTGAGACGGGTATAGAAATTTGAAAACGAGTAAGCGGCGTAGACAATAATAATCGGCTCATCACATGTTTGGTCAGTGATAGAATCACGGAATTCTAGTCTTTATAATCATTGCGTTAAATTTTTGATTTACAAAATTAAAACTAAGTTTCGATTTGAAAGTACTAGTCAGTCTCTAGTACACTAGTACTTTTCGTACATTGTCAAGTTGTGTTAAATTTTGGAAGTTCTACTGTAACATCGGTCATCCACAAAGAAATGAATACTCTTGAAACATACCTAAATCATTGCTCTCAATTAAATAACTATGAACTGACAACGGAACTAAATGTACTACCTACACGTACTAGAGTTCTGAACTAGTTTTTTTTGGATATTGTACTATATTGGATCGCACTGTTCACTGACTGAGCAAGCACAAGTCTAGTTTTAAACACAAACATACCTACTTCATGTAACTACCCAGTTCACTCGTGTCAATCACTTTGTTTAACTTTAGTCAACTAGTAGTATAGTACCAATTAGTACTTAAGTAAAATCAATTTATAGTCTTACCTTTCGGAGTTTCCAGGTAATCCAAAAAACGTTATCTCTGGGTGCGTTATTGACGAATTCATACAACCAAAACAAGCACAATAGACTCTAGTTGTCATAATTAATATTTTTAGTAAATAAAACACGCGCGGTTACTATCTAAAAAACGACACACCGTCCATTCGTCTACTCGGCACAATCGCCTGCTAGCGTGCTGAAAGGCCTGCCGAAAACGAGAATCGTAGGTATAGCTTGCGTTTCGTCCGTTTGTAGGGAGCTACAATACTGGTTAGTACTCTCTATACTGTGATTTAGGTTTTGCAATTTAGGTACTTCGCTAAAAAGGGTTACCTACCTATATCTGTTACCATTTATCATCATCCACTGAGTCGCTTCGGACCAAATGGTGTTGGTTTTCCAGTCTAAGCCCACGGCTCCATGAGTTCTACAAGAAATGTATGTACCTATGTAGGTACCCATTGATGACTATACATATACCGATGAAAAGCGCTGAAAAATCCCGGAGGATGTAGGCCTAGGTAGGTATTCCGGGATTTTACAGCGCTTTTCAAACCTACGTGTCTATTAATAACGTTCAACCAGCCAGCCACAGCTATCAAAACTGAGTAGGTAGTTACCCACACACGGGATTTTACAGCGCTTTTCAAGCCTACGTGTCTATTAATAACGTTCAACCAGCCAGCCACAGCTATCAAAACTGAGTAGGTACCCACCTAGGTATGACCTTTATACTGTGGTATGACTTTTGTGGTGATTTCTGTCCATTTAGCTGTCAACCACTAGTAGATATAATGAGGCACGCCATTTTAACGCTATAGGAAAACAAAATTCGCCTAGTTATTTTTAGCGGGTCGTTTTTGTCCTAAAAAACTGGTTTTGGTAAACGCGCTATTTCGTCCTTATAAAACGGTAATTTTGAATGCCTAGTGTGATTTGTCAACAAATCAAAGTCATAGATTTAGAATTTTTCGCTACTCTCAATCAAAGTACCGTCTACCAAAACTAATGAAAATACTTTGATTGAGTGGGAGTTTTGTTGTCTTTAGTGACAGTTGATTTTATGACTTGATTTTCGGTGACAAAAAATTCCGACTCTGCTGATAAAAATGTAAGTAACATAGTTTTCTGCGTAAAAATACCCAATAAGTCATTTGTTTTATACATGAAGTTCTGCTCCGGAAGCAGTTTTTCTTCTCAATAACAGGAAATGTGGTATGAAATACTTATTTTATTACAAAGATATAGCTGTCAGAACACTGATGGGTCGCTATTGACCCATTGGGTAAAACTGTAACAAATGTAAATTAGGTCTGAGGGACCGCTTTACACGAATGATATCATTGAAGTGTTGCAAAACTTGGGCTCCAACGATGATGTACTGGTTGCTGATATCTTTATTAACCCTCCTGGTGATGGCAAGGTATCAGATGGTGATTCAGGGGACGAAGAAGTTACATTTGTCTATCACTTATCACGTCGCCAGGTACTTGCAGTGGCAAATCTTACTTATAGACGTCCAATTACTGCGGAAACCGCGTCCAGTGAAAATGATGAACTTCATGATACACCTTCATTACCACTGGAACAAATAAGGCGCAGAGGAGGAAGAGGGAGACCCCGAAGCAGGGGTTGAGGAGCAATTACTCAACGTCAAGCGCGTGGAGTGAAGTCGCTCTTGGGTGAAGAAAGATCTTTCCAAGGACAATCGTGCGTGGCCTTTTTTTTATTTTTTTTTTGTTTAACGTGAGGGAAAATCCTCATAGGATGTTATGCCGGACTCTTACCGACTAAAAAACCTCACGCCACGCCTAACAGCCTATGGTTGAGAGCCCCGGGTAAGCCCTCAGGAAGGATGTCCCGTGACTCCCAACAGACCTACGGCCGCCACTGCGGCCTCGCCCAGGGGGCGGTTCGGGTGCAATCCCGCGTCTATGGGGGGGTTTCGGGTGTGACCCCGCTTCTAAGGGGGGGGCGTGCGTGAGTTGCTCACGTCACGCTGCCGTCATGGGCCTGCTTCTGTAAGGACGGTGAGCGTCCCTCTCACCGTCCTCAGACCCCCGGTCATGGAGGCCGATAGTCCTCGGCGAAGACACGTCGGCGGCGCCCATGACGCCGACTGCGGAACTCGGGTGGAAGAGTTCTCTCCCGCACCCGGCCCGCCGCCTCCTTCGCGAGCATGACCTGCTCGCAGAAAGAGGCGGCGCAGTCCCACTTACTCCCGCTGGAGAGCATGGCTCGCACCATGGCCTCGAGCGAGAGAGTGTCCACGCCCAGACCCACTACGAGGACCTGGCGCTGTTGTGCCCACGCCGTGCACTCCACCAGAGTGTGGAGCGCCGTGTCATCGCTGCGGTCCTCGCAGTGCTGACACTCGGCCGTGGTTTCCCGGTGTTTTCGCCACAGATACCTACCGAAGCTACCGTGCCCGGCAAGTATCTGTGTCAACCGGTAGGAGAGAGCACCGTGTCTTCTCTCCAGCCACTCGTCCATGACCGGTCTGACGGCCGCGATTGTGGCGAATCCCCCCTTTGGTTGCTCAAGTCGCACCTTCCATGTCTCCATGGTTTCCTGGTGGAGCAGGGTCCGCTGGGCCTCGATTTCTCGAGACGCAGGCCTTTGGCCCCGCTCCAGCGCCTCCTTGCGCCATCTGAACAGTGACGCAAGGGCTCTCGCTTCCAGGTCCCATGGAGGGGTCCCGGCTAGGCGACATGCCGCCTCACCGGAGATCGTGCGGTATCCTCTTATCACCCTGACGGCCATCACTCTCTGCGGGCTCAGCAGTCTAGCCTCATTGCTGGCCGTCAGGGTCTCCGCCCATACGGGAGCCCCGTACAAGGCCATGCTTCGCACGATCCCCAGGTACAGTCTCCTGTAGGGAGCGTTGAGTCCCCTGATGTTGGGCATCAGCCGCGCGAGTGCGGCCGATGCTCCCCTCAGTTTTGGGACCAAACTTCGGAAGTGATGTCCGAAGTTCCACCGGCCATCAAGTACGAGCCCCAGATACTTCATCGAGGGCTCGATGCCAATGCTGACGCCCCCTACCTGTAGGCTGGATCCCGCAGGTGGCCCCATCCGAGGTCCGTGGATCGTGCGTGGCCTATACCATTTCCTAGGTCCGTTTGACGTTGTCTGAAAATAGTGATCCTATCGACTTCTTTCAACTTTATTCGATCGTGAAGTAATTGTTTACTTTGTCAGACAAACAGTTATAGGTATTATGCTGTTCAATCGGGAAATATTGAATTTCTCTTTGTCAGACTAAGAAATTTATTGTTTTGTTGGTATTAGGTAATAGGTATTTTGTCTGATTATGTTCCGCTACCGTGACGCCACATGTACTGGTAAAGCAATGAGGATACTCATACAACTCATAACTTGCGGCAAAAATTATGCGCCGCAAAGATTTGAAGAGATTTTTTATTTTCACGCGGCAGATAATAGGGGAAGCTGTTCACCATTCGTACAATTTTTAGTTTTTATTTTTTTTCTCCACAACTATTAGTCAAAATTACCTCGTTTATATCCCTAAACGTAGAAAATATATTGTAGTTAGAGACCAAATTTTCTGAAACTATTATGTCAAACGATTAAAGGACTATAGCAATTTTTCGACGATAAGATATTTGTACGAACGCGCCCCATGGGTGGGGTACTTCCGTACAGGAGGTGGGGTACTTTCATACGCGTGGGGTAGATTCATACATGGTAATTAAAAATCCTATTAATCTCCCAAAAATGTATTAAATTGATAAGAAAATTTGTTTATCACAGAACTATCTTAATCATATTTAACTTTACTCCTAATCAATATTTGTTCTTGTGAAAAATAACACAAAAAATCGGTTTAAACTGTAAGTTAGTTATTAGACATTTTGGTTGTCACTTTCGACCTTAATGCTAATTAAATTATTTTCATTAATTGAAAAGATTATAAATTCTAATCGTTCTAGATGTGCCGAGTGGTTAGGAAGGACCTGGGGACATAGTCTAATAAACAAAATGTGTACGCTTTCTATATCAGAAAAAGGAATTATCATGATGATCCCATTTTCTTCCGAAGATAAAACACTTTCGGTCCTGTTCGCCAAATTTCATAACTGAGTGTACTT
The DNA here is from genome assembly GCA_933228765.1 of Miltochrista miniata. Lineage (NCBI taxonomy): Eukaryota > Metazoa > Arthropoda > Insecta > Lepidoptera > Erebidae > Miltochrista > Miltochrista miniata. Next base: position 31,340,476 of record OW121748.1, on the reverse strand, counting down.
TTTCGACAATTAAATAACAGCGGCCTGTTTCAAATTTTATCAAAACATGACTATTATCTTTAATTTCCTGATATCACATTTAATTAGTTGTGCATTGAACAGTATTTTAATTTTCTTTTATTATTGGTTAGTAATTAAGTTCCTATACCTACTATTCATATTTTAAATGTATTTTATCAATTAAAAGATTAGATTTTTGTTTCATAATTCATTTTTCTGCTGGCTCTCTGCATATACGGAATTCATTTGATTTTCCTTCTCTGTTGAGTTTTTCTGTTTTCAAGGTATATGGAATCTATATAAATTTAAATCATTTATTAGTTCTTCATCCATTTTTTTAACCGTAGCTAAAAAATGGATTAAGAACAAATAAATGTTACGAACGAATAAAAGATTAGGCGTGCCTAATCTTTTCTTATTATCCACGAACCTGCGATTTGATATCAACTACAATATTTACTTTATAAAAAGTATATTGCCGATCGTTAAACACAAAAATGCTGAATTATTGTTAAGTATCATAATTGAAAAAAAATTTCCACAGCCCCGATATGCACATTGACTATTTCAACTCTTTTGATAACCTCCTACATGACCTTACCCCTTCCTATAGTCACGTAGTCATAATGGGTGACTTTAACACTTGTTTAGTAAAAAATGACTGTCGCTCTCGTAAATTGTTAAATATACTGTCTGCCTATAACCTACATGTTTTACCGCTCTCTACAACTCACCATGCCCGCGATTGCAAACCTTCACTACTTGACCTTATCCTAGTTTCCTCTCCTGACGATGTGGGCACACATGGTCAGTTATCTGCTCCCTTTTCCCTACACGACTTACTTTTCCTATCTTATCGTGTTCGCCCCCCTAAACGTAAGCCACAAACCTGTTTCCTTCGTAATTTCAGGGGTGTGAATCTGGAGGCGTTGCAAAGAGATGCTGGCTCTGCTGACTGGTCGTTGGTGTTTAACTCCGCTAACGTCGATGATATGGTCAACATCTTCAATGCTACAGTTACTGAGTTATTCGACCGGCATGCTCCGGTTAAACGTGTTCGAATCAAACATTATCCAGCACCCTGGTTGAACGACTCTATAAAAAACCTAATGGCTCGCAGAGATAGAGCCAAGAGGCGATTTAAGAATAGCCCTTCGGAACAAAATTTCATAGCTTTTAAGGCTCTGCGGAACCGCTGCAGTCGGATGTGTAGAGATGCAAGAAAACGCCACTTCTACGATTCTCTTAACGGTCGGAATTCTGCTGATACCTGGAGATTTCTTAGATCCGTGGGCATAGGCAAATCTCCGGTTTCTGACACCAAGGATATCGACACCACTGCTCTAAATAAGCATTTCTCTCTACCACCGGTCTCCTTGGATGCAGATATAAAGAGGGCGACCTTACTCAGACTTTTGGGTGAGCCTGTGCCCCGGACGTCTCCTTTTCAGTTTGTCTCCGTCTCCGAGTCCGACGTTAGAAGATCTCTTCTGTCCATTACTTCATCAGCTTCGGGATGCGATAGCATCTGCTCAAGGATGATCCTCCCCATTCTCCCTATCATACTTCCGGTCATTACTTTTATCTTCAATTTCTCGTTATTTACTGGTATCTTTCCTAAGGTCTGGAAGTCAGCTTACGTTGTGCCTCTACCTAAAATAACAAACCCCTGTTTACTAACTGACTATCGACCTATCTCTATTCTTCCGTTTCTCTCCAAAGTCCTTGAGCATATTGTTCATCGTCAGCTCTCCGTCTTTCTATCGTCTTCTAACTCCCTCAGCCCCTTTCAGTCAGGTTTTCGTTCTGGACATAGCACTGTCACTGCACTTATTAAAGTGACAGATGACATCCGGTGGGCTATGGAGCAAAAACAATTAACACTTTTAGTTCTCCTTGACTTCAGTAGTGCCTTCACTTCCGTCGACTTCGATGTTCTGCTTGCTACGTTGAGGTCTATAAATGTCTCCTCCTCCGCTGTATCCTGGTTTGACTCTTATCTTCGGGGTCGCACTCAGTGTGTTCGTATCGGTCAGATGTCCTCTGACTGGTGCGAGCTATCTGTGGGCGTTCCTCAGGGTGGCGTTTTATCTCCTCTTCTCTTCTCCATCTTTATCAACTCTGCTACGAGTCACATTTCCAGTAACTTCCATCTCTATGCTGACGACTTGCAGCTGTATCGCCATTTTACGAGTAATGAAGCACTTTCTGGAATATCATCCATGAACCAGGATTTGGATAGATTAAGTTGCTGGGCCAGGTCGGTCGGATTACTCATTAACCCTTCTAAGTCGCAAGCTATCGTCATTGGTAGTAAATACCAATGTGACAATCTACCTGTGTCGAAACTGAATCCGGTACTATTGGCTGGTATCCACATTCCATATACTAACTCCGTGAAGAACCTAGGTGTGATTATGGATACCACGCTATCTTGGAGTGCTCACATTAGCGATGTCAGCAAGAAGGTTCACTTTTCTTTTCACTCTTTGAAATGTCTCCAGAGCCTCCTACCCCTGAGGACGAGAATCAATCTGGCGCAAACTCTTATACAACCCATTATTGACTACGCTGACGCTTGCTATTTAGACGCCACCGAGGAGCTTCTGGATAAACTTGAGAGGTTGCAAAATTTATGTATACGCTTCATATTCAATCTTAGAAAGTACGATCACGTTTCCCATTTTCGCAAAGAACTCAAGTGGCTCCCTATCCGTCTTCGCCGGAACACTCGTATTCTTAATCTACTTTTCAATATCCTTTACAATCCATCTTCACCTTCCTATCTGAGGGAGCGGTTCTCATGGGCTCGCTCTCTTGACGCTCCTTGCAGGTCTAACCTACGCCTACTTCTCAAAATACCTCGACACAAAACTGATTTCTACTCATATTCCTTCACTGTGCAAGCGGTCAGATTGTGGAATTCACTACCACCGAACATCAGAGACAGCAAAACTCTCACTACATTCAAAAGGAAAGTCCGTGAATATTATATTTCTACAATATAAACCTATTTATGTATTTATTAAGTATATGTAGGTAAGTACATATGTTTATTTAGACCGTATTTATATTTTAAGTACATATTTATACCTATCAATAATTAATGACATTTCGATTTATATTCTTTCATTAATTTTGTATGTATGTTTGTTTAGTTCTAACCTATTCCTTCATTTACACACTTTTGAAAGTTCTTTTTCCTTTTTCATGTTCTCCTTTCGCTGGTCTGCTGGGAGATATTTCTAATAGAAATAAGCAGTACCATTGTACCTATTTTTCTTAATGTTGTGATTCTTAAATTTCTTATGTGTAAGTAGGTACATAAATAAATAAATAAAATAAAATAAAAATAAAAATACAGAAGGTACCTATTAAATTTATTGAAAAATAAAATTTATGTGAGTATTTGTGGTAATTATGATCTAAAGGGGAGCATTCGAACGCGTACGAATGCGCCCTTGTAGAAATGTCCGAATGTGCCCCAGGCCTTGACCAAATTTAAATTACAGTGTATACAAAATCAACGTTAGTAAAAGAAATATAACGATGAAAACTCGAAATTAAACAATGTGAACATTAATGAATCCTAACAATTTTTATAAAAACATAATAAATCTGCTTGCTAGTACGATTTAAATTTCAATAAAAAATTTTGCTTACCTATTGCGAAAACACGTTACGTCTTATTACCTCACACAGAGTGGCGCGATTGGCACGATACTTCGCTAGCAACATGGCAGTCGGTATGTCTATGTACACAGGCAAAGGCGTGTTTGTGTGTCGGTTAGTATTTTTGTTATACTCAATGTATGTATGTGCCCCACGTACGAATGGTGAACAGTTTCCCCTACTGAACTGCCAGAAAATGAAAAGATGGCAAAAGTAGAAGTACGCCCGCTGACTGCCATGTTAAATGTCAAATTTCTTTTGTATCTATGCTCATATAGAACAACCACTGACCTTAACTGATCTGTATTATTACCACAAATACAACAGTACTACAGACCACTGGTTATCTTCCCAAAGCAAATGTTCACGAGCCCACTCTAATCTTCGTCCACGATTTCCTCTGCGTAGTGCTGGAGTACGAACTGGCCTGCGAGCATGAAGGTTAGCTTCATGCTTCACGCTCAGGTCAGTGACAAGCAATTTGTGTTCTGACTGGAGCCCAGGGCCGTCTTAACCGGGGGTTCAAAGGCGCGGCCGCACCCGGGCGCCAAGCCCGAGGGGCGCAGGCGGAGCTCTAAACATTTCGATATTTCCTTACCTAATTAAACTTTAACTCATAAGTACAATATTAACGCCATTCCCCCGTTTCGTAAACTAACGTCAAATAAACACCTGCATGCATAAAAATATAGGCATCACCCACATTAAATTACCATTGTATTATTGTCACTTTTGCCTTTCCGCACGTGTCATACCGCTCACGATATTCAAGGTAAGATAGCTCTTATTTCGATATACATAACAATTAAATTTATTTAACACTAGCGGACGTCACGCGGTTTCCAAGAGTCCAAGTTCAAGGCTGGCAGTGCTTCAGATCCGGGTAATTTCAGACCTATCTCGGTGTTGCCGACCTTGAGCAAGATATTTGAAAAACTAATACTAGAGCAGTTGCTGATCTATTTTAATAGTCACAAATTGTTTCATGAGAAACAATTTGGCTTCAATAAAGGACGCTCGACTACCGATGCTGGTGTAGAGTTATTGAAATGTATTTACGAGGCCTGGGAGAATAAACAAGATGCAATTGGTGTGTTTTGCGATTTGTCTAAGGCATTTGATTGCGTCCAACATGAAACATTAATCAGGAAATTACACCATTATGGCATAAGAAACAAGGCTCTCGATCTTCTGACTTCATATTTGAACAATAGAATTCAGAGGGTTGATGTTAATGGTACACGCTCAGAGGGCTCTGTAGTTACTATGGGCGTCCCACAGGGTTCAATACTCGGACCATTTTTATTCCTTATATATTTTAATGACCTACCCTTTTACGTGGGGGACAACAACAGGATTGTTTTGTTTGCAGATGATACTTCTTTGATTTTCAAAGTTAAAAGATAAATAGATAACTATGACGATGTCAACAACGCAATCTTGAAAGTGGTTCATTGGTTTAACACTAACAATCTTAGACTGAATGATAATAAAACTAAATGCATAAAATTTACCTTGCCTAATGTAACACAGTCAGAAACCAATGTTCAACTTAATGGTCGGGTGTTGGAACTTGTGGAATCAACGACGTTCCTAGGGTTAACGGTCGATGCTGGTTTACAATGGGGTCCACATATTGTCAAACTAGCAAATAGATTAAGTTCAGCAGCATTTGCTGTACAAAAGATGAGGCACTTGACGGATGTAGATACGGCTAGAATAGTCTATTTCAGTTACTTTCATAGCATAATGTCTTACGGTATTCTACTGTGGGGCAATGCTGCAGATATAGATAAAATTTTTATTTTACAAAAGCGGGCCATAAGAGCTATATATAGATTAGGTCCAAGGGTCTCTCTGCGCGAAAAATTCAAAGAGGTTAAAATTCTTACAGTAGCATCACAATATATTTTTGAGAATCTGATGTACGTACAAAGAAATTTACATAGTTTCGCTAAGTTAAGTGATAGACACAATGTCAACACTAGAAATAAAAGTAACCTTGCTGTTTACACAAAATCAGCAATTCTTTCATGGGTAACTGTATACGCTTTTACAACAGGCTACCAGACGAAATTAAAAGTATGTCCCTTAATAAATTTAAAAAGGTTGTAAAAAGTAAATTGTACTGCACGGGCTACTATACAATTGGTGATTATTTGTTGGATGGAGAAGCTTGGAAATGACCTGCTCTACTGGATTATCAAAAAAAATGTAAAAATGCATAGTTTTTAGATTCATTTTGTAAATAGAGCTCTAAAAAGAAAAACCCGCTGAGTTTCTTGCCAGTTCTTCTCAGGTGGGTCGCGTTGTGAACTGGTGGTAGATTTTGATTTATATTCTGGACGTTTTACAAGAGCATCTGTATATGCCTATGTGAAATAAATTTATTTTTCTTCTTTCTTTCTCTCTTTCTCTACTCGTCACCACTTAACCACAGCCGACAGATCATAGAGAAGACTATACATACGTACCTAGTTCTCTTTATACAGTACTAGCTGACCCGCGCAACTTCGTTTGCGCCACATAAGAGAGAGTATTAGGTACTTGATCCCGTCGCATTTACTCCCGTCGCGTTGCTTTTACTCCCGCAGCGTCTCTTCGTTTATATTCAATACTACGTGTGTGTGTGTGTGTGTGTGTGTGTGTGTGACTGTGTGTGAGAGAGAGAGAGAGAGAGAGAGAGAGAAAGGTTTCTTGTCGCCTGTATTCCAGTCACATTATTTTTAAGAACAATTTCGTTGATGAAAGAGGTATCCCGTGGCATTATTGTAGAAAAAAATTGATTGCCATTAAAATGGTTACAGTGCACCAACCCAAAGATAGACACATGCTATCCCGCAATTTTTTAGAACTTTTTAAGAGAAACAATTTTGTTGTACATATTTTTTACATAACTATAAATATTTACGCAGCACACGCTACGAAGCTCTCAAAAGGAATAACTTTTCCCCCGTTTTTGAAACATTTACTATTACTGCTCCGCTCCTATTCGTTGTAGCGTGATGCTATATAGCCTATGACACTCCACAATAACGTAGCTTTCTATTGGTGAAAGAATTCTTAAAATCGGTTCAGTAGATCCCGAGATTACCCCTTACAATTTAACAAACACACAAACTTTACTTCTTTATGATATTGGTATAGAGGTATAGATAAAGAGAACTACGTAGGCACAGTATAAAGAGTACTAACCGGAGGTATGTACTTAACTGTGTCCGTACGAATTAAGGAGCCACCTCACCTTTTTAAATGAAGCTTACCTACGTCTTTATTCAGTAGAAATAGACCTTAGAAACATTTTGGAGCCCCCGTTTGGCCGGAGACCCTGACGGCCGTCAATGTGGGGTGATTGCTGAGTCCACAAAGGGCGATGGCCTTCAGGGCGATAAGGGGATACCGCACGATCCCAGGTGAGGCAGCATGTCAGGCGGGACCCCTCCATGGGACCTGGAAGCGAGAGCGTCGCTGCTTAGATGGCGAAAGAAGGCGCTGGAGCAAGGCCAAATGCCTGCATCTCGGGAAATCGAGGCCTAGCGGTCCCTGCTCCACCAGGAAACCGTGGAGACATGGAAGGTGCGACTTGAGCAACCAAAGGGGGGATTCGCCACAATCGCGGCCGTCAGACCGGTCATGGACGAGTGGCTGGAGTGGAGACACGGTGCTCTCTCCTACCGGTTGTCTCGTAAAGGAGACGGCGGGGCAGGAATGGAAGAGAACTCTCCCAACCGAGTTCCGCAGTCGGCTACTTGCGCGCCGCCGACGTGTCTTCGCCGAGGACTATCAGCCTCCATGACCGTCGCTCACCATCCTTACAGAAGCAGGCCCATGACGGCAGCGTGACGTGAGGAATTCACGCACGCCCCCCCCCCCCCCCGTAAAAGCGGGATCGCACCCGAAACCCCCAAAGACGTGGGTCTGTTGAGATTCCTGGGACATCCTCCCGAGGGCTTACCCGGGACTCCCAACCATAGGCTGTTGTTGGCCGTAACGTGAGGTTGTTTAGTCGGTAGGAACAGTCCGGCATAGCATACATGAGGATTTTCCCTCACGTTAAAAAAAAGACCTTAAGAACAAGCATAATATTTATTTATTTTTTACATAATTAATTATCTATTCGTGATCAGTGGATAACTACAAACGCCTAAAGGCACATTTTTAGAGAAGTGTCATAAGGTCGAGATTTGCCTAGATTTTTGAATGGTAGGTAATCTCCTAGATTACAAAATATGGCTGCAAGCATTGACATATATTACATATAGATCGATGGCTGCAAGTCATTTTCGACCTTATCAACTTGTGTAGTCTTTTGTTTTATTGATCTGCTTATTTGTTTTATCGATCTTCATTTGTTTTACCGATCTTCATTTGTTTTGCCGATCTTCATTTATTTTCTCGATACCTATTCATTTGTTTTCTCCATTTGTCCATTTGACTCGATGCAAAAGCGAGCTGTGAGAGTTGCCAACGGTCAAAGATACTTTCAGGTAGTGTGGAGCCTATTTTTTTTTACGTGTGAAAATCCTACATGGTCAACGCCCAGGCCTGCAACGAGGAGGAGGTCCCGCCGATTTTTTTGCCGATCTTCATTTGTTGATGCAACCGTCATTTGTTTACGCAACCGTCATTTGTTTTGGCGATCTTCATTTGTAAATAAAAATAGAATAGATAATAAAGGACGTTCTCAAAATTGCCCCTTCAGAGCATAAGGACCAAAAAGCAAAATGAGCACTACAATCAAAATGTTCAATGTGCAAAATGTTTGCTAATAAATCGGCAAAATGTTATTGTGATTGTACCTGTACCGGAACTACCTACTAGGATTAATTTTCTCGTGTGAAAAATCTCAGTAGTTTCATGGAACTACGGGGATTTTTTTGTCACAGTATTTCCATCAAGGAACTAGACAATGGAACTACTGGGATATGGCGCCTCCTCACACTTGTCAGTGCTGTCGACTGCTGCTATCGCTTCTATCTACTGCTTCCTGCTATTATTCTGCTGTCCTGGCTACCGAAGAGGATATTAGACGAATGAAGGGTATTGAAGTTACCTACTACAGATTATGTCTACAAAAATCCATGATGGATCGTGAGCGTCAGGATGGACGGTCACTACCCATAGATCGCATCGAAACAGTTATAGCTAGTTGCTACCTAGTTGCTACTAGTTGCTACCAATCATAAAATAGTTGCTACCTTGGATTTAAACAAGATAAACGAGTTTTTAAGGTGACCGGCCATTCTGACATCAGGATGGCCGGTCACCTATGCAGGGAGGAAAAACTAAGCAAATGAATTGAGTTTTTTTATAAGCAATAGTTGCTACCAGGTTGATACCTTCATATATTTATGTCGGTTTAGACCTCGTAGCATTTAAGGATTCATAGTTATAGTAATTTCACAGACGTACAATAAGTAGCAGACGAAACATTAATTATGTTTGTGTGCGTTGGTCGTTCCATTCCGCTCGCTCTAAGGGGTTAGTGAATGCTGCTATCTCGTTTCTACACGTACAGCAACACTATACATGACATTTTAAAAAAAATGACGTCCGCCTGGTTTTTGAAAGGTTTAAGCTGCCGATGCTGCAGTTTGACGTATTAGATACCTCTCATTAATGTAGGGGCCAAACTCAGGCACTTCTTTTCAAGATTAAATTTAATGCTAATATAAAAATAAGTGTGGCAAACTGTGATTCAGCATTTAATTAGTTCAGAATTGCATTTTAATAATATAATGCCTGTAATCTTCGATGATATTGAGTATACAATATATAAAAATGAAGCCCGATTTCCGTGGTCACGGCATCATTTCTTTTTTGTTGTGTTTGTTTCTGTCAGGAGAAGGTTTTAAAAAAAATAGTGCAAAACCATTATCAGAAATGGTTTTTATTGCGATTTTGAATCGGATCATAGAACTGGAAACTCCGAAATGGAAACCGGGAACAGAAAGACTAAGAGATAATTTTGCAATCCAATATAGCCGCCGCGTCGAAATCACAAAATTTCATGATGGGTATCGTTTAAGGGGGATTTTGGTACGCTGAGTAGGTACGAATCACATGATAATTTTGCAATCCAATTTGGCCGCCGCGCCGAAATCACAAAATTTCATGATGGGTATCGTTTAAGGGGGATTTTGGTACGCTAAGTACGAATCTCATGATACTTTTGCAATCCAATATGGCCGCCGCCCTGAAATCACAAAATTTCATGATGGGTATCGTTAAAGGGGGTTTTTGGTATGCTGAGTACGAATCACATGATAATTTTGCAATCAAATATGGCCGCCGTGCCGAAATAACAAAATTTCATGATGGGTATTGTTTAAGGGGGATTTTGGTACGCTGAGTACGAATTTCATGATAATTTTGCAATCCAATATGGCCGCCGCGCCGAAATCACATAATTTCATGATGGGTATTGCTTAAGGGGTTTCTTGGTATGCTGAGTACGAATCACGTGATAATTTTGCAATCCAATATGGCCGCCGCGCCGAAATCACAAAATTTTCGTGATGGGTATCGTTTAAGGGGTTTTTTGGTATGCTGAGTACGAATCACATGATAATTTTGCAATCCAATATGACCGCCGCGTCGAAATCACAAAATTTCATGATGGGTATCGTCTAAGGGGTTTTTTCTGTATGCTGAGTACGAATCACATGATAATTTTGCAATCAAATATGGCCACCGCGCCGAAATCACAAAATTGAATGATGGGTATTGTTTAAGGGGGATTTTGGTACGCTGAGTACGAATCACATTATAATTTTGCAATCCAATATGGCCGCCGCGCCGAAATCACAAAATTTCATGATGGGTATCGTTTAAGGGTTTTTGTGGTATGCTGAGTACGAATCACATGATAATTTTGCAATCCAATATGGCCGCCGCGCCGAAATCACAAAATTTCATGATGGGTATCGTCTAAGGGGTTTTTTGGTATGCTGAGTACGAATCACATGATAATTTTGTAATCCAATATGGCCGCCGCGCTGAAATCACAAAATTTCATGATGGGTATCGTTAAAGGGGTTTTTGGTATGCTGAGTACGAATCACATGATAATTCTGCAATCCAATATGGCCGCTGCGCCGTAATCACAAAATATCATGATGGGTATCGTTTAAGGGGGATTTTGGTACGCTGAGTACGAATCTCATGATAATTTTGCAATCCAATATGGCCGCCACGCCACCGTTGTTAAATTTCATGTTGGATATTGTTTATGGGGTTTTTCGGTATGCTGAGTAAGAATTTCAGGTTAATTCTGCAATCCAATATGGCCACCGCGCCACTGTTGCGAGATTTCTGTCAGTATGCTGAGATACCAAAAAACCCCTTTCACGATATCCAAAATGAAATTTTACAACGGTGGTTCGGCGGCCATCTTGGATTTTAAAATTGACCTAAAATTCGTATTTAGCATACCAAAAAACCCCTTCTACGATATGCAACATGATATTTTGCAACGCTGGTGCGACAGCCATCTTGGCTTGCTAAATTAACCCAAAGTTCGTACTCGGCATACCAAAACAACCCCTTATACAATATCCATCATTAAATTTTGTGATTTCGGCGTGGCGGCCATATTGGATTTCAAAACTATCATGTGATTCGTACTCAGCATACAAAAAACACCCTTAGACGATACCCATCATGAAATTTTGTGATTTCGGCGCGGCGGCCATATTGGATTGCAAAATTATCATGAGATTCTTACTCAGCGTACCAAAATCCTCCTTAAACGATACCCATCATGAAATTTTGTGAATTCGGCGCGGCGGCCATATTGGATCGCAAAATTAACCCAAAATTCGTACTCAGCATTCCAAAAAACCCCTTATATGATATGCAACATGAAATTTTACAATGGTGGCGCGGCGGCCATATTGGATTGCAAAATTAACCTGAAATTCGTACTCGTACTACTATTTTTTTCCCAAAAGCGTTTGACATCTTAGATCGTATGTCCACCTATTTATAATACGGACCAGTGTGCGGCCGGCCAGCCGCAACAAAAAAAGCGCATTGATGTTACGAGTTGGATCAAAACGTTACACATTGTATCATTACAAGGCGCGCATTGCAATGCTCGGATCACCTGCTTCACTGCTGTAACCACGTCTTATATTATTACAAGGTGCGCATTGCAATGCTCGGTTCACCTCCCACACTGGCTGTAATTCTCGACTCGTAACATTACATTACGCGCGAATGCTCCCGGGGAGGGAGCACCTTTAGAAAAAAATTATGTTTTGTAACATCATTTTTTTCTAAAGGTGCTTTAGCCTCAATAGCATTTTTGAAGACCTATCTATGGATACCCCACACGTATGGGTTTGATGAAAAAAAATCTTTTCGGTTCAGTTCTGAGTATGGGGACCCCCAAAATTTACTGCTTTTTTTAGTTATATTTAAAAATCTTAATGCGGTTCACAGAATACATCTACTTACCAAGTTTCAAGTGCATAGGTCTTATAATTTCGGAGAAAAGTGGTTGTGACATTCGGACGGACAGACAGACAGACATGACGAATCAATAAGGGTTCCGTTTTTTGCCATTTGGCTACGGAACCTTAAAAGAGGTATTTTAAGATACTCTTATTTCATTAAAATAAATCTTATTGAACTAGGCGGCTAACTCCTTCCCTGTAAATGCGTTAGTGTGTGTGGTTTTTATATGTGTTAGTTTTGGCGTACTTTTCAATCTCTAATGCTTTGTCTGCTACTTATTGTAAGTCAAGTCTGTGAGTAATTTACTGTTTTGATGGCGAAGCGCCTGTAGGAAATAAATGAGCAAATGAACAAAATATAATTTGGTAAGTTTATAAGCAGGCGTTATCAGTTTTTATTTATTTTATCTGTTATAAATGTGGAATATAATTATGTAGTTGAGATTCCCAAACTTAAAAGTGTATATTGCAATAATAAAACAGAAAGGTTTGCATAAATATTTGCAATTTAATAAATAATTTAAAAAATAACATACATATCGACGGCAAAAAGGAAAAACACTTTAAGCGACACTTTGGTCGAAAATTAGTTATATACATATTTGGAATCAGCGAATTTTTCCGCGTCGATTGGTCTTGGTTTCGTAGTGATCTGACCTCTTTGGTGTCGCTTCAAGTAATGGCACTATTAAGCTTATTTTTTTCAGACGCTAAATGAAGTGACACAAAATTATAGCGAATTTGGTTAAATTACCGCTTAGTTAGAGTGGACGATCATCCACAGACGGATGGTCAGTCCGTCCCGGACTCCTTATTAAGATTGTAATTTGATGTGTTTTTCTTTTTTTGTTTCGAATATCCCAAGTCACTTAAATCGTTTATCTCCGTCGTAGGAAATGCGGCGTAAATCACTACAGGTGTTTTGGCTCACTCTTGTACCACTAGTGCGTAGTCGCTACATTCGTTTTTCCTTGCTTTCATTGTATTTGTAAGATTGTTAATGTTAACGATAATAAAGTTAATGTGTTTTACATTCACGATCATTATGACATATTATGGATTTTAGTATTTTTTTGCAATTGCAGAAAGATCGATAGTGTCGGTTAAAGTAACACCTTTTGATGGTGTAACTTTAACCGACACTATCGATTCTTTTTGCAATTGTTTACAGAAACTATTAAATTAACCGACATGGTCTTTTATTCCCACATCCCCCCCATTCCATCGGTTCATTTAAAATTGTGTACTTAAGTTACCTATTCAACTCACGTCGCTACATACAATGTATTAAAGTGTAAGTGTAAGCATGAACCCTGTTTCTGGCAAGCGGTGTAATCATAGAAAGTAACCGTGGGCCGTGTCATTTTCATATTAACCTATTTGTCAGAACACTAACCATTGTACAGGCAGTAGTTCACTCAAAAGATGGTGGAGTTTTCCTATCGTAAAACGACTCCACTCCGCCTGTAATTATGTGATGGTTAATAACTCTCATAGCATGCTTTTGTATCAATTCGAATGGGTGAAGCTGATATTCAGGTGCTTCTTTTCAGCATTCAGCACTTTACTTGCAACTTATAAATAAGCAGTGTTACTGATACTCTGAAATTTGCAGCATTGAATTTGCGTTCGCTTTAGAGATATTAGGATCAAAATTAGCGCCCACCGTGGTCCAAGCTCTGTAAAAATCTGATTATTGAAAACAAGATTTGAAAACAATGTTTACTTTAAGCGACAATCGTCATTATTTAGGTAGTCGACAAAATTAAATGAACCGAATTTGTGGGAATAAAAGACGATGTCGGTTCACTTAATAGTTTCTGTAAACATTTTGATTGTGTTACTTTAACCGACACTATCGATTCTTTCTGCAATTGCAAAAGAACTGAAATCCATAATATGTCATAATGATCGTGAAGGCGAAACACATTAACTTTATTAACACTCTCATTAAACTCTTACAGATACAATGAAAGCAAGGAGAAACGAATGTAGCGACTAGGCACTAGTGATACAAGAGTGAGCCAAAACACTTCTAGTGCTTTACGTCGCATTTCCTATGACGGAGAAAAACGATTTAAGTGACTTGGGATATCCGAAACAGAAAAAGAAAACACATCAAATAATAATTATTATTTGATGTGTTTTCTTTTTTTTCTTTTTTTTTTCTTTTTTTTTTTTTGTTTTTTTTTTTATATTTTAAATTGTAGCGAATTTAGTCAAATTACCGGTTAGAGTATCGACTCCTTATTAAGATTATAATCTTAATAAGGAGTCGATACTCTAACCGGTAATTTGACTAAATTCGCTACAATTTTGTGTCACTTCATTTAGCGTCTGAAAAAAAATAAGTCATTATTTAAAGCGACACCAAAGAGTTCAGATCGCTACGAAACCAAGATCAATCGACGACTACGCAATGGAACTACCGGGATACGGTGGACGATTCCAAATATATATAACTCATTATCGACCAAAGTGTCGCTTAAAGTGTTTTTCCATTGTACCGTCGATATGTATGTTATTTTTTAATTAAATTACAAATATTCAAGCATATCTTTCTGTTTTATTATTGCAATATACACTTTTAAGTAAGTTTGGGAATCTCAACTACATAATTATATTCCACATTTATAACAGATAAAATAAATAAAAACTGATAACGCCTGCTTATAAACTTACCAAATTGTATTTTGTTCATTTGCTCATTTATTTCCTACAGGCGCTTCGCCATCAAAACAGTGGATTATTCCTATAACTATGAATCCTTAAATGCTACGAGGTCTAAACCGACATAAATATATGAAGGTAGCAACCTGGTAGCAACTATTGCTTATAAAAAAACTCAATTCATTTGCTTAGTTTTTCCTCCCTGCATAGGTGACCGGCCATCCTGATGTCAGAATGGCCGGTCACCTTAAAAACTCGTTTATCTTGTTTAAATCAAAGGTAGCAACTATTTAATGATTGGTAGCAACTAGTAGCAACTAGGTAGCAACTAGCTATAACTGTTTCGATGCGATCTATGGGTAGTGACCGTCCATCCTGACGCTCACGATGGATCTTTTAGGCGTTAGGCAGACGACGGGGCGGGCCGGACTTTTTGTCCGCGATGTAATATAGACCGCGTCTGATATATAGGTTGATAGTATAGGATTCCCATAGTGCTATCGTGCGCGGTCAAATTTGCCCGGCCCAGCCCGCCCCGTCGTTTGCTTTACGCCTTAATGGATTTCAGGGGACAAAGAGAGAACTCCCTCCCTAGGTACCTACTTACTTTCTTACAAGTCTGTACATTTCTAATGCCTTCAATGGTGCCGGGCAAAGGTGCTTCGCCAGAACAGATTGTAATTTTCTATTGAACCATAGGCGGGAGTTTTGTCAATCTTCATTTGTTTCGTCGACGTTCACTTGTTTTCTTATATAGGGCCTTTCTTACCCACCACACTACCAAGCCACACTACCGGTAGTGTCGTGGGGAAATTTCTTTCCCTTCTTCACTACCAGCTAGTAGTGACGCGGGTAATTTCTAAAAGGTCTTACATCTCCGTTCCCATCGACACTACTATAAGATATCGCACTACCAAATACTCTACCGGTAGTGTCGTAGGGAATAATTCTGCACTAGCAGCTCTTTTTACCCACTACACTACCAAGCCACACTACCGGTAGTGTCGTCCCCTCCGGAGCAAAATGTGCAAAACGCAAAATGACTACCACACGCAAAATGTACAAATTGCAACAAATGAAGATCGACAAAACAAATGAAGATCGGTGAAACAAATGAAGATCGGTAAAACAAATGAAGATCGGTGAAACAAATGAAGATCAACAAAACAAATGAAGATCGGTGAAACAAATGAAGATCGTTAAAACAAATGAAGATCGGTGAAACAAATGAAGATCAACAAAACAAATGAAGATCGGTGAAACAAATGAAGATCAACAAAACAAATGAAGATCGGTGAAACAAATGAAGATCAACAAAACAAATGAAGATCGGTGAAACAAATGAAGATCAACAAAACAAATGAAGATCGGTGAAACAAATGAAGATCAACAAAACAAATGAAAATCGGCGAAACAAATGAAGATCAACAAAACAAATGAAGATCGGTGAAACGAATGAAGGCCGATAAAACCCCTCCGGAGCAGAATGTACAAAACACAAAATGAGCACCACACGCAAAATGTCATTTGTTTTGTTGATCTTCATTTGTTTCACCGATCTTCATTTGTTTTACCGATTTTCATTTGTTTCACCGATCTTCATTTGTTTTGTTGATCTTCATTTGTTTCACCGATCTTCATTTGTTTTACCGATCTTCATTTGTTTCACCGATCTTCATTTGTTTTGTTGATCTTCATTTGTTTCACCGATCTTCATTTGTTTCACCGATCTTCATTTGTATTGTTGATCTTCATTTGTTTCGCCGATCTTCATTTGTTTTACCGATCTTCATTTGTTTCACCGATCTTCATTTGTTTTGTTGATCTTCATTTGTTTCACCGATTTTCATTTGTTTTACCGATCTTCAGTTGTTTCACCGATCTTCATTTGTTTTGTTGATCTTCATTTGTTTCACCGATCTTCATTTGTTTTGTTGATCTTCATTTGTTTCACCGATCTTCATTTGTTTTAACGATCTTCATTTGTTTCACCGATCTTCATTTGTTTTACCGATCTTCATTTGTTTCACCGATCTTCATTTGTTTCACCGATCTTCATTTGTTTCACCGATCTTCATTTGGATCACCGATCTTCATTTGTTTTGTTGATCTTCATTTGTTTCGCCGATCTTCATTTGTTTTACCGATCTTCATTTGTTTCACCGATCATCATTTGTTTTGTTGATCTTCATTTGTTTCACCGATCTTCATTTGTTTTACCGATCTTCAGTTGTTTCACCGATCTTCATTTGTTTTGTTGTTCTTCATTTGTTTCACCGATCTTCATTTGTTTTGTTGATCTTCATTTGTTTCATCGATCTTCATTTGTTTAACCGATCTTCATTTGTTTTGTCGATCTTCATTTGTTGCAATTTGTACATTTTGCGTGTAATAGTCATTTTGCGTTTTGCACATTTTGCTCCGGAGGGGACGACACTACCGGTAGTGTGGCTTGGTAGTGTAGTGGGTAAAAAGGGCTGCTAGTGCAGAATTATTCCCTACGACACTACCGGTAGAGTATTTGGTAGTGCGATATCTTATAGTAGTGTCGATGGGAACGGAGATGTAAGACCTTTTAGAAATTACCCGCGTCACTACTAGCTGGTAATGTAGAAGGGAAAGAAATTTCCCCACGACACTACCGGTAGTGTGGCTTGGTAGTGTGGTGGGTAAGAAGGGGGGCGAACCTATGCTTCCACCTAAATAAAACCTATTTCGTCCCCCAAAAAAATTAAGGGGACCACCGGGAAAAAAAATAACGAATTCCCGTTCGTCCCTCTAGGGGGACGAAGTCAAGGGGACGAACGGGAATACACGCTTTCCTGTGCAGCTGACTGCGTACTTTAGTAGGAGTAGTTGAAAAGTTTTCACCGATCTCGAACTCGGTAAGACTTCTTTGAACCAGGGTCGAAATGAAACAACATAAATGGAAGATCAAGGACGCAACACACGTACAGAAACTTGAAACACCATGGTATATGGTCTACGAATAATGTATTCTATAGAAGTGTAATTCGGCTCAAAAAATGGCTCCACCAAATGGGGACCGCGGAAGGTGGGGCTTAAAAAGGGGACCGCGCGACACAGTTAGTCCGCGCTGTCACGCGTAACGTACGGTTGTGTCGCTGGAACCAATCAGTCAGTGATATTAAGAGCGTAAATTCGGATTTCAAATTTCTTTACGATCGTAAGAAATCAGCGCGGCGTGGCGCACATAGCTGTATAGTGCCAATTGTTGCTACCAACAAGTTTGATACTTTTGTTTTCCTTGATGTATTACCGGTGTCATATTCTTAGTCTAAGCGTTCAATCTTCTAATTTAATTTTTATGTTAGTAATATTAGTTAATAATTATTGATTATTTTATTGCAAATTGATTGATATTAAGTAGTGATAGACACTGCCATCATGAAATTAATAAAGTTGACATTTAATTACCTAACTAATATCAATATTGCAATTAGAAATACCGAACCGAAGGAACCGACGTGCATGCATGAAAAGAAAAATGAAAGTTGAAGAAGCAAGTGAGGTGTGTATGGAGCGTGCCGTGTGGCGCTCGGTTCTTTCTGCCTACCCCGCAAGGGATTTGGCGTGAAGATAGTATAGTATATAATACACACATACATGAAAACGGTCCATAAGTTTATTTTTAAAGTATCTAAATATACGCAAATTGTAGAAAGTAATGGACAATATTCTATTTTACACTATAAATATTTAAATTTGACAATACACATAGTTAAAAACGCGCAGGCGCTTGGAATGGTCCGATGTTTTGCTGCCTACTGCAGATTCAGTGCTGGCAGGAACATTAAAATATTTTTAATAAATAATCAATGAATATTGTTGGATATTCTCACACAACATCATCTAGCCCGAACTAAGCTATAAGCTTGAGCTATGGGATCTAAATAAAATATTAATTGATAGTAGGTGTTTTTAATTTACAACAACCAAATACTAATTAAGAGGTATGTGCATAACAATGCACACCGCCAAGAAAAAGCCATTCCGTATCGGCATTGATCGATTATTAGATACCTACTAAGATTAATTTTGGGAGGGACCGAACTGAGTTTCTTGGGGTGTTCTTCTCAGTTTGTAGCATTTCCCAACCACCAGTAGAGTCACAAAAATGTTGACAAACCTATTTTTTTTTTAATTTCAAAGGGAATAAATTTTATTTTATTTTATTTTATCGGCTCTTTCTAGGCTCAATCATTTTGGGCAACAGACATTAGTCGTAAAAATTTAACAATTTAGATTCCATCCTCGTAGTCCAGAACTCGTCGTCTTTCGAAATATTTACTGTGCTTATGGGCAAATTAGTGTTCAGTCTACACCGCAAATCGATAAATGTTGGCTTGACTGAAAGTAATTTTAATACAATTCATTAAAAATATTTATTATATACACAAGATCACTAGAAGATAAAATAAACGCAGCTTCTCACTTGATTTGAAGTTGGTCTTGGATTTTAAAATACCAGTCATGCCACAGTATAAATATATGTTTAAGTACAGTGGTCATGCTTTGTAAACAGATCCGTTTTTCTCCATAATTTAATTTTACCATCTGCTATGGCTTGTTCCACATCCATGTATATAGGGACTGTTCTAGGTTAAATTGATTGATTGATTGGTTATTAGGTCGTCTACATCAAGGTTCTTTAGCAGTGGTGAGACCACGCCCCCTTGTTGACAACCTTTGGCCATGGCTGCGCACTGGTTTCTGCTTGTCTGTAGCTTTAAAATGAGTTTGTTTAGCAAGTTATCTATCCATTCACTGACTACCGTGTATACTCGGTGTTTTGCCAGTGCCGTAGTTATGCTACTTCTGTCGAAAGCTCCTTCTATGTTTATGAAAGTGCCGAGGCACATTGATTCATTGATTCTGGATGACCTCTTCTATTTTGTGTACCACTGCATGTAGTGCTGAGTCTGTAGACTTGCCGCGGGCATTATGCGCGTTGGTTGGAATGCAGTGGTTTATTTTGAAGGGCCGTCCCTCGATTGTCTCTGTCACACAATCTTTCCAGAGTTTTTAGCAGGAAAGACGAAGGGCTCATCGGTCTGTTTAACCAGCGGTCTGAATCACAAACATAATCCCTTTACCGGGTTTTGGTATAAAGATCACTTAGACCTCTCTCCACAGTCTGGGTCACAGTCCCATTCATTGTCTGGCGTATAGATACGATGTTACTGACAATATCAACTTGTGTACTCCCCCATTTTATCACTGCAGGGAAGACTTCATCCTGTCCTGGAGATTTGAAGGACTTGAAGCTGTTAATTACCCATTCAGTTTTTTGTAAGTTGACAGAATAGATTAGAACAGGTCTTGCGAGCTCCTACTGGACTTCTTCTGTGGATACGTTTTCCACCAGCCACATGAGTGTCTGCAGCAATTGGCATTCTGGGAAGTGCGTTTGTATCAAAATACTCTCGGCTTCTTTTCATGATAGTTAACGTTAGTAGAATGATGTAGTGGTAATTTATATGTTATTAATTTATTGTTTTCGAGTAATTAAGTGGTCATTATATAATGTTAATTTGCCTTTGAAAATGCCGAAAGGTTCCACCAAGTGCCATCAATCAACAGTATAAATAATTCTTTTCATGTGTGGGTCAGGCCGCCGCGCCGTCAGGTTTCTTTATAGATACGGACAGTTCTGTCCCTTGTTTGGCTAGTATTAGTCTGACTCTATCAGAGGTTTCTCCAAGACTTGGTACTTTTGTATCTCAGTCGCTACTTGTATTTTGCTTTAGCGGCTTTATAGCCGTCCCAATCCTGGTCTGGTTCCTCACAGGTGTTCCATAATTACCACTTATGAAAATGGTGTGTTAAATGTTATTATCAATACCACACGAATAGTGACTACCTGCCTTGCGTATAATACCTACACCTACGCTGTTCGTGAAGAAAATAGTGCAACTGTAAAAGCTTATAACTTGGTTAGTTTTCGTTAGTTTCATTTAATTTTTTTTATACAGTATTTTGAAGCGAAACTCTAGTCGGGGTGTCTGAGCTTTGCACTATACAAAAGTTCACGTTGTATATCGACCATATTTATATATATTATATTATACGTCACAAAGTACTAAGATTGTTTGGTCACGCTAGAATTAGACTATTTTTGTTCATTTTTAGGGTTTCGTAGCCAAATGGCAAAAACGGAACCCTTATAGATTCGTCATGTCTGTCTGTCTGTCCGTCCGTGTGTCACAGCCACTTTTATCCGAAACTATAAGGCCTATGCTATTGAAACTTGGTATAGATATTTCAACTCATCAGTGCGCGCGGCGCTATGTGTGCGTGCGCTAGTAATTATACAGCTTTCATTTGTGTGGCAGTGACGCGGCCGTCTTCACAGAGTACATTTGTATATTATGAGGTAGAGACGTAACTCGACTTATTGACGACACCAGCGGTGCCAAGCAGTCTTTGCAGGAAACTCTCTGCGTGGCCGCGAAATAAAAAATATAATAAACAAAAAGCATACAGCGTCATCTATCACGTTTTGAAGGCAACTCTTACGTTATTATGAAACGAAATTAAATATCATGACAAGTCTCAATGTAACTGCAACGTTGACATCCTGTGTAAGTTGGTTACATTATAATAATAATTCATTACACAGTGTTCTATCTAAGTGATTATACCATGGGTACAGTCGTTAAAGAAAATGTCTAGTTCTTCACGGAGAAAATGTTTAAGAAGTCAGATAAATATTTTTGATGTTTCAATTCGATGTAATTAATATTTTTTATCACTATATAAATATTATTATAAAACAAAGTCCCCGCCGCGTCTGTCTTTTCACGATAAACTTTAAAACTACTGCATTGATTTTCATGGTGAGATCACCAATGATTCTTGAGAACGGTTTGCGTATAAGAGTCTGTTGCGTTTGTTTGACATTGACTAAAATATAACGATACTAGCTGACCTGCGCAACTTCGTTTGCGCCACATAAGAGAGTATTACCTGTTCCCGTCGCATTTCCCCCCGTTTTTGAAACATTTGGTATTACTGCTCCGCTCCTATTCGTTGTAGCGTGATGCTATATAGCCTATGACACTCCACAATAACGTAGCTTTCTATTGGTGAAAGAATTTTTAAAATCGGTTCAGTAGATCCGGAGATTACCCCTTACAATTTAACAAACACACAAACTTTACTTCTTTATAATATTAGTATAGAAGTATAGATATAGATTAGTAGGAGATGTCGGAAAAAAATAAGGTGTGAAAGAAAGAAAGAAAGAAAAAGAAATTTATTTCACATAGGCATATACCTACAGATGCTCTTGTAAAACGTCCAGAATATAAATCAAAATTTCTACCACCAGTTCACAACGCGACCCACCTGAGAAGAACTGGCAAGAAACTCAGCGGGTTATTCTTTTTAGTGCTCTATTTACAAAATGAATCTAAAAACTATGCATTTTAACAATTGGGAATCTGGGAGCTTTTAACGAAAACGCTGCCTAAACCCTTCGAGGCATAACAAAATAATGTATGGTAAAATTGGGTAACTTATAAAGGCCTACAGAATAGTCAGAAAATGAAAGAGCCCAAATTCTAATGCAAAATAAAATAGAAATACAGAGATGGTCGACAGAAGAAAACATTGCTTATACAGCAAATGTGACAAAAAATTCACTGTATGACTTGATTTAAAAAGTAAAAAGACCATACTCTATACATCTAAAAAACTGTTAAGGGTTGAGAGTCTGTACATGGAAGATAATTTGAAAATTTTAATTGTAAGGCGTTCTCTATTCGATACTGAAGCCGAAAATGTAATTAAAAATTTTTATGTTGGTGTGTCTGTATTCCGATTAAGTATCACGCTGAAACTAATGAATTGATTTAAATGAAACTTGGTACAATCTGAGCTTATGATCCTAAGAAGGTGCTGGGATACTTTTGATCCCGATATTTTGCGCGGTTCCTTTGTCAGAGGGCAGGGCAGTTTTACACGCTGCTTAATGAGTCTGATGAAGAAATACCTCTCCTTTCGTACACCTTATGTGACGTAAACGAAGTTGCAAGGGTCAGCTAGTTTGTTATAAGATTTATGACATACTTCAGCCATATGGCTTAAAACTTCGGTTACCACCGTATCATCCTGAACTCAACGCAATCGAAAATGTAGGAGGAATAAAAAAAAATGCTTCGCTTAACATCTAACAAAATGTGATGGGAATAATGAAATTAATATACGAACGTTTAGTTCAAATTGATGAAGAGATGTGGCGTAATACAAAGTAAGTAGAAGAATACTATGGACATTTTGATATGGAATCTGGATTTATAATTAGCGTTGTAGAGAGCAGCGAATCCTTAAATTTCTCAATTTTATTCTTCTAGCAGCGATACATATTAATATGTTTACCATACATTTCACCCATTAGGTTTTTATTTTAGTTAAACAAGAGTTTTTTATTTTGTACTTCACAGTACCTCTTGTCACGCACACGAAGTCACTGTGTTTATACGAGGTTTACCTACACATAGGGCCGCGCGCACAGATGAGTTGAACTTACTATAACTAGATGTATTCTGTGAACCGCATTAAGATTCTGATATAAAACTAGAAAAAAAGCAGTAAATTTTGGGGGTCCCCATACTCAGAACTGAAACTCAAAAATTTTTTCTTCATCAAACCCATACGTGTGGGGTATCTATAGATAGGTCTTTAAAAATGCTATTGAGGTTCTTAACGTAATTTTTTCTTAAGTGAATAGTTTGCGCAAGAGACACTTCCAAAGTGGAAAAATGTGTGTCCCCCCCCCCCCCCCCTCTAACTTCTAAACTAAGAGAATGATAAATCTAAAAAGAATATATGATGTACATTGCCATAAAAACTACCAACGAAAATTAGTTTCAACAAGATAGAGCCAGTAGTTTTTTTTAATACACTCGAGAGCAATGAATCCGGGTCACTTAAAGAATGTTAAAAATCTCGGAAACTAAAAATGATAGGTTAATGCAATAAATTGTATTTAATAGACAATGTAATACTCCTTAAATGAAAGTAAAAAAAATATGAGTCACCATACATTTTATTAACACAAAATTACATAAAGAAAAAACTGCTGATCTCTCCTTAAAACAAAAATAGGAAACATGAAATTTTTGAACTTTATTACGATTTTCTTGAATTTTAATACTTCGTATTGCCTCCTCGTGCTTCCATTACTGCGTTTACGCGGTTTGGCATGCTGTACACCAAGTTCCTTATACGATTTTGGGGAATATTCTCCCATTCCTCTGTGAGAGCAATTTTGAGCTCACGAAGCGTGATTGGGGGAGGGTTTCGTTGTTTTACGCATCTGCCTAGCTCGTCCCAAGCATGCTCGATCGGGTTGATATCCGGGCTGCGCGCTGGCCACTCCATACGAGTAATGTTCATCTCTTGAAGGTAGTCATTCACAATCCTACCTGTATGAGGTCGGGCATTGTCATGCATAAATATAGCATCCTCACCTAAATTGACCATAAATGGACCAACGTGGTCATTGAGGATTTCTTCCACATATCTTACGCTAGTTAAAGAGCCGTTTTCTATGATCACCAGCTCTGTGCGACTTTCAGAAGAAATTCCGGCCCACACAAGTACAGACCCAGCACCGTAGGCTACTTTTTCTTCGATGCATGCTTGCTTGAATCTTTCCCCTGGTCTTCGATACACTCTGTGTCTTCCATCGTGCTTGTAGAGCATAAATTTTGATTCGTCGGAGAACATAACTTTTGACCAATCTTCAATACTCCAATTTACGTGGCTCTGGGCATACCTTAGTCTCGAAATACGATGCCCACGCTCCAGTTTAGGGCCGTTTGCAGGTCTAAGGGGTTTTAAGTTAGATTCAGCAAGCCGACGTCTTACTGTCCATGCACTTGGGTTACTTCCTCCGAGGCGTCGAAACTGATTGGTGAGTTCAGTTCCTGTGAGAAAGCGATTTCGAAGCATGGTGTTCACCAAGTATCGGTCTTCTCGTGCTGTGGTACACCTGGTTCTGCCCGTTCCTGGTCTGCGTAGGTTAGAACCAGTTTCTTCGTAACGTCGGAGAACTCTTTGTACTGTTGACAGCGACACACCGACAGTCCTGGCTGTATCGCGCTGACTCCGGCCGGTTTCCAGCATTGTAAGTATTCTGGTGCATTCTTCAGGCGTAAGCGACATAATTTCAGCTTGATTAATGAATATAGAGCACTATCAACATGGTTTATGTACCCACATAAATGACAGATTACAAACAAAAGCAACACCAAATGCTGTAATTTCGTAGTTCCATCTTCGAAAGTGGCCCTTTTTCAAATTTGATTTTTTTATGATATAACTTTACAATAACTAAGAAGTTTTAATACCTTCATTTAAGGAGTATTACATTGTCTATTAAATACAATTTATTGCATTAACCTAGCATTTTTAGTTTCCGAGATTTTTAGGATTCTTTAAGTGACCCGGATTCATTGCTCTCGAGTGTACGTCATAAACCGCAATTTTCGGTTAGAAAAATCACTACCACTGCGAACGTGTTAAAACATCAATCAAAGTTACAACGAACTATTAGAACTTTTATATTATATTACTTGCTGCTACGAAACCCTTCATGGGCGAGTCCAACTCGCACTTGGCCGGTTTTTTCGTAGTCAAAAATGGACCATCGAGCGACATGACCACTCTCTAAGAGCCTCTCGGCGGTACTAAATCGTATTTGTTCGCGTATTGCATTTATAGGGGTTCACAAAATACTTTGTAAAAAAAAATCTGTATCTAGTTACTTAAAAATAAATATTTTTATTGTCAAAGGAGAAGTTTTGACATAATATTACATAATTATCATAATGATTTAAACTGCAGAAGCTGGTGAAAAAACTACTTTATTTTGGTGAAATTTCTCAGTATTTGAGCAAACTTTACAGTCATTTTTCTCTAAAAAAAGGAACCTACCTGATATCAGGTTATTCTACAAACAGATAGCCAACGCCCTTTGCAATTGCTTCGTATCCCTTGTTTATTAAATTTATCAGTAATTTGACATGAATTTAAGCATCGAAATCTATGCAAATCGTTTGATTTGAAAAACCTGTTTCACTTTCGTTGATATTAACCATATGTAATCCGTTGTTAGGTAAAATATGTTTTATGAAACGTTTAGAGAGCTAAATTTACTAAGTATGTTAGTGAATACCATGTTTGTACGATAAATATTTAATGACTTTAAATGCAATGAAAAGTATGGTTTCTGAGCAATATGTGGCGCGAAATATGTTAGCCCTCTTAATTGTGTTTTCGCGTTAAATATATCCCAAAAATGCCTTCGTGTGTTGTGAAGTGGTGCAGAAGCCATACGGATATGAAAAACTCTGGAATCACCTTCCATAAGTTAGTAAATATTCATTTTAAAAACACGTACTTGGGGAATGAAAGTGTTATGCAACATGAACGCAATTCCAAAATTAAATTATTTTTATGCAGTGTTCATAGTATGTTAAGCGCTGAGGTAATATTTTTAGTAAGATATTATATTAGTAGGATGATATTATGCATAGAAATTAAATTATAATTTTTGTTTGTTTCGGAGTTTGCATGGCGTTGTCAAATATGTTGTATGTGAAACGTCAACTTCCAGAGACAGTTGAGCAAATTGTGGGCTATATTGCAGGGTTCGTAGCAAAAAAGTTACAAACCAAAATAGAATGTTTGTCCTGCATCAATTTATTACTGGCAACGGAAAAACTTTATTTTCACAAACTAATTTGCTAGAAAGATTTTGTAGATTAGTTTATCCCTCATTCATTGTTTTCAAAATATGTCTTTGGTCTGAAACATTACTCAGACAGCTTGTCAACATAGAAGGAAAAGGGTTGTCTAGGGCACACAATTTGAAAATAATGGTATATAAGTGTTTTGCCAAAATAATAGAAAGAAATGACGTCACGAAACCCCTGAAAGACAGTCATCCTATAGAAAGCAATCACGATGTTATGTTGTTGAAGGCTATTATCGAACAATTTCTAATAATTCGTTTGCATTATATTGCTAAAAAAGAGTCCTTATTAAATTCCAACCGCCATAAATTAAATAAACTAATTATTTTTAGAGGTTCATAATTGTGAAAAAAAAACAACGTATTTTAATTTGGGATATTTTTAAATGCACCTCAGTTTAATTTTTCTGCACACTAGGTACCTCCACTAATTTACTGAATGCAAACCAGAAAATTAAATGCTGTGCAAAAAAACTAATTGACTAACTAAACATGTCCTACTTAAAAAACTTAAATATTACTCAGAACGAGAAGACCTTTTTAATCGAATTCACACCAAAAATGTGGTTTGTACATCGAATATATGATTTGTGAAACAGAAATACGAATTGCATATCAAAAATACTAACTTGCACTCTAAATAGTACTATCTTATAACGGAATAGGTTAGGTTAGGTTAAACTTTTATATTTTGAATCAATAAAATTTAATTTTGTAGAGGTGACTGATTAAATTGAGGTTCTACTTAGAATAAACGATGTTCCTTAAAGTAAATTAGGCGATAGATTTCCTTAAAAAAGTTTTAATATTTTTGTTGAACAATGGAATTTTTAGATATACTATTCTAATAATAGTTATTCGTTCAGTAAAACAGTTCTGCAAATACCATTAAACATTATAATGAATTTGGTTTATTTAGTGTGCATAATTAGTGTGCAAGTCAGTATTTTTGGTGTAACTATGAAAAATTTTGTTCGGAAGAAGGGAATAAACAGATATCGATTTAAATACATGCCTTTTAATTTGTATATACGCATACAAAGTAGTTGGCCACTGTCAGTGTAGCAGGTCACTGTCTGTACATGGAAGATAAATAAGAAAAAATATTATAGGGGGGCTTTATGAACGCAATAGAACCCAAAACAATGATTTTTAGAATTTTTGTCTGTATGTCTGTATATCTGTTGGTCTGTACGGTTGTGCACGCTAATCTCAGTAACTGCTCAACCGATTGCAATGCGGTTTTTTTATTGTGTTGAGGTTTGCTCCAGTTAACATTTAGCGTTTGTTTTATGTAAATCGGTTTAGAAATAAAAGAGTTATAACACTTTTAAGAATCAGATGAAAATTTTAATTGTAGGGGTTTCTTTGAATGTGAGTGAACCTAAACTGGCGTGTTGGCTTAATCATAAAAGAGTTTAATGATTAAGACTATTTTTAAACAATTCAGTCCGCGCCGAAGGCGTGGACTGAATTGTTTTAAAATAGACTTAATCATTAAGCTCTTTTATGATTAAGCAAACAGGGCAGTTTCAGACGCTGCTTGATGACTCTGATGAAGAAATACCTTTCCTTTCATACACCATAAGTGACGTAAACGAAGTTGCGGGCTCAGCTAGTTTAGAAATAAGAAAAAGTAGAAATACACAAAGGTACTAATATTTTAAATAAAGGTACTGAAAGGTACTGGTAAAGTACTAAGCATGTACACTATCCAACATGCAAAATTTTGACTTGGCTCCGCGGTTCTGACACTCACGTAAATATTATACACGTTGCAAGGTGTAACATTGGAACCGGTCAGTATGGGCAAATCTGTAAACACAAGATGTTCAAATTGTACAAAGATCTGTTCTTAGGAACCATGTCATCGGTTTAGTGAAAAGGTGTTGTATTATTGGCATTGTGACTAACAAGAAAAAAATTCCTGATAGTCACACTGGTGTGATAACCTGGTGTGACCACGAGTCCGGCGGGGAAAAGAAGAACATGAAAAAAATTAAATCTATTTATCCTACTAACACTATAAATGTGAAAGTTTGTGAAGATGTTTGGATGTTTGTTACTCAATCACGCTCCAACGGCTGAACGGATCTGGCTGAAATTTGGTACAGGGATAGATTATAGTCTGGAATAACACATATAGATATTCAAATAGAATTTCTCTAAAATCAATGACATGATCCTAAGAACAGATCTTTGTACCTAAGTCTTTTATTTATAGACTTGCCCATACTGACCGGTCCGAATGTTACACCCTGTATATTACAGGGCCAATTTGACGCGTTTGGCAGAAACCTCTAAAAGAAGCAGCCACAAGATTAGTATACTACTGTTACTTGAAAATTGTTTAGCCTATTATACCGCTCCTTTCGTCAAATACTCCACTTTTTACAGAGTATTTGATGAACAGTTAGATCATATTTAGGATATTATATTGGGGACAGCGGTCAAAACAAACCAAATAAAACAAATATAGGATTATATTCAGTGAAACATTCAAATCCAACACAAATATCGGACAGCCTTTGCGCCCACGTTGTTCGTACAAGCCGTATACGGACTCACCTACACAAAGGGCTCACGCCTTCGATTGGCAAGTCAGTAGATACACCAGCTGTTCTATAATCCCATTTGCCATATTATCATCGGCACGTTAGCTACTAAGCCACTATGTTTCTAAGTCGTTTTCAAAGTACCTCAAACCATGTTAATGAAAATAGCGCAACCAACACATCTTGTTAACATAAAAATAATCTTGAGTTGAAATGTAACATTAAGAGGAAAAATAAGCTACACGCAGGGACATCGCATCGACTCCTGTACACAAACATCCTGTATCCTTCGTTCCGAACCTTGGCCAGACAGAGAAATAACTAAAAACGGATATAAATTAAGCTTTACCATTTCAAACCACTAAAAATGTCTTAAAACGTCTAAGGCATCTTTACGAAAACTTATTGTATTTTTTTTTTCTTAATTTATTACAATATATATACATAATTTCGACATAATCATTTATTTAAAACGTAACATATTTCTGGCAGGTCAAGTTAAAAATTAAACACTAACTTATATAAAATTATATTATTGAGAAAAGAACCCTCGCTACCTTCTTTTTAATATTTATAATACAAACAATATACTTTTTAGTCTCCTAAAGCACGTCAATCCAACTTCATTGTGCTATGAAAAGTACATTGCACCAAAACAATAGAAATTAGTTAGTGTCAAGTCCTTCTCTCACAAATACAACTTTACAAAGGATTTTTTCAAAGGAAATGTATGATTGAACCGATTATATTGGTAAGTAGATTGCTCGCTATAGAGGTCGGACGCTTGCAGCCAGAATTAACAATACAGTGCTAACGTTATATCTATTATGTGCAAGTAACCCTAGTGTACAGTTGAGGCCGCCCAGTGCGATACGTCTATTCTCTTTTCGCCTCACCCCGATCATACAATGGTTGGCAATTCGACAATCAATAAAACATTTTATTCTATGTATATAACATACTCCAATAAATTCTATAGAAAACAGATTATACGTGAACTTTTAGTTAGTGGGAGTGTCTTTTAAAAATTATTCTTTATAGAAAAGCACAAACGTACACACGACTGTCGTTTATAAAGGTGTGCATTAGCTATTTACAGGCATCACTAATATTTATTATCACAATACCGTTAATATAAACAAAAAAAAATACTTTACTGTGATAATGCATTTAAAATTCATTGGAAACTTTAGGCTTTTAAAAATGTATTGGTCAAAAACAATAATTTTATTATTGAGCATTATATGTTTTGATATATCGGCCAGCTAATACACGAGTAGCAGTATAAGCGTACCTTGTTAATCAAACAATATGATACAATGGGCGACTCTAAATATTGTACCTACACTCATTCATAACAGGCATTCTCTCAAACTTGATCACTGAACGCTCCAACAGTGTTCAATAAACTTTTTATTAATATTACAGACATCTGCACTAAGCAGATTTATTTTTAACACAATAATTCCTATAGTACACTATTTCTTGCCTACACGGTTAGAAATGAAACATTCACAGGCACATTTATGTCATTAATTTCTATTCAAATTGCCGACTTGACGATGTTGTGTGGCGTAAATGCTTAAGTTGCCTAATTGCTTGAAAGTTGGTTGGCACAACCTTAGAGGCAAAACTAATCATAATATTTTGTCAGTGTATTAGTCTCCAAACTTCAAAATAGTATTAAAAAATACCTGTATTATAGAAGAAGGGCAGTATATTCTGAACTAATTACTTAATCCTTGAATATTGAAGAATGTTCGTATCAGGGACCCCGGCGTTCGCCTAAAGACCACGACGATACATAATCCGACTTGACTATCAACAAAAATGTGTGTATGCAAGGGAGTTTTAAACAAAAACAATAACTTTAGAACTACCGATTAAAAACAAATTCTATACATGAAAAAATAGATTGTATAATACTCGATTTTGTCACTACCCGCATTTGGGAACGCCTTTTCGCTTCAGAGATTATCCTATATGGTAGATACCTAATCAACCGGCATACAAAACTACTATTACAATTCAATATAAAATAAATTTCTTCTAGCAGGACTACTCGCTGGCCTCGGGGTCTATTATTAGACTATTTATTATCAGTTTCCTACACGAATAAATACCGGTAAAGTCAAAATATTGTTGTTAGCGATGTACGTAAATAAGGCTATCGTTTGTAGTGAATCTGCACGATAGTAACACAGCCGTTAAGCATAGGGCTTACATAATGTCTTATCCATGGAATCGTAATAAATAATATATAGTAATCCAGCGCGTGTGAATATTGACTATTCTATAGGGGCTTAGTTCGCGATATTTATAGTGCACGAATATCGTCTTCCCCTCAGTTCTATCTAGGCCGCACTGAAGTGTAAACCGTGCAGTATTTACAAATGAGGTAAAATTGTATTACAATAGGGAAAATGAGTGTACCTTTCCATTTTAATATAACATTATTATTATAATAGTCGTGTCAGACAAGGACATCCCATCTGTACTATGATATCATTGTACAGCTTCGAAATACAATTTTATCATACAAAACCTTATTTTAGAACAAATGATCTTGGATCTTCAAATGCATTTAAACTAAATTCAAATATATTTGCATTATAATACTCTTTCAGTGCTTTTATTACATATATCCCTAAAAAATACAACAAATAGCTGTATATATTTCTCATACATATTCCCTATTATATTTCATAGTCAGCGCAGAGTATAAAAGAATGGTTCCATGGTAGCTAGTCCAGTGGTGCTATGATACTATCGTAGGTCGTGTCTAGACGAGCCCTCTGCCCGGAGTGATTCCGTCAAGCGAACCAGGGAACGACTCAGTTGTATATTTTGATGGCCTTCTCTAAATAGTTGACACGGGAACGCTTGGGCGTCTTATTGATGTGCTCAAGTCCGAGCCATGGTCGGGCCGTCGCGTCTGGAAGTGACAGATCTATATTAAATTTTAGCACGCATTCTTGTTCGAATTGAGTCTATTGTAATATTTTTCCTAGATATTCATGCAATTTTTATAAACCGACTAATCCATGGTATACTATGGTAGTAGCAGATAATAAATAATAGTATTATATACAGATACGCAACTCCCTGCCTCCCACAGAGC
Organism: Miltochrista miniata; assembly: GCA_933228765.1. Taxonomy (NCBI): domain Eukaryota; kingdom Metazoa; phylum Arthropoda; class Insecta; order Lepidoptera; family Erebidae; genus Miltochrista; species Miltochrista miniata. The sequence continues at coordinate 31,308,214 of OW121748.1, read as the reverse complement.
AAGCTTCCCCACCCCCGCCACAGCTGTCATTATAGTTGGAGAGTATTTTGACGGAACGCTTGCTTCGTCGTATAATATTATAGAGGTCACACACTCGTTCAAGGAAACAAATCATTTGTATGGAGTTTCCGCTCGGGGGTGGTTCTTCAGAATGGCAGTGAATTGAGCAGATTCTTATACATTTTTTTTTCTTTTAGAAGTTATATATGGTATTGATTTACTGTATACTCACTTGCATTACTATTGGGCCTGAAGTCGTAAATGTTCACTGTCGCTCCTTCACTTATGTAATTAGGTCTGCCATTAGTCACTATAGCGAAATTGTACTGAAATAAAAAGGAATGGTTCACTTTAAAATACATCGAGCTTCCCAACATCCATTCTTTAATATTTTGAAGTTCCAGATTCGACGATTTTGAGTCGTAGATGCCCCATGGGTGTTGAGAGGTCATTTGGCGCCAAAAGAACGTCGTCAACTTGATGGAAAGCCGTGGCGACGTCAAAGAATTAAGGGCGACCCTCAGAGCCTACAAGACTATTAACAGTGGCCCTAAGTAAACTCGTGGCCTCGCGGACTCAGTGTTCTGTAAACGATCACTGCAGTGCTTGAAGGGGTGACCATCCATGTGACCATTTTGACATTTATTTGAGCGTTTACGTTCTTCGGAAGGCACGTTAAGCCGTTCGTCCCGGTCGCCAGTAAAATGGCAGTTGTTAAGCCAAGTTGCAGGCCTTTTAGGTGGCTTGAAAATTTTCAACAGCAGGCAGTCACAAACTGCGCCTGTCCATCTCAACACTATACCACCTATTACGTGGGACAAATTCTAAAATGTGGGCATAAAATATGCCTCTGCCTATCCCTTCGGGGATAAAGGCAAATGTACTATGTAATGTAATGTACTAAGTAAACGGCTCGGGAAATAGACGAAATGGGCAGCAGAATAGGCGGTCGGATCGTACGCTCGGCATGGCCGGCGTCCCCCACAAGAAAATAAGTAAACGGCTTGATTGGTCTGCCTCTTCACAATCCGCTTATAGAACTCGAGATTGTGTGATCCAATGTGATCAACAGAGTGATCTTATAACAGTTCCAATTTTTTTCTTTTGAGATAAAAACCAGCATTTCATTGGCTTACCTTTTCCCACTCCTTATCAGGTATATCGAGTTTCTTCTGCAAGCGGTCCTTGACGGCCTGGAAAGGTTCGTTGTGTTTGACGCGCGTGTAGAACGGTATACCGAACGTCGCGTACACTTGCTTGTGGAAATGCGCGCAAGGCACTGTAATCTCGTCCTCCTGAAATTGAAATAACACATTTTATTGGTGTGAAATTCGTACTGAAACCTGGTACGAGAAAGAAAAGTGTTGTCTTGCTTTTTACACAATTTTACCTTAATAATGACAAAACGCTCACGGCTTCCAGAATAGGGACACTGCCAGTGTAGCACAAATTAGAGATAGTACAGATGAAACCTACATACTAAATTCGCTGAGGCTACGCACACATGGACAACTCATTCACAGACACTACGCACACATAGACAACTCATTCAGATTCAGGCGCTACTCAACCGACTTTTCGATACTGATTTGTGCGCGAGTGTGTGTAGCAGAGGATAGGTGCGAAAAAAGCCATCTGTACTATCCCTAATTTGTGAGTGTAGTGTGTTCTAGTGTGAGGATGGACAATGCGAAGGTAGATTAGGAAGATTTTACCTTGAAATCAGAGTGACACCGCCTCTTCAGTCTGATTGTGACCATGGCTGGTGCAACCCAGCCGAAAAGTCAAGCCTCAACTTTAAGGTATGCATAATCGCGTTAACACCCGTTTTACTGGTCTTCTGTCCATTCCAAAAAGGTTCAAGTAACTAACACTTACCGCCATATTAATTTCATCTTTAGGCACTTCTTCTATTCTATACAGTCTGGGCGGCGAGATTGTCACCTGGTCTAGCGTCAACTCAGGGTCGGGGCCTGGTAATACTTTGTGACACGACACCTCCACGATCCTTAACCTGGAAGTATTTCAACAAAATATTTATAAGAGATTTTTAATTTATCAATTATTAAATTTTTCCCAATATGCACACAATAGGAAGGACTGGATGTAGGACCATGTATTGTGGCGTAAAATTGAGAGGCCTACGTCCATCAGTGGACTGTTACAGGCAGATTAGAGCTATTTGAAGACGCGCAGTCTTTAGAATCTCTTTCGAGGAACTTCTAAATGACGCAATTCATCAAACAAATTACCCGACAGGGCTATATTTCAAAAATTTAATATAATGTTGCATATTCATCATACTTGTCTTGCTCTATATTACCTAAGTCATGGTTACACAGCCATATAAACGAACAGGCCTAATGTTGATTTTAAAGTTTTGTGTCTTCAACAATACTAGTATTACAGTCTTCGTTTTTATCAGGAAACCTGGGATATCCTTCTGAGGTCTTACCCGGGGCTCCCAACCGTAGACTGGTAGGACACTGTGTGGTTTTAATCGGTAAGAGTTTGGCATAGCATCCATAAGGGATTTCCACACATAAACAAAAGCATTAGTCTCCACAATACCATTTTAAGATGTTCTTGAATTGTACACAATATTTTATGCTGTTTAATGTTGAGAACCTACTGCAAAGCTAGAGCCTCCTTTCTCTCAGAACTTGGATGAGCACAGAACGAAAAGCGCGCACTTTCTGACTTCTAGTCTCTGCATTATTTATTTCATGAAAGTATATAAATGCTACAAAATACTAACGTTCCAGATCCGTCTTGCGACATTTCAACGACTTTAGCTGCTTCTTGTAATATATCCGATACTTTGCCGCCTTTATTTGGATATAAGATTAACTCTTTGTCCTCCTTGTAATTTGGTCCAACCTGAAAATTGTACATTTTGCTTTTATTACACTGAATCATCAGATAGAAACATAGTGTATTATACATTTTTATTTTATACTAGCTGATGCCCGCAGCTTCGCCCGCGTAAAATTTGTTACCGCGGGAAGTTATTCCCGGGATAAAAGGTAGCCTATGTGTTATTCCAGACTATATTGTATCTCTGTACCAAATTTCAGCCCGATCCGTTCAGCGGTTTGAGCGTGAAAGAGTAACAAACATCCACACTCACAAACTTTCGCATTTATAATATTAGTAAGATACAACTAGCGGACGTCACGCGGTTTCACCCACGTAGTTCCCGTTCCCGTGGGAATACGGGAATAAAATATAGCCTATGTTCAACGCAAAGAGTGTAGCTTCCCAACAGTGAAAGAATTTTTCAAATCGGTCTAGTAGTTCCGGAGCCTATTCGTTACAAACAAACAAACAGAAAAACAAATCTTTCCTCTTTATAATATAAGTATAGACTAGCGGTTTCCCTGAACTTCATGGGCGCAAAGTTAAGTGGCGCGAGCTGTACATTCTGTCAAAATTCTAGCTATCACTGTTCATGAGATATAGCCTCGTGATGACAGACAAACTGGCAGCGAAGTCTCAGTAATATGGTCCCGCTTTTAGCCTTTGGGTACTGACAGAAACTGAGAAGTTTAAGAAGTACCTACTAAGTACGTGCGTAGTGTCAGCACTCGCCTGCAACTATTACGAACAGTATTTCCATTTTTTTTTTCTTTTTAAACCATCGACATGCAATCTCGTTCCATGTCGAATAATTTCGTGAGAATTAGTAGGTATTAATAACGCTTATCCCTACTCCCTACTAATATTTTAAATGCGAAAGTAACTCCGTCTGTTTATCTGTTACGTTTTCACGGCTAAACTGCTAAGCCGATTTCGATGAAATTTGGTATAGAGATAGTTTGAGTCCAAGGGAAGGACATAGGCTACTTTTTAACTGACTGCGCAAAAGGGGAGGTAGTGATTTTACGTGATAACGACTTCTACGCGAACGAAGCCGCTGGGAACAGCTAGTAAATAATAATATAAACTTACCCATAAACATTTAAACTGTTTTTTGTTATCCAATTCATTAACTTTAATAGATAATATCTGATAAAACAACTTTTTAGGGCACTTTGGCTTACAGTACACTAGCAAATCTTTAAGAATTCCGTCATACGAGTATCTTAGAGGCAGACCGGGGGTATCCTTGTAGCTGAAACAGAAATAAAATAATTTTACTTAGTTTTTTTTTAAACCGGAGGCTTCCACTACTCATCCCAAGGCGTATTTTATGCAGAGGTCCTTTTGTCATTCAGCAATGGGTAGAGTTATTTGACTAATAAGCTACACTTAACTAGCGACACGCCCCGGCTTCGCACGGGTGCAATGCTGATACAAATACTATTTAATGGATGTTATACATATAAACCTCCCTGTTCAATCACTCTATCTATTAAAAAACCCGCAACAAAATCCGTTGCGTAGTTTTAAAGATTTAAGCATACATAGGGACGGAGAAAGCGACTTTGTTTTATACAATGTAGTGATAAACAAGTAGGCAACAATCTCAATCCCAATAGGGAATATGCATAAAATTTATATTGCCTCAAAAATCATTTTTTTTCCACTTTTTATTATCATTTAATTATAAATAAAAGGTTTTTTTTTATTTATTTATTATTTAAAACCTGTAAAATACTGCATAAAAGTGCAATTACAAGCATACACGGATTGACAAGTGTCATCTTTTGTCATCAAAATGGCGCCAATATTGGTGGCGTTTCGAGAGCTCAGATTTAATCAATGTTTCAAATTTGAATTTGAAGAATAATTTGATCATTTTAAGGCTTACATTTTTATTTTATAATGATGTAAGGAATTAATTTAAGTTATAAAAAAAAATCATGCATATTCCCTATTGGCAAAAACATTAAGAAATTATTGCCGGGCGTCCTGAGTTAAGTTTCGGAAGCATGTCTTAGGAAAACCAGCTAGCGTAAGTGTAAATTATAATATACATACTTTTGACACTTGAAGAATTGTATTAAATAAGGGTCTACGTTGAGCCTTTGACCAACAGCGCGCGCCATTTGGTCGTACCGCATCTGCATGGAGAGCTCCATTGTAAACCTGGAAATATTTGCAAATTTTATTTCATTTATTTTTTTATTTTATTTTATTATTACAGAAAACTTACAGCTAGCACACTTGATAATTACATCACTGAAATTGAAAAGGCCAATTACAAGTTTTCACTTATAGAAAAATGAATGGTAAAACGGACAAATACTGGTTACGATACATATTGGTTCTTTGACGGATAAATTTTAGTTTATTAAATATTTTTCGCCATCCGATTCCAAAGCAAGATAGGATTGACCATGCTTGTGTTATGGGTACAGGACAAAGGACATTAATACTAATATACTTCATCTAGAGATAAACATTTATGGATCGGACATTTTTTTCCTGTGGCAATCAAATCCACATTATCAGCAGTCAGATGCGACATTGAGACCATCGAAGCAGTCAAAAGTACCGAGGAAAGTATTTTTTGCAAAATTGAGTTGTGAGAAATCGTGACTATAAACTCAAAACATTTACAGTTACTACAAACAAACAAAAGATTAAATCTACACTAATATTATAAAGAGGAAAGATTTGATTATTTGTTTGTTTGTTTGCATCGAATAGGCTCCGGAACTTCTGGACTGATTTGAAAAATTCTTTCACTGTTGGGAAGCGACACACTTTGCAGTGAACATAGGCTATATTTTATTCCCGTACTCCCACTGAAACGGGAACTACGCGGGGAAACCGCGAGACGTCCGCTAGTCGATCATAAAAGAAAGATCTGTTTAGCGCTATAGACTAATTCAAATCGTGTACTCACCCAGGATCATTAGGAACAGTCTTATCAACGAACTGCACTTCAACCTTGTAGAAGATGTACTTGAAGTAGTCCTGGCAAGTTGGCAGCTCCAGGTCTTCACTTGCAGACCAGCGGTCGGCGCGCTCGAACACGATGATGTCGCCGTCCATCAGCTCGTCCAATACCTGGCCGCGTGCACACGACTCAACCCGAGGGTAGCCCGCCTTATGCCCTCGGCGCGGACCGTTATACCAATATGTGATACGTGATATACTTTACATGACTTTTACTACTGGGCAAGGAAAGATTGAGTACTTTATCAGTACCGTGGAGATGTAAAGACCATTAAAACCAAAGAGCAACATTACCTATGACATTGATCGGGAGAGAAGGAGCCATACGGATACCTCCCCCTCCGTCAAAACATACTCCAAATGACTGAGCCGTGAGCCCCTCTCTAAAACGTTTATTGTGAAAGTGAAAGTTCAATCCTATTGACGTTGTAATTTTTGTTTTATTTCCAACTTTGAACAAATGATCCACGTGACCTAGTGACGTAGTTTAATGCAACAGAGTCACAGACTACAGACACAAGTCTCGCCATAAGCTCCTCTGCAATCTATTTTATAGAGAGGGGCTAAAATATGTATGTGTCTGAAATGATGAGTGTATTGTTTTAATTGATTTGTGTAAGTTTCGCAATGACAGTTGATTGCTTTTGTAATGGTGAATAAGAATACGATTTTCTCCCGCAACATATGAGACAGTTTATGTCACCAAAATAATAAGGTACTGATCGCAATCTCATGTATGTACTTTTTTTTTCAATACTTCCATAGGGTACGCACACTCGCGCCCAAACCAGTATCGAAATTACTTTGATAATCCATAGACTCGTCTCGATCCCATACAAATCGGTGATAACGCGCTCGTTCGTGAATATCGACAGGCGCTCACCGAAACTCGCACTTGCCCCTCTGGTGTCCGTGAACTCGTGAGGGGTGTTTTTGTGTGCGTAGCCCGAGAGCAATTTGTATGAATTATGTTGTGGTTATGTATCATGTTAACTTATAATGGAGTCTCCCTATAATGGATCTCATGTTGCTCTATGATTCAAACAAGTCATTTTAATGGACATCTAAAAGTAACTTCATAGATAATCTATGAAGTTTCTACAAAAACACTTTACATCACATATTCGTATAATACACTGTCCGAACCAAGGGCAAAGGTGGGCAAATACACAAAGAATGATAAAAAATTTGCAAGTGGATGATGTATCTAAGAATGAAATAAATAAATATAATACATAAATGCAGGTTAAATAGTTAAAAATAATGTGATAAAGCAGAAACTTAATACAATGATAAATATAGGATGAAATTATGTGCGTGAGTTTTATGAGTGAGATTATACAGGTATGAGTATAGTCGACTAAGGAAGACAAGCAAGATACAATGATACAACAAATATTATTTACTGACCACCAAGAATTTCATATCAGTATAGAGAATGAAGCAGAATGTCGTTAGAGCAAGCGGGTGCGAGTTGTGATTCAAAGCTTATGATTATTTCACATACCTTTCTACGGAATATATCTCTAAATATATCATTCTGACTGCAAGCCAGGTCAAATGGCCATTGTGAAAGTCAGAGACCTGGATGCTATTTAAAGCCAGATCAGAAGTTGACGGCTTTAAGAATTGATTATCGAGGCTCATTTTGAGAACCCATCGTCAGAGGAGGGAAGTATGAGAACGGCTTTTCTAGCCTAGAATTCCTGACCTATTGTGATTTATGACAGGTCATACATGAGTTTCAACAATAGAAGCAATTCCATTGCATATTTTTGGAGAAACGCTACTGGAATTCCACCTGAATTTTCCAACTAACTTTTTAATAATTTACTGATGTGCAAATGTCTACTATATTGACAATTATTTATGCACTGAGAAGTAGGTATTTCTTTAGTATAAGGTAGACCAACATTTCTCAAACTATGGGCATTGGTGGATCGCTAACAAATATTGTGTGGACTCTGAAGAACTATACATGATCGCAACAGATTGAGACAGTAGCCATATGTCTACTTGCTTTGACAGCAGAGCAGTCGTTCTCAAGATTTTTTTTTTTATTAAATGGACCCATTCAGCTTAGGGAATCACTGCTATAGTATTATCTTCACTCGCTATACTATTACAGTAAATGGTTTCTAAATGACAACATTGAGAATAAAATCAGTCCCTAATGAACTTGTCGTTATGGGCTGAGAATTAATCAAAATGGAACACACATTAACAACATTTACTATAAATAAATACAGTACCTGTCTCTGCTGTACCTGAATTTTGGAATCAAATTAGAACTAAAACGAATCATAACTATACTACTATAACGGTCATTGAATATTATAGATTTAAAACAATGTTGTATTAATCTGTTCAATTACATAAACCTACATATCAATAATGTAGATATGGTAATATTGAATACATAATCGTCAAATATTGAGAGTAAAATATCTACTATCATGTTATAGTTTCAAAATATGTACTATCATGTAATAAATAGTTCCGTTTATAACTAGTGAATGGTTTGATAGGCTAAAAATGATAAATAATACCTTTTCGAGAGGCTCGTTGTAATTGCTGATCTTCTCAACGAAATCGGGTTTGATTTCTTCGTACAGAACAAGAGCCGTATCTGGTGGGAAACCTACAAAAAGGAGTGAAGACATTCAGCTTATGATGGCAATCATTTTCTATCGTAGATATAATAGTTCAACCGAATCCCTAACCCCCTTTTCAGTTGAAAAGATTCATTTCCATTTTGAGCCAACTGAGAAGAGTGTGTTAAGCACTCAATAGACCCTGTTTCGGCAGACAACAGGTATACACCTTTCACTTGAGAATGGTTCAAGTCCAAAAGTTTTTGAGAAAATCTTTCTTCCTTCCAATTAATGTATGATGCAGTGATAAGTGAATGGCAACTGTCTTTCTGAGATTTCGGTGTCAAATCCCGGGTCGGACCAAATATTGTTTGTGTGATCGACAATAATATTTGTTTGAATCAGAGTTTATATATATATTTTCTGTGTATGTAGCACAAGTTTATTTTAACTTAAATAAGGCAACATGGCGTTGTGCATAATAATATAAAATACAATTATAATTTGGTATAATTACCTGCACGCTTATTGAGTATAGGTATAAGATCTGAAGGTTTGCTCGCTATAGGCAGATAATGGTGACCACAGTAGTGAATGCGCTTCTGCTTCGGATCATAAAACTTAAAGAACAGTACAACATCATTCTCCTTGTCGAAGGTGGGGAGCGCACTAAAGCCAGAGTCCGGGGGTAACATTTCAAGGAAAATGTTCCACGGGTTCATGTTTTCTGACACGTCTGCAACGGTCTTGTGCTGATCGTTGATGATGTCTAGGCAAGTAGGTCTGCACGTCTGTTGAAAGAAATCATATACACTGAGTAAAGCATTAGCTTCTCTCCAGTTTAAAAAATGAGACATTTTGCTTTTGAATAACGAACTCATTAGAGAATTACTGAACAGTTGGCATTGATCATTTTAGAATCTCCTTTGTAAAAATTATTCACATTGGCATTTCACACATTATTTGGTTCATAGGCCAGTAGTAAGTCTATTACTCTCACTAATCTCATATCAGTTACTCTAGCTTGTGTAACAATAATTACAGTGTTAAATCATTTGTACTCTCAATTCCAATCAATCAAATCGCCGTCAACTACTAGAGAGACTATATTATAGCCCCTAGTATCAGTAGTCCGATTAAATAGTCCGATGATCGAACTACTGAGACTTATTCGACTCAGTAGTCCGATGATGCAGATGATTATAAATCATCGGAGTACTGGGTCTTTTAATACTACTGCATCCATTTCTTATTTCGAAGTGTCGAATCGGACTAAAAGACTCAGTAGTCCGATGATTTATAATCATCTGCATCATCGGACTACTGAGCCAGAAAAGTCTCAGTAGTTCGATCATTGGACTATTTAATCGGACTACTGATACTAGGGGTATTATACCATGAAGGTCAGACGGGTTTAGTATAAGACTTCATTTCGATTTCTCCTTCTTCAAATGTGCACCATTTGAAGATGAGACCGGATTGCTCCGAAGATCTCCATAGGACCCCACTGCATAACACACACCGTAACACACACCAAAACAGTACGGGTCGAAAAGGGACATAAAATAATACAATCTGATAGCTACCTGGTTAGAACGAGCGCTAAACGGCCAATGCCTGAGATGTTTCAGCGGATATTTGAAGTTCTCCGTCAACATGTCCATGAGTTCGGCGACCGTAGCCTGTTTACGGACCCGGAACACGCGGTAATGCGCCCGCTCCGGGTCGTAGTCTTAAAATAATACAATCTGATAGCTACCTGGTTAGAACGGGCGCTAAACGGCCAAGGCCTGAGATGTTTCAGCGGATATTTGAAGTTCTCCGCCAACATGTCCATGAGTTCGGCGACCGTGGCCTGTTTACGGACCCGGAACACGCGGTAATGCGCCCGCTCCGGGTCGTAAAGGTCATTGCCCTGGTGACCGTCAAATGCCTCTTCTAACACCACGTTTACGTTCATGTAGAGGTGAGCTTCGTTGCGCTCCTTACGACGGATCTGTAAAGTTATATTTAGAGCTATTAGTATGTTACTTGACCGGTTCAGACATTAGAAATCGTGAGTCACGAACCCAGGTCAAATCCTTTTGTTGATGAGTATTATGATAGAGAGGTGTTTGTATAAGGAATGTTGTACAAGGTGATCTCACCAAAACCTCCGGGATCCAAGCCAACCTGCAAGAGGTGCGCGTTCGAACAACGCAGAAAAGAAAATAAGCGAATTTATGTTGCTCCTCGCAATCAAAGCAGGCCCAATGCTGCAACTGATGTCATAGAACTAGCTTACAATAATTTGATTTAGGGTAAATGACACTATACTTAATAGAAGCTGGAAACCCCGCAAGCAGAGTTCCGTAAATAGTCCCTGTCGGCGCATTTTACGTTACGACCGGTACTGAGATGGTTCCCCGTTTATAACACTTCTCTTTGCCCGCGCTTCGGAAAGTACAAGTCGTTCTTACCAGGTGCAGTTAAAACAAGGATAGAGGCCGGCCTATCCATTTCAATACGGCAATATACATACATATGTTCACGCCTTTATCCCCGAAGGGGTAGGCAGAGGCATATTATATATGCCCACATTTCACCTTTGTATAATTTGTCCCACGTAATAGGTGGTGAGCCGTATTGCCGTGTTTAAATGGACAGGCGCAGGTTGTGACTGCCTGCTGTTGAAATAAAGCCTTCAACTTAGCTTAACGACTGCCATTTTACTGGCAACCGGGACCAACGGCTTAACGTGCCTTCCGAAGCACGGAAACGCTCAAATAAATGTCACAAAGTGATCACACGGATGGTCACCCATCCATGGACCGGCCATAGTGAAAGTTGCTTACTGCAGTGATCGTTTACAGAACACTGAGTCCGCGCGGCCACGAGCGGCAATAGGCTAACCACTTATTTCGTGGGACAAAAAACCGATCGTGAAATGAGTAAAAGTGTGACTATGTATGTATGGCAGGGCAGCCCTGTCTTAAAATATTAAAACTTGGGTACTTACAGTTTCAATTCGTTTCTCTTCTGCCAGTCTCTCACTTAACTCCGTAGGTATATCGGCTTGCGTAACTTCTTGCAAGACAGTCTTCAATTGTGAATCTCTGTTAAATAACATATTGCTTTATTTTATTTATTTGAATACCAAAATATATCTGACGTCATATTATTTCTCCTGAATAAAGTTATTTAATTTATGTTCATTTCATATTATATTTTGCACGGTAAATAACCATATCCATAATCTTAATAACATTTAGTATAAATACTAAGATTTGGGCATGTGTTGATATTAGGACGTCTGAATGTTGGTCACTCTTTCAAGCGCTCACGACTAAAATTGGGTATAGACATGTGGTCTGGAATAACATACAGGCTACTTATATATCCTGGAATAAGTTCAGTTGAGCAGTGGGAGCGAAATACTAGATTGTATAACAAGGTAGCAAAATAGTATTTTGACGGCGAGGGCGCTACTTTGAATCACGAGGAAAGCGAAGGATTAGCGAGGGATTCTATTCTTCTCCTGGTAGATGTATGTGGTCCTGTGCCGCCAAGACGTACCAGCCATACAATTTGCGTTCGATTTCTATGAATGTTTCAAGCTCCAAATTCAAAGCCCGCTAAAAAGCTTTTACCAGGAAAGAGCCCGTTATCGAAGTGCAAAGTGATACTTTTCGAATAGAAGGGACGAAAACAAAATTCCAAACGTGGCAATCCCAGGTACATCCAGTAAAGCATATTTCTATTCTACTGTAGTATAAGGTTCAAATCCTGCTCGAAACAAAATTTTTTTCACATTAAATTTGTGATTGAGTCAGCATACTAATTGCTTTTCAAAATAATCTCTACTGTAGTAGTAAAATGTTCTCACCTAATATAGACCAACATGTAAGCGTTGGTACAATGGCGCACGGTCAACGCCATGTCCTCATCGTGCCCGCCGTAGTTGTGCTCAATGGCTTCCTGCTTCGTGCACCGTGACACGACATCGTCATCGAACTTACACCACTGAACACAAACATGTAAAATACAGTTTAGTATTTGGACATTTTTAAGGTTTCGTACACGAAGCGTAAAAACAAACTCGACGAGCTTTTAGGGCCGTTTCGCAAAAATCAAAAATCTAGAATGCCTAAGCGTAGTTTTCAAATGCGAAAACTAATCCAATAGTAGGGCACGAGCGTATCATTCTGTAAAAGCGTTCGAATCTTGCGAGGCACGTCTAAATTTCTAAATCGCTTGAGGACTGTCAAATTTTCTATTATCAAGACTAACAAGAAAGCCGTGAGATCGTTCTCACCAGACTGCCCCTCTCTAACACGTTTATTGTGAAAGTGAAAATTCAATCTGTTTGACATTGTCATTTTTGTTTTATTTCAAACTTTGAACAGAAGATCCACGTGACCTAGTGACGTAGTTTAATGCAACAGAGTCCCAGACTACAGACAAGTTCTCGCCACTAAGCCCCTCTGCACTCTATTTTATAGAGAGGGGCTAAAAGGTAACTAGTTTAAACAAAGACAGAATACAACATTTGACAAAAGCTTACTCACCTTGCCATCGCCTCTAGGGTTAATAAAGACCACATAATGCCCTCCGTGATTATCGCCAGAATGTACTAGCACTGCGTGTAGAGTGTAGTCGGCTGGGGTCTCTGGTTTTTCTTGAAGGTACGCATCTAGGTTGATGCGTTCGTAAAATTCAAATCTGAAAACCATATTAAATAGTAAGATGGTTGATTTGATACGCTCACAGGACAGATTGGTTTGAAACAACTCATGAACTCTTCAAAGCTGAATTTATTGAGTTTGAACAGTGTAAGAAATACCAAAACGATTAGTTTACAAGTCCCATTGTAAGTTGTAATGTTAAGAAAAGTTTTCTTGTTACTACAGAAGATATGAGTCAGAATAACACTACATGATTCGTTATACTCAGAAATTCGGGGAATCATTTACTACAATAAAAATTCAATATGCCAACCGTGACTTAAGGATCAGCGCAGACAGAGAGGATTAATCCCCGCGCAGTCTCGGGCATTTTCTTTACGGATCGCGTATGCTCGAGCATGCGCGCGACCTCGCGAGCCTGCGCGAGTAAACCGTTCTGGGTTACCACTCTACAGTAAACATGCCAGTTTGTCGCGAAAGTTCGTCAAATTCGTTCGTTAAATAATGATTTGTTTTAAGAAACTTTTTGTATTTAATAAATGTCATAGGAAAAAACTAAACTAAAAAGTCGAGTGATTTTTTTAATAATCATTAAAATGAATGATATTTTGGGAAGCGGACAGCCCAAGGAACTTAGAAATTTCATATTAATATTATGTTCATTATTATTAACTATTTTATATATTTGATAGCATAACCAAGGTAGGCAAAAAAGGTCATCTAAAGTAAAAAAGAAGTCACAGACTGTAAAAGGAAAAAAGTAGTATTTGCCTAGCAAGACATTAAAAAAAGGCTGATTTTGGCGAATTACCCTATTTCTGTTGAGGAACGCTCTTTCAACTCGGTGACAACACTGAAAGTACGCGTACGACACGAGCGCCGGCTCGACGCAACGCGGGGCTCCCCGCGTCTGTTCGAGGACGCGTGAGCATTTTTTGTCAGGTTCAAGTATTTAAGCACTTTATTGCAATAATTTTAAAGTTTATTTTCAAGTTGCGTTAATAAAATCCTCTCCGCTGCGCTCCGTTCTATCTGCTCTGAGTCTTAGGCACTTGAAACAAGCTAACGACCTTTACCATACAAAACACGCGTCATTTTACACATTATGTATAATTAATATACAATTTATGACAAAACCATATTTTGACACACATATTTGCAGATAAAAAATCTATTTTTGACAATAATTTTCCGTCTATTTATGCTGACAATAAATTATTTCATTTACACCTCTATTTCGTCATTTTCTAAAACAGGCCCCTTAGGCACTGAATTATACTATAATTTTTTTGACTGCCTTTGTGGCGCAGTCGGTAGTGATACCGCCTGCGGCGCTGGAGGTCGTGGGTTCGATTCCCACCTGAGGCAAATATTTGTGTGACCCATAAATGTTTGTCTCAAGAGTCTGGGTGTTTCTATGTATAATATGTATGTATTTAAAAGCATATAAGTATTAATATCCGTGGTCTGATACCCATAACACAAGCAGGTTATTCCTTACCATACTTTGGGATCAGATAGCGTTGTGTGAAATGTGTGTGAATATTTATTATTATTATTATTTATTATAATATTGATTTTCGATAACTTTGTTGCATTATTATCTACTACTATTACTTTTAGCTGTAACTTCACAATCAAGGTCACAGAAAGGGCGAGGAGGTATTGCAAGACTAGATATAACTCACCTATCGTTAAACTTGACAGAGCTGTCTGTTATGGGGTCATATTGAAACCTCATGAGGTGCAAATGCAGCACCGGAGGGAATGAGGCAAAAATGACTCCTTTCTCTGCCTCCTGCAGACCGTGTTCCCCGGCATCATACTTATTCTCACCGTCTAATGTTTCAGTACTTATGTAATCTTTGAAGGATTCGTCAACTGAAATACAGCGAAATAATATTAGTTTAGTTTAAAATCAATGTAGTATGTCTCCGATTTTGAGATGATTAATCTAAAGTATATTTTAAACATCTCATTGATTCCCCATTTTTGGCACAATTCAAAACCCTGTTGGCTAGTTAAGTTGCAACAAAGGACAGGTTGATGACATTTGTCACACATGAATATGTATTCTTTCTATTTTTTTTTTGTCGACCAATCTGTGATCTGCTTCAATATTTCACTTTCAACAAATGTGTTCTAGTATAAATGTGTATAAGTAAACTAAAAATACAATATACTCCTTCCCTGATCTGTGGAAGGGAGAGAACCATTTACCTAAACCCAAAAACACTCCAAATGATTATACTCACTGTTTTTCTTCCCCTTGATGTTAAGCTGTATATCATAAAAGGTCTCGACGCGTGTGCTAGACACATTCACGTTCTTACACTTGATATACGACGTCATTTTTCCTTCAAAGAGACGAGGTACTGTACCCTCGACGCAAGTCCCCTTCATTTTACTCTCCAACTTATCTAACAAGACCTGAAATTATTAAACTTTTGATAATTACAGCAGAATTGTCAATTGGATAAACGCTACCGGAGTGAGCTGTGCTTGGAGTCTCTTTGAGTAATAAATTTCGAAACAATGTTATCTATCATAGACCCTTCATAACGTACTTGCTTCGGCAGTACATATACTAAAATTGGAACGATACAGAGAAGATTAGCATGGCCCCTGCGCAAGGATGACACGCAAAATCGTGAAGCGTTCCACATTTTTGGGATGCGGGGTCCTACTAACATCTTAAGGACCCCAATTGGTCGGATCCTCCTCGTGGTGCATCCTGGGCAACGGAGTAGCGACCACTCCCCTTCCTCTGTGGGGGAGTTGTGCTACTCTGGCTAATTCCGGCCGAGGCGGGAGTAACCCACCTGTGGGTTGCTCGGTGGTGTGTGTTGCTGCCGGCCGTGCCGTTATTCACGGCCGGCAGTAGCAATGCTGGGTCGCCGTAGCTTCGCCATCTTTACTGGCGAGACGATGGCGGCAAAATGGGAGAGGCACTGCGTGTGGGGCGGGAGTTTGGGTAGATGCTCCCGCCCTGCCATGCAGTTCGGGCTGCCGGCCGTGAATAACGGCGCGACCGGCGGCAACAGTGCTGGGCCGCTGTCACCTCGCCAGTTGACGAGGTGATGGCGGCAAAGCAGGAGGTGCACTGTGCGGGGGAGCGGGAGTAACAGATAATGCTCCCGCTCTGCCGTGCAGTTCGGGGGCGCCGCGGTGAGGAGTCACTGCGCGCCCCCGATTGTTTCTTGACCGTGGGCGTAAGGTCGGGGGACCCCGCCCACCAACGGTCACATGGCGGTGGGCACCTTTCCCGTGTTCCGAGGGTGGCCATTAGCGCACGCCTGCGCCGCTCTCTGTCTCCTCTATTACAGAGGGGCGCTCGAGAGCGGTGCAGGCGTGGTCTTCAGCTCCTTGGGGAGCTTTGGGGAGCCGCCCATCTGGCTCCCCCGAGGTGAGCCCCGAATAAACGGGGCGCCCCTAGCCGGGTCGACGTGAATAATCTTTTGATAACCCTCGGCCCGGCTAAAGGGTGAGGAGGAACACCGCGGGGTTTAGTGGGTAGGACGGTCCATTCCGGACCGGGCCGGGAGTCCCACACACCATCCCAGCTGCCCCCGCAGATGGGATGAAGGCGCGTAAATGCGTTCCCCGCGTCAACAAAAAAAAAAAAAAAAAAAAAAAGACCCTTCATAACTTCGTAAACATGTTAAAATAGCCAAGGCATAACTGTAAAAAAAAACAATAGAAATATTGGGTGGCAGAACAGTTGGTTTGAACGCCCGTCGGCGTCTCAACAAAAAACGTCAAGGAAAGATGCCTCCCAGCCATATGGCAGAATTTTCTAGGTGTGAAAAAAAGAGAGACTGTGTGATGCGATAGATGCAGGACCGTGTGCTTTTGTGGAAGTTAGGAGAGACCTCTGTACAACAGGACTGTGATTATACTGATTGAATATAGAAATCACGTCGGGACCTCAAAAGCAACGATTTTTTTTAAAATTACCCCACTGTTCATACGGACCCCACGTACTTGGCAAGGGGGGTTCATGTGATGACGTTGTTAATTTCTAGATTTAGAAAAGTAGCAACATCGAAAAATATATTTGAAGTATTTTGAGATTTGGCCTTGTCAAATTCGACAGATATTACACCTGAACGAAAATTCACACTCATTATAATAAGTTGTTACAAAAAATAATAACATAAGGTACATACCCTCAGAAACTCTTGCACATCGTGCTGCATAAACGAATCCAGAGTTTCCCAACCAAAACTTTTAGTGAGCTTCTTAGTTCCCACAGGTTTGTCCGAGAATTGCAATTCGTAGAAAACTCTTTGAAGCGCCAATGCAACAGACCTAAAGACAACGTAATATTACACAACTTGTGGAAAAGAAAATACACTTTAATGATGGGTAGTAAAGTTTAAAATGTAATCTTACCTAGTGCTATCGTCAGATTCTGTAGGCATCTTGTACACCGCTTTACGTAATTGATTCGTGAAATAAAGAGTTTGCAGCAATGAGTTCATATAGCAGGTTGCGCCTTGGTTCTTCAAACCTAGAATGATGAAGACATTTTTATTATATTGAGGCAGTCATGAATAAAAATTCTATCAGGCAAGCATGAGCTCTAAATCTGCTAGGCATTTAAACAAAGTTTATCACAGCTGACCGCGATTTTCCCACGATAGTACACTTCTAATTTCCTATCAGTATAAAAATAATATTCTATATAAAAATAATAATTCTATAAGTTTCTGTAAACGAGCTACACGTAGGTAAATAGTTTACCTACGTGTAGCTCGTTTACAGAAACTTATAGAATTATTAGAAGTGACCTGAGGTTTCGATCGTTACATAATTTAGGAAACCCCTTCCTTAAATTTTCAAGTTACAAAGTCTAAGAGTTTCGGCTGGGCGTTGAAGATGTTGTGTATCTTAGTAATTCCATTATAGAAAAATCACACTCAAATACATACCCACGTATCCTGTATGTTTTTTGGAGTCCCACGAGACACCATGTGGAGCTTCAGCTGTGACATGAACCTCCAAAGTGATTCCATCATCCTTTATGTAACCCTTTTCTGGGTCGAGTACATCGTTCCACGCCATGAAGTGGGAAAAGCCCCAGTCATTCTCTTTGCTGAAAATATTAAATTACTGTTTAAGACACTAAATAAAAAGTCATAGGTATCTACTTAATTGAAAAAAGTTACATTTAATATCCCTTCAGCTGGGATCATAGTCAGTACTAAATAAAGAAAAAAACATTTATTACGATACCAGTTACTGAACTAAACATCACAACTATATCATATTCAAGAAAACCTGAGCATCGAATCCTTGCTTCACACAACATGGACGGAAATTAACAGGCGAAACGTCCCGTCTCATATTTAGGAACGGCGAAAAACGGACGATGTTACACTCGTAAATTTGCGTCCATGCATACGCGTCGTGTGGTCGAGAATCGGCGCCCATGAGAGAAACAAGAACAAATAAAGGTGCATACTAACCTATAAAACAGATGCTGAATCTTCCTAAAGAAAGGTTCAGTATCAGGTTTGTGGGAGATAAGCCTCAACTCTGCCATGGCGTAACACGACCAGCTTGAAGACTCACTCTCACCGTTGCATTGAAGAAAGAAACCCAATGATTTCTGCTGTTGACGGTCTGGAGAGGGCGCCTGTCTTGGCATCACCATTATCTTCCATGGTAGATTGCGGACGTAGCAAGGAGGCGACAGTACAGAGTCTTTCAAAGCCCTGAAATTCTGTACTGTGTAGCGGAAGGTGGCCTCGGATCTTGCCTCGTCGTCTTCCATTTCAGTGTCCAGACACGCAAGCTGTGACAAATAAGGGCATAGCTCAAGAACCAGTTACGATGTGATAGCATTTTACATAGGTAAAGATTGATATATTCGTGTTCAGAAGGCGCGATAAGCCGTTGGCGTCGGTTCCGGTGGCTAGTGACTTGGCATTCGTTAAATCGAGGTGAAGATGTAATGTGAGACTTAACATGACTTCCGAAACACGGTAACTAAATAAATGGAAATGCCAGGAGTGGCCGTCGTGTACGATACGTTACGCAGTTATTCGTTTACAGAGCACTGAGCAAGCAAAACAACACGATTTTAATGCACCATAATTAAAAAGAACCGATATAAAACTTGACTTGTAGGTTTTTAATTTATGTTCATCCATTCATTCTTTTTTCGGTGTTTGTTTTTGAGATTTTTTTTCAGACACTGCTGCTACCATTATTTAAGAATATTAAACCGAGTTTGTTACTTTTGTAGTAAGGACCTCGGCTGTTTTTATTTATTTAAATTTATTATAATATTAGATATTTTGAATAAAATAGCATTGTGTCTTGATTGCCTTATTTGCATTTGCCTATATGTCTCGGTATGATGTTAGAATTTACATAGAATCTACCAAATCTGCGAAACGGTAGTGTGACGTGTCAACGCTAAAGTATGCACACATGACATCCTCTACAATCCCAAACAAGAAAATCTTCAGTCTATCCCTCCCATAATTCCTCGAACAGTCTTTTGGTATATCTCAAATCGGTCAAACAATGGTCACGCTTCGCATGCACAGATTTCTTTTATCTATCTGTTTGCATGCCAATTGGCACAGCGGTGTGGCAGCTTCGTGTCCCATGAAGATCAAGTTGTAGTACCGGGTTTGTGCTCAGACTAAGTCATTGTCACACATTGCATGTATCAAGCCTCTGCTAAGCTCAGCTGTTTATATGAGTTTGTTACTGCCCAATACTATGTTGAACAAAAACAGACTAGGTCTAGGGATGTAGTTTTGGTATACCCAACCGACACCCTGGTAGTTAGTGTTGCCACAGTCTTTAGGTACACATTTTATCTGTCAGTTAGTCATATTATAACAGTCAAGCTTCCTTTATTATATCTCAATAAGAAATGTACTTTACAAAAGTGGTCTAATTGGTAAGCTGATCCTAGCTCAATAATTTGAGCAAGGACCGTTGCCTGTGCGGGATTTTGCAGCTAGGAAAATTGTAGTTGTTTGATGAGTAGGTAGGATATACAGATCATTACAAAGGATCGTTCCATTACAAAGGATCATCAGTAAAATCCAACACAGTTCTGAACCTTATCTCTGGTGACAATAGGTACCATTTGAAGACATGGATGTTTTCATTTCATAGTACCTAACTAGTGACATAACAAGGAAAATTAAACATTTTATTAGCAGCTGTCGCCTTGGTATAATTCCGTCTTCCTAGATCTACCATCTAGAATCTATATTAATTGACAATACAATAATTATCGTGGTCGCCAATTATTACTGTCGATCAATATCATTCCTCAGATTTGGTTTTACAGGCAAATAGCTCTTTATTTTACAGGTGAAATATGGGCATATAATATGCCTCTGCCTACCCCTTCGGGGATAAAGACGTGACCATATCGCTTGCTTACTGCAAGACCGACATATCTCAAAATCACAAGATTTTCAGATTACAATAAAAAAGAAGTCTTTTATTAGTATATTTTTCAGTACTAGAACGTCAGAAAGATAATTTTACTCGATGCCGCTAGGTGGCGACAAATGTCGTTTTTGCACGCTGTTGGTGGCGGCATCGGCTTGTTTCAATATAGTGCTATCTCAGTTACGCCGAAGTGGTCGACGCGGGCACACGCGTCTTGTTCCTCAAGGATGTCATATTTGGAGTTAAAATGTTCTTGCAACAAATGGTAAGAACTATTTTCCGATTAATCCTTTAGTACAATATATAATTGTTTTGGGTTATGACGTTATTACAATAAAGAAATAAGTTTAAATATTTGTATTATTAAACAATATGACGTTAATGCTTGTAAAACTAAGGATGTGTTTGTAATATTTTATGTTAAGTCATTATTGTAACTATGACATTGCAATTTGTAATTTAAAACGAAGTGTCACATTTAAAATTAAACCGTCCTAGCAGAAAATATTCAGATTTTATAAGTATTATGTAAAAATATGTTACTATAGCAAGAAACGAAAAGTGTTTTTTTTTCAGTATCTTATTGCTCTTTTTTCATTCTAGGCGTCTCGCAAACAACTACAGTTCTCAACACTACACTACCAACGACAATTTCTATTAGTCCTGAAAAGAAGGTAAGGAAGCGCGCTAGGAGAGAGGATCAATGGAGGCAAAATATTTTGACAAAAGCCAGAAATATATAAAATTCTTTCATTTGTCTTCAAAACTGTTTAAGATTGAATGCGAATGTTACGAAGACGTTGAAGTCGTGGCTAGGGCTAGCTCAATCACCCGACCCGTCGGCACTATACAGAGCCTCTAATAACTTCGGAATGACGTTTAAGAAGCCGTCGGAATTCTATAATCATCTAAGAGTTACTAAAATGCACGTCTGGCAAAATCAAGACACGAAATCGTTCAAACTCTTCCAAAGGATAAAAATATAGCAGAACTTGAGTCACTCCTCCAATTATACAAGAAATTCATGATGGGTTCGCAGACTGGTAGAGTGGGTTTGAGTAGTATCCGGGGACAAACAGATAAATTCGTTACAAAATCGAAAGGATGCGAATGACGCCTATAAGGTGCACGCGATGAACCTAGAGATGCAGAACGAGTGGCTTACTCTAGGCGAGTTTTGTATTCCCATGGCCTTGCAGTGGCGTACCTTGTTCTACGACTGGTCGCCGGGTTTGCTTAGATTCTATCTGAACGCGTTTCAGTTGAACCTCTCTAACCAAAGTAATCTGGTCAGGTGGGGGAAAGCCACAGATAAAACTTGAGAAGCAATTGGAACTGCTAGGCATCTGCTGGTGGGTTGTAGGACGCTATTAGACATGGGTTATTACTCACGCCAACAAAAGGGTATTGGAAATCATACGTGAGGCTGTCAGTTTGGCGGTAGCTAGAGCCACAAACATAAGAAATAAAATTGCGTTTGTAAAGGAAGGCTGTTCAAAGAAAGTACCTCAAAAGCCATACTCAGTTTTTATGGCTGCCGCCGTTTCATACGTGTCTGCGAGTATGGTCCAATACCATACTCGCAGACACGTATGAAAAACACTACAAAATCCCGGAGGATGTATGTACCTCGCCATCCAGACCCGACATATTCTTGTTATCAAGGATACATAAGCGAGCAGTGCTCGTAGAGCTCACGGTGCCGTGGGAGACCAACATACCGAAGGACAACGCCATGAAGATAAATAAATACTTTGACTTGACCAATGAGTTAACAAAAATGGCTATGCGGTTAAACTCTATTCCATAGAAGTAGGAGCAAATGGAATTCCAGCTAAAGCCCTGTATAATTTATATTAAGACCTTGGATTGCCAAGAGCTTCAGTAAGCTCTTTACTAAAACGAATATCCAAAGCGGCATTGATAGGGTCTTACCAAATCTGGTTGGGCAGGGGAGGGAATAGTAAGGTGACCACCCTACACCTACTCAAATGGGTCGCAAGTTCCAGACGCCGTCGGGGTGTGCCACGCTAGGGACCCGGCGCCCGCACTTAGAATCCATGGAATGATAAGAATAAGGTCTCTAACTGATTATAGACTGAAATTACGAGACTGTTAATAATGAGTACCTGAGATATGGTTCACATTGTGTTAAGAATTGTGTTTTTAAGTTTAAGCTTAAAGGGTCTATGTTACTTTCTTTTTCGAATATTTTTTCAAATTTTAAAGATTTGATTATGCTGATTTTATAATGTTTTTAAATATTACAAAGAATGTGCCTGAGGTATTTGCAATAAGTAGTTAGTAAGTAAAGAAGTTTTATTGAAAGTTGATTTAATTTCGTTATTTTTTGTATTTGAAAATAAAAGTTTAAACCTGCAGAGGCTGTCTTATTTCAAGGTAACGAATTCAACCTTTTTTTTGCAATACCGTCATTATTTGTTTTAGATCGCGAATTCTTGCGTATTTTGTGGTGTAATAATGACTTATTTTGAGAAAATACTTTTAACATTTAGTGTTTTTCTGCAACAATGACACATGTGAGGACTATATTACTATGTTTTAAAACTACTTATAATAGGTAATATTTATTTACTTTTTAATATACGATTTTTAAAGTACAGTAAAACACTAACACATTACATATGGTTTCCCAGTATTTTATTTGTAATATAGACGAATAAATCAAATTGATACTTTAAAACCGCTCTCCTGTAAAACTTCATTTTTTTTGTTATGACATTCTTGCAATAAGCAAGCGATATGTACGTAAGTATGTATTTTTTTCAGATGGTTAGTGCAGGCTTGGTGCACCACCTACCGGAATACCTAGGCTTTTAAGTGTTAAGGAAATACCCTGACTGTTTTAAGTGGCAAAATAGAAAAAAATTGACACATGTATCTGCAATTCACTTCGGTATAAAATATACAAACACATTACATCTGCCATAAGTTATAGAGGAGTTTGATAGCCTACAGATTCCAGGTTTATTGAAATAAATATTGTATCAAAATAAACTTATATGAATGTTGACATTCAAGACATAGATGGAGGAAGATCTTTCTGTCATCATTAAGTCCTAGTTGGATTCAAACTCTGGGCTTTGGTTTTATTGGCTCTTAAGAGTAGCTTTGATCAAATACTTTTTTTTATTTTATTGGCTCACCTGATCAGATATGTACTTTTTTTCTTTGTCATTGTTATTTAACAGAATAAATTGCATGGTGGCTCTGTTATAAGAAACAAGGGGACTAAGGAGCTGCTTAATGAAACAACATACAGTATAAACAACAATGTGAGCTAGCACACAGATAGCAGTGACCAAGTATCAATCAAATAAAAAAACTGCTCTTGCTTGGGCCTAAATTGGTAATTTTTTTAAAGCTAAGTCTTGTTTTCAGAAGATATAAGTCTATAGATATACAAT
This sequence comes from Miltochrista miniata, assembly GCA_933228765.1. Taxonomy (NCBI): domain Eukaryota; kingdom Metazoa; phylum Arthropoda; class Insecta; order Lepidoptera; family Erebidae; genus Miltochrista; species Miltochrista miniata. Next base: position 31,284,253 of record OW121748.1, on the reverse strand, counting down.
TCTTGCCTAATAGCATCAAGTCTAGATCTTTTCAAGGCAATATTAATTTAAATTATACAAACCTTATACTAGCAAGACTTACCGGCATATCAGAAGATGTGGTCTCCTGATTTTTCATAACCTCCCCCATGACGACTTCACCATTTGGCCCTTTCATAAGATCGTCGTCCCAAGTCTTCTCAGTGACAGTATCTACAGTTTCCACTGTAAAATTCATTATACAGACTTGAGTATGGAAGGAATAAGACTACTAGTAAAGAATTATATTCTTTAGTCAACTTAATCATGTTTTTTGTAGTAGGAAAAGATAATAGGTTACACATACACTTGAATCACGACTATGATTAGAAATTAAATGCTATCTTATTACTAGTGTCACTAATTGCATATAGTAAACAAATATAGTTTACATATTCTTGATATAGGTACTTTGTAATAGCTAAATTATTTTAAAGAAGTAGGTACCTTCATATGGTACTAAAATTATACTTTTTATTCAAAAGTATGCATTAAATAGTAAAAATATTATTCTAGGGAGTTCAGGACTTTACCAAGTATGTTTATACAGCTAGTCCCTTTCCAATATTTGCTCACTTATGAAATAGTAACACTACTATTCAAAGATATAAAACAAGTACCTAATACTAGTAAGTAGTTGTTATTCTAAGAATTAATTTTCCACTTAGTACACTTAATATTTAATTAAATACACTAATAAAATTCAACAGGAACAAATTCATCCATTGTTTTAATGATACTAATGACATTTACTGTCATACTGACATAACATTAGATTTTTGGAGGACTACAACCAGTATTCGACAGTCAAGAAGGTAGGTTTATAATTTCAATGATTTTATCTTACCGATTACCAGGTTGGGTGACTCTGCAGATATTATTTGTTGAGTAATATGTGAGTCTCTGCCTATGACCAATTTCTACCACTATTAGTATGAAATTTTATTTTAGGTGTTTGTAATAACTCAAAAACAACATCCAATGCTTAAACTGTAATGTAAAACTGCCGAGTTCTGTCTAGATAAAACTTATCAGTTTATCAAGTGCTAATCTATGGATTCAACTGTATGTTTAGATAAACAATACTTTTGTTTACATGTATTCATATTGTTTTCAGTCACTCTTCAGGGTAATTACATTTTGACATTTCAATTCAGCTTAGCAATGTTTTTCACAGCATTTATAAAGCAAATGGGACCTTCATTCTCTAAATTTGTTTAATTTTAACATTAGGTAGTACAATGTAAGGGAAGACAAAGATATTCTATATATAGAATTTTCATTTTACTCACTCAACAGCGACTTGCACTTTTTGAAACAAAGAAAGTAAAGCTCCAACTTCTATTGGATAATGTTAGTTCCTACATCATTAGACTACAATTTCAAGGATTTTGACAGTACAGGCTAATAGTAATTAAAGATTAGTCATATAAAACACAATTTGAGGTTAGAACGATAATCTGATTAGCTAACAGGTTCAATAACAAATTTGTAAGCTAAGCACAATTTCTAAATTGCAATTTAGAAATTAGTAGGACACTCACTTTGGTTTAGAAATGTTTAGATAATGGTTCATGACAATGTAAATATTGTGACATCACTAACCATCTTGAGTCTCCATCTCCTCCACCTGGTTCACATTGGTGTCGTGCTGCTGCCTGTCTGGGGCAGGCGTGTGGTTCATGTTAGCCGGGCGCGCCACGGGGGACTCTCGCCCACAACTCTTTGAAATTTCCTAAACAAATATTTCGCTATTGAAACAGACTATGCGCACCGTTCATTTACACTTATGACGTCCAATGATTGCACCTCACCTTTAACGCCAGGGAATTGCTCCCTTTACACTTGCCGAAAATCCGTTGAACGAACTTCAGCGAACTTTTCTCATCGAAACGAGCGCCCTGATTATCTGGGTCTTTATTTTTCTTCGATGATAAGCTGTTAATTTTCGAAGAATGTTTACTAGCGGCGCGGCCGATGTCTGCAAATTTCAACACAAGGGCCCGATTTTAGATTGGAACGCTAATAGCACATTCCAAGTCTTGAAGTCATTGCCAGAAAACCGAAAACACTCTGTCATGTAGCAGTGAAACAAGAATATTCTTTAACGTATCCGAAAAAAGATTGATTTTCTCGAAAATAAACAAAATGGTGGATGTAATTTAATTTCTGGCTTCGAATGTGTGGCCCGGTTTGATCAACGAGTGCACCATTTTATCCATAGCATAGCATAGAGGAAAAAAACATTCTCTCTCTCGTTTTTTTCGACATTCGATAGTGACGTAGTAAAATTCCGGTTTTCTCGGTTTTCTATTACCTGTATAGTCTGTGATTTCATTATGGACACCAAGACGGTCATTGTGACTTGACAAGTCTCCAAAAAGGCCCCAGAGACGATCATGCCTTGCAATTGTCAATCACGTAAATTATGAATGGAAGTTGCTTCAGTGTGCGTAATTGCTTTGCAGGTGTGTGTGCATCGACGTATACGTGCACATGAAAATCTACGTTATTGACAATCGCCAATTGATCATGTCGGGACCCCTTGATGAGTCCCACACAAAGCCGCCTGGATAATAACTTGACTCAAGCACGTAGACTTGTCATGCCCAATTGACCGTGTCGGGAGCCCATTAGACTGGCCACACACGCCCGGTTTCCTGGTCCGGTTTCCTAATCGGGGAACCGAATCCGGAAACCGGAATGTTCTACAAGGCGCACACGTCCTTACTATTTCCGGACGGAAAAAACCTGACGTTCGTTTCCGAATTGGCTCCGTGCGTTCGGGTTGTAAGAACGGAAAAAACCTAATGACGTCACTCCGAACACAGCACTCTAACATTTTGTATCTATCGCCGCACATGAACGGAAATTTTCATTGAGAACCGCGCTAGAATCTTAAATATATATAACTCAAAGGTGACTAACTGACTGACATAGTGATCTATCAACGCACAGCCCAAACCACTGGACGGATCGGGCTGAAATTTGGCATGCAAGTAGATGTTACGACGTAGGTATGCGCTAAGAAAGGATTTTGACAAATTCTACCCCGAAGGGGATAAAATACGGGAAGCGGGAACGGGAACAAATTTTACACGGGCGAAGCTGCGGGCGTCAGCTAGTATGACTATATAGTCTGTCTGTGGTTAGAATTATCAAATTGTTTTGTTGCCCTCCGAATGGACGATTTTGATATTTGTTTATCAAAATCGTCCATTCGGGGATGAGGCAGACATTTGTTCATTATCTGATTCGAACTGACCCCGTATATTATTTAATCTGTGGAACTTTACCTAATAAATTCCGAATACAAAAAACCTGACGTGTGCGCTATGTACACGGAAAAACGAATAGGAATTCCTGATTCGGAAAACAATCAGGAAACCGTGCGTGTGCGGCCGACCTTCGTTCCGAAAACAAAAAAAACTGAGAGGCCCCCGAGACGATCAATTTTTATTGTCATGCCTTGCCTTGCCTTTACGTGATTGAGATCTCACTTGAAGGATGAATTGACGATACTGGACGCCCATTGAAGGTGCCGTCAAGTGTGGCTCGCACACTTGCCTTTTGGCACTATTCGCTAGTAGTTTGCATCGGAGCGGAATCTTGAGCTACGGTGAAATTCACCGGTGATTTTGCGAACTCCGGTGATTCCCCAGAGATCTCCGGAGCATCGTGTTTTTATGTACCCTCTGTCCTGTCCTGTCTGATGTATGTCCCTCACCGGAGCATTCGCGTGTAATGTAACATTACAGCGTCGAGCATTACAGCGGTGATGGAGGAGAACCGAGCATTGCAATGCGCAACTTGTAATGATAAAAGACGAGGTTATATCAGTGAAGGAGGAGAACGAAGCATTACAATGCGCGCCTTGTAATGATACAATCTTTACTAATATTATAAAGAGGAAAGATTTGATTGTTTGTTTGTTTGTTTGCACCGAATAGGCTCCGGAACTACTTTGAAAAATTCTTTCACTGTTGGGAAGCTACACTCTTTGCGGTAAACATAGGCATAGGCATATTTTATTCCCGTACCTATTCCCACGGAAACGGGAACTACGCGGTTGAAACCGCGTGACGTCCGCTAGTGTGTAATGTTTTGATACAACTTGTAACATTAATGCGCTTTGCGCACCTGGTAATGATACAATGTGTAATGTTTTGATACAACTTGTAACATCAATGCACTTTTATTTGCGGCTGGCAGGCCGCACACTGGTCCGGATTTTAAAATAGGTCGACATACGACCTAAGATGTCAAATGCTATTGGGAATTTTTTTTAAGTGAAACTTCTTTATCGGCGTTGGAAAAAAATTTACGTCACGTCACGTCACGATTTTTGGTTACGCGCCATCTTTGTTCTGTTCCCCACCACGGTGGATTCGAATTAAGAGTACTTTATCCAGGGATAGCATGTCATTTAAGGGTTTTTGGACTTTTGGACTTTTGGACTTTTGGGCTTTTGGACTTTTGGACTTTTGGATGGGACATTGGTACTTTGGGTCTTTGGGACTTTGGAACTTTGAGACTTTGGGACTTTTGAACTTTTGAACTTTTGGACTTTTGGATGGGACCTTGGTACTTTGGGTCTTTGGGACTTTGGAACTTTGGGACTTTGGGACTTTGGGACTTTGGGACTTTTGGACTTTTGGACTTTTGAACTTTTGGACTTTTGGATGGGACCTTGGTACTTTGGGTCTTTGGGACTTTGGGACTTTTGGACTTTTGTACTTTTGGACTTTTGGACTTTTGGACTTTTGGACTTTTGGACTTTTGGACTTTTGGACTTTTGGACTTTTGGACTTTTGGACTTTTGGACTTTTGGACTTTTGGACTTTTGGACTTTTGGACTTTTGGACTTTTGGACTTTTGGACTTTTGGACTTTTGGACTTTTGGACTTTTGGACTTTTGGACTTTTGGATGGGACCTTGGTACTTTGGGTCTTTGGGACTTTGGAACTTTGGGACTTTGGGACTTTGGGACTTTGGGACTTTTGGACTTTTGGACTTTTGAACTTTTGGACTTTTGGATGGGACTTTGGGACTTTGGGACTTTGGGACTTTGGGACTTTGGGACTTTGGAACTTTGGGACTTTGGGACTTTGGGAGTTTGGGAGTTTGGGAGTTTGGGACTTTGGGACTTTGGGACTTTGGGACTTTGGGACTTTGAGACTTTTGGACTTTTGGACTTTTGGCCTTTGGGACTTTGGGACTTTGGGACTTTGGGACTTTGGGACTTTGGGACTTTGGGACCTTGAGACCTTGGGACTTTGGGACTTTGGGACTTGTGGTACGACAGTCAGGTTAATCAAGTGAAGTGGGGAAATGCCTACTCTACACCGTATAAACTGTCCTGTGGTGTCAGACAGGGGGGAATGACATCTCCGGTTTTGTTTAATTTATACATGAATGATCTGATCGGGGAGCTGAGCAGCGCCAGAATCGGCTGTAACGTAGGTGGAGTAAACGTAAATAACTTGAGCTACGCCGATGATATGGTGCTGATCAGCCCTTCGGCCAATGGTCTTAGAAGACTAGTCAGCATATGTGAACGTTACTCTGTTGCTCATCGGCTGACATACAATACAAAGAAGACGGAAGTAATGATATTTAAGTATGCCAAGGGCCCTGATAACATTGTTCCTATCATTCTTAATGACACAGTTCTTAAGACTGTGAATACATTCAAATATCTAGGTCATATGTTACTTGACACGTTATCGGATGATGCCGACTTGGAGCGACAGAGGAGGGGAATTGCATGCAGAAGCAACATGCTCGCTAGGCGTTTTGCTCACTGTTCGAAACAAGCGCGAATTACCCTGTTCAACGCTTACTGCCAGGCGTTCTACACCAGCCAGCTTTGGTACCAGTACACGAAGAGAGCGTATAACTCACTTCGTGTACAATACAACAACGCTTTCCGCGTAATGCTTAAGCTCCCCTGGAGGTGTAGCGCCTCTGGTATGTTTGCAGACAACAGGGTGGCTGATTTCTATGCCGTCACAAGGAGGCTTAAGGCCTCTTTTAGATTAAGATTGACAAATTGTAAAAACAAGATAGTAACGACTGTGTTCCGCACCATTTTTATGACTAGACCTGATTATAATCTTAAGTAATTTATCTGAACTGTACTGTATCTGACATAAATGAACAATAATATGACAACTGACTAAGTATAAATTTATAATGTGTGTAGTTTTATTTAATTTAATTTAATTGGATTCTATAATTCTATGTGATATAGATGCATTTTATGCTATTTGAACAACAACGTTCTCTGACATGATAGTGTAATGATGTATATCTTTATATTGTATTTAACGTAATGTAATGAATTTATATTTCATAATTTCATAATTTTGATTTTATAGTGTAATACTACATTATAATATTATTTATTAATTGTGTTAGGGTGCCTTTTGACCTATAAATTATGTTTATAAGCGTAATGCACCTAATTTTAATTTAATTCTCAATGCAATATTTTAGATAATTTTTTTTAGATAATTTGTTTTTGTAATGATATGGGTGAATGAATAAGTACCTGAAATAAATGAATTTTATTTTTTATTTATTATTTATTTTTGGACTTGTGGACTTTTGGCCTTTTGGACTTTTGTACTTTTGTACTTTTTGACTTAATTTAAGGTGAGGTGAAAATTAAGTTTATGAAGAAGTTTCACTTCTTACGTGTGTACACAAAGTACACGCAATTTTTTTTGGATAGGTAGAAGCCGTGAGCCCGTGTAACCCGACGGCCCCTATCTAAAACGTTTAAAGTATATGTCGCCACACCGAGAATTACTAATTAAAATCTATTTGATTATAAATAGATTAAAACCATTACAATGAGCAACTTTACTGATACCTTACTATTTTGTGACATAAGGTTCGAATAGAAATAGTTGTAGAATTTATTAACACTGATTTGTATAACTTGATGTAGTGGTGAACTAATTAGGTTACCTAAGTGTTATGTGACTATGTAGGTTCGTAAGAACCTACAATAAAAACTATTGTTAAATTCTTATTGACAATTATTACGAATATTGTCGACATTTAAAAATGTTTTTAGTCAAAACAGGATTTTTGTTATTCCTATGGTTCCGGCAATGTTCAGTTTACTGAGAATGAATTAATCTTTGTATTTTAACGATTTCATTCAATTTAACAGTTTGTTTGACTAATTAAATTAATAACTATATTTCTCAAAAATAAATTGAACCACATTTCTTTGATTTAAAAAAAAAAAAACATTAAATATCAAGCCACGTGTTTTGTGAGAACAATTTGAGTGGCGGGGATTTATAAATAGACAGTGGTTGTGGCCGAGGGCTCACTTTGCTGCTGGAATTTGGAGAGAAAACATTGTGAGTAGATTCTATGTTGGTTTTAATTTGGAATAAAAATTATGTTGTAATAACCTACTGGAAGTTAAAAGAGTGGCCGGAGTTTTATTGCCAGGTTCTTTTTTCTCCAGCTCTACCTATTGCGTTGCGAATCTGGCAGTAAATGTAGATTGTGACTTACATGAATAAAGATTTTTCATTTAATTTCATTTTATTTCATTGGTGTTCCATTTGCTTGTTTTTATTACCGTGTTTCTGAAATAAATACCACCTAAGTATTTATTTCACTGTTATTTAACTAGATATCCATCTACAAGTGTAATAAAGCATAAAGCAGACCCGATGACCTACTCCAGGTCAGCGGGCCTGCGCTTTTTAAAAACAGCTGCCGCATGTCTACTCCGACATCAGAAGTGGGATCACTACCTACAAAATACTGTGCGAGACTATTTATTTTTCAGGATCTTTGCAACGAAGATTGTGTACCAGTTTACCAACGCGCCGCACGCGGTTACGGGCGCGCCGGCGCGGCGTGTTCCGCGGCTGTGCGAGATCCTGGTGCTAGCAAGTCTTCCACCAGCACCGTCACACAGCTACAACAGCAAAGGGGTAATGTACCACCTGAATTTTATTTTAATATGATCACAGTGAAGTAATGTATGAGTGATCGCCTGTTGAAACAACAAAAGAAAGTTATGATTAAGTACCGATGTGTTTCTACCCTCATATGACCTAGACGGTAACGTCGCGTTGGCGACTGCAATTGATGTAATCATGTTTTTTTTTGTTGTTTGTTTCAAACGAACTATGTTATCAAGTGACTACGATATACGTATGAAAATAACTAGACTGCTGAAGGGCCGCGCTAACATAGGTTGACAACTGGCTAGTTACCGCGTCCTCGGTGGGGCCACCATAAGCTAGTCTGCCAGCTTAGTGGTTACGAAATTGCGATGCAGTAGCAGCGATGATAGGTTATGTTACCTCTTCTATATTATGTAAGCGTTCAAACGCGAATTGATCACAACCACCACCGAAACTGTTAAAATATTCCATTGATAGTGGAAACGCTTCTTACTGTAATTTTTGTAGTAAGTCCGGTCATACCTCTCGTGAGTGACGTTTTAAAGCTACTAACACAGATTCGGATAAACGTACGGTTGAAAGAAACTTGTGTTCCCAATGCAACAATAACCCGGCCAACAAACTTATAGTAGGTACTTGAATTTTATTCATTTTGATCAAAAGCCGTTTACACATTTGGTACCTGCTATCGCCGCGAAAAGCACATAACCTATAATATGAACTCTGTTCTTAACTAGTCCAGCTTGAACACAATGCGTGTGAGGATAGGTAAGGTAATTAATAATACCATCTTTGATAGCGGGGTTAAGTGCTTGTTAATTCGTGAGTCAATCTCATACAATTTGCCGGAAAACCGTAAACGTGTGGTCAACAAAATTACTTGGTGGCATAGGTTTCCTTTTGTTTCTACGAGCATCTTAAGTCTGTCTAGATTCTAGATAATAGAATTAACGTAGAAATTGAATGCCACATTTCACAAGATTGTTACTTTAGACGTGTTGGTAGGATCAAATCTATTTTTATTAGATAGCCTAAGGTAACCTTGATATCGAAGATGACTTAAAAACACCCAGAAAAATAAAATTACCTCTGAGTTCAGACAATGACCACAAAGGTAGTATAGCATAGGTTTGTATAGATGACGTTATCAGTACATATTTTTCTGATATCTGTGGTAAATACCGTAGGTTTTCTCTCCAAGCTCTGTCACTAGAGCAGTAACTATTTGCTAATCCGTGCTTAGTCTTAATATCATTCCGTAAACCATGATTTCCAATCCTCATAGAATAATGCCTTTTCTTTTAACGGTCAATTGAGTATGCTAAAAATTTAGTACAGTACGGTCGAGTGCGTCCTAGCCCTAAAAAGGTTAAGCCTAAAAACTCTGGTACCGACAAATGCTAAACAAATTCGTCTATTCAGTTGTCGCGCTGAATTCTCCCGCTCGTTCATACCAAATATCGCTCCTGCTGTGGCTTCTCTTAATGAACTGACTATCTAAGGCGCTAAGTGGCAATGGACCCATGTTCATGAGGAAGCATGGCATAGAATATTTCTAGGAAAAGAACCTAGCGAATTGTTTCCTTGGCTGGGCCTTGACTTCGGGTCAATCCTTATTCAAATCAATACGGGTCGGCAGCACATAGTGGTTTTTTTTTAGTATGCACACGACCGATGCGATGTAGAAACTAGATAAGTATCACTCGAGCGAACTCGAGATTTTGGTGGTAGTACTAGCGGTCAAACGTTTTAACCATTACTTGTATGGACGCCATTTCAAGATGATTATACGGTATCCCGACTGCGACGCGCTTTAAGCCTCGAAGCACAAGGAAGACTTGCTGTCTCACATCCATAATGGTATATTCGCAAAAATTTGAATTTGAAATAAATACAGGAAGGGCGAGCGGATGCAGCATGCCGATATTGTTAAACTGAAATACCTTTAACAGGCAAAGTCTTGAATAACAGTTTGATTAATGATTATTCATCTGAATAAACAGTAAACAACGTCGAGATAGTTACGTACGTACTATCATAGACGGTTTCCATTGAGATGAGACCGTCCAGGGATGTTATCTGCAAGAAAATGTCAAGATAGGTATCTGAAAAGCGAGACCCAATCTTGGGTAGGTACACAACGGTTGACTGTTGTACCTAAATCTTTCCAAAGAAGCTTTAGTAATTAATACCTTATGACTCTTCATAAAATTATGGAAGTTACTATTTTGAAAAAAAATTAGCACCGTTAAAGATTTTTTTCACCGTTAAAATTGGGACAATTGCATCGTTTTCAGGACCTCGAATGTTTAGATCAACGCAAGTTCACTTGCGCTCTATTAGCAAACCGACCGTGCCATTCGAAGCTATACCTACACGTCGACGTACCGAGTAAGCCAGGCACTTCAGATGAACAGGAACGTGTAACCTTCACAGTAGACTCCTATGCATATTCCCCCACCGCTAGGTGAGGCCGCAGTGGTAACTGTAGGTCTGTCGGGAGTCCTGGGGTCATCCTTCCGAGAGCTTACCCGGGGCTCCCAACCGTAGGCATATTAGGTAGGAAACGTGTGGTTTTTAGTCGGTAGAAGTCCGGCATGGCATTCATGTAGGATTCCCTCTTTAAAAATACTCCTATGCAAAGTAAGTTCTGTTACGCTATACAAACTACAAAGGCGAGCATTGAACCTTGGTGGCCCAAGCAAGTATTTCATCTCTTCCTAGCCCCAAAACAAGTGATTATAAACGATGTCCCTGTATAGTAGCCCCAGGTATCAGTAGGGCTAATAGTCTTATCATGATAAGGGATTACGAGACTTCAAATTCGCACACCGCATCAGAAAGTCCGAACTGCAGGCGTAGCTCCTCTTATTTCAGTGCCAAAACTGTTTACCAGCGGAATTGCCTAATTTGGTCAACCACTGAAGTACCTAGTTTGAAACCTCTTGAACGACACGTACAACAACGACACAGACATCTTCTAAAGATAAGGCGAGATTTGACAGAAATCGTGCGAAAAAAAAAAATCATAGCTTTTACAGAGGCATCTTTGTTTAAGTTTACAGCGTTCTCGACAACGGCCGCTGTCTTCTAAAGAAAGCATTAGGACATCATAGACGGGCGCTAAAGGTCCCCACAATCAACAGCGGGGCGCCCAAAACCTCGTGGTGAGCTACAGCTTAGGTTAGGTCATCTGGCGCATTGGCGCTGACGCTGACGGCACCGCACCCAGCGAGTACTTGATTCTCAGAAACCACAAATTGAAAAATCTGGTGAGGTATTTTCATTTTAGTTTCTTCAGTCTAATCGGTATTAAAATGCTAGCTGAATTATTAGACAAATGATGCTTTTGGGACGTGGAGTCACCAAATTAGCTAATAAAATATTTAAATGAAAAGATGCTATTGGGGCGTGGAGTCGCCAATAAGCCACTAATATCCCTATCCTGAATCATATTATTTATTTATTATTTGTATTAAGCCACAAAAAGTGGATATCCCAATCCTGAAAGAATAGTGGTCCCCTGTGTAACACGGCGTACAAGACCGCTTAGGGCACAGCATCGACCCTACCAACATCCCCTAGGGCCCCTGTCTTTGACAGCATCGACCTCTCCCCTACATATCCTTACCCGTATATAAAAAAAAAAAAAAAAAATACTGTTGTCATGTGGAATGAGCAGTAAGAACCACTAAAAGTGGATATCCCAATCCTGAAAGAATAATGGTCCCCTGTGTAACACGGCGTACAAGACCGCTTAGGGCACAGCATCGACCCTACCAACATCCCCTAGGGCCCCTGTCTTTGACAGCATCGACCTCTCCCCTACATATCCTTACCCGTGTATCAAAAAAAAAAAAAAAAAAAAAAACTGTTGTCATGTGGAATGAGCAGTAAGAACCACTAAAAGTGGATATCCCAATCCTGAAAGAATAATGGTCCCCTGTGTAACACGGCGTACAAGACCGCTTAGGGCACAGCATCGACCCTACCAACATCCCCTAGGGCCCCTGTCTTTGACAGCATCGACCTCTCCCCTACAAATCCTTACCTGTGTATAAAAAAAAAAAAAAAATTACTGTTGCCATGTATTTACATGTGCGCAGGTCCATGTGTTGTGGCGTCATTTGGGAGAGGCCTACGTCCAGCAGTGGACTGATATAGGCTGATTTGATTCATTGATTGATGTGGAACGAGCAGTAGTAGCATTCAGTGAGCGCATCATAACCAGCTCACCGTCTTCAGTGGTGACACTCTACATGCTACCACGATGTAAGGTTATGACCAATGGAATTATATTTGCTTAACCAAGTTTTTCTGGTTCCGTGTACTGTAGAACTACCAAGCCTCAGCTTTTAATATTTATTTTGCAGATCTAGACCTTAACACACGATGCAGAGCACGCATCGCCGATCAGTATGGCCGTGTCGCCACACCGAGAATTACTAATTAAAATCTATTTGATTATAAATAGATTAAAACCATTACAATGAGCAACTTTACTGATACCTTACTATTTTGTGACATAAGGTTCGAATAGAAATAGTTGTAAATACCACCTAAGTATTTATTTCACTGTTATTTAACTAGATATCCATCTACAAGTGTAATAAAGCATAAAGCAGACCCGATGACCTACTCCAGGTCAGCGGGCCTGCGCTTTTTAAAAACAGCTGCCGCATGTCTACTCCGACATATACAATCCGATTGACGTTGTCATTTTTGTTTTATTTCTAACTTTGAACAAATGAGCCACGTGACCTAGTGACTTAGCAGATATAATGTCATGTTGGATATTTTTCTGAGGCTTTTTGGTATGCTGAGTACGAATTTTGGGTTAATTTTGCAATCCAAGATGGCCGCCACAACACGTTGTAAAATTTCATATTGGATACCGTATAAGGGGTGTTTTGGTATGCTGAGTACGAATTTTGGGTTAATTTTGCAATCCAAAATGGCCGCCGTGCCACTGTTGTGAAAATTCATGTTGGATATCGTGTAAGGGGTTTTTTGGTATGCTGAGTACGAATTTCAGGTTAATTTTGCAATCCAAAATGGCCGCCGTGCCACTGTTGTAAAAATTCATATTGGATATCGTATAAGGGGTTTTTTGGTATGCTGAGTACGAATTTTGGGTTATTTTGCAATCCAAAATGGCCGCCTTGCCACTGTTGTAAAATTTCATGTTGGATATCGTATAAGGGGTTTTTGAAGTGAAACTTCTTTATCGGCGTTGGAAAAAAATTTGCGTCACGTCACGTCACGTCACGATTTTTGGTTACGCGCCATCTTTGTTCTGTTCCCCATCACGGTGGATTCGAATTAAGAGTACTTTATCCAGGGATAGCATGTCATTTAAGGGTTTTTGGACTTTTGGACTTTTGGGCTTTTGGACTTTTGGATGGGACATTGGTACTTTGGGTCTTTGGGACTTTGGAACTTTGAGACTTTGGGACTTTTGAACTTTTGAACTTTTGAACTTTTGAACTTTTGAACTTTTGGACTTTTGGACTTTTGGACTTTTGGATGGGACCTTGGTACTTTGGGTCTTTGGGACTTTGGAACTTTGGGACTTTGGGACTTTGGGACTTTGGGACTTTGGGACTTTTGGACTTTTGGCCTTTGGGACTTTTGGACTTTTAGATGGGACCTTGGTACTTTGGGTCTTTGGGACTTTGGAACTTTGGGACTTTGGGACTTTGGGACTTTGGGACTTTGGGACTTTGGGACTTTTGGACTTTGGGACTTTGGGACTTTGGGACTTTGGGACTTTGGGACTTTGGGACTTTGGGACTTTGGGACCTTGGGACCTTGAGACCTTGAGACCTTGAGACCTTGGGACTTTGGGACTTTTGGCCTTTTGGCCTTTTGGACTTTTGGACTTTGGACTTTGGACTTTTGGACTTTTGGACTTTTGGACTTTTGGACTTTTGTACTTTTTGACTTAATTTAAGGTGAGGTGAAAATTAAGTTTATGAAGAAGTTTCACTTCTTACGTGTGTACACTAAGTACACGCAATTTTTTTGGTATGCTGAGTACGAATTTCAGGTTAATTTTGCAATCCAAAATGGCCACCGTGCCACTGCTGTAAAATTTCATGTTGGATACCGTATAAGGGGTTTTTTGGTATGCTGAGTACGAATTTTGGGTTATTTTGCAATCCAAAATGGCCGCCTTGCCACTGTTGTAAAATTTCATGTTGGATATCGTATAAAGGGTTTTTTGGTATGCTGAGTACGAATTTTGGGTTAATTTTGCAATACAAAATGGCCGCCTTGCCACTGTTGTAAAATTTCATGTTGGATATCGTATAAGAGGTTTTTTGGAATGCTGAGTACGAATTTCAGGTTAATTTTGCAATCCAAAATGGCCGCCTTGCCACTGTTGTAAAATTTCATGTTGGATATCGTATAAGAGGTTTTTTGGAATGCTGAGTATGAATTTCAGGTTAATTTTGCAATCCAATATTGCCGCGCCGTAATCACAACATTTCATCATGAGTATCGTTAAAGGGATTTTTTGAAATGCTGAGTACAATTTTCGCCTAACTAGTAAATTTTAATAATTTGCTTATTAAGTTTAGGCTTTCTAAACTAGCAATGCGAAAATACTATGACAAAAGGTCCTTATTGTAAAATTAAGGTCTATTACATTAAACTTTCCTACTACAGACCGCATCACCACCTTCATGGCTGCTGACTTCTGGCCGAGAGGGGTGAAGTATCGGCGCTTCAGAGGACGTCTGCTGACACGGGACACCCCGCCCCGCGACACGTCGACGTCAGTGCGTGTCAATTAGGTTAAGTTATATGTATATGTATTTTTAGTATTAAGGTTTTTTTTAATACCACTAGAGTGGCAGACAAACATACAGCCCCCCCCAGATGTACCGGTGGTCAAGGCAGCCTATGGCGGTTCGCAACACCAGAGGCGCCACAATAGCGCTGCCTAAGGTATGTATCTATGAGCCGTAGAGTAAGTTAAAAATATCTGTAACTGTCTCTAATATTGCTTGAAAATAAAGATTTATTATTATTATTCCATTTATTTTTTATTCTTAACATATTGTCTTACATTTTTAAATAAATAATGCTTACAAAAATAAAAATCTATTTAAAAATATAAAAAAATAGTGTCCCACCGGCATCGGGTGCAGGGACCAAGCTACCGGTGGTTAGGGCTTCAGAGACAAGAACCTCCTCAAAATGCGTGCCGTGTCAAGAAGTACTGCCTTCTGTATCAGGCCCTTGAACCAGCCGTCTAACGAGAGCCTCTTCAGATGGTTATCGAGGCTCTTTGCCATCAAACCGTGGACCGAAACGATAATTGGAACAATAATTGCCGAATCAACATGCCACATGTCAACAACTTCATGAGCCAAATCCAAATATTTCATTTCTTTTTCCTTTTCTGCTTTAAAGAGGTTGTCATCATGAGGAATGCTGATATCGATAATTATTGCGAGGCGTTCCAATCGATCTATCGCCACTATATCAGCTGCTGATGTATAATCTTGGCCACTTGGTTATGTCTGTGCAAATATTCTCCATTGGCAAGACGAGAACAACCAGAAACTATATGTCTAAGGGCGAGGCCGCACTTGCGGTTATCGCGGCGGTTTCTAACCTCAAAATATCAAAACATTGACTTGATTTCATTGATTTTGACAGTTTGACGACATTTTGAGGTTAGAAACCGCCGCGGAAAAACGCAAATGCTGCCTCGAACTAAGTGATTCTCCGGGACAATGACATGCCCGACAGATGTCAATTGTACCATCCTTCAGAATATGTTTCCGGTAGTTCTTCGTCATAACAACTTCGTCCATTATGGCAAAGACAAAACCTTCGGTTTCTCCGAAAAGATTACCGAACTGTAGCCAAGATACGGACGCTTTTAAATCAATGTCAGGTCCATTTAAGGCCCGATAAAAACGTCCATGTAGCTGCTTGCTTTTCCATACCTCTTTGCGATCTTCAGTACTAAGTACTACAGTTTGCGCCAGTTCTCTCTGCCCATAGCAAGCGGGGTGAGTCCCGTGTCCACTGCGACCACATTACGGTGCATATTGGTGTCTGTTTTCAGAAAGAATTCCCTAAGATTGTATACCTCGCGGTTATGGAGGGTCTTAGCATTTAAAAAGCCTCGACCCCCACATTTCCCCGATCATCTGTAATGAGGTTGTACCTCATTACAGATGATCGGGGATGATGCATCCGGAATGCAGTCAACAGTGTTCTTACTCTTCTATCAATTTTATTGAGTTCAGTCTGAGTCCATCTGAGTATACCAAAAGAGTACTTTAGGACTGGCATGACCCACCCATTAAAGGCGTGCAGCTTGTTACCGCCTGACAAAAGTCTTTTTATTACTTTTTTCAGGCGGCCAAAGAAACGCTCCTGTAATGTCTCTTTCATGCCAGTATCAGAAATTCCTAATGCTTGTGATATACCCAGATATTTGTAAGTTTCGGTTGCAGAAAGACAGTTTAGCTTGGTGGAATCTGAAAGTTCTACCCCATCAGATTCCACTATCACACCTCTTTTAACATGCATGACTGCACACTTGTCCACCCCAAATTCCATCCTGATGGCTCTACTGAAAGTTTCTGTTACTCCCAGTAAATCCATCAGTTGCAATTTAGTGTGGGCAAATAATTTGAGGTCATCCATGTAAAGGAGGTGCGATATAACCCCACCATCTTTGCGCAACCGATAGCCTAACCCTGAACTCTCTAGCATAGTACTGAGAGGATTTAGAGCTAGACAAAACCACAACGGACTCAGACTGTCCCCTTGAAATATTCCCCGCTTGATACTAATTGGTGCACCATTATTGCAAAACCGACGACACCCTGGATAGCAAAGGACTGTTTTCCACTGCCCCATACATGCCCTCAAGAAAGTACACAGAGTTGTATCAGTTTTATACAGCTCAAGTACCTTCAGAAGCCATGTATGTTGCACTGAATCAAAGGCCTTCTTATAATCTATCCAACATGTTGCCAGATTTTTGCGATTACGACGCACCTGTTGGCTGATGGTCATATCGATTAAAAAGAGTTGCTTAGTGCCTCGGGCCCCACTTTTACATCCATTTTGAGAGATTGATATTATCGAATGTTTTTCTATGTGTTTAGTAATTTTGACTCTCAAAATGGATGTTAAAAGTTTATATACTGTATTTCAATAGCTTTGCGCAAAAATGTAAACCAACACATTTGATCCTATAAATCCATAGTTACTTGCAATTGAGTATTCCAGTATCCAAGAGTCATACAGTGTTTATACAATCATTTTGACACCAAATAACTTCTATATGATAGTTTATTTTCATTTAAAATACCTTATTCAGGATATTAAAAAAAATAATGTTTTGTCCTACTATATTTTTCTACTCATCTGTCTTAGAGAACGCTTGTCAAAACATGACATGTTTACATTATTGCCAGATCGGGCAGGATTGGACTATAGACAGTTGGTAAACATGTAATGGGTTTATAATTTTTGGGATCCGTAGCACTACCAGATTTGTAGAGTAAGTGAGTTAAACCAGTAGTCATAAAATCGGGTAGTGAACCCATATCTAGGGATGATTGAAATTGTGATGCTAAACGGCCATGTGAGCTGCGGGACCATTTTAACCAGAAATTATGCAGTCCGTCCGGTCCCGCTGATTTCCAATTCGGGAGCGAACGAACTGCACAAGCAACATCTTCTGCATCTATATAAACTGGTTCCATATCCGTTATATTCTCACATGACCGTTTAACATCTCTCATCCAATCACCCTCAGTATGATCAACAGGTCTTGACCAGAGGTTCCTCCAAAATGCATTAGTAGTATCATCATCTGGGTGAGTTACGTCATTAACCTCTGGAAGATATGGGGTTTCCCAGTTCCTGTAAACCCACTTCTCGTTTTTTTGGAACATACGATTCTGGTTAAATCGATCTACTCGCACTTTGTAGCGTCTAACGCGATTTGCCCATGCATAAACCTTTTGTTTCAGAAGATCGATGCGCTCTGTGACACATGATGCGTATCTTTGAGGACTTATGTTAGTCCCAAAGAACGCTTGTTTCACAAAGCGCATCACCTTCGGACGGGTATTACCCGACCTGAAACATATAAGTTTCCCGATGAGTGCCCTGGCCTCGGAAATACGCCTCTCAATCCTACACTGCCAAGTAGGTTTTGCAGACCTAGGTCGAGTAGCAGTTTCATTTGTGTAAAATTTAACCTTAGCTACTCGACAAGCTGCAACCGCCGCACAGTACAGGATTGAGTGCGTATCACTAAGATCTTCACTATTGTCCAGATATTGGTGCAATAGTGAATCCAGGGCACACACCAGAGCCCGATTTCTTTTATACATGGGCATACGAGGAAGACGTGGTCTACAATCTGCACTTGCAAACCGATATTCCACAATCGCATCTTCCAAAGCACTCCTTAATCGATTCTCACATTGGGTACTTACGGATATAGTCTCCTCATCAACAACTTCCTCAGCAACTACAGGTGTACTAACTGGTGGTGTACGAATTTGTGACGACCTCGTCACAAATTCGTACACCACCACACACAACTTGCGACGAAGTAGTAGCCTCTCAAGTGTCGGACTATCAAGCTTATTACAACGCTGGATAGCCCGCACCTGATCCGATAATCGCTGTGCTGACACGTTGACCGCTGGTTCAAGTTCCTGAAATACAGAAAGTAAACGGCCACGGTACGCAGTGAGGTTAGCACCTAGCTCTGAAGCCGCAAAATATGCCCGCATGACGTTTCCATTAATTTCTTTAGTCCACTTCATGCGGTGCACATTACCACCAGCAGCGGGGGCCCTATTCGAGGCCGGTGGGCCTCGGGGTCCCAAGCTAGCTGGCGGCCGGCCTCTCCCCTGCCGACGTACAGGTAGTGGCGACGTCGGTGGGGAGAAATACTCGTCACTGCTACTGGTGGAGCTCGACATTTCGCAGGCAGGTAAAGCAGTATCCTTAGGGTGCGAAGTGGAGCCGCCTGACGAGTCCGGGGATGGTGTGAGTGCATTTTGTCTGCTTTTGACCCTAGTCAACATGATTTTTCCATTTTATTTGTATCCATTTTCATGTTATTTTTCAATTGACATTTGCATCTGTCATGTCATTATAATATTGTAGTATTTTTCCAAAATTTCCATAGTATTTCCATTGAATATTGAAATAATAGGTTCTATTACTTCTATTCTTGATTTTCTGAAACATTTATAGTAAATATTCGCTGTTTTACGAATAAAATTTAATAAAAATATTTTAGTTGAAAAAATATCTGCTGACTATGGTAGTGTTATTATAATTATTATTACATTAAATAGTACTCAGCCTAAAAAAGCTCATAAACGATACCCATCATGAAATTTTGTGATTACGGCGCGGCGGCCATATTAGATTGCAAAATTAACCTGAAATTCGTACTCAGTATACCAAAAAACCCCTTAAACGATATCCAACATGAAATTTCACAACAGTGGCACGGTGGGCATTTTGGATTGCAAAATTAACCCGAAATTCGTACTCAGCATACCAAAAACTCCTTAAACGGTATCCAATATAAAAATTCACAACAGTGGCACGGCGGCCTTTTTTGCTTGCAAAATTAACCCAAAATTCGTACTCAGCATACCAAAAAACCCCTTATACGATATCCAATATGAAATTTTTCAACAGTGGCACGGCAGCCATTTTGGATTGCAAAATTTACCTGAAATTCGTACTCAGCATACCAAAAACCTCCTCATACGATAACCAACATGAAATTTTACAACGGTGATGCGGCTGCCATATTGGATTGCAATATTAACCTGAAATTCGTACTCAGCATACCAAAAGACCCTCTATACGATATCCAACATGAAATTTCACAACAGTGGCACGGTGGCCTTTTTGGATTGCAAAATTAACCCAAAATTCGTACTCAGCATACGAAAAAACCCCTTATACGGTATCCAACATGAAATTTTACAATGGTGGCGCGGCAGCCATTTTGGATTGCAAAATTAACCCGAAATTCGTACTTAGCATACCAAAAAACCCCTTATATGATATCCAATATGAAATTTTACAGCAGTGGCACGGCGGCCATTTTGGATTGCAATATTAACCTGAAATTCGTACTCAGCATAACAAAAAACCCCATAAACGATATCCAACATGAAAATTTACAACGGTGGTGGGGCGGCCTTTTTGGATTGCAAAATTAACCCAAAATTCGTACTCAGCATACCAAAAAACCCCTTATACGGTATCCAACATGAAATTTTACAACGGTGGCGCGGCAGCCATTTTGGATTGCAAAATTAACCTGAAATTCGTACTCAGCATACCAAAAACCTCCTTATACGATAACCAACATGAAATTTTACAACGGTGGTGCGGCGGCCATATTGGATTGCAATATTAACCTGAAATTCGTACTCAGCATACCAAAAGACCCTCTATACGATATCCAACATGAAATTTCACAACAGTGGCACGGCGGCCTTTTTGGATTGCAAAATTAACCCAAAATTCGTACTCAGCATACCAAAAAACCCCTTATACGGTATCCAACATGAAATTTTACAATGGTGGCGCGGCAGCCATTTTGGATTGCAAAATTAACCCGAAATTTGTACTTAGCATACCAAAAAACCCCTTATATGATATCCAATATGAAATTTGACAGCAATGGCACGGCGACCATTTTGGATTGCAATATTAACCTGAAATTCGTACTCAGCATACCAAAAAACCCCATAAACGGTATCCAACATGAAAATTTACAACGGTGGTGGGGCGGCCTTTTTGGATTGCAAAATTAACCCAAAATTCGTACTCAGCATACCAAAAAACCCCTTATACGGTATCCAACATGAAATTTTACAACAGTGGCGCGGCAGCCATTTTGGATTGCAAAATTTACCTGAAATTCGTACTCAGCATACCAAAAACCTCCTTATACGATAATCAACATGAAATTTTACAACGGTGGGGCGGCGGCCATATTGGATTGCAATATTAACCTGAAATTCGTACTCAGCATACCAAAAGACCCTCTATACGATATCCAACATGAAATTTCACAACAGTGGCACGGCGGCCTTTTTGGATTGCAAAATTAACCCAAAATTCGTACTCAGCATACCAAAAAACCCCTTATACGGTATCCAACATGAAATTTTACAATGGTGGCGCGGCAGCCATTTTGGATTGCAAAATTAACCTGAAATTCGTACTCAGCATACCAAAAAACCCCATAAACGATATCCAACATGAAAATTTACAACGGTGGTGCGGCGGCCATATTGGATTGCAATATTAACCTGAAATTCGTACTCAGCATACCAAAAAACCCCATAAACGATATCCAACATGAAAATTTACAACGGTGGTGCGGCGGCCATATTGGATTGCAATATTAACCTGAAATTCGTACTCAGCATACCAAAAAACCCCATAAACGATATCCAACATGAAAATTTACAACGGTGGTGGGGCGGCCATCTTGGATTGCAAAATTAACCCGTAATTCGTACTCAGCATACCAAAAACCCCTTAAACGATACCCATCATGGAATTTTGTGATAATGGCGCGGCGGCCATATTGGATTGCAAAATTATCATGTGATGTGTACTCAACATACCAAAAAATCCCTTAAACGATACCCATCATGATATTATGTGAATACATCGCAGCGGCCATATTGGATTGCAAAATTATCATGTTATTCGTACTCAGCATACCAAAAAACCCCTTAAACGATACCCATCAGGAAATTTTGTGATGACGGCGCGGCGTCCATATTGGATTGCAGAATTATCAACTGATTCGTACTCAGCATACCAAAAATCCCCTTAAACGATACCCATCATGATATTTTGTGATTACGGCGCAGCGGCCATATTGGATCGAAGCCGCGACCTCTTGATTAAAAGACAGTATTTTTGCCTCCGAACCAAACAGGTCGTCTAATATATATGTATAGGTAAACTATTATCTAAATAATGTCCATCAAGCTCCCCCGTGGAGAGTCCCGATGATGTAACGGGGCGACCCTTTGCCGGGCCGCAGTAATTTATCCACCGGCCTATCCTGCGACCCGGTTAAGGCGAGGCGGAACACCGCGGGGTTTAGTGGGTAGGACGGTACCATGTTGACCGCGAGTCCCACACAAAGCCGCCTTGCTCCCCCGAAACAAGGCGGCGAAGTGCCTAATCTGCAGTCCCCGCGTTAAAAAAAAAAAAAAAAAAAAAACTTGTCAAGTCCCGTCAGTTCACATCAATCGAAAGTGCATCAAGTGCCGTTTTTTTTTTAATACGCTCTTTTCTACTTCAATTCCCATCAAACCGTAGATTTATTGATGATAGCGTCAAGTCTACGTGGTAAACGGTCAATAACTTGACTCAAGCACGTAGACTTGTCATGCCCAATTGACCGTGTCGGGGGCCCTTGATGTGTGCGCTATGCACGCGGAATTACGAATTGGAATTCCTGATTCGGAAACCGAACCAGGAAACTAGGTGCGTGTGAGGCCAGTCTAACATGACAGTGATTCATGTTTTCAACTAATTTCAACATTATATTTACTAGACTTTGGCACACTCTCAAGCCGACGAAGCCCAAAAGAAGAAGAAAAAGAAAACGACGACAACAATGACAACGTCAATAACGTCATTACCGTCATTTGCGTCAATTCAAGAACATTGTTATTTATTTGGGTGTGCAGTGTTCGGACTTCGGTGTTTGCATCAGATATAATTTTTATTGAAGTAAAACTTCTTTAGGCGCGATCTAGGGAGAAACTCAGATTTTTCTTCTGACGGAAGTAACGCTATTTCGAACGAATGATATTATTATAACATTTGATGCCGTCAATGGTTCGACTTTTAAAGTAGTCATGTTTTCTTTTTATTAAATAACTCAATAAGTAATACTTTAACAATGTTTCCTACTAACCACAAGACAATATTCGTGTTGGACCACACGCCCTACTTTGGTATATCGTCAGATAGCCCAATAGATTTTGATGTCCCCAAGAATAGGGGTTATCTTCCTGTGCCACCAATTTGTAAGTCTTTGTGGACATGTAGCGTTGAAGCAGCCGTAGAATACTGCCGTATTGTTTGGGATCTTTTCCCTGAAGGAAAACTGGTAAGATATTTTTTATAACAATACTAAATGATGCCCGCGGCTCCGCTGTCGTGGGTGTTTGTTCCCATCCTCACAATAGCCTATTGTTTTTTCAGACTATATTTGGTCCTTGTACCAAATTTCAGCCAGATTCCTTCAGCTGTTATAAGTGTCAAAGAGCAATAAACATTCATACATCTATGCCGATATACTTTTGTGTTCATAATATCAGTAGGAATGATTTATGAGCTAGATTCAAAGAAAGCAAATGAGCAGGATTTGTAATCTCCTTTGTGTTTGCTTTAATTTGTTGCCTCTGTTACCTATGAGTTAAGGCAGTTGTAACAATTTGTCCCTTGCCTGGTGTAGAAATTTCAAATTCAATACTCCACATCAAAGATGCAGGGTTTCTTAACTGTAACCCACCAGGGATAGGGAAAGTATTCCCCCACTTGCTTCAGAGCCAGACCAAAGCCAGTTTTAATATGAAATCTAGGGTTGAAAGTCACTATGTTAAGTTGCATCCCTATTCAGTAGTAGATAAGTAATGAAATAAATAGATTTATAAGGTACAAGATCTCCCAAGACCTCAGCTAACCTCAATTGCAACCTTTTGACTATCAGAAGCAGGAGGTTTGAAATTTTTAAAGGTCATACTCTGCAGGGGCATTCTGATCAGGGCATACTCTTCATGCTATCTATACAAAGTTGATACTTCGCCACAACTTTTGTGGTTGGATCGTCCACTGGGCATAGCCAATGTCCCCCACAACATGGTAAATTTTATTTCAAAAGAAGCCTATAATAATTATGTGAGTTTGATTTCAGGTCCGTTTTGTTGTGAGCGATTCTGCCGCACATATACTGAACACATGGGCCGTAGTACAGCAGAATCTAACACATGTAAGTTATTTTACATTTTTTTAAAACTTACCATCCGAGCAAAAATGTATTCCATGTACCTGTAAATGTTAAAATATGTAGTCTATTGCTAGTGCATTTTAAACTCTATCCAAGCTGCATAGCTAGTGCTAAGAGTAGGTTGCATTAAAGTTGGAATGAGTGGTATTAGACCATAGTTACACAAGTGATTTTGAGGCTGAATTGTATTAACAGTGGCTAATAAAGAAGTTAACTGGTGGCTATAATTTATAAATGAGACCATATTCTTAGTATTCCATGGGTGCCGGGTCCACAGCGTGGCACAGGGGGGAACACCCCGACGGCGTCTGGGACTTGCGACCCACTTGAGTAGGTTTAGGGTGGCCACCTTACTATGCGCATAAACGATCACCTTCCACCATTAGCAATGTTCCCTCCCCTGCCCAACCAGATTTGGTAAGATCCTATCAATGCCGCTTTGGATACTTGTTTAGTAAAGAGCTTACTGAAGCTCTTGGCAATCCAAGGTCTTTAAATAAACTATACAGGGATTTATTATTATTATTATTATAATTTAACAAGCAAGCAGTTGAAAAACAACTGATGATGCCCGTATCTTGCTACTGCCCACCAATTTCCATTATATATTTAAATATCTGTTGAGCTGATTTTTAAATTGGTTCACGTTTGAAGCTGAGATCACATCCACCGGCAGCCTTCCCTGACAACTTGGTTGGTCAAGAAGTGCTTATGGGTGTTGTTGTGTGACAATTAGCTGGAATTCCCCTTGCTCCTACTTCTTTGGCATAGAGTTTAACCACATAGCCATTTTTGGTTAACTCATTGGTCAAGTCAAAGTATTTATTTGTCTTCATGGCGTGGTCCTTCGGTATGTTGGTCTCCCACGGCACCGTCAGCTCCACGAGCACCGCACGCCTGTGTATCCTCGAAAACAGGAATATGTCGGGTCTGGATGACGAGGCACATACATCCTCCGGGATTTTGTAGTGTTTCTCTGTCTGCGAGTATAGTCCAATCGGCGGCAGCCATCAAAATTGAGTATGGCTTTTGAGGTACTTTCTTTGAACAGCCCTCCTTTACCAACGCAATGTCATTTCTTTTGTTTGTGGTTAATCCACGTAAACGGGCCATAAGAGCCATAAATAGATTAGGTCCAAAGGTCTCTCTGCGCGAAAAATTTAAAGAAGTAAATATACTGACTGTGGCATCACAATATATTTTTGAAAATCTTGTGTATGTACAGAAAAAATTATCTAGTTTTACTAAGTTAAACGATATACACAATGTGAACACCAGACGTAAAAACAACCTTGCTGTTTATCATTGTAGACTGAACAAAGTCAGTATTTCTTTTCTGGGTAACTGTATACGTTTTTACAACAGGCTTCCAAATGAAATAAAAAGTATGCCCTTAATTAACAAGGTACAGAGGCTAGCGACCCTGATGACCACGGGTGCGATGAGGACCACACCAACAGCCGCGCTAGAGATCATCCTGGGGCTGCATCCCCTGGACTTAGAAATAAAGAAAAAAGCTGTTGAACAGTGGTTCAAGCTTAAGAGCATGGGCCTATGGAGGGTGACTCCAGCAGACGGCGGACATGCAAATATTAGCAAGGCATATGAGGACAAAATGTCAATGATCCTAATCAACAATGATCTTATCAGAAAAGAGAGGATCTTTGACAAAAAATATAGAGTTCACATAGGAACAAAGGAAAACTGGCAGGTAGACGACAGCAGGGGCGCTATCTGCTACACAGATGGCTCCAGAATGGAGTCAATAAAGCAATCCGGTTCTGGAGTGTACATTAAATGCGAAAACGGAACTGAGATCAATAGACATATAAGCCTAGGCAAAAACGCTAGCGTCTTTCAGGCGGAGATCAGCGCCATCACAGAGTGTGCGCAAATGGTGTCCCGTCACAAGACCAGAAAGGCAACCATATATAGCGATAGCCAGGCGGCACTGAAAGCACTGAATAAAGAAGAGATAATGTCAGCAATTGTCAAAGAGTGCAGAGAGTCACTCGACAGGCTGGCGGAAAGCACTCAAGTGAGTCTAGCCTGGGTGCCCGGGCACGCGGGAGTCCCGGGCAACGAAATAGCAGACAATCTAGCCCGAAAGGGAGCAGAAGAAAGCTTGGTGGGACCTGAGCCTGGGATTCCCATCGCTCACAAAATCACCAAGGGAGTAATCAGCAGGAGCATTACAGTAGAAACCAACCGCCGATGGAGATCATCGACTGGAATGAGACAGTCAAAGATCTTCATCAAAGGCATGGATGCGAAAAGAACCAGCCAACTGGTTAAATTGACCAGAGCAAATATGAGGCTGGTTATTGAGATAATAACAGGACACTGTCGCCTAAATAGGCACTTGACAGTGATAGGAGTTAAAGACGACCCCATATGCCCAGAATGCTTGGAGGAAGAAGAGACCAGTCTCCACCTACTGGCTGAGTGCCCAATTTACTCTCTAAGCAGATGGGAGACTATGGGCACGGACAGACTGAACAAAGAGGATCTGGAACTTTTGAAGGTGGATCAGATAGTCCGATTCTGCAAGGATACTAGAAGATTTGACGGGGCGCCGTGAAGAATGCTGGGATACCCAATCTAATCCCAGAGAGGTGGCTGGGGAAATGGACGAAATGGGCAGCAGAATAGGCGGTCGGATCGTCCGCTCGGCATGGCCGGCGTCCCCCACAAGAAAATAATAATAATAATGCCCTTAATTAAGTTCAAAAAGTGTATAAAAAGTAAATTGTACTGCAAGGGCTACTATACAGTTGACGATTATTTGATTGATAAGGAAGCCTGGAAATGATCTGCTTGCTCTACTGGTGGAGTTTTAGTTTATAGTACTTTTGTAAATATGTAGTGCACAAAAAGAATAGCCCGCCGAGTTTCTTGCCAGTTCTTCTCAAGTGGGCCGCGTTCCGAACTGGTGGTACTATTTGATTTGTATTCATTGACGTGTCGCAAGTGCCTACGTATTAGGATTATGCGAAATAAATGTTTTTTTGAGTTTGAGTTCCCTTTTTCGCTCCCGCTACTGCCAAACTGACAGCCTCACGTATGATTTCCAATACCCTATCGTGTCGGCGTGAGTAATGACCCCGGTCTAATAGCGTCCTACAACCTACCAGCAGGTGCCTAGCAGTTCCAAACGCTTCTCCACATGCATTAGGTACATGTTTTATCTGTGGCTTTCCCCACCTGACCAGATTACTTTGGTCGGGGAGGGTCATCTAAAACGCGTTCAGGTAGAATCTAAGCAAACCCGGCGACCAGTCGTACAGTAAGGTACGCCACTGCAAGGCCATGGGAATATTTAATAGATATCCGCTAACTGTGGCCGACTTATTAATTAAGGAGGCCAAAAATGCTATTATAAAGAAGTTCGTTTAATTAGCACCCTTAAATAAATAGACTGTTATTGTTTGTAATTGAATTACAGATTCTGAATGGCCTGTGTCTCGTGGGCCCTGTGCGTCGCGGCGCTGGCGGTGATGTAGCGGGGTTATGCGCTGCTTTAGAGGCGTTGGGCGAACCTTCGCCGGCACAAGCTTCAAGGCCCCCAGAGCGACACTTTAAAAACCAGTAATATTTTTTTTAGACTTCTCTGCAATTACTTAGCGATCTTCACTGAATTGACATATAGACTGCCCGAGTGGCGCAAGCGTCGTAACCGACGATCACGCTGAGGTCCTGGTTCCGATTCCCGGGTCAAACCAAATATTTGTGTGATCCAGTAATGTTTGTTTCGGAGTTTGGGTGATTTCTATGTATGATACGTATGTTTTTAAAAGTATATAAGTATTATAATATCCGTGGTCTGATACCTATAAGTCCTATAACACAAGCAGGTTATTCTTATGTTACTTTGGTATCAGATAGCGTTGTGTGAAAAAAGTACCTGTCACAGGAAATGAATATGTATTTTGGTTTCATTTCAGTGGTCGCGTAATATGTATCACTAGTGCAAGAGATGACGACTCCATAAGAAGTTTAGCAGAAATAGCGCTTAATACTTTAGTGCAACAGAACAAAAAAGCTGCCACACCTCCACCGGCATCGACGTCCGAATCAACGAGTACCACTCCTCAGTATGTATCTGTTTTGAGTCTGTTTATGAGGGTAAATCTGCTTCATTATGACTCCTAATCACAATGTATTGTAAATTTCCCCACAGTAAAGGATGACTCACGCTACACCGAGGCGGGACCGAGTTATATTCCGGCGTTGTCGTTGTCCGTTGCTCGGCCGTCACTCGGTTGTCGCTCGGTATAGCGTGAGTGTGTTCATACGAAATATATGTAATACTAGCTGTGGCCCCCGGCTTCGCCCGGGATACATTTCGATAAACTTTTATATCCTGTGTATCCCATTAGGGCTAGTATTTGATTAAATGGTTTCTAGAGAATCCTTACATTATAGGGGTAGATTGGCCATTAACATTTCAGCACTCAGGGTTCAAGAATTCCGGTTGGGTGTTGATAGGTGACTGAGCTCTCCAGTTATTTTATTAATATAGATTAGATTGATAGGTGGCTAAATGAAAGGAATTTTTAACACCTCTTTGTAAACCACATGCTTGGTGTTTCCCTCGGGCTGCAGAATATTGAGACTGTTCGATTTCTGATGCGTCTATGCAAAAAACACTTAATTATAAGTAAAGTAGCTTAAGCCTGCCATTTTTAGTGACTGTTTCTGTGCCCTATTTATTTTCAGCTCGTCAATTAAAAGGAGAGTAAAAGTATGTATAATACGTAGGCGTAAACGCAGTTGCGAGGATCAGCTAGTTCTGAATAAGAGGAATAGGCATTTCATTGGGTAAAAAGCCTGAAAATATCTTTAAACAACAACAACGCCGCAAAATACGCGTAATTCACTTTTGTTGTCCAAACTAAAGTTGATAGGGAAAGTTTATGGTAAAACGGATCTGTAGACTACATTATACGATCTATCGTTTTCAGCCAGCACATGTAAGTTTTGGGCACTCGATACCCTTGAACAGCCAACATATAGCTGACCATGTGAAAAGCAAGGAGTGCCCAGGTGAATTCCTGCCACTTTCAATGTCTGACCCTGTGATTTATTATTTGTCATTGTAAAAGTTTATTTTAGGGGAAATTGCAACCTTTTGAACTCGAATGGCAAATTGTTGGGAATTATTGGAATGCGGGGAATTAAAACGCACTCTCCTTTGGCTGATCCAGTAATAATAGTGACTTTTCTAATATTTCTCACTCGCTCATTAATGCGCAGCCTCGTGTCGTTGCATAATTGTGGTGAATCAAGGTTACGCATTAATAGAACTGAGGTAGTTAGTTTGTAGTGAGTTCTAATATGTGGGAAGGAACACCCGTTAACGCTTAAGAATTTAGAAACTCGACCGGGTAGGCATTACTATCGTAATTGGTCATCGTTGTATCAACGGAGGAGTATATTTTTGACTCTCCGAGTACCGCATCTAATATTATTTTATTTATTTTATTTACACACTCATTTCTTGGCGATAGTACTGCCCTTTCACATAAACAATATTGGTTTTTTATGTTAGATTGTAAATTTGGAAAAACATTTAAAATTAGCTCATCTTCTGTTGCGACTGACGCTCAGCTTGCTCCGCGCGCCGAACTTGCAATTGTTTCCGCGTCTCGGCAGGCCGTTCAGAGATTAAATATTCAACATGACGTCGACGACGTTCATGCGCCTGCTCCGGCGTTTCAGCTACTCTGAGAGCCTTGCTTGCTCAATCCTCCTTAACTCCGATCTAGGGGAAGTCTCTACTTTCATAGCTTGAGTTATTTTAGAAGATTGAGATAGATTAGATTTTCGTTTTCCTGGCATATTTAAAAACAACAAAAAAAAAAAAACAAAATTTAGAAAAAAATTGCAGACAATCAAATTATGTACAATAATAATCAGATTGCAAATTAATTCAGAGTCCGTGAGAATATCCAAGTTGCACTGATAAAAAGAAGCCAAAAATAGGTATATTTCAATTAACAATTAACAATAGGAATAGACTATACTCTGGAATAGCTCATTGTAAAATTTTATCCTTGAAATACGTTTCCATGTGATGCTAACTATTCCAAGGGAACACACTATGGCGACGAAAAGCATCCTACTGTACGTATATTTTAATCATGGAATTGATCTACCTATGCGCCAATTTTAATCGCTATCTGTTTAATAGTTTATGCTGATAACCGCGCCGCAAGCAAGAAAATTTGTTCCTGTTTTTGTATCCCATGGGAACATATTCCAGGGTTAAAAAGTAGCCTATGTGTTATTCCAGACTGTAATCTATCTGTGTACCAAATTTCAGCCATAGCCGTTCAGTCGTTAGGGTGTGATTGAGTAACAAACATCCAAACATCTTCACAAACTTTCACATTTATAATATTAGTAGGATAGGAAGTAGGATTAGTTGACCGTGCCGGGTCCGAGCTACGGCCGACACTCAGCTCAGACCCGGCACGGTGTAGCGTGACTCATCCTTAATTGTTTTATGTGACTAATCAAAACCCTCATAAAAGTATTTTTGTGAACTTTAAAATAAAATAGCTCGGTTGCCCCCAATAGTTGCGACGGGTAAGAGTACAAAATGTCGCCACCCCAATACATCCCGAGGATGTCGTAAGAGGCGGCTAAAGGAACAGTTTCGCAAAAAGACCCATTGCGTAGAGAAGGAAAACTCGAAATGAAACCCGGTTGTCAGTAAAATGACAATCGGTAAGCCAAGTTGAAGGCCTTATGGGCGGCTTGAAAAATTTCAACTGTGGATCGCGGTGACCTGCGCCTGTCCATTTCAATACGGCAATAGGCTCACCACCTATTACGTGGGACATGAAACTATAAGGTGAACTGTGGGCGTATACAATGTCTCTGGTTACCCCTTTGGGGATAAAGGCGTGATTATATGTATGTATGTATGTTAAAATAAAATAGAAGTCGATTGAAAATAAAAAAAAAAAACAATGAATATTATAGATCGTTAGACGACTTGCATGCAACACCTATTACGACTAGCTAGACTTGTCTTGAGAATACAGACTCAGTTCCCATTACGCAAAGGAAAGTAGCCATGTTTTATTTTCAACCGCCACATTGTGATTCGTCTACTACTCGTATAATTTACTAGCTGACCCGCGCAACTTCGTTTGCGCCACATAAGAGAGAGTATTACCTGTTCCCGTCGCATTTACTCCCGTCGCGTTGCGTTTGACAGACAGAGAGAGAGAGAAAGGTTTCTCGTCGCGTGTATTCCCGTCGCATTATTTTTATGAACAATTTCGCTTATGAAAGAGGTATCCCGTGGCATT
Source organism: Miltochrista miniata (assembly GCA_933228765.1). Taxonomy (NCBI): domain Eukaryota; kingdom Metazoa; phylum Arthropoda; class Insecta; order Lepidoptera; family Erebidae; genus Miltochrista; species Miltochrista miniata. Next base: position 31,252,895 of record OW121748.1, on the reverse strand, counting down.
ATTGTAGAAAAAAATTGATTGCCATTAAAATGGTTATTGTGCACCAACCCAAAGATAGACACATGCTATCGCGCAATTTTTTTAGAACTTTTTAACAGAAACAATTTTGTAGTACTTATTTTTTACATAACTATAAATATTTACGCAGCACACGCAACGAAGCTCTCAAAAGGAATTACTGCTCCGCTCCTATTCGTTGTAGTATGATGCTATAAAGCCTATGACACTCCACAATAACGTAGCTTTCTATTGGTGAAAGAATTTTTAAAATCGGTTCAGTAGATCCCGAGATTACCCCTTACAATTGAACAAATATACAAACACACAAACTTTACTTCGTTTTAATATTAGTATAGATATAATTTATAAAGGTATATAAACTAGGTATTTCACTGACTCTGGCTGTTGGAAAGTAATGGCGACGTACAGAGATTGAGGGCCATTTATATTTGTTTTCGAAGCGCTCGTGGCCCCGCGGACTCAGTGCTCTGTAAACGATTACCGTAGTAAACAACTTTCACTATGGCCAGTCCTTAGATGGGCAAGATTCTTAAGGTATGAGTCCGAACTCGACCGCAAGCGGCACAGCAGTCGCTGCAATGCGGATACCGCACCACTGGTCCCCATGCATTCTGTATAGATTTGTACCTATTAGAATACATTCCGAACTCGGCTGCAGCGTCGCGACTGTACTCACTGTTGCGCGGTATTGTCGCCTTGCCGCCGCGACAGCAATGCTGCTAGCGTTCGAGTTTTGGACTCATTCCTTTAGTGTACCAAAATTGTAATGATTCTTTGTATTACATTTTCAGGACTCTAGTAGTACATTATTGCCATTTAGTGATAATTAATGTTACACCAGAAAAGGCTGAGACTGCAGTTACTAACCAGCCACTTACCGAGGTAATTTATTTCCATATTATATTTTAGTACTAGCTGACCCTTGCAACTTCGTTTACGTCACATGAGGTTTGCGAAAGGAGAGGTACTTCTTCATCATACTCATCAAGCAGCGTGTGTGAAACGGCCCTGTTTGCTTAATCATAAAAGAGCTTAAAGATTAAGTCTATTCTAAAACAATTCAGTCCCCGCCTTCGGCGCGGACTGAATTATTTTACAATAGCCTTAATCATTAAGCTCTTTTAAGATTAAGCCGACACGCCCGTTTAGAATTACCCTCACATTTAAAGGAATCCTTGAATTCTAGGTTTTGCAAAAGTTGAGATGTCTCTAATGCCTGAACTACAAAACCTTCAACATTGGCACTTATGTGAAACATTCCCTAAAGTATTCCCAATATAACACTGATTTTTTTTTGGAATCGGACCACGCATTGAGCAGTTACAACAAAAAACCCGTTTTGTCTTTCATCCCCTCTCCCAAAGGAACCGCGCAAAATATGGAGATCAAAAGTATCCCAGAACCTTCCTCGGACTATAAGCTCAGATCGTACCGAGTATCATTGAAATCGGTTCAGTAGTTTCGGCGTGATACTTATTCGGGATACAGACAGACAGACAGACAGACATGAAAATTTTAAATTACGTTTTCGGCTTCAGTATCGATTAGAGAACGCCCTACACTTAAAATTTTCACAATATCTTCCATGTACAGACACTCGACCCTCAACAGTTTTATTATAAGTATAGATAGGAGGACCAACCTCAACTGCAAGTGGTGTACATCCTGAATGACGAACGAGTATATATTATGGCTTAGGGTAAGAGAACGCCCTATACGGCCTATTAGTACGAGAGCCCACGACCAAAACCATGTCTCATAGCAATACGGCAAAAACCCTATAAAATCGTTAGATTGTATGATTCTGAACCCGACTAGGTGTGTAGTAACGGTCGAAAGTGTAGCAACTGCGTGGGAGGCCATTTCTGCTGTGTCAAAAAAAAAAGGCAGTCGGTATTATAGCAATACGTCTGATAGTGAAAATGTACATAGATTTTATAATTGTATTACGAAAAAGTTTGTTTTCAGACATTTTGCGCGTAGCACATAGCCTGAGCGCATTTTTGAAAATGTCAACAAATTTAGCCGACCTGTATCATAGCAATACGGATAATTTTTTTTTTAAATTTTCGTATTGCTGCCATGATTACCAAAAACCTGTTTTCAGACACTTTAAGTGTAGCATATACTCCCAAAAACGAAAATAACGTTTCGGAGTCGCCTGGCCGACACATCCTGGACGACGATTCCGAATCCGACAGCGATTGAATACGAGAATATTTTGTAACTTTGAATAAACCGTTTTTTTTTAACTTCATCCCAGTTTCCTTTTGTGCGATTTATTTCAGTCCTTCAACTTCAATGTTACGGTTTCGGGTAAATTCTTTGTTAATTATCATCTAATAAATTCAGGGTCGCAACGTATTCATTGGTTTGTAACGGAGAATTCAAGATGCCTCAATACGATTTATATATATATTTTTTTTATTTATTTATTTATTTATTCACTTCTCCCACCACTATCATTACAGGTGTGTACACCCAATGCGAAAGTGTGGCTCATCTTACAATATAATTATCTGATACTACATTACAATAAAATGATACATACATGATAATAAAAAACCTAAAACTAAAAAGAAAACCTTAGAATTTGATATCTGAGTATCGAAAAGTTGTCTGATAGAGAAGGTGCTACACTTAATTTGTCTGTTATAAAGTTTTTGCACATGTGGACAATTTATTTTATCATGTCCAACAATTTTCAGACATATTGCTATGATACCGATCAGTAAAATTTGTTAACATTTTCAAAACGGTCTCAAAATTTAATGCGTTCACATTTCCGTCTGAAAATTGTTTTGTTCGCATCAAATAACCAAAATTTACTAATAAAAAAGATTTTCAGACGTATTGCTATGAGACATTTTTTTTGTCTCATTTTTAATTTTTTTAAGTGATTTTACGGGTTTGCGCTACACCACTAACGTCTGAAAAATATGTTTCCGGTATCTCAGTACTATCATTCAACTACAGTCTGCAAATCAGACATATTGCTATGATGCAGTTCGGTAAAATTCTTTGACAATTTTGAAAATTCGGTCAGAACAAACGCTACGCGGAAAATGTCTGATATTGGTATTTTCGAGTTCAGGATAATCGTATCTATCGATTTGATGCGGTTTTGGCTGTATTGCTATGAGACAAAAAATTTGGTCGTGGGCTCTCGTACTATATACCCTACTTGGATTAGGACCAACTTCACCTGCAAGTGGGGTAGGGTAAGAGAACGCCCAATTCCCTACTAATCTTCCCATTTATTTGCGAATGGGACGTTTTTGTTACTAATCACACTTATTGTGCTCATACACAGCAAGTAGCGAATGCATTCTTTCGTGTCCACTTCGGCGAACGAGCGTTCCTGTGTATCTCATTCTGATGACTGATGTTTCAAAGCGTAAGAAAAATATAGAAATGTGGCATAACCTGAATAAATGTGAATAGTCTCTAAAATTTCCTAATCCGAAACTAAATGCACGATAAGCACATGGGACGTTCTGCGATTTGAGCATAATACGAATGGGACATCTTTTTATGTAGAACTTTTCCAAATGAAACGCTCTGCTCTTAAATTATACCTCTGAGGGATTTTGAGATCAGATACTAAAAGCTTTTTAAACGATTATACATACAAATTTGTACATGTTACAGATGGGAGGTGGTTTAATAGGCGTTGAAGTCATAGTGTCGAGGGCGAGTGGTCTAGCGAATCTCCTCGGTAGACTCGTGTTGCCGCACTACCGACTTGCTACCACCACTGTCACTGGCATACCTATGAAGGTGCGTATTCATTTCTATCAAATGTTTTCCCATACTTTTAGCTGACTGCGCTAGGAATAGGGCAGTCAGAGACAGATGCTGCAAGCTATAGAGTACCTATGTCTATTTAGCAAGCACTAATACAAATTGCATTTCGTATAAAAACAGTATCCATACGTTGTTCCTCTGTTTTATTGCACACTATCAAATTGAGATCCGCACATGTTTCCCACAGGCACTTGTTTGCGATAAAATTCTAGAAAGAATATAGGCTTCATTGGCCAAAGAAAGGAAGGAAGCCCAGCTTCGCACGCTCTTTCCACCTTTATTGATAGTGTGTGAAAATGTATGATTACAGGAAGAACAAAATGCAAGTTCCAGTGCCAACTATGATGTGGAAATAATACACTCAGCGGAAGCGCATACCGGGTTACGCGCCTCACAAACACCCGCCGAAGCAGCAGAGTCTGTAAGAATACTAGTTTTTTTTTATTGTTTACCTAAAGCAGAATCTTCTAATACTAAAACATGTTTTTATGGTTGTACGCAGGTAGTATTAAGGTGGTGGACACCACGAGGTGCCGAGGGAGGCGCGGGTGGGTGCTCGGGAGCTCTGTGGAGGGTGACCCCCGCTGACGTAGCTTCGCGCCCCTCCGCCTGCCTCGTCAACTTCCTGCTCAACGGACGCTCCGTCACACTAGAAGTGCCCAGGTACGTACTTAAGTCATGAATATTTTAAAATAAACACTAGAGTCAAGACCAATCCGTCCAATCAGTGTGTAACAGTTGTGGTGAAATTATGGGAGAGGCTTACGTCTAAAAGAGGAATGCCTGATATAAACTTATTCAATCAATCAAACCAGCCTATGGCAGTCTACTGCTGGAGGTAGGTCCTCCCAATTTACGCCACAACACGGTCCTGCGCCTTCCGCATTCAGTCCCAGGCGGCGGCCTTTTCTAGGTCGTCGGTCCTTCTAGCGAGTGGACGTACCTACGTATTTCAGTAAAAAAATCGCCTAATTCAGAGTTTAATTAAAATAAATTATGTTTATTTTTCAAAGTAGGAAAGGAGGCGGACGATCGGCGTCTCACGTGCTAGCGGCTCAGGGAGGTGAACTGTGGATTGGAGCATTAGGCGGACGTACGCCTTACGACGACCCCCCCGCACTGTCTGAAGGGGCAGGCGGAAGGGTCACGGATTACAGGTAAATGATACTCAATAGCCGTGTCACAAAACTAGCTTATGCTCGTTTCCCACAGGAACTTGTACCCGGGAGGAAAAATAGTCTATATCTTCAAACTCAAACTCAAAAAATATTTGTTTCGCATAATCCTCAAACATAGGCACTTGCGACACGTCCATGAATTTAAATCAAAGTTAGTACCACCAGTTCGGAACGCGGCCCGCTTGAGAAGAACTGGCAAGACGACAGTCGGCGGGCTATTCTTTTTGTGATCTATTGCTGCTATAAGAGCAGCAGCAATAGAACACAAAAAGAATAGCCCACTCATGTATAAGCTTGTCGGAGCAGTACTGGAGATGTTTACGTACAAGTATCGCCATCTACGAGCGCCTGAGATAACTTAGTCGATTTATAATAATAATAACGGGAGACCGTACTCCCGGAAGTGCAACAAATCTCAACTCTGGCTTGCCTTAATTGGCCGATCAGAGGGAGGAAGCCAGAGCTTTATGATCGGGGGTGGAAGTGTCATTTTCAAGGGCATAACTACGGGGAAACCCGCAATGGCGACGCTGTCATCATCCATAGCATAAGTTACTTAGTTCCATTTAAACCCCAACGCAATAGCCCATTTTGTAGTAAGCATATTTTAAAATAGGTTAGCTCCCATTGTAGGCAGCCCATTGCTGTTCTTCTACATAGGGCGGGCGTGAATTGTCTGCAGTGGGGGTCCCATTTCCCAATACATTAAAAATCTCAAAGGGCCTCTGCGTGTTAGACCAATATGTCCCCATGTAAGCCTACCAAATGTCCGGGTATCTTCATAAGAAAAAAAAAGAAGATACCTATATGTTTACAAGATAAATTAATTTAAACTATTATGTACACACACTGTTTTAAATCAATCCCATCCAGCTCCCCAAACAGTCCTGACATGTAGAGACGCCCAGTGTCGTTGTATAGGACTATCTATTCTGTTAACTAATACCTTCAGAAGACCATAGTTGTTGTTCCTCACCCTGTACATCGGGGATGCCACTCTCTTTGGAATAATAGCATACAAATCATCATTTCTCACGCGACAGCGAACATCCCTGACGCACTACAGAAGCGAGGAAGTCCCAACAGTATCCTGAAGGCATTGTTGTATTGGACGCGTAGAGTCCTGTAAGCTTTTTGCGTAAAATCAGACCATAAACTTGGCGTATAAAATACCTGACAGAAAGATTTAAACAATGTAAACTTAACATCAGATCGATTACCATTTATTATCTTTCGAGTCGGTAGAGCAAGTCGAGAGGATTGTCAAGTGAACTATCCCATGTCTATGAAATATCAGCATATGGTGGGTGGACACGGACACCGAAGATATTTCATATAGGTACTATAGACAAACTATGTCATACATAACCGTCATGATAAATGCTCTTACTATATTGCTCTCTATCTTCGCAGGATAAAGGAATTCGGTGCGCTAATGCAACAAAACCGACTGTACCCTCTGCGCGGTCCCGGATCTAACGGGCGTGCACGTGCGCGGCTACAACGTCACACTACGTACTGGCCTCTCACTATATCGTCTACGCTCATATTCAACTTGGGATCGGTAAGTGGCTTTTCAATGACTGAACTTGATTATATTTTGTACTACCCCGCAGCTATGGTGTGGTATTTTGTTCCCGCTCCCGCAATGGGAACATAATTCACGAATAAATCTAGATTACTATCTAGTCCTGTACTAAATTTCATCCAGATCCGTTAGGAAGCTCGAGTGTGAAAGAGTAACTAACATCTATACTAACAAACTTTGGTATTTATAATGTTCTAGTTAGATCTAACATTCTAGTTAGGTGTTCTAAAAATGGTTATTTGTTAGTTACAAAAGATAACATCCAAACAATTTATCAAGCAAATCAGGGACATCAAAAACGCCGAAATTGTATGCCACGTTGACCTGACTAGTTGGTAAAGGGGTTTGTGTCGAGAGGAGGTTTGACCTTACTATACCGCGCTGATCTGATGGGTTGGTGACAGGAGTTTGTTCCGAATTTTCAATTTCTGTGCATTATGATCTCATCCGTTATTCAGCACGTTAACCCTTCGCAGGTTAGGTTTGCTTGAGCCCCGAATTTCAAGGTTGGGTTTCCCTATCACCCGCACGTTATCTTGCCTAAGGTAGGATAACTTGTTTTTTATTGGTGAAAGGAAGTAATTAGGATCAGTAAGTGTTATTATACTTCTTTACCTTTAGGTGTTGGAACCTCTCACTCGGCTCGTGGTACAAGAGACTCTGACGGAGGAAGAAGTGGACACTTGTCGCAATGTGCTACTGTCGCTGCTGGGCATGGAGTCGCGGCATGAGTTCCCCACAGCGCAGCTACCTTCCAATATGAGGTACAGTACTTGTTTTGTACCTTATCATCACCTGCACAATCGTTATCCAAATGGGAATAATGTACCTAAGTTATATTTAAAAAACCGCCGGGTTCGATTACCGAACTGAGTACGAACAGATCTTTATATGTTTTATACTTACAGATTTGTCCATTATTGACCGGTTTTAGTCGGATTTTAATTTCTACTCTTTATTTTGAAGTTGTACATAAGTAAATAACTACCCGAAATCGTTTGTAAACCACTGATAGACGTAGGCCTCTTCCAATCATTTTGGAAGGCGGTTTGCCTTACTGTACAGTAACTACATTACTGCCATGCTAGCCAGATGAGTTGGTATAGTCCAATCCTACCCGATCTGTTTGTTTGTTTTGACAATCGTTGTCTAAGACAGATGAGTAGAAAAATATAGTATGACAAATCATTGAATCTTTTATTATCCTGAGTAGGTATTTTAAATGAAAATAAACTGTCATAAAGAAGTTACTTGGTGTCGAAATGATTGTACGAACACTGTATGACTCCTGGATACTGGAATATAATCAAGGTAAATATTCAATTGGAAGTTACAATGCCTATTCGTTGTGTACGGACGTGTTTATAGTTATTATAATTAAGAGCTTGCCTGACCCTAACCAAATCGCAAGATTCACTGCCGCTACCCCCGCGCCCCTTTGCTACAGATCGCGCGCCATATTCACGCGGCACCGCGTCAGTCGGTGACAGATTACGATAGTAAAGTAACGCAAGTAGGGGCGGATCACAACGCACTAGCGAACAATGAATAGAATGGAGTAGATATTAGTGTGAATAGTTTTACTCGGTTTTTAGTTTTACTTTTTTTAAATATTGACCGTACTTATAAAAATAGGAGGAGAATTTTTATAGAACTTTAAAATGAACAATTTCGCAATTCACAATTTTTATGTTACTTTAATTATATTTACTCAGCGCACGCAACGTATACTCTCAAAACTTGCTTCTTCAACTTTCATTTTTCTTTTCATGCATGCACGTCGGTTCCTTCGGCTCTTGACACCACCTTCAACTAACATACGATTAATTTGGTCGTGGTAGGTGTGTCGTGGCCTTCCCCGACTCCTACGTCCATCCACTTTCGCGTTGTATATCTGTTTTGTCATTCTTTCATTACCCATTCCCTCTACATACCCGAACCATCGTAGCATGCCTTCCTTACTTTAACACCGACACTCTCTTCCAGACCAACTCTCTTTCTTACATCTTCATTCCGAACGCGATCTGCGTTTTGCGTACGGGTTTTGCGTAGCGCGCGCATCTCGACCGCGTTTATTCTACTTTCATGCGTTTCCTGCCATACCTAACTCTGGCTTCCATACATTAGCGTAGGTATCAGCACCGCACTGTGTACTGCGAGCTGGGCCTTTTGACTTAGGGTTTTGGTACCCAAAAGTTTGCCTAACGTTCCATTCACTCTATTTCCCGCAGTTACCCTCCTTTCTACATCAGTGGTGTACCGTCCATCCCTGCATAATGCACATCCAAGATATACAAACTTATCTACCTGTTCCAGCACTACATCATTTACAGTTATCCTGGCATTCGTTCTGTCCTCTTCTCCTTCGAATACCATCACTTTCGTTGTAGTCGCGTTCAAATGTAAGCCTCTCATCTAAATATATATAACTCAAAGGTGACTGACTGACATAGTGATCTATCAACGTACAGCCCAAACCACTGGACGGATCGGGCTGAAATTTGGCATGCAGGTAGATGTTATGACGTAGGCATCCGCTAAGAAAGGATTTTGATAAATTCAAACCCCAGGGGTATAAAATAGGGGATGAAAGTTTGTTGCTTTCTATCAACGCACAGCCCAAACTACTAGACGAATCGGGCTGAAATTTGGCGTGCAGGTAGATGTTATGACGTAGGCATTTGCTAAGAAAGAATTTTGATAAATTCAACCCCCAGGGGTATAAAATAGGGGATGAAAGTTTGTTGTTTTTATTTTTTAATGTTGACAAAGGGGATAAAATAGGGGATGAAAGTTCGTTGTTTTAGTTCTAAATGTTGACAATAGATGGCGTTAGTAGTATTTTAAAACGCGCTATCGTTGTGTTTTCACTAAGCTACATATAACCGATGATGAATGGCCGTCGTATCTAATAGTAGATACTATACCTAAATATTTCTAGCGGATTATATTTGACGATTTTGGCTGTTCTTTTCTTGGCATATTTTGGATTGCATTTGCTTTATTTCGGTTTAGTAGTTTTGGTTACAGATATACCCTGCTTTGTATTTGGCATTTGTTTTGTTTTCGTTTGGTTTAAGTATAGATTTTGCCGGTTAGACTTTTTTAAAATGGTTAAAGAAAATCTGAACATTGATGGAGAAGTTGAACAATGTACTGTCGTCCCTATTGTTGGCGACGGTGCATGTTTGTTTCGTGCTCTCTCTTATTTAATGTACGGAACACAAGATAGAGCGATGGAGGTGCGTTCAGAAATTGTTAAATATGTGGTTAATGACTGGAACAAGTTTTCAATTATGACCCACGACAAGAATGGTGATAACTACGTAACACCTGACGAATATTTTGCTGATATGATGAAAAATGCTACTTATGGAGGATTTTGTGAGTTAATAGCAGCAGGATTAATATTCCCATTTAAGTTTGAAGTTTATAGGAACGGTCTCATATATACGGAATCTGGATCTAACGACCATCCGGTAAGGCGATTAAGATTCAGCCAAGATTTGTCCAGTGGACATTTTGATGCTTATCTTCCCATAGCAGCACAGAAAATTACTCGGCGTCGTATGGAGGTACCTGTAGAAGAACATGATTTTGGAATTGATACACCTTCGCAACTCAAAGTTGATAAGGGTTTTCACGAGGTACCTGTTTTAGAGCGTGAACATTCACCTATTGTATCTTCAATAAATTATGATGAAAATTTAATAAAAAGTTTATTGTCCCAATCTGAGTCTTCGACATTAATAGAAAAAAGGAAAAACAAACGTAGGGCAAGGTTTACTAATTACACACGAAACAATCAAATAAAAAAGGCACAAAAAAATATGGACAGACTCTACCTGAATCTCACCGTAAAGCTGTGTCTGAATATAAGAAAAAAAACCCTGACGTACAAAGGCAAGCTGTCGCCACCTACCAGGCTGCACACCCTGAAAAACACAGACAAGCTGTCGCCACCTACCAGGTTGCAAACCCTGAAAAACATAGGCAATCTTCTGCACTATATCAGGCCAGGAATACCGATGTGCATAGAGTGATTCAGTCACGGTATAGAGAAAAGACAATTCAGCGTGTATGGAGAAGCAAGTTGCTTTCGGGTTTGGCGTATGACCCAGATATTGCTTATGGAACTGACAGCAGTGTAGTCTTAGGTTCTATGACGTACAAGTGTCAGTGGTGTAACGCCTTGAAGTGGAAAGATGAGACACCTGGCATGTGTTGTAGCGCCGGTAAAGTACAACTTGAGCCATTTAAACAACTGCCTGAACCACTACAGTCTGGTTAATGATTTACACCCGAATCATATACACTTCATGGATAATATCCGAAAATATAATGCCTGTTTTCAAATGACTTCCTTTGGTGGAAAACAAATAAGAGAAGGCGGTTTTTCACCAACTTCTAAAGTTCAAGGACAAGTCTATCATTTAATTGGAAGTATATTACCGGAACCTGGGCAGGATGCACAGTTTCTGCAAATTTATTTCATCGGTGAAGATGATAGAGAAGCTACTATTCGATGTTCTAAATTTCCTGATTTGAGACCAAATTTAATCAAACAATTGCAGCTTATGTTACATGAGGTAAACCCATACATAAAAGATCTAAAAACAGCCATTGATCAAATATCGCCTTCAGAGTCATTCAAGGTCGTAATACATGCAGATAAGAAACCACAAAGAGAACACAGAGGCAGATTTAATGCACCAACGGCAAATGAAGTGGCTGTTGTATTGGTAGATCAGCATTTTGACCGAAGAGACATCATCCTCGAAAGCCGAAGTAACTCACTTCAGCGTATCAGTGAGATACATCGAGCTTATGACGCGCTGCAGTACCCGTTGATGTTTTGCTGGGGGGATGATGGCTATTCAATCAATATACCACAATGCGATCCCATAACTAAGTTGCCCTTGAAAAAAACAGTCTCTGCTGTCAGTTTTTATTCATACAGAATAATGATCAGAGAAGGAGAAGATAACTTTTTGGTTAAATATCGAGCTCTTTTTAGTCAATATTTGGTAGATGAATACGCAAAAATAGAAACTGAAAGACTAAACTACATAAAAATTAATCAAGCCAAATTGAAGGGTACAGGCAAAGAACAGGGAATGTCACAATTTTTAATTTTTCAGTTTTCTATTGAAATCAAATCTTTGTTTATGGTAGTTTAGTTCCCAATCACTAACTTTTTAAAAAAGTAAACAGGTGGCTCCAAAAATGCGTTTTTGTTTATGACCGAAGCGAAAAGAACCAGGAATGTCCATGACATACCAGTAAAAAAGAAGGATTGTCCAATACAAAGTGAGTGACAGTTGTGACGATCTCAAATAAAAATATGATACTTCTAAACTTTAAATTGGGTTTTTCTCAAAATCTATTCTTTAGGACATTCCCTATTCTTTGCCTGTACCCTTCAATTGCGCGCAGATAATTATATTCATTTAAAAGATGCGATTGGACGGCAAGATACTGAAGCAAATCAGCTAGGACAAATGGTAGTACTTCCATCATCTTTTACTGGTGGACCAAGATACATGCACGAAAAAACGCAAGACGCCATGACCTATGTCAGACATTACGGTCGTCCCGACCTTTTTATTACTTTTACATGTAACCCACGCTGGAGTGACATAAATGAGCACTTACTTTCAGGACAAAAATCTCATGATCGATACGATATTATTTCGCGTGTCTTTCGATTAAAGGTAAAAAAGGTCATGGATTTGTTGATAAAAGGGAAAATATTCGGTGAAGTAAGATGCTTTATGTATTCGACGGAATGGCAAAAGCGAGGTCTTCCGCATATTCATATACTTTTATGGCTTCAACATCGCATCACTCCGGATCAAATTGACAATATTATTTGTGCTGAAATACCTAACCCCGATCGTGATCCTGAGCTATACGAAATTGTACAAGAGACGTTCTCTGGATGACGGTGGATTCTCTGTCAATATCAAGGGTGTTACAATAGATAATCGTTGGGTGGTTCCTTATAATCCAGTGCTATTAAGAACATGTAACGCTCACGTGAACGTAGAGTATTTTTATTCAGTGAAATCAATCAAATACGTTTGCAAATATGTTAATAAAGGGTCAGATCAGGCTACGTTTACTTTAGAGAACGGGAAGGATGAAGTTTCAACCTACGCAAGTGGTCGATATATAAGTTCAGCTGAAGCAGTTTGGCGAATCCTTGAATTCCCAATACACGAGCGTTTTCCTCCTGTAGTGCACCTTGCTGTCCATTTAGAAAATGGACAGAGAATTTATTTTAATGAACAGAACTTGTGCGACAAATTGAGTAGTCCTCCTACAACTACACTCCTCTCCTTTTTCGATCTGTGTAACGTGGATGACTTTGCAAAAACATTGCTATACTCGGAAGTCCCTGCGTATTACGTTTGGAACAAACGATCGTTTCAGAGAAGGAAGAGAGGAGTGAATGTTGAAGGATGGTCAGGGGTCAAAAAAGAACACGTTTTAGGTAGGGTTTATACTGTTCATCCAAACAATACAGCATGCTACCACCTTCGAATGCTTCTACATGAGATCAGAGGCCCAATTTCATTTGAAGCGTTGAAAATTGTAGATGGTCACTTACATCCCACTTTCCAATCTGCGTGCAAGGCTCTAAGTCTACTCGAAGATGATCGGCATTTGGATTCAGCTCTTGAAGAGGCAGCACTTTGTCAAACACCGCATATGATTCGAGAGCTTTTTGCTATCATTTTATTGTTCTGCCAGGTTTCCGACCCTTTATGTCTTTAGGAAAAATACAAAGAATACCTTTCTGAAGACTTTAAAAAGCAACTGGAAAGGCAAGGTGACGTGGATGTAGAGCACTCATCAGACCTGATATTTAACAAATGCCTGTCGGTATTAGAGGATGCCGTATTATCATTAGGCGGCCGTCCCCTTAAAGAGTATGGATTACCTCAGCCAATAACATCAATACATTTTGAGAATAGAGAGTACGTGAAGAAGACCAGTTACGATACAGTGACCTTAGAAGACGCAGTAAGAAAAAATGAAGCATCCTTGAATAACGAGCAACAGGACGTTTACAATAAAATTATCACAAGTGTAGATGCAAATGACGGTCGAATATTCTTCTTAGACGCTCCAGGTGGAACTGGTAAAACCTTCCTATTAATTTACTTTTGGCGAAAGTAAGAAGTACTCACGGCATTGCCCTAGCTGTGGCGTCGTCCGGCATAACTGCTACATTACTCGAAGGAGGTCGAACTGCTCATGCTACTTTTAAGTTGCCACTCAATTTAATCACTGCCGAGACTCCCATTTGCAACATCTCCAAACAAAGTAATTTTGCTGAAGTTTTAAAAAGTACAAAAATAATCGTGTGGGACGAAATAACGATGGCTCACAAAGGTGGTATTGAAGCCTTAAATAGATCACTAAGGGATATAAGGGGTAATACAAAATTAATGGGTGGAGTAACAGTTTTGCTGGCCGGAGACTTTCGGCAGACTCTACCAGTGGTGCCAAAAGGAACCAGAGCTGACGAAGTAAAGTCGTGCATTAAGAAATCAAATTTGTGGCCCCAGGTTAATATTCTTAAACTTTCTAAAAATATGAGAGCACTTTTGGGCGGGGATGAGTTTGCTGGTAGATTTTCAGATCTCCTTCTTAAAATCGGTAATGGTGATTTTCCATCGTTTGATGGAATGATAACCATCCCGGAAGAATTGTGCACAGTTGTTACTACGGTTCAAGAATTGCTGTCTAAAGTTTATCCAGACATTATTCATATACATGACAAGCCTATTGAATGGTTATGTGAGCGTGCCATACTTACTCCAAAGAACGATCAAGCAGCAGCTATCAACGATATCCTGCTCATGTCGTTTGAGGGCGAAGAAAAGGTCTATAAGTCGATTGATACTGTGGTTAACACAGATGACGCTACTAATTACCCTGTAGAATTTTTAAATTCATTGAAACCGCAAGGTTTGCCTTATCATAAGCTTATTCTGCGTGTGGGCACTCCAATTATGTTGTTGCGAAATTTAAAACCACCAAAACTTTGTAACGGTACGAGACTGCAAGTGAAAGCGTTACATCGCAATATAGTGGAAGCCATTATATTAACTGGGTGTGCGAAAGGGGAAACTGTCTTTATACCACGAATCCCATTAATACCTAATGATACCCCGTTCGAATTTAAACGATTACAGTTTCCCCTAAAAGTCTGCTTTGCCATGACAATAAACAAGTCTCAGGGGCAAACTCTCAAATTTGCGGGTATTGACTTGAGAGAACATTGCTTCTCTCATGGACAATTTTATGTTGCTTACTCACGAGTAAGTTCACCCAATAGTTTAATAGTTTTAGCGCCCAATGACAGATTAGTTAAGAATATTGTGTACAAAGAAGTTTTGTAGGCCCTAATTTTTTACACACGTGAGACAAAAGTAAAGCCCCAAAAGCTATACCTAATTAATAATAATACTTCGTAGCGCGAGCGAAGCCGCGGGCAAAAGCTAGTTAGACTATAATCTTTCATCGCTGTGACTAGAGACTGTAGTTCTGATGGCGATTCGGCTATGAGCACGGCATCATCTGCATACAGCAAACAGTTCACATTCACAAGTAAGTCACCCATTCGCAATCCAACATTCATCGATCTTACTCTCTTAAGATGCAGGGCCGACAGCTCGCAACCCTGTCTGTCGCCAATGTTGATGTCAGACCAGGGAGACAGGCCGCCGCCCACCCGCACACATGCCGTACATCCCACATATGTAGACTACACGGTACGAAGCAGCGCACCATCAATCCCAAATCCTGGCAAGATGATGAGATGAGACATAATTCAAACACGCTTTCTTCTTTCTTGCTACGCAGGATTGAACCTCTACATCCGACCAGGCATCACCTTTCGAATGTTCATGTCTCTTTGCACTCCCATATGCTTCTTTTGCACTATCCACTATACTTTCTTTCATAATATTCCAGCATTCATCCACATCTAAGTCGGAAAGGCTCGCGTTTGCAAGCCTTTCACTGACTAAGCCTACACACATACTCCTTACGCTTTCATCTTCCAGTTTTTCACTCTTTATCCTATCAAAGTCTCAGAGAGGGACAAGCACTCGCCAGTGCCTCCACTTCTTGAAAAGACTGAATGAAGAATAAGATACTAATATTACAATTTTTTTTAACGTGAGATAAAATCCATTATGAGTGCTATGCCGGACGCCTACCGACTAAAAAACCTCACGTAACGCCCAACAGCCTATGGTTGGGAGCCCCGGGTAAGCCCTCGGAAGGATGTTCCAGGACTTCTAACAGACCTACGGCCACCATTGCGGCCTCGCCCAGGAGGCGGTTTGGGTACTATACCGCGTCTTTGGGGGGTTTCGGGTGTGATCCCGCTTCTAAGGACGTGCGTGAACTTTTCACGTCACGCTGCCGTCATGGGCCTGCTTCTGTACGTACGGTGAGTAGCCCTCTCGCCGTCCTCAGGCCCACGGTCATGGAGGCCGATAGTCTTTGGCGAAGACATGTCGCCGATGCCTAGGCACCAACTGCGGAATTCGGGTGGGAAAGTTTTCTCCCGTACGCGCCCCGTATTTTCAAAAGTATTTTTTGATACATTGCTGTTTCTTTGGAATCAGGTGTTATATAATTGCTCTTTCTTTTCACATCACTGAGCTCTTTTTAATAACCACGTCAATTTCTCTTAGGGGCATGTTTCGTGAATGTCTGGGATCCAACAATTCAGCCAGTAAGGATACAATCGAGATAAGAAGACTTAGAGTTTAAGGACCATGATATCTTCCTATAATATCTGGTTTCGTTTATTTCGTTCTATTTTTATGGGGCGATTTTCACCTGACCAGGTAGCAATTAAACATTCTTTCCTATGACTAATATTAAATAAAATTAATATTAAATAAAATTGCCGTCATTCAAACAAATTCTTCAAAGGCATTTTGTATTGCCTCTTGGGTATTGAATTTTTTTCCCGCCAAAAAGTTATCCAAATTCTGGAAATAGTAGTAGCTTCCAACCTCAGTTCTTGCAACTTGGGGACCGTCTGCAGTATGAGGTCGCGCATTGTCGTGCAGAAGCAGCGGAGACGAGCGATTGATCAATGCTGTGCCCGCTTTTCCATCATTGTGTTCAGTTCTTCACAGAACACATCTGCATCAATGCTCACCCCGTTTGGTAAAAAGCTGTGATGAATCACACCGGCGCGCTAGACCACCAAACAGTCACCATCACTTTTCTAGGGGTAAGTTTTCGTTTAGGGCATTGTTCGTCTTTAATTCGTCATTGTCGATCAAAGTCTTCGGACGACCGCTTGCATTTTTTTTCATTTTTCAGGTCGAAATTTTCAGAACGAAAGCGAGTAAACCAGTGCGATCAACAGGCGGTGCGTTGGATTGTAGTGTTAGCTCCGTAAACGTCGTTGATGTTGCGTGCCGCTTGTGCCGCGTTGCTGCCACGACGATTCTCATATTTCATAACTAGCGGACGTCACGCGGTTTCACCCGCGTAGTTCCCGTTCCCGTGGGAATACGGGAATAAAACATAGCCTATGTTCACCGCAAAGAGTGTAGCTTTCCAACAGTGAAAGAATTTTTCAAATCGGTCCAGTAGTTCCGGAGCCAATTCGTTACAAACAAACAGACAAACAAAAAACCAAAAAAAACCAAATCTTTCCTCTTTATAATATTAGTTTAGATTAGTATAGATTACTCGAATTTTTAACGTATCCACGATGACGAAAAAGATTGAAATGCGATGAAAACGTCACACTAATCAATAAACAAATGACTAATTTTGGAAAATAAATTTTATGTTTTTAAAATAAAATTAATTTGGAATTAGAATTCTTAGCCAAACAAAAATTATTTTGATTTGAAATGGCCAGTACTGCAGAACGGCAATTTCATAGGTAAAGACTTATTATTTGATTGTCCTCAAACCTGCCAAAACCATTGGTGTTTTTTAATTAACAACGAATTCCCGTTTTTATATTTCAAGAATAGTATCTTTTTTATTTTTACAGCATCATCGTTTTTAGGGTTTCGTAGCCAAATGGCAAAAACGGAACCCTTATAGATTCGTCATGTCTGTCTGTCTGTCCGTCTGTCTGTCCGTCCGTGTGTCACAGCCACTTTTCTCCGAAACTATAAGGGCTATGCTATTGAAACTTGGTAGCTAGATGTATTCTGTGAACCGCATTAAGATTCTTATATAAAACTAGAAAAAAAGCAGTAAATTTTGGGGGTCCCCATACTCAGAACTGAAACTGAAAAATTTTTTTTTAATCAAACCCATACGTGTGGCGTATCTTTAGATAGGTCTTCAAAAATGCTATGGAGGTTTCTAACATCATTTTTTTCTAAAGTGAATAGTTTGCGAAAGAGACACTTCCAAAGTGGAAAAATGTGTGTCCCCCCCCCCCTCTAACTTCTAAACTAAGAGAATGATAAATCTTACAAACATATATCATATACATTGCTATAAAAACTACCAACGAAAATTAGTTTGAACGAGATAGAGCTGGTAGTTTTTTTTTTAATACGTCATAAACCGCAATTTACGGTTAGTGAAATCGCTACCATTGCGAAAGTGTTAAAACATCAAAGTTACAACGAACTATAAGAACTTTTATATTAGATATGTTACTTGCTGCTACGAAACCCTTCATGGGCGAGTCCAACTCGCACTTGGCCGGTTTATTTTTGTTTAACGTGGGGGAAAATCCTCATGGATGTTATGTCTCCTACCGACTAAAAAACGTCACGTAACGCCCAACAGCCTATGGGTGTGAGGCCCTAAGAAGGATGTCCCAGGACTCCCAAGTCCAACAGACCCACGGCCGCCACTGCGGCCTCGCCCAGGGGGTGGTTCGAGTGCTATCCCGCGTCTTTGGGGGGTTTCGGGTGTAATCCCGCTTCTAAGGGGGGCGTGCGTGAGTTCCTCACGTCACTCTGCCGTCATGGGCCTGCATCTGTAAGGACGGTGAGCCGCCCTCTCACCGTACTCAGGCCCCCGGTCATGGAGGCCGATAATCCTCGGCGAAGACACGTCGACGGCGCCCAGGCCGCCGACTGCGGAACTTGGGTGGGAGAGTCCTCTCCCGTTTCCGCCCCGCCGTCTCTTTCACGAGCATAACCGGCTCGCAGAAAGAGGCGGCGCAGTCCCACTTACTCCCGCTGGAGAGCATGGCTCGCACCATGGTCTCGAGCGAGAGAATGTCCACGTCCAGACCCACCACGAGGACCTGGCGCTGTTGCGCCCAACAGCATCATCATTCAGTAAAAACTCATTTTTCTTTCATTAGTACCTTCAATAAAATGAATATTCTTTTATTTGAATCAACAAGTATTTTTGAAACAATAAATTTGTTTTGAAAATATCACCGGCAATTTTCTACTATTAAATCGAAAGTCTAAAGACAGTGTTATATTTTACAGATTTTTTTTTAATACTTACACTGTCTTTTTTGTACTTGAATTAGCTAACTCCATTGTTTTATGTTCCGTGCAATTACTTCCAGCACCGACTCGCCCGCACTCCTAGTAGTGGCGGTTTCTGGGTTTTGTATGACATTTTTAGGGTTCCGTAGCCAAATGGCAAAAACGGAACCCTTATAGATTCGTCATGTCTGTTTGTCTGTCTGTCCGTCCGTGTGTCACAGCCACTTTTCTCCGAAACTATAAGGCCTATGCTGGTGACACTTGGTAAGTAGATGTATTCTGTGAACCGCATCAAGATTTTCGTATAAAACGAGAAAAAAAGCAGTTAATTTTGGGGGTCCCATACTCAGAACTGAAACTTAAAATTTTTATTTTCATCAAACCTATACGTGTATCAATAGATAGGTCTCCAAAAATGCTATTGAGGTTTATAATATAATTTTTTTCTAAAGTGAATAGTTTGCGCAAAAGACACTTCCAAAGTGGAAAAATGTGCCCCCCCCCCCCTCTCTAACTTCCATACTAAGAGAATGATAAATCTAAAAAATATATATAATGTACATTGTCATAAAATCTACCAAAGAAAATTGGTTTGAACGAAATCAAGATGGTATTTTTTTTTAAAACGTCATATACCGCAATTTTCGCCGAGAAAATTCACTACCACTGCGAACGTCAATGAAAGTTACAACGAACTACACGAACTTTTATATTATGTTACTTGCTGCTACGGAACCCTTCATGGGCGAGTTCAACTCGCACTTGGCCGATTTATTATTATTATTGTTCCTAGAAAGCGTCCAGTTGAATTAGGCAACCTTTCGGAATTGGGGAGGTAAGACAGCAGTCGCTCTCAACTTAGCCAATGGGAATGAAAATTCAATTCATAGCTGCTGCTCCTGGCAGCCAATAAAAGCTGCGTCTGGTTTGAAATATGGTTGGGCTTGAAGGCAACTGGGCAGATGCTAATATGCAGATAAGGTCTGGGGCCCATGAAGATCTTCTAGGCCCAGACCGACGTCACTTGAAGCAGTGCAGGTGCTGACCAACGAACGAGGTCCTGGTACAGACATTCCGTAACGCCATTGGGAACTTAGATGATTCTCGGTAGCAACAATATCGAGGAGATAATATGCCAAATTATACCGACCTAGTCCACACAAAAGTAACACCCCAGTTTCTACAAGCCATCGTGAAGAAGCTAAGTAAGATGAAGAAAATTTACATCGGATAGTAAACAATCAATACGGTTCTTAGCTTTTTATTTCTGTCATTCTACGAGCGAAAAACGTTTTTATGTTCCTTTTTAGTCATTTTTTTGGTCTTTATAATATTGATAACTTTTATAATTAGTTACATTTATTATTTACATAAATTAAGATTTTATGCACCTATAGCCCCCCCCCCCCCCCCCCAGGCTAACTTCAGGAATTCAAAAGTTTTTTAATCGATCTATCGATGTCGTAATTGAGCATTGTGCGACGCAATCGGGCATAGGTCCGCTTCCTACAAGGCGCGCAGCCAGACTTATCGTAATCGGTAAAGGATAGCGCATACAGATTTCGTGAGGAAAGAAAGAGAGATAAGGTTTGGAGGGCGTTTAGCGAAATTATATGAAAGCTAAAAAACAGATAATTACAGATAAAAAGAAAACTATTATAAATATTAAAAAAACCGACTAGTGCAAATGAAGTGTTTAGTATTGTCTTTCGTATACATTAAAAATAATATCCAAATAATAGATAACTATAGACATCCAGCCTAAAGTTTAACTGAAACAAGGTGTTTTTAAAAATTAAAAGCATCGAGGTTTTTTTTAGTAATCGTGTTTTCAGGCTAGTAGATCTTTAGTTCATGAACTGAAGTTGCTTGTGTTGTAATGTTAGTTCATTAGACCTCACGAGTCCTGAGATCTAGATCAAGATAATAGTCTATTTGGCGTCATACGTCCTCTTAAATAATTAGCTGAATCGTGACCTCGTTCTTACCAATATCGGAAAGTGGAACAAATGAGTACATGTTACTTATTTATAGTAAATTTAAAATAATGTGTACATAACTGAGCAGAAAAGACTCCAATACGATGGACGGAAGTCCATTCGGAAGAAGCAGCAGGACCTGTCGTACTCCACCTCCGGCGTCAAAGTCTACGCCGCGTCCAAACGAGCCCAGACGAGAGGAGGATAGGATGGAGGGCGTCTCAACGCACGAATTGCAGAACTGGATGTCCGCGATTGAACAAGCCCTAAAGGAGGTATGTAGTATAGCTACAGAAGGAAAGCTTAATTCTGACCAGAAGTTAAGAATTAATGGACTATGCCGTAATATTAGCCATGGAACTTCCCAACTAGTTGTACAATACCAGTCCTTAAGGTGTAAAGCTATTCAGGCCAGTACTGCTCGCCAGACCTTACAAGACCAAGTGGACCTAACTAGCACTCTCACAGACCTTAAGCACACAATAGAAGAGACTTCTAAACATGCAGCTACAATTTCTTTTGCCGATACTGTCAAGGGGACTAACAGTTACCTACCCAAGACTAGCGTAAGCTCTTTGGCCATTTATCCCAATGAAAAGGGAAAATCTAGTGAGGAGACCAAGACTTTAGTCTAAAAAATTATCAGCCCTGAGGAAATGAAGCTGCATGTAAGGGGCGTACGAAAAACAAAGAACGGTGGCGTTATCATCAGCACAGATAGTCAAGGTAATATTGAGAAGTTGAAACAGTCAACTAAACTTATCAACTCGGGCCTTATCGTAGATGACCAGCACAAAAGGAAACCACGAGTGATAGTTATTGGAGTACCGAGTTCCATGCAGGAAAAAGATGTATATACGTGTATATACAACCAAAACCTGGTGGATAGAATACAGGACAGCCTTGACACTTTCCTGACCTCAATAAAATTAAGCCACAAATCAGGTAAGAAGGATGCTGAGACCTGTAATTACGTTATCGAAGTGCCTGCACCTATACGAAAAGCCCTAATAAGTAAAGATCGGGTATTTGTTAACTGGTCTTCTTGCCCTATCAGAGACTTTACAGTAGTCACACGATGCTTTAATTGCCAGCAGTATGGCCATGCAGCTAAAACGTGCCGGGACATATCACAGACCTGCGGACATTGTGGAGACCAGGGGCACTCTATAACCGAATGCACAAAGAAGGCGGAAGCACCAAAATGCGCAACTTGCTTGCGTTTCAAAAAGCCCTACAACCATAGATTTAGAATGTACAAGATGAACAGTGTCAAACTGAAGACGAGACCAAAAATGAAAGATCCATGTGTGGGTTAAATAGTGTTGTTGAATGGTCACACCTATGTTATCGATAAAAGTATCTGTATAAATGGATGGAATGGAAATGAAACTTCTAAGCACACAAAGTGCTTAGAAGTTTCATCTCCAACTTCTTGTTTTGGGGAATAAATTGTTAATTTGAATGTAATCGACTATGAAAAAGTAAAAATGGGATTATATGGGGTAACTCGTAATATTAGAAATTCTGTAGTGATTTTACGAATTTTGATTCAGTGTGTGAATGTGAAAATACACTTTTAACATGTAATTTATGGCATCGTACATTGCATTGTTGCCGTACATATATATTTTGCCAATTGAATTTGAAATTTTACTAAAAATCCAATTCTTATCGTAATACGAAACCTAGAAACTCATTTATTATTGAACCCTAGTAACAATAAAATATTGTTAGCAATCACCAGGAATGTTAATAAAAAAATATACACGGAGATTAACAAAGCAGATTTCTATCACTTTATTTAACAAATTTACTACACCCTGAACGTAATCATTACACAAGTAGCTAATCAGTAAATAACTTAGAACATTCTTACAATCACGGCGACACTGATATCACATGGATCACACTGATCACCAAGGTGTGTAGTTCTGTACTCTGCAGCGGTCGACCGTCGAAAAAGGGCCGTCCACTACATTGCACGCCATTTTATATTAGAAAACTAGTCATAGACAAGTCGACCTCTACACGGCCTCTCCTGACCATGCGTCGTCCTCGACTGCATATAAGATGTCTGAACCTGAACAGTCATCGGTTCAGATGGACTAGCTTCAGGATTTGAAACACGCTCATCGGCATGAGCTGCGATGCTTCCATCGAGGCGGCTTCTAAAATCAATTAGAAATAACATGACATTACTATGTGCCAATGTAACTCAGAAAGACCTAATTGTTGTATCCATCAACCTTTCAAGGCCTTCTAACGTTCAGCCCAAAATGCATTGGCTAAGATAAATAGCACACAGCTTATCACACGTCAACACATTCGTTCAATTTGATTAGGTTCGCACATTAAATAAGTCAAACTATATGAGGATTTCTGATTCATACGAGATTTATGATTCATTCAATTTGGATTCAAGTATTTAACATTCATCCTCACTCTACCAATTCATTGTAGGGCAAACATCCCACAGTCTGTTTGCCGAAAAAGGAACGTCCCGCAGTCCGTCCTCTACAAGGGAATTGGCATCCCACAGGCGTACCAATAGGAACGTCCCGCAGTCCGTCCTGTACACCGACATTCATCTTTACACTACCACGTAGGGCAAATATCCCGCAGTCTATTTGCCGAAAGGAACGTCCCGCAGTCCGTCCTCTACATGGAGTTGGCATCCCGCAGTCTGCCAATATGAACGTCCCGCAGTCCGTCCTGTATACAAATCTAACACCTATAAATAAAACTAGTACCCATATATGTACATAAGTTGTACCCATACAGAACACTGGCACCCAGCATGTGTCGGCATGGAACATCCCGCAGTCTGTTCCTTCACCAACACTGGCTGCGTTCAGATGACACGCACCCGTCAGGCACACGCCACTTTAGTCAGCACCGACAACTCATACATACATACATCAGTTACAGCAGGTCACGCCTTTTATTCTCTAAGGGGTAGGGCAGAAGCACATTATATGCCCACATTTCACCTATAGATGTTGTACCACGTAATAGGTGTTGTGCTGAGTCGTATTGCCGTGCTGATATGGACAGGTGCAGGTTGTGACTGTTGAACACACTGTTGAAAATTTTTAAGCCGTTCATAAAAGCCTTCGACTTTGCTCAATGACTGCCATTTTACTGGCAACCGGGACCAACGGCTTAATGTGCCTTCCGAAGCACGAAAACGCTCGCAAAATAACAAAGTGGTCACGTGGTGGTTACCCATACAAGAACCTGTCATAGTAAACGTTGTCAATATTACCGTCAACTCGCCACTCGAAGAATGCAGTGCAGGTATCAGGCCACCATTCGTCCTGTTATACCACCATAAACTGGGCCGCACGCAGCCTGGTTCAATTCATGTCATCCGCTCGGCAGCGCTCGCATGACTACGTATGGACCACCATATACCATACCAGGGTCCAAATTGCATTTTTATATTGAACCTGTGGAAACACAAAATTGTTAACATTTAAACACACGAGGTGAACCTAGTTACTCTTCAGTAACCCGGCCGTGGGGACTTCTGCACCTTTTTGTTTTACAGCTTAGTTGCAAACCTCCCAATGGCACATCTCAGGCTAGCGACCAAATCACTGGGACGGTAGTTTAACTAACTAACTATCTTCACGCCAAATCCCTTGCGGGGTAGGCAGAAAGAACCGAGCGCCACACGGCACGGTCCATACACACCTCACTTGCTTCTTCAACTTTCGGTAGTTTAGTTTCTCTTTATGAGACCCAGGGGAAAAATGAGACGTCCTCCGTTTAATAACGTTAAGGTCAGCTGTAAAAAATACTTAAACACAAATATTTAAAGTGTTCATCAGCAATACCTAGATACTAAGATCGATGTAACGAGCCCCTCATGGTGCAAATGCTGCATCCCTCCGAGGATGCGGGCATCCCGCAGACTACCCATTACAGCAGACTACCCATTACAGCAGTAAGTTCCACGCTTTCATGTCGCTGAAATACCATTAAAGCAACAATACGCCAAATTTCAGATTGATCAGTCCTGCGAAGCTTAGGAGAAATCCCTTCATTACCTAGGAAGTGATGATGTTCAAAATGTATAGCTAAGAAACACATTAATCACCTCAGCTCTAAAATAAAAACAAACCGCATCCAAATTGGCCCATCCGTTAGGCAGCTGGTGCCACAGACAAACACACAGGTTACACCCACAACAACACGCGTTTTCGTCGGGGGTTAATTAATTGACCTCGATTCAGATCATGTTGAGTATAGTTCGAGTGTAAGTGGACCTGTCTGTTTGCGTGGTGCATCTTTGGTGTAACTTAGTACATAAGTCTCTGGCCCCATTTCTTTCACGGATTTCACACATCCAGCAGACTCAAACCTTTGACAGTAAAATCAGCGTTGCTGTACAGAAAAGGAACACTACATTTGTCATTGTCCCAAACCGTTCGGCTACATCCTGTCTAGAATAAAAAAAAAACAAATTTATGTTGTTTAGGCATCAACTTGCTACGGCACAAAATTATAACCATCGGGTTCCGGTTGGGGATCCAATGCATCCAAGTATAGGTATTACTGGAAACGGGGTTTTATGTTCGTAAAAAAAAACTCAAGCAGCACAAGTTTACGACTTCTCAATCAATCATCAATCAAATCAGCCTACAGCAGTCCACTGCTGTATGTAGCCCTCTCCCGATTTACAGGGTTCTACGCCTTTCGCATCATTTCCTACGGCCTTGTCCAGGTTGTTGGTTCTACTACAGATATGGCCAGCCCATGGCCACTATGATGCACTTACTCTGCGAGCTATGTTGACCACTCTGGTTCGCTAATAGATAAAATCGTTTCGGATGTTATATCTCAGAGACACCTAAGTATAGCTCGCTCTGTTCTAAGTAAAACACATTTACGCAAGTTGATCGAAAAACTCGTTTTGGTACACTACTTCACGTGACAAAACCATGCCCTCTTCTGCAGTCTATTCTTTTTGTGTCCAGTCAAGGGGCCTTGATATTATACTGACCTGACCTATAAAATTTGGATTGAGATAATCAGCATGTGGCAGTAGAACTCCTTTTCCTTGCTGGAAAGCGGAATCCTGTGTTCGGATCGACCATTGGGCGCCTCTCAGAAAAAAGGAGCAGACTATTTTTTTGTTTTGTTAATTTGAGAGTAGCCTAATAAAGTAATAACAAAAATGTTGAGGGTAACTTAACAAAGTTGTAGCAAAAGTGTTATGAAGCCTTTACGACAGCTAAAGACTACTTTACCGAATGGAGTATGCTACCACACGCTTCCCATCATCAGCATAGGTCAATACTACTACTAACCTGCGTAACTAACTTGCGTCCGTGTGAACCTCCGTGGGAGGCACTGATTCTGGGTTCACTGGTCACTCTCGTCAGACATCGTATCAAGCCTTGTCTAATTTGTTATTGATGTGAACTCCAAATAAACTTTTCAGTCAATCCTTGTAGCACGGTTCTGGATATGCCTACGAAAATATCCTACAAGATCTAGAACTTGTCGGATCTGTAAGAGTTAAGGGAATAGGTGGAAATAATAAGACCTTTACCTTTCGTAAGCTTGGCAATACCTGACCGCGGCTGAGGGCACGCGCGTGTAGCACGCATTCGTGAGCATCGCGTAGACTAGCGCGTGCAGCGCACACCAACGCGCATCGCGTAGACTAGCGCGTGCAGCGCATATCAATGCGCGTCGCGCAAACCAGCGTGCAGCGCGTCGTGTAGACTAGCGCGTGCAGCGCACACCAACGCGCATCGCGTAGACTAGCGCGTGCAGCGCATATTAATGCGCGTCGCGCAAACCAGCGTGCAGCGCGTCGTGTAGACTAGCGCGTGCAGCGCACACCAACGCGCATCGCGTAGACTAGCGCGTGTAGCGCATATCAAAGCGCGTCGCGCAAACCAGCGTGCAGCGCGTCGTGTAGACTAGCGCGTGCAGCGCACACCAACGCGCATCGCGTAGACTAGCGCGTGTAGCGCATATCAAAGCGCGTCGCGCAAACCAGCGTGCAGCGCGTCGTGTAGACTAGCGCGTGCAGCGCACACCAACGCGCATCGCGTAGACTAGCGCGTGTAGCGCATATCAAAGCGCGTCGCGCAAACCAGCGTGCAGCGCGTCGTGTAGACTAGCGCGTGCAGCGCACACCAACGCGCATCGCGTAGACTAGCGCGTGCAGCGCATATCAATGCGCGTCGCGCAAACCAGCGTGCAGCGCGTCGTGTAGACTAGCGCGTGCAGCGCACACCAACGCGCATCGCGCAGACTAGCGCGTGTAGCGCATATCAAAGCGCGTCGCGCAGACCAGCGTGCAGCGCGTCGTGTAGACTAGCGCGTGCAGCGCACACCAACGCGCGTCGTGTAGACTAGCGTCTGCAGCGCACACCAACGCGCATCGCGTAGACTAGCGCGTGCAGCGCTCACCAACGCGCGTCGTGTAGACTAGCGTCTGCAGCGCACACCAACGCGCATCGCGTAGACTAGCGCGTGCAGCGCTCACCAACGCGCGTCGTGTAGACTAGCGTCTGCAGCGCACACCAACGCGCATCGCGTAGACTAGCGTCTGCAGCGCACACCAACGCGCATCGCGTAGACTAGCGCTTTTGGGGCTCAACAACGCCCCTCGCGTTGACTTAGAACTCCCGGATCGGGCGGCCAGTAGGATTATCGCCGTTACTGTATAGGAGAGTGACAGAGGACAGTTTCTGGACGTTTGAAAAGTTCACGGGCTTGCCACTTTCGGTACTAATTCGCTTCCTTTATGGCAAGTTGTTGAAACATCTCACTTGGAACAATACCGTGCGTGTAACAACGAACGAGATCGGATCCAAAACCGCGATGGCGGTTTCTAAGATGAACGGTATTCCCGTAATACCCTTCGTGACCGATTACACGACACGTGGCACTCACGATGGTGTCAGTGCAATCCACTAGGTATGCAATTTACGGCATGAATTATGCGTTTTAGGCATAATTACACGAGAAAACACACTCAAATTGCGTAAAACATACACAACTCACTAAAAGAGGGTACTTTGTAATGATTACGTTTCTTATGATTCATGATACCTCTGGTTCGACTCGGTCAGTTGGCGATAAGGTAAGAATCCCACTTCTGATGTTAGCAATCACCAGGAATGTTAATAAAAAAATATACACGGAGATTAACAAAGCAGATTTCTATCACTTTATTTAACAAATTTACTACACCCTGAACGTAATCATTACACAAGTAGCTAATCAGTAAATAACTTAGAACATTCTTACAATCACGGCGACACTGATATCACATGGATCACACTGATCACCAAGGTGTGTAGTTCTGTACTCTGCAGCGGTCGACCGTCGAAAAAGGGCCGTCCACTACATTGCACGCCATTTTATATTAGAAAACTAGTCATAGACAAGTCGACCTCTACAATATATTACTCGTAGATTTTTTTAAATATATTAACCTCGCCAAATTGACGTCGCCACTGATGGAAACTAATGGAAAGCCGTGGCGCATCTAGCGAATGGGGGCCATGCTTACAGCACACAAGACTTCTGACAGTAGTCCTCAAGTTGGCGACCCTATGATGTGCCTCTTCACGCTCCGCTTGTAGAACCCGGGATTGTAAAATGAGGGAAACACATGTGCGGGCAGGTCGTTCCAGGATTTTGTAGTTCGACAGAGGAACGATCTTTTGAAACGCTCAGTTCTGGCGAAGATTCTCTCCGCTATATATGAGTGGCACCTCTGCCCGACGTGTTGTTCGGAATCGGAAAGGAGATGGTGGGATCAGGTTGAAGAGCTCTTCAGAACATTCGCCGTGATACATTCAGTAGAAGGCAGCCAAGGACGCTATGGTTCTTTGCTGCGCTAACGGCTCGAGGCTTACCGTCATCTTAGGACAACCTATAATTGAAATCGGATAACACGTCTCTGCATAGCGCCAAGCGCGTCCAGTAAGTACCTCGCACAATCATCCCAAAGGTGAGAACAGTATTCGACGCAGAGGCTAATCTGCGCCTTGTACAGCAAACATCCCGGTGTGGCGTGGAGTACCTTAAGTGAAGTAAAATTATAAAAATTCAACTCAAAATGGATCACAAATTTTGGAAATATTATATTAAAATAGGCACAAACCCCTAAAAAAAGGTTAAATAACACAGTTCGAGTAAAAATCAATCATATTTATAGTAAATTAAATCCAGATAAGTTTGTTTGTAGCAATATATAGCTATAATGAACTATCGACATCCTTATCGATACCTACCCATGACTATTTTACTGTAAACAGCCCTTTCTATTTCTGCCTTATATATCCTCCAAAAATGCATTTACACATTAAATATTGTGTTATGTATGAAGGAAAATGCATAATCTACGTTATGAGTTGAACTTTCAGTGAAATTTTACATCCAATTTGGCAAAATATGTACGTCAAAAATGGAATGAACGAAATCACAAATGACCTGTTAAACGAGTCTTTCTTCGTATAATTGCGTTTTGTAATATCCTATTCACACACTAAACACGACAATATTGTTGAAAATATAAAATTTTCTATTTTAATCGTAAGATCACTACAGATTATTGGATATTATGAATAACATAGAGCCGCCATAGGATCCCAGCGGGCTCAGCGATTCAAAATACTGACATATGAGTCCACAATTTGCTTTCTCTTTTCCTCTCGAGCTAAGTGCTATGGATAATGAGGTCTCGCTCGCACGCTTTGTATATCTATTGAGAGTAGCGAAAAATTCTAAATCTATGCCTACAACCATGGAACAGGAGCGCCGGATTGTCCAGCAAAAATAGTGGCAGAGAAACGGTACATTAATTCCGTTGATTATGGAGGCGCCTGAGAGCGTCAATGATTGTAGACACTTCCTCTTCTCTTTTCCCCTTTTTAACCGACTTCAGAAAAAGGAGGAGGTTCTCAATTCGTCTGTATGTATTTTTTTTTATGTATGTTAAGCGATATTTCCGTCAATTATAGAGGGATTTCAAAATTTCTTTTTTTGTTGAATAGGGTTTACTTCCGAGGTGGTCCCATTTTCACCAGGTCAGGATCTGATGATGGGATCCAGGAGAAAACGAGGGCAACCACCGAAAATTGTAGGGACAACTAGTGCGTTTGTTAACTTTTTAATTAAGTGCTTTAATGTTCTACGCTTTAATGAAGGTCTGGAGTCGACCTGATGATAGAGTCGAAAGACAGACGAGGGCATTCCTTAACAATTTACAGCAGTAACCTTGTGTTTGGGCTTGATTGATTTGTATTGATGAGAACTTTACACCTAGATTTATAGATCCGACTTTAAAAAAAAAGGAAGTTGTCAATGTTTCATGTATGATCACCGATATTTCGTCAATTATAGACGAATTTCAAATCTGCTTTTTGTTGGATAGAGTTCACTTATGAGAGGGTCCGAATTTCACTAGGTCAGGATCTGATGATGGGATTCAGGAGAAATCGAGGGCAACCACCGAAATTTGTAGGGACAACTAGAGTGCGTTTGTTAACTTTTTAATTCAGTGCTTTAATGTACTACAATTTAATGAATGTCTGGAGTCGATCTGATGATGGAACCGAAAGACAGTCGAGGGAATTCCATAATGATTTACAGCAGCTACCTTGTGTTTGGGCTTGATTGATTTGTATTGATGAGAACTTTCACCTAGATAGATATATTTTTCGGTTCACCCGTCACTTAAAATAATGAAAAAAAAATTTTTCAATAAAAAATAAAACCGACTTCAAACAAATCTTGAAAAATGAAATTGACAACGCACAAAGTAATATGTATTTTGATTTATTAGATTTTATTCAATATAATATTAAAGTTGGTGCCATGAATAATACCTACATAAAACTATGGGTTTACTTGGCGCCGACTTCAATATGATATTGAATAAAATCTGATAAAATCAAAATACATTACTTTGTGCTTTGTAAATTTTATTTTTCAAGATTTGTTTGAAGTCGGTTTTATTTTTTATTGAAAAAATTTTTTATTTTTTACTTTGCTTATTATGTACCTAGATTTAATACTTATCTCAAGTAAATTACAATGACTCATAACTTGACACTTTAGACATCGGCATAGCGATATCATACGCGAGCGACACTGTCCTCATTTTTTCCGCTGAATCTGCGTTAGAAGCATATCACTAATTGCACAATATTGCACGTGGAGTAAAAGTACTATAAACTGACGCTGATATGCGTTTTATTAAAAATTATTGTCCTAGATTTGTATCAAAAATGCTTTGCGTTATATTATTATTTGCGTTATATAATTAATTTTACTTTCCTATAGGTTAGAAATTAAAAGTAGATAATTATATACCTAGTACTATGATAACATTCGATGTAACTTACAAAATAAATAGTTAATTGTAATAATTAAAACAAATAAGATTATTCTAGACTAAGTATAATTGCCTAAAAGACTGAAACACAGGAATACCTAGTTCAGGCGCCAACTATATATTTAGAGGTCCAATATGTGAATACCATTATGTAAATTTGAACTAGTGTCGTCTTATGTGTAATTAGATTAAATAATTATATAAGCATCCGTTGTCTGGTACCCATAACACAAGCAGGTTGTCCTAGCTTACTTTGGGATCAGATGACGCGGTGTCCTATAAATACAGATAAATTGTATCTAGTTTAGGCACCAATCTCAAAATTATAATGTTTACTGTGAATTCAATGTATAAATACCTAATTTAAGACGCATTATGAATTAAGATTGTTGTATGTTTTTTGAGAAAATAAAGATTTTAAACTATGGATATATAGGATCAAATGTGTTTATTTACATTTTTGCGCAAAGCTATTGAAATACAGTATGCAAGTTTTTGTATTATATTTTCGTTCTCTTCGCTATGATCTCGTCAGTGGAGGCTCGATGACACGGAGGCGAGTTTACAAGCTGCTAGTTAACGATTTTAAAAGCTAGCAACTGATTTATAATAGGATAGTCAAAACAGGTGGTTAAAAAGGTCGATGAGTATAACCGCTGACTAAAGCCTCGACGACACGGAGTGAACTTGCAGGCTACAAGCTAGCGAGTAGCTTGTAAACTCGCTCCGTCATCGAGGCTTTAGTCAGCGGTTAGGACTTGGTCTCCTCCTGGGGTATCCTTCTGAGGGCTTACCCGGGGCACCCAACCGTAGGCTTTAGGTGTGATACGTGTGGTTTTTAGTCGGTAGGAGTCCAGCATAGCATCCATGTAGGATTTTCTTCACGTTACTAAAAAATAAAGGACTTGGTCTCCAAAGATCTTGGATAAGGCCCCATTACACCCCTTTTTTTGCCATATCAAGATGTAATTCATAATTTCCAGAGGGAAGTCGTCGGGTCGTCGTGAAGAGCTATGGCGTCAAGTGTGGGCGGAGTTAGAAGCGTTAGTTCGAGCACACGCCGCGGCGCCTCAGCATCGGGCCCTATTACGAGTTTTACTCGACTGTCGCTCGCATAATAACCATACTACTGACGGTAAGATCACACATATAGCTTGTCAAAGTAACCTTATAGGCATTGCTCTCCCTTTTGTAACCATAGCCTATAAATGTTTGCAACATTAGCGGCGCTACACTCGCACTGCCAACCCTTCTAACACCCCTTTTGAAGAACCCAATACTGTAGGTGTGGGATAACCGAGGTAAGGAGTTTATTCCACAAAGCGTGCGTGATAGAAACCCCTATCGGACATTACCGTGTACGACCACTTTGAATGCAAAATGTGAGAATGAACACCCTATATGTGGCGATCTAGCCGACTGTCACCTTTGAGTGACTGCTAAAAGCATTTCAAACTACTGTTTCCTCTCTACGTCAGTCAGCTGGTACACCACTTGCTGATTTATACTTGACCCAGACCCAACCGAGTATTTTGGTACTATTCAAGTTAATTTGTTTGTATTATGGTGCTCCCACTCCCAACTGGTTGTTAAAAAACATTCAGTAACATATGTTACCATTTTGTAACCGCCAGTGTTGGGGAGGGGTTGACCCTCCCCACCATTAAAAGAACAAATTGTGTTTAGTTGTTTTAGAAATAACTTGAAAGATTAGAATTGGGTAAAGTATTTATAACTAGAGATTGCCTTCAGTTCTACCTGCGTGAGGATCACCTTCACGCGGGTTCGTAAGCGAATTTTCCCTTGACAATAAGATACCTAACCGAGATAAAAAAAAACACATTCCGGACCTGCGTCTACATACAATATATTTCTACCATACGGCGTTAAAGTACAACAAACCTTCTACTTTATGAATTATGAAATACTAGATGCGCCCTCAGCTACGCCTGCAAGTATTTTTTCTCATTCCAGCATCCCTTTTTCCGGGGATAAAAAGTATTCTGTATGTTATTTTGGACTATAATCTATCTCTGTACCAAAATTCAGCAAATCCGTTCAGCCGTTACAGCGTGTAAGAGTAACAAACATCCACACATCCATAATTTATTTAAAACATTCGAATTTATAATATTAGTAAGATTGTGTATTAGTAATTTTTTTTTCGTAAAGCATTTGTCTGGTACTAGATTGAAAAACACACGTGTTCAATGTTGAATGCTCACTGCTCGTCTCCCATAAGTCCCAGCGTGATGTTACATCGCATGTACCCTATCTCATTTAAAGGGATATTGAAATCACTTCCAAAGCTTACTCGCGCTTCTCTGTGTTATTGATGTCCAAACCGATATGTGATTTCGTTTAGATAAAGCATGCTTTAGGACGAAAAACCCTTACCGAGATAAAATAAAACACTTTCCTGACCTAAGTCTAGCCCTATTACACACAGTCTATTGCTACCATACGACGTGAAAGAAGGACATACTAACAAACAATCCTCCACTTTATGATTTTTTGATATTAGTTTTTTTTGTTAAGCTCTTTTGTGGTACTAGACTGAAGACACACGTTTTCAATGTTGAATGATCACTGCTCGTCCCTTGATAAGTCCTAGCGTGATGTTATATCGCATGTACTTTATCCTCATTTAAAGGGGTATTATTTGCAAGTCTGACCGCTACTTGCAAAGACTGCAAGGTTGAGTTTATAGCTTAAATAATGGTGCTTCTCAATGTTTGATGCACAGGACGATATTTGGTTTACTTTACACAGTTGTTTTAAATATGGTTTTTGTGATTGTGGTATTATTTTTTTATCATTGTTGTTGTGCCCGTTAGCCTTTTTATCTAGTTCTCAATGTCTTCAGAAAGTTATGTCATTCACACCCCGGAAAGGGTAGGCGGGGGCCCCCATGCAACATCGTCCCACATAATTGGTGATGAGCTTATTGCTGTGTTGAAACCGACAACGGCAGGTTGTGGCTAACTGCTGTTGTAAATTTTCTAATCGACCAAAAGGCCTTCAACTCAGTTCAGTGACTGCCGAATCACTGGTAACCTTGATCAACGACTTAATTTGTCTTCTGAAAACACGGAACGCCCCTAAATGGGAACGTCTCAAAACGGTTACCATCTCACAACCAGCTATAGCGTAAGATGCTTAACGCGGCCATCATTTACACAACAATAAGTCAGCGGGGCGACTATGTCTTCTCAATCTTTATGTCAAATCAAAATGTATGTCAATCCAATCAGATTAACTAATGAAATCAGGAGTTACATGGCGGAAATCCATCCCAAACCGATAATAAAGAAGGGGAGGGGAGAGAGAGGAACCCGTACAACAGTTATGGAAAACCACAACTAGTTGTAAGGGAGGAATGACGAACCAAACTCCTCAGGAAAATAATTTTGGATGTTGGATAGAGCCAATCAGATTTTTCTTCGAATGTATAGAGGACACACATACCTACGCGATCGTGACGTTCTATTGAGTACATAATCTAAATGCGCGAGTCTACAACACGCATGTGCTATCGAATATCAATCTCACGCACGTGCGAATAGTTGTGGCGCAAACTCCACCGGTACCATTACAACAAAGAGTATTTGGCGCTTTCACTGTCATGCGGGTTTCTCACTTGCGTGCGTTGTGGACAGTAAATCTGTGTATCTTTTCTTTTTACTCTTGGCCTTTCGCGCCTTGAGAGTATACCAAAGTCGAGTAAATTTTTAGTCAAAAATATTAATCTAATGCATGTTGAATTCTTGTAGACAGCACAGTCCAAATTTGGACTAAGTTCTACTTCATGAAGGCGATGGGACCTTCTGAGGCTATTCTGTGGAATTTGTCGACTAACAAAAAAGTCTCGTTTTTCTGCGCTATGTCACTTTCCAACACTTGTGCTCGTGAACCCTTTATGCTAAAGAATTATTGCACATAAGTACTCGAGAACGAACAGAGTAGCGTCCGCTTCTATCTAAATTTGGCTCCAAGCTCCACGTGTGGATGTAGACCGCGTGCGTGTGCTAGCACGCTCTTCAGACTCCTCCTAGAACCATAGAGCATACTGTCACTCTGGTGAGAAACCGCATGACAGAGAAAGCGCCCTTAGAGAATACTGTGAAACTGAATGTACTTTTAGAAATTGCTTCAGTTGCTTAGTGTTCTGAAACACTCTGTCTAAACGGTTACTGCGTTAAGTATCTTAGCTATGTTCACATTGTTCACTGTTAAAATGTGTAAACGTTTGCATTTCCATTAAACGTGCGTTTCTGTGCTTCAAAAGGCATGTTAAACTTGGTTCTAGCTACCAGTAACAGTTATATAGTCAAATTGAAGACCCGATGGGCCATTATCGTCAAATATGAATCTTAAGCTTCAATCCCTAGTTTCTGGTCTACTCCTACACATATCCCTCCACTTCGTACGGTCTTCAGCATCACTTATAGAGGCACTTGTCATATCACGGATATGAAGGCTACCTTGAATTCATGACACCACAAACCTATCGCAGTATTTTATCCCCGTCACATACAACTCTCGACTGTGTCGTCCAAGCACTGGCCATGTTTTAGCATCCCTACACAGAGATATGAATATGCATTATGGTTTTATAGAATTGATTGCACCTTCACCATACCCAGAATTTTCTCTCAGTGACAGTCACCTCAGATCACGTGGCCCAAGCAGTCTTCAATGTCTTAGGACTCATGCATTACTGACTCCTGGTATTTCACTTTGATTATGACATTGTCGACATGGACCGGCTTGAGAGACTAGACCCCATAATAATAGTCGTTAACTGTAATAGCACACATAGATTTTGCGTTTTTATTCATTCATACATGGAGTTAAGATACTTATTTTTCAGTCCTTGATTATGTTTAGATGTAGCTAGTAGTTTACTACAAGTACTGCATGAAATGTTTTAGTGTTGTTGTAGTTTAGAAACTTAATAAAACTTTCCAGGCGATACTCGAAGTACAGTTATTCGAGCAACTACTGACTCGCCGCTATCCCCAGTCGGTGCCGGCAATGGTTCCGGAACCAGCAGCACCAACGGAAACGGGAACGGGAGCAACGGGAGTGATGTATGGGCGCCACGGAACGCTCTTGACGCTTTGCTGGGAGCTCCTCGGCCCGCTAAAAGACCTGACTTCGCGGGTCGCATGGCGGCTGGCAACAGACCAGCGATTTTGTACCCAAATTTGAACAAAGAAGCTGAAGCTCAACATTAGGTGGGTTCGTTCTGACTTCGGTATTTTCAAAGTGATTACTATTGTAATTAGTATATAGATGTTGGGTGAATTTTAAGCAGACTTGTTTTATATTTCACTTCAAAGTATTATAATTTGTATATAACAGCTTGAAAGTCACCCGACAGGACGTATCAAGTTGATTATTTGTTGATTAAGTAAATAAAATAAAATGATAGACATGAAGTATGGTGGTTTTGATGATCAGTAATATTATAAGTGAAAAGTGTTGATAGTTACTCGATAGTGGCACCACAAAATATTAAGGCACAGAAAGCAATATCATGTAGCTACTTTGCTTTTCATACCTACTTTAGGCAACGCACACTCGCGCTCTATTTTGTAATGACACCAAGTTGGTGCGTTCTCTTTCTTAATGTAGACGCATTAAGAAAGAGAACGCACCAATATCTCTTTTAGTCTCATCGGCATAGATACTACTATATGAACAAGATGACTTGCCGGTATACGGTCAATTCGATGGGAAATGGTCACCGTAGCGTGTAGACAGTAGGCGTCTGTAAAAGGTGTTGCAAGGTGGATTTACTTTTGAGGGACGATAAATAAAAATGCGACATTATAAAATTAATATCTTATATTTGTTCAATAAAACTACATGTGGGCCCGTGGTCCCGGCGCCCGGGTAACACGACCTTTGTATTATCTTGTTGCATATAAACTCTGCGGGCAGACTGTGTCATAAGGCAATGGTGAGTGTGGCAAGGCATCTGGTCCGGATCACTGCGGCGGCTCCCTGCGCCCTCGCCGCTCGTACAAATAGTGGAATGTCTCGCGGGGAAACGGAACGATCGCTCCGTCAAACAATTACAAACGAAACTAACTAGGCCCTGCAACGGGCCGACCGACAAACACTCACATCGATATATTGTACAATCTCATACTCCCGGCGAGCGCCCGACCGGTCGTCTGAGCGCCGCCTATAACGATACCCTATAAAACTTACAAAATCGACCGATACTCTTAAACTTAATGCTAAGTTAAAATTAAACGGAATTGAAAAATAAATTACCTAGGTACAATATTTTAGTCTAGAAAGCTATTTATAGGCGCGCGAGGGTCGCTTGGTGGGAGTGCGCGGATGTCAGTGGGTAGCTTTCCGTAGTTTCTTGGCGACGGGCAGCGCGCTCGCGTCCAAACTGTCGCCCAGGGAGTTCTCCTCCGCAGAACTCGCCTCCTCTATTGGCCTATGATAAGCAAAACAATGTCCATTAATACTGGTAACAGTGGTTTTATAAAAGAAGCTGAAGCTTTGTATCTGAGGGTTACTAAGGATTTTATTTTTTATTAGGGGTACATGAGACTAACCAGCTGTGGCTGGGCTTGAAGAAAGGTTTTTCGACTGATTCCGATTTAGACCAAAAAGTGTAAACTTTTAGCAGAGTTATAATGCACAAACTGCTAGTTACTTGTGGAACTCTTTAGGAGTTTCACCCAACACGAAGGCCACCAAACGATGCTTCGTTAGAACATGTTTTAGCACAAATAAGAGATAGTACAGATGGAAATCTCATGTATGTACTTTTTTCAGACCTACCCTCTGCTACGCACACTCTCGCACATATCGGTATCGAAAACTTCTACCTCTTCTGTGATCTCAGTGAGCGCTGTCTATGTGTGCGTAGCCTCAGCGAATTTAGTATGTAGGTTTCCATCTGTACTATCTGTAATTTGTGGTTCTAGCCTCTGAAAAGCTCACACCTCTTTTTATCATAAAGTGCTGCGCTGACCATTGGCCATGCTGCTTGCTACATAAACAGTGGTATAAACCCCGCAAGTTGATATTGCGCTTGGCGGCCATCTTGGTTACCACTTGGTGACCTATGTCCGTCGAGCAGTCAGTACTAAAAAAACTACCGTACGCAGCTTCGCGAGGCCAGCGCGCGCTCGCGCTACGTCACGATGACGTCACTTAGCTGTCATTTGACAAGGTTCCAGCGCATTACCAACTTGCGGGACTTATAAAATATTACAGTTCACATATTTACCGTTTGCCGCAAGGCGTACTGACGGCGGAGTCTGAGTTGTCGGAGGGGGACGCAGGCGTGGCGGGGGTGGCGGGTGTGGCCGGGGACGCGGCCTTGGCGTCCATTGAGTCTTCCGTACACGACGTCGTTGTGTCCTCGTTCACTGAGTCCGTGCCCAGTTTACCTGTAACAAGCGTGGGATAGTGTCAAAATGAGGGAGAGGTGACAGAAAATGTAATATTTTAATGTGACAGTCAGTCTACCGGTGAAATTGGTTTCTTGTTTAGAATTTCTGTGTCCCAACGATATTCAGTAAATTAATATTCAAAGTAGGAACTGATTACTGGTTAGTGACATAAAAAGTTTTTTAAATGAAATGGGTATCTGTAAAGAAAGATTAAGGGCTTATTTTTTTTATTCCCATAATCTTTCACTTACTATCGACTCATTAAGCTTGGCCTAACCCATCAATTTCGTTTTTGAGGAATCTACCTATAATAACTGCACAAGCTGCTAAAATTAGATCACTATCGTCCTTGTCCATTTCAGATATTTAAAATACGTAGTAATAAATCGACTATATCACATCTAAGGCTAATCAGATGCTGGGGTTTGTTTTGCGATCTACCAAAGAGTTTAGAAGACCTTCCAGTTCCTTGTACTTTTACTTCGCCCTGGTAAGGAGTATATTAGAATACGGTACACCCATATGGTCACCGAACTACCAGGTACATATTGACGAAATCGAGCGGATACAAAAGAAAACACTTAGAATTGTAAGTTATCGCCAAGACCCTGGTAGATCAGCTTTAGATTACCAATCTAGACTTCGTAGATATAATGTACAGCGGTTGGAAACACGACGCATATGCTTTGATTTAGTTTATCTTTACAAAATCATTCATTATTTAACAGACACACCGGAATTACTTACCCAAATAACTTTTAATATTAAATTTAGAGCACGTAGATCGCACGAGATAAATTTATTTTCCCTACAAATCTATAAGAACAACATCTCTTATTACAACCCTTTAACTAGGATGGCTCGTCAATACAATGAGCTGGTGAAAAAGAACAACCTGCACCTTGATATATTTCATCCCAGCTTTAAAAGATATGTGCATATACTAAAAGACATCCTATATAAAGATCTTAGTGAGAATTAGATAATATTAAATAAATATAAGTACCTATTATAAATTAGCACGTCTGTGTATCCTTCTGGTTTTTCTTTAATAAGTGCCTTTCTTGTATTTTATGTATTGTTTTACTGTGTGCACTTGTTTACGTTACAATCCAGAACAAAACTGTTATTTCTTAGTATTAGCTTTTATGATTGTAATGTGTTTTGTGTGCCTAAATAAAAAAAAATATAAAAAAAAACGCGCAATTTCTCCGACCACTCGGCAATCACTAAATTGTGAACGACATGCCGCGACTATCATGCCGCCGGCCAAGTAATCCGAATTGCAACGTTCAGAAGCCGCCGGGTTTACCCGCCGGCACTAACGCGCCTGATCCACCGGCCCGGCGGCTTTGGTGTGTAGACACCTGTACAAACGTGGGCTATTGCCAATAAACCGGTCAAGTGCGAGTCGGATTCGCGCTTGCAAAAAAATTGGAGCTCCACTTAAATATCCTTTCGGACCATTAGTGCCATTAGGTTGAATTTTCAAAATGTTGTATTCCCATAATGTTGATTCTCAGTTAGTTGAATCCCAGAATGTTGAATTCCTGTAATGTTGAATTCTCGTATTGTTAAATGTTTAATTAAATTACATTCCTACAATGTTGATTTTCCATAATGTTTAACGACTTTTTTATTTGGTTTCTGTCTGTCTAGTGTTTTTTTGTTATAGCGACAAAAAAAAACATAGGTATTCTGTGAAAATTTCAGCTCTAACTATCACTGTTCCTAAGATGCAGCCTCGTTACAGACGGCAAACTCGGCAAAGTAATAGGGTCGCGTTTTTAATGTTTCGTTACGAAACTAAAAAAAATATTTATGGGTAAACTAAATGCGGCCGGCACAGTACCGAACAATCTTTGAAGGATGCGGATGCACTGTGGATGTTAATAACTTGAGTAAACTGAGACAAGCAAAACATAGAAATTTCTTTCAAATCATGTCGCTGTCGTAATTCTATGAATAATTATCTTCTGTCATCATTGATATTACTTATCTGAGAATAAAGTTCCTTAGTTGTAATTAAAATCCTTATAATTGTCTGGAAGCCTTGGGTCTGCTTCAATTGGGTGCGAGATGCGGCTATTTTCGTGCAAATGGCAAGAATGTTCGAACTCCTAGCCTGGGTGCCTAAGCTCTCATTAGTCAGTAGTTGTGGCAGTAATATTAGTCTACTAGAACTCATGGTGACCGATGAGCCGACAGATAGCTTTGTTACACGCCTTTTATTTTAAAATCACGTTAAATAATATGAGAAGAAAAATCATGTCAATATCGAATCGGACTACTTTGCTGTGCTTGTGGGTTTATAACTCAATGTCTACATAATAATTATGTATTCGTCTCGTTTGTTCTAGATTGTAGACAACTACGGAAATTATACTAAAACGTGCTGTTTGTATGTGCCCCGCATTTGATGTCACCGAGCTATCGTTACTGACTAAAACATGCGGGAACAGTTGAATAGA
Organism: Miltochrista miniata; assembly: GCA_933228765.1. NCBI lineage: Eukaryota > Metazoa > Arthropoda > Insecta > Lepidoptera > Erebidae > Miltochrista > Miltochrista miniata. The sequence continues at coordinate 31,211,579 of OW121748.1, read as the reverse complement.
AATTACCCGTAAATACTTTGCTAGTGGCTGTGGAACTAGTGCCTATAAATTGTAACTTTTAGATATATTAGCTTTTTTCCCAGGCTTCGCCCGTGATATACTTTGAATTTCTGTTGTCACTTCAAACACATGCTACTTTTTTAGTTTCAAATATCTCATCCCTTCATTTACTTTAAGGGTAAAATTTCGGTTAATGCTGAAACACGTGCTTATTTATTTTTAAGAATTTAAACACGAAAGCTATTTTTTTTTCTCATACATAATTTGCCACCTCGTTTTCCCTGTCATACGGAAATTAATTTAAAAAAACCCTTAATCGAATCCTATGAATCTGTCAAAAGAAGCAGTAGCTTTAGTGGGCAACAGTCAACTCCGGAACTGTTCCGACCTTCCATTATTATTGTCAATCAAACTAAAACTGTATTGTTCAGCTAATTTCGAGTGAAATCCACAAACAATATTTAACCACGGCCTGCGACCTTATCAATTCACGAAAAATCGCCCTCAGTGGAGCCCAAACGTGATCTAAAGCTTCTTCTGAGTCAACAAAAGTTACGCAGTATATCTACAAAATGGCTAACAAATATTTATACTTATAGAATTCGGGACTCACTTAATGAGTGTTAAAAACCGCGTTTAAAAATAACAATAAGAAATATATATCTTACCATTTCCATTCGTGGAGGGTGGTTCCAGGTTGCTCTCGTCGCTAGGTAACGGTGACCCCCCATTTGTAGGTGCGATGATGGCTCTGGGAGTCTTCCCGAGCAGTTCTGGTTGGAGGTCCGAGATGATGTGGTGTGTCCATAACGTGAGCTCAACCATGTGGGGGGAAAATTTCTTGCCACAGCCGTTTTGTTCCTACGATCAAAATATAAATATTTATTGGTAGAATTTACAGGGTTAATGTTACAACGCTATAAAATATGTAAATGATAGGTAGTAGTACATTAATGCTGACTACATTAGGGGTCAAGTCTATCAATCTATATATATAAAAATCAATGCCACTTTTCGTTGTAATTTTATAACTCAAGACCGGGCTCACCTATCCAAACCAAATGTTTGGGCTTTGTTCGGACTATTTAGTAGATGGTTTGTGTGAAGATTGCAGAAAATCGGTCGAGCGGTTCTTCATTTATTATCACGCAAACGAAGTTGCGCAGGTCAGCTAGTAAGGTATAATATTCTAAACTTCTTTATTAAATTTAGATATCTACCATGTCTCTTACACTAGGGCGACCTTTATTACAAGAGGCAAGATAGGATTTAAAAGGTTGAATTACAATCTAAGGCCTTATTACCCCAAAGATATTCAGGTTTCTTTATTTAAATTCGGTCCAAGGTAACAAGGAATGCTGAGCCTATTCTGCCATGCCGTTTGGTCAGGGGTCAGCCCCTGTTAAACCCTCAGGAGGATACCCCACCCCAGGAATCCCAACAGACCTACGGCTAATAACCTAGGAGGGGGGTTCGATTGCTATCCCACGTCTTTTGGAGGTTTTTCGGGTGTTATTCTCCTTCTTAGGACACGTAAGTGAGGATATTACCTCACCAGACTCTGAATATTCCTCAGACTAGCACAAGAAGATAACTAGCAATGCCCACTGCATTTATCTCGTCCCCATGTCAGCACACAATTAAGAACATTGATGCAGCGCCAAAATAATACTAGCGTACATGAGAGGGGCAATTTCGTGCAGTCAAGTACATGTTACTCGCACAACTCTGTCTGTATCTATTGCCAAAACGCTACACAAAAAGAACTATTGGGCCATATGCCAAATACGGATAAAATTGCTGCATAGAGTTGTATGAAGCCCTATGTAGATATATATTTCTTTGTAGGGAAAATCCCAATCCCAGTGCTGTAATTCCTGTACTTCAAGATTCCAAGCAGTGACCACTGACAACTGTAGCACTGAGCTCTCTCAGGAATGGCCAGTGTTATCAATATGGATTTTCCAGGGTAGATATAAGAATTGAAAACTTTTTGGATCCCCCTAACTTTGGTGTAATACCTCTGGTGATCCAAACGACCATAAACTCCAGCACGCCCCGTCAGATCTAAGCGCATTTCGTACTCGAACTAAAACTATACGTTTTCTGTATGACCAGCTATCTATCAGGAAATCTAATAATGCCCTCGAAAGGAAATCTGTGACCCTGACAAGTCTTGGTCTCCGATCGTGGCAACTCGTGCCTGCTAAATAATGGCCTTATAGAGGCGTGCGTGGGAATATAATATACACAGTTCATACATACCTTATTTAACCTATCACAGACGTTCCTTATATGGTTTACAAAATTGAGGTATTCCTTGGCAGTATAATCGCTTCCTTCCATCTCTGGTATCGCTTGCACGCATTCGTCGGCCATGAAGGGAGCTATTTCAGGGCTCGCTGCAGCTAGAAGTGCTGACGCCGTCGCAGTTCCTACTCCTTTCAGATTACTGAGTGCCGTCATCGCTGACTCAATGTTGGGCAGCTTACGGAATGCCTTCTTTGTCTCTTGCATTACAGCTCTCGGCGTGTTTACTTTTATCAGATATGATAATTGCGGGTAGAATCTTCCTCTCTGTAATGAGAAAATATTAGAAATTCATAAGCCATTGTTTCGTTTGTAAGTAATGTTTTACTATTAGCTAAGCATTGTGAAGTATTGAATGATTAATATAACTCCTAATGCGGCAGTCAGTATGTTTGGTAAGTACGTATTCTTATATGCTTTTATAGATAAATTTATTTTAACAAATTACAGTAGGTATACAGTAGAATAAGACCCTGGAAGCGGTTATTAAGTATTTTAATTACTCTTTCTCTCAGCATAGCGCCAAACGTCGTGCGTGATATTATTGTTTTTATTCAGATGGCTTTCCAACATACTGGATGACAGAGACCCATCCGTCAATAAGCAGGTGACTGCAGGTGCGTTAGCTAGCAGGTGAGCTTGATCGGGGATCAATGATCGTGTTGTGCCCAAGGGGAAACTAAGGTGTGACTGTGTATGTGTACTGTACATAATATGAATATATCAACATATAAATTAAAATGCAATAGCTCCTAAATTAAGTATGCATTGTAATTGACAAAAAACTTCTTTAAGTAAACCTTTGTAGACCGCTTTGTATTCAAATTCGTTTAAATAGAAGATTTTCCGTGCTTTGTTAAGCCGTTGGTTTCGTTTGCCAACATGGCAGTCAGTAAACTATGTTGAAGGTCTTATGGGCGGGTTGGACATTTCAATAGCAGGTTACCACAACCTACCTATCCGTTTCAACACGACAATAGGTTCACCATCTACCTATTAGGTTTGTGTTACAAAATTAAACGTTGAAATGTGATCTTATAGTATCCCTCTGCCTGCCCGTTAGGGGATAAAAGCGTGATTGTATGCTATGTATGTATGTTAATGGATGTTTGGATTGAAACAATTCCTCAGCACGTAGCTGACATAAAAGTGAGTTTATCAAAGCAGCGATGGTTATGAAACAAGTTTCGCTGTATGTTAGTATAATAAAGTGGTTCTGACCGCTTGTTTCCATTTCATGAGTTGCACCAGCTCTTCGTGTATCATGTGAGCGTCTTTGCCTCTGGATTTGATTTTCTTTGGTAATTCATTCTGGTACCTGCAATGAATACAAATGGAAATTAAATATTTGAATTGTATGTACAAAAGTTATAATATAGTCGTAGGATGTGCTGTTGGGAGTCCTGGGGCATCCTTCCGAGGGCTCACCCGGGACTCCCAACCATAGGCTGTTGGGCGTAACGTGAGGTTTTTTAGTCTGTAGAAGTTCGGCATTACATCCATGAGGATTTTACCACACGTTAAAAAAAAAAGTCTAAGTATGTGTCAGATGCCTTTTTTATTTTAACGTGCGGAAATCCCCACGTATCTCATGCCGGAGTCGAACCGACTAAACCCGCATATCCGTCTCAGCGCCGGGTGTTCTGAATAACTCCTCGAATGTCCCTAGAATGTTGTTGTCAACTGGAATCTTCAAGTGATTGTTATTCATAATCCCTAAATTAAATACTTTTGCGTCAGTTTAAATGAGGTAGGTAATTAAAGTTTAGTTTTGATTATATTTGCCGACACTGCAAAAACCGTCAAAGATCACTTTTAAAGAACTCCAGCATTAGACGTTTGGTAAAACCGAGTCGGGCAAGTCTGACCTTACGCTCGAGATGCAATAGTCGGTACAGCTCACACTATGACTCATAATCATGCGATTCTGTATTTGCTTAGTCGATAAATTTGTATGTTCTTGCAGTTCTTGTATGAGAATAACAGTGACGAGTAGCCAACGAATCTTCTTTATAATAGCATCCGAACCCTGCCTGCGGATTTTGAGACTGGAGTCAGCTTTTATCGGCTGCTAGTAGCTGTTATAATTTGGCTTTTTATATTTTCAACATTGATGCTAAATTTCAGCTCGGCAAACTCGATAGCAATCGGTTCAGAATTATAATTGTAAAAGACAACAGACTGAGCTCGCTGCGCTTTTGATTCGGGGGTTTCTTTGTTGGATACCTAGGTAACTCACGAATGAAATCTGATTCTATACCTATTTGAATAGTCTGACGGAAAAGAATACATAAGTCATTATAGCAGATACAACGCCATCTATTTTCTAATAAAGCCAAGGATGTGATATGATATTGAGATAGTATGTTACCCATAAATGTTTGTCTCAAGAGTCTGGGTGTTGCTATGTATAATATGTATGTATTTAAAAGTTTATAAGTATTAGGTAATATCGGTGGTCTGATACCCATAACACAAGCAGGTTATTCCTAGCTTACTTTGGGATCAGATAGCGTTGTGTGAAATGTCCGTGAATTTATTTATTTATTTATTTAACACATTTCCACATTTAAAAACTCGTACAAAATGTTTACTGTTGAAAGAAATTTATTCAAACTCTGGGATCAAACCCGAGGTCTCTACAATACAGGTCGTGCTACCAATAAAGAGATCAGAGGCCGCTCAAGATAATTAATTATTGTGATAATGATTATGGAGATAATCCGGGCGCAACGAGTAGAATCCAGAACCTTGTCAAGGAAAATGTAAAAATTTCAAGTTAGTCGTTAGCAAAAAGGTTCGAAAATCTGTCATATTAGATTTTCAAGGTTCCGGATTCTACTCGTTGCGCTCGGATTATAACAATACATTTCGGGTTGCCACAGGTCAGTGGCTACTTATTTATTACGCTTTTCCTTTTCGGCCATCTACAGCTCAGAAGTAGGCAGGTCTTGTTGCACTTAAGAGCGCACGGGATCTTGATCGGTTTAGATAGGTGAGATCAGTTTTTGTGCGTTTTTAACGAAATAAATTAATTAGAAAATTTGTTTATTTGATCGAAAAAAAATCGTTAGAGGAGCTGAAGTAAGAACTTAAAAACATAAAAACCGAAAAAAAAAGAGTTTCTTTTTCACAAAAACTTATATTTTAATTATTTTTTAAATGCCGTTTATTAAAATGTCGATTGTCCACCAAATCAGCTATCTACCTACATGTAATACCTAATACCATTTATAGGAATATTAGTTTTACGAAAATCCACATTTAAACCAGTAGGTAAGTGAAATCTGTGGGACTAAAGTCCCGGAGCACGTATTGAAATGGACTTCTTTTATACTCTTATGAATTAACTTTTTTTGCTGTTTGTGAAGTTACAACAAAACACTGAAATAAGTGCTCCTTCTTGAAAGTCGAGGATTGGTGTATGACTTTATAACAAACTAGCGGACGTCACGCGGTTTCACCCGCGTAGTTCCCGTTCCCGTGGGAATACGGGAATAAAATATAGCCTATGTTCGCCGCAAAGAGTGTAGCTTACCAACAGTGAGATATTTTTAAATCGGTCCAGTAGTTCCGGAGCCTATTCGATGCAAACAAACAATCAAATCTTTCCTCTTTAAAATATTAGTATATATTACTAACTCTCACACATTGCGCTTGTGTTTATATCATTCCACTAGCTGATGTCACGCTGTTTCACCCGCGTAGTTACCGTGGGAATACGGAAAAAATATTGCTTATCAGCTTAGTCACCCGAGGATAGTGTAGCTTCCAAAAAGTGAAAGATTTTTTCTAATCGGTTCAGTAATTTTGGAGTTTACATATTCAATGCACACAAACCAACAATCAAGTCTTTCCTGTTTCTCATTTAATTTCAATAATCTATACATACAAATAAATAAAATTGGAGTGTCTGTTTGTAATATTAAAATAACCGCTTTCTACTACATGCAAATGAATGTATATGTATACGGTACTCATACCAAAATATATACTTTTAAAATTTTTGTCTGTCTGTCTGTTCCGGCTAATCTCTGGAACGGCTGGACCGATTTTGACGGGACTTTCACTGGCAGATAGTTTATGTAATAAGGAGTAACATAGGCTACTTTTTTTACCATCCACGCGGACGAAGTCGCGGGCACAGCTAGTAAGTAATTAAATGAATTTTCTCTATTTTCTCTAAAAAGTGATCACTGGACGAGGTTCGAAAGGAGTCTTATGTATTAAAAGATCGCCAGCACGAGTTATTTGCAAACATGCTACAGTGTGTCCTTTTTATCGGGTAGGTAACATGATTGTATGCAACCATAGTAGTGAATTGTGCTATTTTAATTATTAGTATGCTCTATGAAGGCATTGTAGAAACGTTCATTCTATTATAAGTACGTTTAGCACATGTTCACGCCAGCACTCATTACGAACCATATGGTATTATACTCGTTCAACATTGTACGACAATGTAGATGTCATAAAGGCGTATAGTCCCGTCTTAAATAACGTTTCATTGTAGACCTTATTGTTTAAGGAATAAGACAGTTATATTTTTTGCAGGTAGAGACATTTTCTACCTGAGCGAACTATGCTGCGTGGTCCCTTGCGATGAAAGAATACGGCTTCGTTTTTTTTTAATTTATAGCACGTAATTTTTTGACATTGTTTTCTTGACTGCCTATGACGATGTGTAGAATATTATTTATCATACTTAGTTGGCAAAAATTGAGAACAAAATTGATGCCCCTATGATGTTTTCACGGCGTGTTTGTAGCTAATTTAGTAGAAATACGATAAGAGGCGATAAAAGAGATAGTATCATACTATCTCTTCTACAATAATTTCTATGGGTTTTTATGGTGCAAATGATCTTCCTTTGAATTTAGTTTAAACTTTAAAACCATGAGTTAATTAACTACACTATAAATAATTATGTAAGTAGCAAAATTATTCCTTTGCACGACTTATGTCCAAAAAGAATACTTTGATATAGGTACCTACTAAACATAACTTACCGCAAAATAAAAATAAGTTATGTTGCGGCCTTTTTGTTGAAAAACTTCTTAGTAAATGTTCTGATTTTAGATAATTAGTCAACCCTTACACGCGGTTCAGTAATACACGATTTTTAAATTCCGTAGAATACAGTTCATTCAAGACATTGATATAATAGCAGGTATCAAGCTCGTACTAATGTTAAGTCCCGGTTGCGTCAAATTTGCATAGGTTTTGCTATTGATTTTTTGCACAGACGGTTCCGTACGAAAAAAGCGGCAACGAATCTCGTTTCTTGTATGGGAGTCCTCCTTAGATACCTATTATCCTTTTCTGTTTTTAGTATTTCTTGTAATAGCGGCAATAGAAATAGATCTTCCGTGAAAATTTCATCTGTCTTGTCTTTACGTTCATGAACCAAACGCCTACTGTATGGCGTTCTACAAAAGGGGTCTTAGAAGGTTTTTACAGGGTCGGCAGCGCGAGTGTAGGCCTCTGGTGTTGCAAGCGTCCATAGGCAGCGGTGACCACCGTGGGTGGTGGTGGTGGGCCGTATGCTTGTCTGCCACCTTAGTGGTATAAAAAAAAATTGATAGCTATTTAAAATTTCCCCAGACTGTCTTTGTCAAGAGGTTGCAACCTAGTGACAGACAAACAGACAGATGAGTCGGAGTATTCGAGTTCGAAACCGTAAAAAGGCACGTTTATGTTTAGTAACTGAAGTACTTCTGATGGATAGCCTCCGAAATGAGACTATCCGGCAGAGAACTAAAGTGGTCGACATAGCTCGCAGAATAAGCACATTGAAGTGGCAGTGGGCCGGCCATATCTGCAGAAGAACCGACGGCCGATGGAGCAAACGGGTACTAGAGTGGAGACCGTGTCTCGGCAAACGTGGGGTAGGACGTCCACCCGCTAGATGGACCGACGACCTGGTAAAGGTCGCACTGTCGCAGGCTGTGACTGGATGCGGAAGGCACAAGACCGTGTATAGTGGTGTAAATTGGGAGAGGCCTACGTCCAGCAACGGACGGCGATAGGCTGTTTTGATTGATTGAACTGAAGTACTTAAGTACCTAGTTGCTTGAAAGAGATAGGTAACTCAATAATCTTATTTAAACACACGCTCGTTTCAATCATTCTCACATCACTATTTATCTTATCGAGACAATGGCTCTAGTCACTGCTTTGAGAAAATAACGCGTGGAACCGCGGTACATGCCTAGTATGTGGTATAGATACGCGTAGTTATGATTTTAACTAGAAATACAAAAGTTTGTTTGGCACATTTATATCCCTAAATAGCTGAATCGACGTGGATGACGTTTTGTAAAATAAATAGGTCCTAGTATCCGAAAAGTGTTTATAGGCTCGCCTAATGGTACTTAAAGAAATAAGTAAGAAGTTACAGGTACTGACTTACAAATAAGGGGAGGGTGAATATATTTGTATCTGTTTATATGTAAATAAATACAATGCTTGAAAATAAGGTATTTTAGGGAAATTAAGAAAAATTATAAATGTGTACCTACTTAAGTACCTTAATTAACTAGGTACCTTGGTATTCATGATTGTTAATTACCACTTAAATTCAATTGAATTGTAGAATTTACAATATTTCTGAAAATTAATTTAGGTTAGGTATGGAATTTAGCTGGAAGTACATTAATTATGTTTTAAAGAAATATACATAAATACAATCATTAGTAACTGCTTATTCGTTAGCAAAGGTTCAATCAAGTCTAATAATTGATATTAAACTTGAAAATAATGACTTGTTAAAAGTTGGTTAGCAAATTTGTACATGGTGACTCATTGCTCCCTTTGAAGTGATCAAACTTTTTTAATAAACTATATTTAAAATATATCAATCTCTAAATTAAGTATACTTTATATACATACAATGAGAAGAAAGATTAAAAACCAAAATATTTAAAAGCTATTCTAGTAAAACATAAAAGGCAAGTCACCATTTTGAACGGATGTTGAATTTGTGACTTAGCACTACAGAACGCATTGTATTGTCTACTATACACTATAAAGTATGTAGTATACAATAACAAATTATGTATAAAGTTTATTAAAGCAGCTCTTTAGTTATGGAATGTGCAAGCAAACGACCAAAAACATGAACAGAAATGCAATAAACGGAGTCATGATACGTTAAGGACAGCCACCATTTTATAACGCCTGAGCGCGGCGATATTTTCCCCCACACTGGCTTCAGGAAAAACGATCGTGTCAATTTGACATCGATCCCACGTGACGCAGTGGTTTTAATGAGCCGTCCGCGGACTAGAGATGCAGTCCGCGAGGGAGGTAGCTATCAAATCAGTTTGCACGGATACACACACAATACAAGTTCATTGACACGCCACGGCCGCATTTTCTCCTTTCAAAGACGTTCGTACTTACCAGTTGTCCAATTTTATGAGCTCCTCTGGTTTCTTTATTTTCTGTTCAGCTTTTAGTTTAATTGCTTGAGGATACAACAGTAAAACACTCTCAAAATCTTTTAAGTCTGCCTCTAGAAAGAAAGTAGACGTGTCTTTCGCGGTAGCCATTGTGAACGTTCTAAATGTACAACACTGCGTATATTTAGTTTAGCTATAGCGCCGAACTCGACGCGGCGGCAGCACCTGGCCAACTGGCCCTCTCCCCACTCGCCGCCATCTTGTAGAGTGAACTTCGTAGTGACGTTCGATATTATTATTTGAAATATGCTGTATTTCTTTTGTATTTTACTTATTGAATACTGTTTATTTGTTATAAATATCGTATTAAAATGATATTAATGTTCCAAATTACATTATTATTTGTTGTTTAAAAAGCTTTCGAGCCAGATATATAACAAAAAATACTTACTCGACATCACAAGGTTATGTCGGTCGCACGGCGTGTCGAACGTCGGACATTTGTCTGGCCTCCACCCACAGGGAGAAACGGGATGATAAAAAATAAATCCCACGATCATCTTAAATTACTACACTACACTGGAAAATACAATTAATATTTGAAAAATTTCATATAAAATGAGCACAATCACGATAATGTTAGTCACGTCGGCCTCGGCGCGCTATCAATTTCCTTAAACGTGACGCAACACACGACACCGTTCTACCGAAACGACTTTGGTAAACACGCATATTTTCCGTTGCATTGCAGTACACACTGAGCTCGGAGTAGTCATGAAGTAGTAACTAGCGGTGTACATAAGGCATTTAGGTAGTAGGACGTACATATCACCGGGGTGGAACGTCACACCAATCGGCTTTGTTGTTTCAAAAGATAGATCGCCATGTGCTCTGATCCCTCTTTAAATTAGGTGTATTATTGTTTATTCAGTAGCTCGTAGTAAAGTTTGTTTTATTTCTTTCATTGATTAGACTTTTACGTTTAGGAGAATGAGTTGATCGCTCTCCTGCGTTCATAGCCATTTTTGTAATATTGCAAGATAATTCGCAATATGATTTATAGCATAGTATAGCCGTTATAGGTCTTTTCCGGGCACCTCTGGGGCCATAACCTATTTAAGGCACATAATTAATTATGTATCAATTATAAGACCAGTAACCTAATTAGTCGTTCCTATATCATTAACCCAGCAGCATAAAAATCTAGGCAATTTGCAGGTGTGTTCAAAGCTGCAGGTGCTATTTAGTTATGATTATGGCCTACTTATAATGAGCCTTCTTAGTACCTAGTTATAATTTATTTTAAAGGTGATATTGTGCTGATGAGGGATTGACAATACTATATTATTATAATCCTAAAAAGTCGTCTCAAAGTCAAGTTGTTAATCCGCAACAAGATATTTGGTACCTATCCGACCATTTACTACTTACTTATCAATTTTTTTCATTTTTCCTTCATTCCGACATTTCAATTCAGTCCTTGCCAACCTTGCATACCTTATAAAACTGTTACCTAACTACCTATCTAAGTTTTGTAACAGTTAAAGAAACTCAACGTTCTTAAAAAAAGCTTTTTTCTGACATTAAGGCTTTTCTCTTTCTTTGCTCTGCCCTACTAGAACCTCAAGTTCTTGAAGAGAGCAATTTAAAATAAACCAGATGAGATACGCCACGGCTTACCATCAGGCTGGTGGCGACGTCAATTTGGCGAGCTTAATATAAAAAAAAACAACCACATTACACATAGATCGACGCGGGAATTGAACACAGGACAGCGCAGTAGTCGATTACACTACCGCCTGTGCTACCGAGGCAGACAAATCAATCAATATCAACAAGAAACTCTTTAATCAACCTATCACGACATGTAAATCGAAACAGTCACTCACATATCTTTTTTTTTACCTTGTACACTCACAAAACTTCGATCCTTTAATTATGTGCATAAACACTTAGGTAGTAAATCCACACAGAGTCTTTGGCGGAAAACAGTTTCGCCATAAGGGAAAAAAAAACATCAATAATTTGTAAATCAATAGTGGGGTAGCACTATAGAAATCGGTATTATTGAGGTTTGTCATAGTTTTCACTTTATAATCAAAGAGCTTCCAATAACGTTAACCCGTTAACCCTGTTGACTTTGAAGCGGTTAGTGTTCGGAAGGTTCAGATGACCTAGCGCTTATGGCACAATAGCATTTGTGTACCTGAGCTCATTCTGAAACAATATCCTTGGTTTACTTGGTCGATACGGTATCCATCGATATCCCATTTCGAACTTTCTTTTTACCTTCACATTTCTGCTTGCTACAGTTACTCATTTTAATATTCCGAAAGGTCACGCACTTTCGTCAGAATCTTTCCTCTTATTTTCTTTCATGTCTGAAATGACCTCCCGTTTTATTGAAACTAGTGTATGATTTCCCAGTGTGTAAATAGAATTTCCAATATTGTGAAAGTAGTAAATATTTGCTAGTCATAACCCTTTTAAGTACAAAAGGCTGCACCCACTTCAGACTGCAAGGACGTGCTTATATATGGGTGTTATGGGAATGCTGGTATTCTACTTTACTTTGGTCGAAGAAACTTTTTTACCCACCCATAAACCTATTTATAAAACAACGCACTTTTTAGCCTAAAAATATCTAAATCGGCTAATCTGGTAGACTGACCCGCCGAGTACCTTAGCGTACAAAAATACTATCACTTATACTGTGATACTATTAAAAACGATTACCTAGTATCAATGCAGTAATAAAAAAAAACTAGGCATACCAACATAACAGCCAGTCTACCTCGTTCAAAATTTTTAATATTTGTTTTTTTTTTAAATAGAATGTCTCACTCACAATGATGCACATGCCGTTTCTCCTAGATATTATACAATTAAATTCAAGCCTTAACCAGCAGCTATACGCACTCGTAAGCGTAGTTGCAATAAAACGTGTTTGTAAATTCTCCACGATATCCTATACTTAACGAATTCCCTAGATCCTAATGAAAATACTTTTGCGGAAAAAAGCGGTGTGGCTTTTATCTACCTGAACCGTTACACTATCATAAAAGGCATCGCTGTAGAGTAGCTGGTCAGTCAGCTAGCTTAGAGTATAGGTATGCACACCTATACTCTAAGCTAGCTGGCTACTGACCAGCTACTTTATTTCTGCGATCTATTTCTGTGAATACCAACTTATAAGTCATTTTTGTCCTAAAGTTTCGCACGGTCCTTACAAATATCATTTTCTATCGAGGTGTATTGTTTAATACTTGCGGAAATCCTCAAAATAAAATAAAAATGATTCCCTTTGAAATTTTTAAAAAAATATTATTAGGTTTGTCAAAATTTTGTGACTCTACTGGGAGTTCGGAAATGCTACAGATTGAGAAGAACACCCCGAGAAACTCAGTCCGGTCCCTCCCAATTCAAGTCCGGTCCCTCCCAATTCTCCGGTCCGGTCCTCATGGTTGCTTGCCGGAATACTACCGGCTATACCTAACACCACATGTTACCTTTGCCATTTGCCTACGGTTGGGAGTCCCGGTTACGCATTCATCAGCATAACCCCAGACTTTGTCTGTCTGTACTCTAAGAACATAGGTTCTCAAAGGCAACTGCCGAGCGCACGATTCGAGTGGCTCAGCTGTTCAGATCCTTGTTCCTCTATAGCAAAAACCATGGCTTCGCTTAAATTTCGTCTTGAACCAAATTGTCTAATCAACTAAAATCCCTTAATTTTGCTGCTGGATGGCCAGGTTGCTGCACGGGCGACGTAAACGGGTCGACAGTGATGGTCAGGCTTCCTGTTTTATGCAGGTTGATGCCAGGGTACCACAGTAGTCTGTGTTGTTCCCAACGCCCTTTCTGCTGCATAATGACATGCTGTCCCTTGAGAGTATTCATTGTTATGGAGACGATAGCACTCCGCAACCGAAACAAATGAAAATGTTTTACACACTTGAGATTCACAGTATCGATGATTCAATCAATTTTAAAATATTTACCTGCTTTTTAACCGACTTCAAAAAAAGGAGGAGGTTCTCAATTCGTCTGTATGTATTTTTTTTTATGTATGTCAAGCGATAATTCCGTCAATTATAGACGGATTTCTAAAATTTTTTTTTTTCGTTAATTACATTTTTATAGCTAGGTGTAGCTTCTGTGATGTGATGGCGGCCTAATTAGGTACTTACAACACTATGACAACGAATACACTTTTAAAATCCGATTTATTAAAGTAATTAGAAAATTATAAAATAAGAAGAAATCACTTAGGATATTTTCTAACACATTGGGTGTTTTCATTTAAAATTAGCTACAGGTTAGAAGTCACCTTCAAAGCCATCAACAGTATGTCTGTGAGAACTCTTTGAAGCAACGGAATCCAGTATCGGATTAAGCAGATCCGATTAAGAATTTGAAACCGGATTCCCTTGACGGAGTACGAATGTTTTAGTCGCTCTAAAATATCACTCGTATATTTTTTAAATGAAGTATAATCTTGCATAAACGCGATGATTTGCATTCTTTTTTTTGTTAGCATCAACCCGCCTGATAAATTTTGAAAAAAAAAACTTCATTTTACGAGCTATTTAGTAAGTTGTGGACAGAGATTTAATGTAGATTATGTGGTGCGAAGCAATATCATGGTAGTTTTAGGTGTGATAAATAAATAAATAAATAAAAAAAATCACACCTAGGTACTTTAATTTTTGGTACGTTTTCTGACAGCTTATTTTTTATAGGTTGCTTTTCATTTTTTTTAAGGCGTGTTACGGATTTCGGACTTAAATGGACTTAAACTGCACGGTGCTCCTTGATGACTTGAGATTGACCTTGATCCTGACCTGATCTGCTCTTACCGCCAACCGTTCTAACCAAACTATGAAAAGACTACTAACTAGACTAAGTTCTTTTAGTAAATAAGTAGGTAATTCCTATTAAGCACTGTAATGTCTTCGGCAAGTCATTCTGTTTATGGTTTTTACGGAAGAAAGTAATGTCTCTGAATCCTCCAATTGCATGATGTTTTTGTAGTTTTATGTCGTAGCTGGTGTATAGTAGTAGTAGTAGGTACACCAAGATACACCAAGAAGAATGTAGGTACCTTTGTAGGTTCGTAAACTTTTGTTCAAAACTTAGAGTAATAGAACAAACTTTGTTCTATATTCTAGGTTTCTAAAGCATAAAATGTTTCTGATAGTTAACGAACTGACGAAAACTTAACTGAATTTACATTTTGTCGTATGTGAGTCAGTCTTCACAGCTGCTAACACAAGATGACTCATCCGACTCATCAGTCAAAATTGGTTTCACAACTTCTGACTATGATCTACCAACTAAGCTGCTATCTCACTGAACTATTATTTATTTTTCATTTTTTAGTTCTTTCTTTTTTCATTTTTCATTTTTTTTTTCGAATTAATGCATTGTCATCGGTCTTTGACAAGTGTGCAAAGTTTGAATTAAATCTGATCGTGCAAAGGAGGGCAAAATCTAGCCCAAAAGAGTCGGTTACAAACAAGCAAGCAAGCAAACAGACAGGTTCTAACTATGGCAAGACTTCTCATAGGTATTGTCCTTCAAGTTAACGGCGATCCTATAGTGTGCTTTTCACGCTCTGCTTGAAGAACCCGGAGTTGTTAGAGGATGGAACACTTACTTCGAAAATGTTCCAGGTTTCTATTGTATGACAGAGAAAAGATTTTTTGCGTCTTTCGGTACTGGAGATGATTCTGTCTACTGATGAAAACCTAACGTGGTTTCTAACGTATTCGACAACTCAAAAAGTGAATCACTTAAATGTCCAATTTTATATTCCTGTACTTACGTATAGACATTATTAAAACAATTTCTCTTGTGCATAAGTGTGCAGCGATTTCGGTTAAAAAAAATGGGCCCACCTTTCCAACGGCAATGGAACATTTCGCATACTTAGCACCGAACAAACCCTGTTTTCGATTCAATAAAGTCACGTCGCAATTCGCATTCAGAATGATTATTGGAAACTTACCTACGTACGGACATAATAATAGGAACGAGTTCAATACCAATAACTGTATACTCTTTCGTAACCAATATTGAGAGTCAGTATAAAAATTTAACTCAACAGGTTCATTTTTAGGGTTCTGTACCGTACCCAAAAGGTAAAAACGGGTCCCTGATAGGTACGGAAACTCCGCTGTCCGTATGTAACCACTCTGTATTTCATGCCTTCTCTTGTAGGTATATTCACAGATGCCTTTTGGTAGTTTATGCCCATTTCCTTTTTGGTCTTCTTCTTGATATGACCATTTCCGGATTTAACCACTTTTTCTGGGATGAGAAAACATTGTGTGTTAATGTTATGAATTTTTTTTATTGATTTTGAAGAATAGTTTTGTACACCGTACTAAGGGTGGACAGATAAAAGTGGTCATACCAAGAAATGGACCTCTAATTACCTGGTCACAGGAAAAAGTGGTCAAATCCGGAAATGGTCATATCAAGAAGACCAAATTGGAAATGGACATAAACTACCAAAAGGCACAGATGATATTTTTCGGTTACTAACAACAAATATTAGAAGTATAAAAAGTTAATATTTAAGTGGGTCTCCCAAACAACAAACGTATCTCTTTGGTCTGGAATCCTTCGTGCACTCTTCGTTAGAGTTTTCTGTACTCAGAAGTATAAAACTTCGTAAACTGCGTGCCTATTTAATTTAAAACTAACAAAGATATGCCATAGCCATAAAAACGACTTCTCGCATTAAATCAAGTTGTATTCACAAAGTTAAATATCTACACGCCGACTTATTTCGTTAATACTGTAACAAAAATGTTAAACAATTCAAGGAATAAACTAAAAACAGAACAAATAAATCGTAAACTAAAGACGTGTTCGGACATTCAAATTCGTAGATAACAAAACGACCGAACTGCCTACATTATTTAGCAAGATACCCAGACGATAATATAACATCGTCGCCCCTTACGACGGGGTATTACGATTTTACGAACAAAAATATGGCTTCAATAGGGTGTCGGTTGAAGTTGAAAGCGGGGATACAAACGGCCCCAAAAGAAGTGAACGTTGGAGGGTTTAGTCGGGCACACAAAAAGTACGAAGGGACAACCGTAGAGTCGGCGAGGGTTCGGTTCGGTTTAATTTTTTATGTTTATGCTTCGAAAGGATGTTCGGTGTGTGTATTCGTATTCGTTAAACGCACAGACTGCCTGCTGGGACCGGGATCGTAATACAACGTGCGTCAAATAAATGTAACCTAACAAAATTTTAATAAAATTTCATCCTAGCGTTATTCCCGATTAGCCCGATAATGGGTTCACCGAAATTTTAATGGAAATATAAACCTTAAAATCTAGCGATGAAGCTCTTTGCAAAGAGTACCTATTTATCGATGTTTCCAGCATGATGTTATAGATATTTTTTTTCTTTTTTGTGAAAGAATTTTTAAAATTGGTGTAGTACTTTCTAAGTATATCGTACCTAGGTACTTAAAGAGATGCTTCCTCGTTATAGGTAGGTAATTGATATAGAAAACAAAACAAATAGTTCTAAGTAAATAGTACTTAGCTCTAGTACCTACTTTGTGAAATTATCTACTCCATATTGGTCAGGGACAAACCAATTTTGTTGCGTCTGATATCATTATAAACAAATGGCACACCGCAACTGGCATACTAAAAGCGCTAAAAGTGTTGCGTACTACCGTTGGGAATTGAATTGAATAGCGGGAAATAAAATTGGGTGCGTCAGTACATATTGTCGACTTGACAAGCCACTTGTCTGCCTTCCTGGAAAGGGCTCGATGGCGTAAATGTAGCGCTCGGCTGCATCCTGTTCTCAATACTTACTACATAATTTGGATGTCATTTGTATTTCGTATCAAGCATTATTGTCAACTACAACTCATTTAATAACAGCTATTATCTCCCTTTGTATGTACATTAGTTGTAGATATTTTAATAGTTGTCCTAAATGGTCCTAAACTAAGTTATAAAGATTACTTACCTCCTATAAAACAACCTCATATTTTAATTACAAACTTTATGTATTTACCAACTACTTACACAAAACAAGTAAGTATACCTACCTAAGTAATCAAAAGTTACAAAAAATATATCAAAGTATCATTCTGTTCATGACCATAGCGCGCTAAAAATGAGCTTTGTCTTATTAGTATGCTCAAGTAAGAAAAACACCACAGCTGGAATTAAAATCGTTTCTCCTTTTTGCCCCAAGGTCAGTGAGTTGTGACTTGTGATAATCACAATGTGCTGTGGCGCGGTCGGTCGCTGCGATACGGAGAAACGAGATATTTTTGTAACCCACACGACGACCGATGCGCTTTGTAATAAACCTAACTACTAGCGCCATCTGTTACGGCACGTCTGTACTAAGACAAATTTACATAAAGTTTTTGAGCTAAGTACTAAGTAGCAATTTGCTCGTATTTATTTGCCGATGAAGGTAATGAAGCGTACTTAGATAGGTAGTAGGTAGGACTTATTTTTAATAGGTATAAAAGTGTTAAACAAACTTATTAAAATATATGCAATCGAAGTTGTTGTTTAAAGTGGGAGAGCATTATAACGAGACCACTTGCATTTTATCTTATCGAGTTGAAAATAAACTGAACGCGACACTATTAGCTGATACGAGGAACCGCAACGATAAGTCATTTAGTTCAGTAGCGGTGTTGTGTTGTATTCGATGCAAATGAAATAATTCATCATTTTCTATAATTACCTACCTTAATATTACCTATAGGTACTCATTATGTGACTTAATCCTTCTCTCTAAACCTAGAATGACGATATTGCTGTGGCACTTGATGGATGAACTTTATGCACATATTCTTTTTTAATGCTCTTCAGTGGTGATCCTAATAGAAATGATAGGTAAGGTAACGGTAGGAATTCTATCAACCTTAAAGAACGCGTGGTAGTCCTGGTGACCAGCGAACGATGCATTGGCGCGGGGCTTACGGGGTTGTCGCTTCCAACAATGCCAAAAATAAAAAAGTCAAATCATAGTTGCTTCTAGCCGAATTGCCCTAATTGTGAAAATCTGACCCCAGACCCCAATCCTAGATTGCTTTGGAACTAACTGGAAAGACGTTAAGATGAAATGTTCTACTGTTATTATCGAACTTCACTGTGGTTTATCGGTAACTTAATGAAGTAATACGCATGACGAACATCCGCGAAAAACGAATAATCGTTTCGGAAAATAAAATCGAAAAAAATAAAAAGCGGCGGGCTTATCGAGGTAATGTGACGAATGATGGTAAATAAAGCCCCGTAGTCAGACTACAGGGTTGACAAGGTTTTATTTACTATTATGCAGGGCATTATGAGTGAGATGATACAAAAGTTATTCCTTCTATATTTTCTTAAAATCCAAATACGTAGGTATTTTAGCACAGAGATAAATTCTTTAAACGATAATTATTTTTCGTTATTACCATCACTAAAATTTACCTAAAGAACCTATATTTCCGTCTATCAAAGTGTTTTATTAAGAAAAAAATAAAACATTAGACCAAAAGTTAATAAAGTTATTTTTAGCTGCCTTGTATTATTGCTCAAATAGCATAATCATTACTCTCGATTCCAAGATCTAAGAAATTGATAATGGACAATCTGTTAGGAGTCGCAAACTCGCAAAGGATTTTATACATACCCCATCATGGCTAGCGAGACGTGTCATCTTCGCCCGCGTTGGAACATATTCCAGGGATAAAAAGTAGCCAATGTGTTATTCCAGTAACCTTTGAGTAACAAAAATCCTCAACTTTCACGTTTATAATATTACTTACTAGTACCTATTTTACACAGAATATTATTATGGTTGTGGTCTGATACCCGGTCATCGACTAGTTACGTGAACCTAATACATTGAACGCCAAGTTTTACTGGCTGGTTGGCTTAATCTAGTTTGCAGCTTGCATCTTTTTTTAATAAGCCAAGGGCGACGTTTTGAGGATGTGTAAGTACCTAATTAAAACCTCCGTTGAGATAAGAGACGAGAGTATAGAAGTTCTTTCTTGAGCAGTATTTGTATATGTCATTGCCGCTTTGTAATCATTTGTCACTGTCTGTTCTTTTAGGCTAAACGCAGATTATTACAAAAGCTATAAAAATGAGAACACTTCGAACAAAACGTCTAACCATGCGTAGCATCAGCGAATTAGTAGGTACATATCTTGGTTTCCATCTGTACTATCTAATTTGTGCTAGAAGGCTAGAAGTCAAGTACTCGTACTAACTATTAAAATACCTAACTATTCTAGAAGTTTGAGACGTCTTGTTTTTTTTTTAATCGAAGAATGAGAAGACTACCAGATTAATCATTCGTTCCTTTAATCACTATAATTTACAAAATTTTGTAAAATCCGTACCTATGCGTTCTAAGTTCTAGTTTCTAAATTAAATTTTATGATAAACTGTTTCATAGAAACGTCGGTTGTAAGTAGGATGTTTGTATGTTTGTAAAAAAGAAATGAGCAACTGCTTTTTATCTCTGAAATATTTATTTATTTATTTAAACTTTATGCACAGAAATAGTACATTTAGGTATAATATACTAGCTGACCCGCGCAACTTCGTTTGCGTCACATAAGAGTGAAAAAGAGAGAGGTATGGTCTTAATATTTTGAGTATTATAATGTTTCCCGTTGCATTTACCCCGTCGCGTCGCGTCGCTTGAATTCATTAGAGCTGAACCACATATCTTCGTTTGCGTCACATGAGAGTGAGAAGGTAAGAGGTGTTAAAGTGATATAATGTTTCCCGTCGCTTTTACTTCCACCCATCCGTTTTTCGGGTATGGAACTCATCGTGTGCGAGTCCGACTCGCACTTGACCGGTTTTTATCGTTCAGTTGACTGGCTGCCACTGCAGACCAAGTTTACTCCCGTCGCGGCGCTCATACTTTAAAACTTAATAAGAGGGTTATTGTAAGTGAACCTTAAAAGATGGACATATGCTGTTAAGGACTTATTTTTATAACTTTTTAAGAGAAACAATTTTGTAATACTAAATTTTTACGTAACTTTAACTACTGCTCGTTCGCTCTAACTTTGCCGCTCGGCTCCATACTAAAGTCAAATTTTTAAGGCCGCGTGGGTCAGATTTTGAGTTTTTTGAAACAATCCTAGTCAAAAAGTAAAGGGTTTTTAAATCTGAAAAATATATATATAATAGTTAAGGATATAAGCTAAACATATTCCGAGCCCGTTACACGATCCAATAAATTTCACTAGATAGAAAAAAATCCCAAAGTTGACTCTCTCAGAAAAGTTTTTTCAAAACTGTGGCTAAACTATTAACATTTTATATTTTTTTTTGCACTCAATTAAAGGTATTAAGTTTTTATACATATTTTCCGAGCGTTTTTCTATAAACAACTATTTACATCGTTATCATGTACGAATATCTACCAAACGCAATAGAATTGCGCCGCTGACGGCCGATCAGTCTCGCCCTGGCGCTTGTGGAGGCAGGACCTGTGTCAGTTTTTTTCGCAACTATTTCGTAATTATTATGCCAAATTACGTTGAAATCGCGCCACAGTATAAAAATATCAGTAATGGGCAAAATGTAATTAGATTAACCGTTACAAATACATACGCGACTCATGGTAAAAATGTGGTGATCTTTTACTTTTTAAGTGTTTTCACGACATGGTAACCAGCTACCTAATGCATTAAAATGTCTACGAATTACATGATAATTTCGCAATCCAACATGGCGGCCACGCCGTAATCACAAAATTTCATGATGGGTATCGTTTAAGGGGTTTTTTGGTATGCTGAGTACGAATTACGTGTTAATTTTGCAATCCAATATGACCGCCGCGCCGTAATCTCAAAAAATCATGATGGGTATCGTTTAAGCGGTTTTTTGGTATGCTGAGTACGAATCACGTACTAATTTTGCAATACAAGATGGCCGCCGCGCCGTTATCACAAAATTTCATGATGGGTATCGTTTAAGGGGTTTTTTGGTATGCTGAGTACAAATTACGTGTTAATTTTGCAATCCAATATGACCGCCGCTCCGTAATCTCAAAAAATCATGATGGGTATCGTTTAAGCGGTTTTTTGGTATGCTGAGTACGAATCACGCGATAATTTTGCAATCCAATATGGCCACCGCGCCGTAATCTCAAAAAATCATGATGGGTATCGTTTAAGCGGTTTTTTGGTATGCTGAGTACGAATCACGCGATAATTTTGCAATCCAATATGGCCACCGCGCCGTAATCTCAAAATTTCATGATGGGTATCGTTTAAGGGGTTTTTTGGTATGCTGAGTACGAATTACGTGTTAATTTTGCAATCCAATATGACCGCCGCGCCGTAATCTCAAAAAATCATGATGGGTATCGTTTAGGCGGTTTTTTGGTATGCTGAGTACGAATCACGTACTAATTTTGCAATACAAGATGGCCGCCGCGCCGTTATCACAAAATTTCATTATGGGTATCGTTTAAGGGGTTTTTTGGTATGCTGAGTACGAATCACGTGATAATTTTGCAATCCAATATGGCTGCTGCGCCATAATCATAAAATTTCATGTTGGGTATCGATTAAGGGGTTTTTTGTTATGCTGAGTACGAATCACGTAATAATTTTTTTTTTTATTCAGCTCGCCAAATTGACATCGCCACGGTGGATAGCCGTGGCGCATCTTGCGATTGGAGGCCACTTCTTACAGCGGTCCTCAAGTTGGCGGCCCTGTGATGTGCCTCTTCACGCTCCTCTTAAAGAACCCGGGGTCGTAACATGAGGGAAACACGTGTGCGGGCAGGTCGTTCCAAGTTTTTATAGTTCGACAGAGGAACGATCTTTTGAAACGCTCGGTTCTGGCGAAGATTCTCTCCACTGTGTATAAGTGGCATCTCTGCCCGGCACGCGTTGTTCGGGATCGGAAAGGTGATGGTGGGATCAGATTGAAGAGCTCTTCAGAACATTCGCCGTGATACATTCGGTAGAAGGCAGCCAAGGACGCTACGGTTCTTCGCTGCGCCAACGGTTCGAGGCCTCCCGTCACCTCAGGACAACCAATTATTCGGACAGCACGTCTCTGCATAGCGTCAAGTGCGTCCAACAAGTACCTCGCGGAGTCATCCCAGAGGTGAGAACAGTACTGGACGCAGGGACGAATCTGCGTCTTGTACAGCAAACATCTCTGATGTGGCGTGAAGTACCGTCTCACCTTATTTAGGACTCCGAGTTTCCGCGAGGCCAGCCCAATACAACTCTCTATGTAGTTTTTGTGATTGAGCTCACGCCGGACGTCTATACCGAGAATCTCCAGGTTGTCCTTTAGTGGAACCGTAATGTTCTGAAGAGAGGGTAGGGGTAGGAATGGGGACTTCTTAGCTGTAAACGCACACGCCTGCGTTTTTCTGGCGTTGAACTCGACCAGGTTGTCTGAACCCCATTGGGCAATGCGACCCAGGTCCCGGTCGAGATCCGCCACGAGTTGCCGTCTCTTTTCGTCCACGTCACAACGCCCCTCCGCTGGGCGGCCAGAATAGCTCCCATGCAGAGTACTGTCATCCGCATAACAATGAATGCACCCAAGGGACAGCATGTCATTGATATGCAGAAGAAAGAGAGTTGGGGACAATACCGATCCCTGTGGTACCCCGGCATTTACCTGCAAAAAGCAGGAAGCCTGACCATCACAGAGGACCCGTATACGTCGCCCATGCAGGAAGCTGGCGCTACGTGATAATATTGGATTGCAAAATTATCACGTAATTCGTACTCAGCATACCAAAAACCCCTTTAAACGATACCCATCATGAAATTTTGTGATTACACCGCGGTGGCCATTTTGGATTGCGAAATTATCACGTGATTTGTACTCAGCACACCAAGAAACCCCTTAAACGATACATATGGTCACGCCTTTATCCCCGAAGGGGTAGGCAGAGGCATATTATATGCCCACATTTTACCTTTGTATAATTTGTCCCACGTAATAGGTGGTGAGCCGTATTGCCGTGTTTAAATGGACAGGCGCAGGTTGTGACTGCCTGCTGTTGAAATAAAGCCTTTAATTAAGCTTAACGACTGCAATTTTACTGGCAACCGGGACCAACGACTTAACGCGCCTTCCGAAGCACGGAAACGCTCAAATAAATATCACGAAGTGATCACATGGATGGTCACCCATCCATGGACTGGCCATAGTGAAAGTTGCTTACTGCAGTGATCGTTTACAGAACACTGAGTCCGCGGGGCCACGAGCGCCGAGCTTAAACGATACCCATCATAAAATTTTGTGATTATGGCGCGGCGCCCATATTGAATTGCAAAATGATCACGTGATTCATACTTAGCATACCAACTTTAGAAAACTTTAGAAATTTTTATGACCAGCTATTATGTAATTTTAATTTTTTACGCAACTGTAACCATCTAGCAAACGTACGCAACGGAAACTCTCAAAAAAAATGAAATATCCTAGTTTTCGAAAAATGTTTCGTTGCTGCTCAGCTTTCATTCGCCTTAGCGTGATGTTATATATTTTGATATTTTTGAAAAATAGACATTCTGTTAAGGAACTTTTGAAATTCAACTAGCAGTCTCTTAGACTCTATAGTTCAAACAACTAAACAAACAAACAAACTCTCTAGCTTAAAAATAATAGTATAATATATATAATTAACTCATTTATTTACGAAACTCTAATAAATCACTACACATATTAAAGTTAGATGCATTTACTACGTCAAACAAAGTTAGCATGCTGTTTCTTTCTACTCTACTGTATACTGTGGCATGAGAGTTCACTGCCGCTGTCGGCGCGCGGTGTGTCTCGCGTCCGGGGCGAGGGGAGCGCCAAATGCCTACTTGTGCGCTATAACCGACCCTTAATTAGACGAAGTAAATTGACAGCAACTAATGTCACTTCTTCATACAATGTTGCGTATTTTCTATGACGAAGTGACATCAGCTACTGTCAATTTACTTCGTCTAATTAACAATTCAGGTATACGCCTCTACGCCAGCGGCAAAGTTAGAGCGAACGGGTAGTATTTATGCAGCGTCCGCAATGGGAGCTCTCAAAAGAAAGAAATAATCCCCGTTCTCGAAACATTATTCATGGCTGCTCAGCTCCTATTCGTCTTAGCGTGATGTTATATCGCCATTAGCCAGCCTCAATAAATGGACTATTAAACTGTAAAATAATTTTTAAATGCAACCAGTAGTTTCTGAGATCCTAGCACAAACAAACTCTTCAGTTTCATTATATCGTGAGCGAACCTTAAGAGATAGACAAATTAGGTTATTGTGAGCGAACCTTAAAAGACAGACATATGCTGTCGCGGACTTTTTTGTAGAACTTTTTGAGGGAAACAATTTTGTAATACACAGTTTTTACCTAACTTTAACCATTTACGCAGCGTACGCCTCGGAAGCTCTCAGACGGTAAAAAGTGTTCCCCGTTTTCAAAACATTCTTGGTTGCTGCTCCGCTCCTATTCATTTTAGCATGATGTTATGAAGCGCTCGTGGCCCCGCGGACTCAGTGTTCTGTAAACGATCACTGCAGAAAGCAACTTTCACTATGGCCGGTCCATGGATGGGTGACCATTCATGTGATCACTTTGTGACATTTATTTTGAGCGTTTCCGTGCTTCGGAAGGCACGTTAAGCCGTTGGTCCCGGTTGCCAGTAAAATGGCAGTCGTTAAGCTAAGTTGAAGGCTTTTTTCAACAGCAGGCAGTCACAACCTGCGCCTGTCCATTTAAACACGGCAATACGGCTCACCACCTATTACGTGGGACAAATTATACAAAGGTGAAATGTGGGCATATAATATGCCTCTGCCTACCCCTTCGGGGATAACGGCGTGACCATATGTATGTATGTATGTTATATAGTCTATAGCCATCCTCGATAAATGGACTATCAAACTGTAAACGAATTTTTGAAATCCAACCAGTAGTTCCTGAGATCCTAGCGTTCAAACAAACAAACAAACTCTTTAGCTTTATAATATTAGTATGGATATGTTCCCATTGAAAGGGAACAGAGAAAGATCATCAACTTGTATAATTGTGGGTACAGTGATTCTGTATTTTTCACAATTTTTTAATATTTTACCAGTATAAATTCCTTACCTGGCATAAATATGAAACGTTATTACATACCTACTCTGTACTCAATATTCAAATCACTGTGATACGTGATAATTCATGCACTTGTCACTGGTATTGTAGTCTGCGACCACAGACTTACAATAAGTCTGCGACCTGTGAGTGGAAATTTCGTCACAGTGAAAACGTGGTTTAATATTCATCAGTAAAACGAACATGTACAGGTGGTTGAAATTAAGTCAATACAGTTGTTTATTTCTTGCCATGCATCGTACGGAATTATGGATACTTATGCGTAAAATACACAGCCGTGGTTTAATTGATCCTCATATACCTATTACATATAATCTGGGATTTTAACAACATTTCTAATATTACACACTTCATCTATACATATAAAAATATCTGCGAAATATATGTACCTACGCGCTTAACTTCAGAACGGCTTGACCGATGTCGCTAATTAGTTCTTTTTTGTGTGTTAGCTATAGCCAGGGCAAGGTTTAAGAAAATTAAGAAAAATAAAATCTTATACCGGGTCAGGTTGATATGGCGGAACTAAGTTCGCCGTGTCGGCTAGTTTCCAATAATTTTGACAACAGGTACTGTACTGCCTGTGTTCTGATAACGTTCTGCGACTTTCGAAAAGGCTATTCCTCGTCCTCGGATAAGTGACCACTTTGCGACATTTACATCAGCAAGTGTTTCGGTGATTTAGACAGGATGTTAATCCTAACACCTTGCGTCCGGCCGGAGCGTTCGAGCACTGTAAGGTCCGATAGCGGCTTTCTTCCGCGAACGCTTTAATTGTGGAATGAGCTCCCAGCCTCGGTTTTCCCAAACGCCTACAGTATGGCTACGTTCACACGGCACACATTTTTCTCGTGCACGATTTTCCCGTACACGATGCAATCGTAGTGGCAGTAGACAATATATGAAACTGTTCACATGTAGTTCATACGGAAACATCGTGTGTACGAGACATGTATTTCCCGTATACCGCGCGACCGTGCGGAGTTGCCACTAGGGTCGCCGTGCGTCGGCACGATTTCTCGAATACAAATCGTAAGTGGCGCTTATGTACAACATACACACATAAAATTTCTCACTTAATATTTGCACACAAGTCGACTGTGTGTTGAAAATAAACGCAGGCGGTGTGGTTTGATGTGATAAGAGAACCGCCCGCCGTCAAAAGCAATAATATGTATACATTGTCAAGGCTCCTAAAATATGTAAACACCTTCGGCTCCAAAACGAAGTACTCAACGTGAAGAGCATAAAATTGTAACCACGAGTTCACACCATAAATATATATACACTATTGCTTCATTAACATGTATTCACGCGTTGATTCATAAGGTGTACTCATCTTATATTCCATTAAATTATATTTAACTTCTCCGCCAAAAACATGTATCTGAACGGTTCTGCATAAATATGTATTCACTTTTGATGAAAACCTCCAAATTAGATATATATGATTTAATATCTAAATAGAACCTTAGACAAAAAGAATACGGAACTGAAAAAATAATGTGTACTCAAAATTGCATAGGTTTATATTGATATTTTGCTGGCACCGACTCTCAAAAATATTTTTTAATAATTTATTGTTGTAAATCCCTACTAATATTATAAATGCGAAAGTAACTCTGTCTGTCTGTCTGTTACGCTTTCACGCCTAAACGGGTGGAGTGATTGAGATGAAATTTGAAATAGGGATAGTTTGAGGCCCTGGAAAGGACATAGGCTACTTTTTAACCGACTGCGCAAAATAGTGGTTATGATTTTACGCGATAACGGCTTCTACGCGGTCGAAGCCGCGGGGAACAGCTAGTATTTGATAAATACAAAAATCGTCATAATTATGTGTACCTATAATGTTTGAGGAGTTCCCTCAAGTCCTCATAAACTTTTTTTTCACAAGGAGAGCTCCGCTTGTGGACTACCCACGCTGGCGAGGCATGGGCTCGTGTGAGGGGCGCCTGGGAATACTCACTAAAACTCCTTGACACCGATCTGCCTCTGTGACGGTGTTCTGTGATCTGTCTAATGCACCAAAACACTGAAGTCCTCATAAAGCTACCCATCAGAACAAAATTTCGAAAAAAAAAAAATACCAATCTGGAAATATATCATTTATTCCGGTTTATTCCGGTCTGTAAATGTCGGAGTTATGAGGTAACAAACATTAAAAAAAAACTTCCTCTTTTTTTGGAGTCTGTTAAAACATATACGGGTTTGCGATACCAAACAACCCGTGCAAAGGTTTCAGATCGATTAACTAAAACTAATATTATAATACGGCACTTTAAAGAAAACAAACAAACAAACTTTGTTATTTTCATACACATATATAAGCCCCACAAATTATAATAAAGAATTTTTCTGAGAAAATAGATCGGTGATATTCGTATGGTTCGCGAAGGTGCCCGACCTACAGACAGGAACTCTAGCATGCATTCGTTTCTCACAATTTTAAAGAATTTGTTTGTATACAGAGTTATGAAATTTTAGTTGTATATTTATTATTGGTGGAGTGTATATATATTTATGATGTGAACTCGTGGTTACAATTTTATGCTCTTCACGTTGAGCCCTTCGTTTTGGAGCCGAAGGTGTTTACATATTTTAGGAGCCTTGACAATGTATACATATTATTGCTTTTGACTGTACGTGTGTCGTTAACACGACTCACCCATTCATGCGATTTTATTGTAACGTTAAAATCGCGTTGAATGGTCGCCGTGTGAACGATTGCATCGTGTACGGGAAAATCGTGTACGAGAATAACGTGCGCCGTGTGAACGTAGCCTATGGGTTTCTTCAAAAGGGGTCTTAGAAGGTTCTTGCAGGGTCGGCAGCGCGGGTGTAGTGCGCATCTGGTGTTGCAAACGTTCATAGGCTACGGGTGACCACCAGACCGCCTGGAGGGCCGTACGCTTGTCTGCCACCTTGGTGCTATAAACACTATAAACAAATATTGAAGGCACGTGAAGCCCCCCAGTTGACATTTACATGGCAGTCGTTAACCCAAGTTGAAGGTCTTGTGGGCGGCTTAAAAAATTTGAACAGTGGGTAGTCGCAACCTGCACCTGTTCTTTTTAACACGGCAATAGGCCCCCCATCTGTTACGTGGCACTGAAACAATGTGGTAACGTATATGCCTCTGCCTGTGATTTCGAGAACATAGGCGTGTCTTCATGTATGTATGTATTTAAGTAGGTACTTACTGTATTATTAATCCTGCGTAAAAGTAAGTACAGGCAACACTGTTGGTAATATAGTAATAATAACTAACAGTAGCGACTACTTTCCGGGCTTGTAGTAAACTCGGTCAAGTTCTTGTCGGATCCAGCACAATGTAGGTTTCCGTAGCAACTAATTTGTAAAAGGTATTTCCCCTCCGGCCGTTTTTGCAACTGCGATACGTAACCAGTTGCGAATAAAGAATTATTATTCCTTGTTCGCACCCAGTTGCGAATTAATACAGCTTTTTCCTGAACCGCAACTATGCATCTCCCCTAATAGTTAAAAACTTTACTTTTAAGGGGAGTGGTTGACAAAGTTTGCGAAAAAGAGGTGCAAAAAAAAAGAATTTTCATAATAAATTGCAAAAGTATTAGATTTCGTATCTACTGCTTCTGCAATTTATTTTAATCAACTATGCTGTCATTGCTTGTTTTCGCTTACAGCTTACCTTTGCTTGAATTTGTCGCGTGAATGAATTGTTACTAAAAATTGAATACTACTTTCCACTGCTTGCATCCTTGGGCTACCACTTGCCTCCATTGAATACTACTTTCCACTGCTTGCTTCCTTGGGCTAATACTTGCCTCCATTGAATACTACTTTCCACTGCTTGCTTCCTCCGGCTAATACTTGCCTCCATTGAATACTACTTTCCACTGCTTGCATCCTTGGGCTAACACTTGCCTCCATTGAATACTACTTTCCACTGCTTGCATCCTTGGGCTAATACTTGCCTCCATTGAATACTACTTTCCACTGCTTGCATCCTTGGGCTAACACTTGCCTCCATTGAATACTACTTTCCACTGCTTGCATCCTTGGGCTACCACTTGCCTCCATTGAATACTACTTTCCACTGCTTGCATGCTTGGGCTAATACTTGCCTCCATTGAATACTACTTTCCACTGCTTGCATCCTTGGGCTAACACTTGCCTCCATTGAATACTACTTTCCACTGCTTGCATCCTTGGGCTAATACTTGCCTCCATTGAATACTACTTTCCACTGCTTGCTTCCTTGGGCTAATACTTGCCTCCATTGAATACTTCTTTCCACTGCTTGCATCCTTGGGCTAACACTTGCCTCCATTGAATACTACTTTCCACTGCTTGCATCCTTGGGCTACCACTTGCCTCCATTGAATACTACTTTCCACTGCTTGCATCCTTGGGCTAATACTTGCCTCCATTGAATACTACTTTCCACTGCTTGCTTCCTTGGGCTAATACTTGCCTCCATTGAATACTTCTTTCCACTGCTTGCATCCTTGGGCTAATACTTGCCTCCATTGAATACTACTTTCCACTGCTTGCTTCCTCCGGCTAATACTTGCCTCCATTGAATACTACTTTCCACTGCTTGCTTCCTTGGGCTAATACTTGCCTCCATTGAATACTACTTTCCACTGCTTGCTTCCTCCGGCTAATACTTGCCTCCATTGAATACTACTTTCCACTGCTTGCATCCTTGGGCTAATACTTGCCTCCATTAAATACTACTTTCCACTGCTTGCATCCTTGGGCTAATACTTGCCTCCATTGAACACTACTTTCCACTGCTTGCTTCCTTGGGCTAATACTTGCCTCCATTGAATACTACTGTCCACTGCTTGCTTCCTTGGGCTAATACTTGCCTCCATTGAATACTACTTTCCACTGCTTGCATCCTTGGGCTAACACTTGCCTCCATTGAATACTACTTTCCACTGCTTGCATCCTTGGGCTAATACTTGCCTCCATTGAATACTACTTTCCACTGCTTGCATCCTTGGGCTAACACTTGCCTCCATTGAATACTACTTTCCACTGCTTGCTTCCTTGGGCTAATACTTGCCTCCATTGAATACTACTTTCCACTGCTTGCTTCCTCCGGCTAATACTTGCCTCCATTGAATACTACTTTCCACTGCTTGCATCCTTGGGCTAACACTTGCCTCCATTGAATACTACTTTCCACTGCTTGCATCCTTGGGCTAATACTTGCCTCCATTGAATACTACTTTCCACTGCTTGCTTCCTTGGGCTAATACTTGCCTCCATTGAATACTTCTTTCCACTGCTTGCATCCTTGGGCTAACACTTGCCTCCATTGAATACTACTTTCCACTGCTTGCATCCTTGGGCTACCACTTGCCTCCATTGAATACTACTTTCCACTGCTTGCATGCTTGGGCTAATACTTGCCTCCATTGAATACTACTTTCCACTGCTTGCATCCTTGGGCTAACACTTGCCTCCATTGAATACTACTTTCCACTGCTTGCATCCTTGGGCTAATACTTGCCTCCATTGAATACTACTTTCCACTGCTTGCTTCCTTGGGCTAATACTTGCCTCCATTGAATACTTCTTTCCACTGCTTGCATCCTTGGGCTAATACTTGCCTCCATTGAATACTACTTTCCACTGCTTGCTTCCTCCGGCTAATACTTGCCTCCATTGAATACTACTTTCCACTGCTTGCTTCCTTGGGCTAATACTTGCCTCCATTGAATACTACTTTCCACTGCTTGCTTCCTCCGGCTAATACTTGCCTCCATTGAATACTACTTTCCACTGCTTGCATCCTTGGGCTAATACTTGCCTCCATTAAATACTACTTTCCACTGCTTGCATCCTTGGGCTAATACTTGCCTCCATTGAACACTACTTTCCACTGCTTGCTTCCTTGGGCTAATACTTGCCTCCATTGAATACTACTGTCCACTGCTTGCTTCCTTGGGCTAATACTTGCCTCCATTGAATACTACTTTCCACTGCTTGCATCCTTGGGCTAATACTTGCCTCCATTGAATACTACTTTCCACTGCTTGCATCTTTCGTCTAATACTTGCCTCCGTTGAATACTACTTTCCACTGCTTGCATCTTTCGTCTAATACTTGCCTCCGTTGAATACTACTTTCCACTGCTTGCATCTTTCGTCTAATACTTGCCTCCGTTGAATACTAATTTCCACTGCGTGCATCCTTGGGCTAATACTTGTGAATACTACTTTCCATTGCTTGCATCCTTGGTCGAATACTTGCCTCCGTTGAATACTACTTTCCACTGCTTGCATCCTTGGGCTAACACTGCCTCCGTTGAATACTGCCTTCCACTGCTAGCATCCTAGGGCTAATACTTGTGAATAATACTTTCCTCTGCTTGCATGCTTAGGCTAACACTTTATCGAGATTATCGAGACAGGACAGCTTGTATGAATGGATACCCCTGCCTCTATGTGGCCATTCATGATTGCGACAGCGAACCGTGCGCGCCAA
Source organism: Miltochrista miniata (assembly GCA_933228765.1). NCBI lineage: Eukaryota > Metazoa > Arthropoda > Insecta > Lepidoptera > Erebidae > Miltochrista > Miltochrista miniata. The sequence continues at coordinate 31,179,229 of OW121748.1, read as the reverse complement.
TATGACCACCGAGACTATGATGACGATATGTAAGTACGCAATTTTATTGTGTAGTACGAAATATATGAAAGACAAAAGAGGATATTAATGTCAGCTGGCTTCGGAAAGGTCTTGCGGTTCAAGGGTTAGTAGTGATTAGTGGGAGAGACTATACTTAACATGCAGGTAGACAAACCACAAGAGACTCTGAATATATGTTGTAAATTTTTGGTTTGTCTAGGATTCTAGCAACTAGGCGTTGTTTATCTATCTATAATAATCAATACGTATTGCATAACGCTTTTCCAGTCTGCAAAATACTTTGTAGGTACTTAAACGTACCTATACTGACCTGACTGCCACTGACAAGATTACTTGGTAACTTTTATAGCGTTACTGCTACGCCCAACTTTCACTTACACACATTAACGTGGGACGTGGGCTAGCACGCCAAACCTGGCCACTTTTTCCGACCGATATTCTCGACTCAACTTTCAAAACCTTCGCACAGGTATTCGGTTCGGAGTATTCCGATCCGACGTGTGACAACCAATTACTACTAGAATATAAAGAATACTTACTGTGATGTAGTACAAACAAACTAATAGCTTTAGTTAGGTAGCGGTAAGTAACGGATAAGACTAGGTAATAGGTACTATTGGTAACACTAAACTTTCCTTGGGAAAGAGATGATTGTGGTACGTAATTATTGATGAGTATGAAGTCTGTTATCCACAACAGCATTAAAGGGTGAATAAAGGTTTGCTAGCTAAAGAAACACACGTCCACTTGGCGTTTAATTTACGACAAATAAAACTACTTACCTACATTACAAGTACATTATTTATAGCAAATTCGTCTTAAACCTGCATAACGCATAATAAACTGTGCATAAAAAGAATAGACATTTTATCGAATTAGAATAAATTAAATAGATGGCCAATGTTAGACTGCCTCGGTGACGTAGTAATAATGCCATTTATATGTATTTGTATGGCTTCTCCAGTTCAAATCCCGGGTCGGAAAAAATATTTGTGTGATTCGCAAAATACGTTTCGGGGTTTCGGTGTTATCTATGTAGAATACCTACTTATGTACCTCTGTATTTAGAAATATACCTTTACTTAAATAATGTTGGTTTATCAGTAGTCTAAAAACTTAATTAAGGATAAGTTAGGCATTCTGTAAAAAAAAGTCAGACATATATTGTTAAAGTAATATAATTTATACATAATGTAGTGACTGCAAATCTATATTTATTTAGTTTAAATGACTAACTGTTTGCAGGGGAGAAATAGCGAATGATGCAAGGACTTATGACGTCATGTATTCTTATTATTTGATAGTTGAAGGACCATTTAAACATATTGAAATCGATAAAACGAACTGGTGTAGTTGCGATGTAAGTATATTTTATTTATTTGTGACCTGATACTAACAACACTCAATTTAGGTGCTAATGAATTAGTCATAATTCGTCCCTCGGGACGAAGTAGGTGGTACTTAATTGTAATTATGAGGTTTAGAAAACGTACCTACTGTAGTACTGCCTTAATAGAAAATGAAGTATCTATTCGAAAGGAAGGACAGCAAACTCCCTCAGTTTTTCATTTTTCATTCATTGATACGCTAAATAATGTAGGACAGTTGACAGTTGGAACGAAGTTCCTTATCGCGCGTTGTGAAAGGGGGCTAGACGGAAAAAAATCTTACGAAAAGTTGTCACGACACTTTTTGCTATAGTATGGAGGGTAGAGGTACCTCTACCTTCCATACGGAAGGGGGGGAGGGGGGATGGGGGGGTATTAAAATGGGGGTTAATAATAAAAAAAATATTATTATTAATTAAAAAAATAAAATTTTATTACAATTCCTTCACTAATTAATCGAAAGGAACTTCGTTCCATCCGGGTGTCCCTTGACACCTCTCAAGTTTTTTTTTAATATTTAGTTTAGTAGTAGTAGTTTAATAAAAAAAATACTCCGTCGTAAATATACACTATTGCAGTAGACATGGACTAAAATACTATAAAAAATACACACAGCCTCATTTAAAAGCCACCTGCGTGTGTAACTAGTGTTTAATTCAAATGTACTAAATTACGCTGAGCTCGTCATTGAAGTTTTAATAAACCCGTACCTTGAATGAAATGACGTCACACAGCTGTAGATTACTGAATGTACACACTATGAATATAGGTAGGTACTTATAGTGTAGACTTATTGGAGTCTTTCTTTTGCGCAGATGAGAGTGGGATATTCAGCAAAACCGCGTGCGCCGGCGGCGGCGGTCGGTTACCATCCCCGCGGCTTGTTGCAAAATATTTTGCTGCATATTGCTAAAATAGTACAAGCTCCATTACGCATAAAATAATGGACCCATTTTCAGGTTCTTGTACAAGCCCATTTCGCCCTTGAACCACAGATTAATAAATAGTTACTACGTTACTGCTTAAACCCTTGAACGGTGCGCTGAGAAAATCCGAATATTTCGCCATATTTTCCTTTTAAAAGTGCTAATCTTATTAGTGCATATTTTTTTTTAAAGTTGTTAATGTTTGCTTTTATTTCCATCCACCTCATCAGCAAAGTTACTGCACAAAAGATGCCTGGAGAGAGTCTCATTTGCCATAGACCTTTTCGAGAAGACTGATAAAATATTTAGAAAGAATATCGTTAAAGATGGTGATTGCTGAACGAAACCATATCCCTGAGTTTTACCTCAGACATGGTAAACAAGTGTGTCTACTGTTGCTGAAAGTGGAACTGTACTAGACTGTTTGGTTATAAGCCAGGTGGCTATTTTGATAACACGAGGACAGTGGTTCTGGATGTGCCTGGATGACCGCAAGTGTGAGAAGAACTTGTGGTGGTACCAACAGCTTCATGTATCCACAGCCTGCAAGCTGGTATGTTAATGATACCGTGATGGTTCTGGATTACTTTGGCAAAGTTGGTTTGATGAATCATAATGTGTAAATGTCTTTAGGGAGTCTCATCAGAGTTATTAATTGAGAAACTCCTCTAGATAAGACAGACAGTAGAGTTTTAGAATCACTGCTAATATTATAACCTTTTGCTCTAACCTTTGAAGGAAGATGTGTGTTAATGATCTCACTCACAGTACTTTGGAAGTGGAGAAAAGAAGAGATGGGTGTGGAATGACGACTTTTCCAAAACTTTTACTTTGCAGTATTTTTTTTGAGTAAAGTAAAAGTGGAACCTGTGCCCAGAATGGAATAAAGTAGCATTCATGTTCATGTCAACTTATATGAAATAAACTTCCGAGTTTGCGTTGTGTCATTTTTTTTCAATAACGCACACTGCGTTACGTAGGTAGATACTTACATAGGTGTTACAAATCCAGTTTATGATTAAAATAAAAGATAGGTAATACTAATTTTGTCCCGCAAAGACAAATTATTATCGGTTCGTTTCAATAAATGGAATTACTAAAGAGATTAAACAGTCTAACTATAGTAATTATGGCTTAATGAGCTCTTCTGATTCATCAGGGTGACCAATCAGCAATGACTGCATTTCTGCTGTCCTTGAGAAGGCTAGAAAGGATTGTGCTCAATTTGTATTGTATCTATGTAGCATAATATAATAATTGGATTCAAACTCGTATCAAACGATATGATTAATTGATTGGTGTGTCCTGAGAATAACCCGACAGCCTGACCTGTGCTGAATAAAATAGAAGTACGTCTACATAGTCACAAGTCGGTAGCGATGTGAGGCGGACGCTACACCCTCGGTGCCTCGCCTCGCGCTCCATTGCGCCGCGGTTCATTGCTACACGGTGAATTTGGGCCAAGCACAAAACATACCGGTCCTTTTCCCACCCACGTATTACCCATACCGCCGTCTCATTCGCTAGTTCTTTTCGTACCAAGCTGTGATAGTCGTATAATTATGTAATAAGTTCAATGTATGGTTCAATGTTTACATTACGAATATCAGGTGATTAATGGAGTGGAATAACATTTTGAATTACAATAGCACTTATTCTCAACGCTGCTGCTCCATTATCTTTCGGATAGGTACGTGATTTAACGTGATATTATTATAAACATGTATCCTATTCAGTTATTAAAGCTTTCAATTTAGATACCTACTTATATTCTACATTTATACGCCTTCTAGTAAGGATATGTACCTACACGGTGCTATGTTTACAAAAATATTGATCCAATCACTGGTTTAAAACGCAATGTTGCCAAATTTCGAACGTAAAACCTACGTTACGATTTGCACAAAATCTTTTCATATTATTCCTATAAATCACTGCCAAAAACAACATACTTAATAAATATATATTTTTAAGTCTGGGCTAGGTAGTTACAATAGTAGTAAGATGTGTCTAGATTAACTATCAAAATGTTTATCGTCGAAAACAGATGGGACTGGTTTCAGAATTACCTACTTGCCAAGCGAAAATGCGGCTTCAAATTGCTATTCGATGGCATAAAATAATGTACCTAACTATTATTATTTACTCATCTCAACACTATTAATAAAGCGATCCACTAGGTACCTAATATTATAGTATATTAAAGCATTACCAGATTTATCTCCACATACTTAGTAAAAATTAGTATTAGTGGGATTTTTTGGGCCAGAATAGGTACGCCTACCTATTTAATTAAACAATTGCAATAAAAAGAACTTCATTAACGATTCCAATAAATGAGGTCACCGATACACGTTACGTTAATGTTTACTTCAACACAATATACAATGACGAGCAGCGATATTAACAATACAGCACATTTTAATGACTAGTTTTCTTTCGATTAAAGTTCGGGCAACGCCATCTAGTTGACATGTTGCAAAATAAATAACAGTGAAAATACGGTCAGAAAAATGTGGTCATTTCCGAGATTATTCTTTCACTCACTTCATGACCCAATCATTCATCATCGTTCATCAAAATTCTGCGTTCTGTTTGTTCTCTGTCTCTGTCTCTTATCGACCATACTCTCTAATAATTCATGCCATGGTCTACCCTTTCACCTGTACCTTGAACTTGAACTTATCAGTTGTTCACAATCCAGAGTCAGACGTAGCGTATTGAAAAATATTCTATCACTACATACCTATTATCTGCGCTGCTTATTTTGTTCGTTTGGGGCTAGATGACGTCGTGTGTAAACTTCTGCAGAATGGCATTTTTGAACAAAACATTTAATACTACTAGGTACGTCTGGTAATGTTGGATCAAGCATTGCAATCAGCACTTTATAGGTTACGATGACCACTTTCGTTGGGTTGTATGCTTGTCTATCACAACACAAAAATGTGTCAAACAATAATAACTTTCTATGTTTTCTACCTTATCATAAATGCCTCGAATTGTCTTGAATTACTCATGAGATAAGTTTAAAAGCATGACCTTCCACTCCACCTCTGTCCGTTCCATTGTGACACTGTTTTATTTTTTATGTGTGTGAATCAGTTCTGTTGGTATCGAAACAATCAGCGGAAAGGCGTGTTTTTTCCACAATTTGATCAATACTCGCTACCACATTATTCTGTGATTCGTTTTTTTAATTCGATAAAATTTGGCGCTTAGTTCTCTACTCTTGATCACTACTATTGCAATTACCAATGAATACACACTTAAATATACTTACTTAAAAGAAAAGTTAAGAGGTGAACCAAGTTTCGAAAATGGTTATTATACGCGAAATTATCCCACAAAATCATAATGGAGTACCTATGCAAATCGTGGGAATTTTAATATTAATCTTGTTCTTATATTTTATTATTTATCTTTATCTATCTACATCTATGGTTCTAAATCTGGAAACGTCTGTTTGCACTTAACATATTTAAATTTGAATAGACGGTTAGGAATTTACATAATCATTAGAAATTTTCTATTGAAACTTTGCTAAAAACCTAGTATACCTTATCATTAAGCGAGTTTCGACGACCCCAAGGCAAGTTTAACCTTAGGTAGGTACTATGATACGCTGGGCTCAATGTAGGTCGATGTTGAATATTCAAAGAGCAATTTTACGGATTACCTAAGTAGTTATTTGTATTGAAGTTCGGTGGGTTGATGATATATAGCAAAACGGTTGTAGTGTCTACGTACTGGTAAATATTTGCAATGGCATCTCTGCTCTCACAAATATCGCATCACTTATCAATATGGAAACGGTTGCCACTGTCTAAGTACCTGCCTCTTTTGATTTTGATTTGGCGGGTTTTCCATGCCATGGCAAAACACGAGATTATTTGGAAAATAACACAAATAATCTCGTGAGTTGCCTGACCCAGATACAATGATTTGATGATATAAGCCCCGCAAGTTGGTAATGCGCTGGAACCTTGTCATAATGACAGCTAAGTGACGTCATCGTGACGTAGCGCGAGCGCGCGCTAGCCTCGCGAAGCTGCGTACGGTATTTTTTTTAGTACTGACTGCTCGACGGACATACGTCACCAAGTGGTCACCAAGATGGCCGCCAAGCGCAATATCAACGTGCGGGGCTTTTACAGCAACTGGAGTCCTAAACCAGAAATCTGTAAACAGTAATCCTCCAACTTGTTCTGCAATCAAAAGGACAAAGCAATTTAAGCAATGCAAAATGTTCACCGTTTTCGTGTCTTTAACTCAGTACCTAGGTACTGTTTATTAAAAATACGTTTTGGCATTGGGCATTGACATACAAATATTCGGTCAGTCTAAATTTAGCCGTCAAACTAATAATCACGACATCGACACTGGCAACTACGTGTAGGGCAGGGACACTGCATTGGTTACCTAAGGGTAATACGTAATGTTAAAGCTTTTTTTTTCAACGTGAGGAACAGCCTTCGTGGATGCTATGCCGGACTCCTACCGGCTAAAAACCACACGTATCCTACCTAACAGCCTACGGTTGGAAGCCCCGGGGAATCTTTAGGATGGAAGCCCCAGAACTCCCTACAGACCTATGGCTACCACTGCGGCCGCACTTATTCGGGTGCTATCCCGCGTCTTTGGAAGGTTGTTCGGGTGCTATCCCGCTTCTTTGGGGGAGCGTGCGTTTATCCCTCACGTCACGCTGTTTTCTAGGGCCTGCTGCTTCTGTAAGGACGGTGAGCAACATCCTCAAATATGTAAAAGCTTTTACCTACTACCCGTTCGCTCTAACTTTGCCGCTGGCGTAGAGGCGTATACCCGAATTGTTAATTATACGAAGTAAATTGACAGTAGCTAATGTCACTTCGTCATAAAAAATACGCACTACGATTTTTAATTCGAGTCAGTAAAATGACATTTTCAGTGTTGCGGGATTTTTGTCACAGATAAATAGTGATGTGGTTGAATCGAGTTTTACAATTAAAAGTTAGTCGAGATTATATTTTTAATTCCATTTCAAACAGTAATTAAATATTACATAAAACCACCTAAACCGTATTTCAACTCATTCAAATAATGCAGTAAACAAACAATTTGGATCTCGATTGCTCCATAATTATTTCCCTACATTTAAATGTAATCACTATTCTAGGAACCATAGTTTGTTTTATACAAACATTTTACACCAATTTGCCTTAAAAATAATTTCATGAAAAGTACTTTGATGACAAAAATTTAAAACTGTCATTTTTGCTTGTCCTTAAATTATTTTTTCATCCCATCTATTCGAAAAGCATCACTTTGCACCACGATAACAGGGCGCAAAATATAAATAATCTTTTCTGTTAAGAGCTTTTTAGCGGGCTGCAAAGTGATTTGAATTTGGAACTTGGAACTGAATTTATAACATTCATAGAAATCGAACGCAAATAGTATAACATAAGTAAAACGTAATCAGTATACCTCAACGACGTATTATAATATAGACACGTCATGTACGAACATCACGGCTTTCAAAAATGGCAAATATTTTTTATATTCAAAAAAAGAATTTCTATGAAATTATCTATGGTAGCATGTATGAAAATTAAGGCAATTGCCTGACTTTTTTGTTGCCATTTTTAAGTGTTGGTAACGTATCTATAGTTTTTTATATATCATTGGTATACCTACATAATTTTATTGTATTCTGCAAATATAATGAGTTCTACGTCGAATTATGACAGTGACACCATGCATTACCTCCTGAATGACTATTAGAAGCTAACTACTCGTACAAAACTCATTTTTTCTCATAGAAAGTGGATCAAAAGTAGAATATATTACATAAGAGCAAATTATTTTGCCTCACTGCGCACAGGATTCTACGTTAGCATCCCTCGCTGAGCTCGGGATTCTATTCGAGAATCCTTCGCTTCGCTCCGTGATTCAAAGTAGCGCCGTGCGTCGCCGTCAAAATACTATTTTGCTCCCTTGTTATACGGACACTATCTACTATTTTCTACGACTATTTGGTAATTTGCATACTACATAACCACAAGTCGGAAGAATGGGCGGAGACCCTGATGGTCAGCAATGTGGCTAGATAGCTGAGCCCGCATAGGGTGATGGCCGTTAGGATGATAAGGGGATACCGCACGATCTCAGGTGAGGTGGCATGCCTCCTAGCTGGGACCCCTCCATGATACCTGGAAGCAAAAGCCAAGGGTCTGCGTCTCGAGAAATCGAAGCCCAGCGGTCCCTGCTCCCCCAGGAAAACGTGGAGATATGGAAGGTGCGACTTGAGCAACCAAAGGGGGGATCCGCCACAATCGCAGCCGTCAGACCGGTCATGGACGAGTGGCTGGAGAGAAGAGACGGTGCTCTCTCCTACCGGTTGTCACAGATACCGGGATAACTTTTTTATTTATAAACTGATTGACATGAAATAAACGCTAAGTGTTAAGTGGAGCAAACCTGAACACAATTAAAAAACCGCGTTGCAATCGGTTAAGCGGTTACTGAGATAAGCGTGCACAAATGTACAGACAAACAGATATACAGACATACAGACAAATAGACAAAAATTCTAAAAATCATTGTTTTGGGTTCTATTGCGTTCATAAAGCCCCCTTATAATATTTTATCTTATTTATCTTCCATGTACAGACAGCGACCTGTTACGATTTTATTATATGTATATGTATTGATGATATGTAATAGATAGATATTATATATTTACAATATAAATTTTAAAATACAATACAAAAACACCTTTACACCTAATAAAATAAAGAATGACTAAAATGTCCAAGTCTATTGATTGTCGAACATCACTATTGTAGCGGGTCACCCTTTTTGGTATCAGTGACAGTTGCACTTGTCATTTTACTGACTGAGATTAATAATCCGACAGTTGCTGTCAATTTATTTCGTCTAATCAAAAATTCGACTTTAGTACAGATCCGAGCGGCGAACGAGCAGTAAGTATTGCTTGTTGATATCTGAAAGTTCACGGGGCCCCATTATGGTGGTGGAAACATCCACGGGGCCCCATTACGGTGGTAGAAACATCCAATCCACCAAGATCTTCGAGGTCAAAGCCAACCTTTAAGTAGTGCGCCTGTTGACCTTGTTCGCTCTGCTGGAAACCCTGGTTCATCCTTCCGAAAAAATACCCGAGACGCTCGGTGCAAAACACAATAGGTACGCAAGATTATGTAGAATGTTCCTTTTTGTGTAAAACTTCATGGATTGAAAACTTCAACCGCAGTGGCCATAACCTACGCATGTCCATTTCAATACAGCATTACTCACAAACCTGTATATTTGTTCTGTCACCAAAGGGCATAAAACCGTGACTATATTGTAATATATGTTTCATTGTGTTCCAAATAAATTAATAGTCGAACAAGTCCAAAAAGTCTTGTAATATTTTTTGGAATTTATTTAAGTAAATGAATTTCTAAATAGTGCGCTTTAAAAAATGTAACAGTGAACTGTTTTAATTTCGTAAACGTTGCACAAAACAAGACTGTTTACGAAGTTTGACAACTGTTTATGGTTAAGGTGAGGTTCGTGATGTTACATCCACGTCTCCACGTACTTACTTATATGAGAATCGGGGGCCCCGCCACCGAAGGTCAGATGCTGGTTAGCACTCTCACAGCGTTCCGATAGTGCCTTCTGGGGCTCGCTCGCTCTCCAACTTCTATGATTTTCTTACCCTGGGCAGCCACGCGACGCGAGTACTGGTTGCTCCGTAACGAACATGGCGATCACCTATCTAGCCCCCGAAAAGAGTCCCAATTCAGGAAGACCCTTTGCTGACTCGCAGTGACTTAACCTCTGACCTATTCTGTGGTTCCGTATAGACGAGGCGGGACTTTTGCTTCAGACTTTAGTTTGGTCCGTTCCAACATTGGGAGTCCCGCGCATAATCCGGTGTCTAAACGTAAATATTCACGAAGCTCAAAAAAAGTCATTGTCTTACCTGATCTGCTCAAGGTAACCTTGGACATTACCTAACGAAGACAGGTTCCCAGGCCATTCACAGCAGTACAGTGCCTTGTAGGTGTGACATAGTTCGAGGATGCCATGGCAAACACTAGCTCCAGTAGGCCACTTGAAGTTCCGCACCCAAAAACACGACGTCAGCTATTTGTATGTTTCGTGTGCAATACCACATTTGCTTGGTAACCTCCCCACTACTTTATTCCTCTGATCTATAACCTCATTGATAATGTTGACGAAATCAATCGGTCACGGCAATTGAGAGATGAGATCGTCGAGGATAAGTTGTGACGTGTACATGTATTAGTAGAGGTTAGTAGGTACTGTACGCCCTCACTTTGCCTGGTTTAATAACACCAATGTATATTGTTGATCGAAGCACTAATGTGAAGAACTGACTAGGTAGAAAACGCGATCTTTGTGAATGCCTATTGATATATATGTATGTATATTCGTCATCTCTCAGGTCAGGTTTGGACATTTGGCATCCTAAAAGATCGCTCTAGCGTTAGGTCTCGTACCACGCCGCTCGTATCAATAAGACGCACTTGGAGAAAAGCACTTATATGTATCGGAACGAATTTCGATGATAGATTCTATCTGGTGCAAATATAGTTTTCAGTCAGACTTGTAAAATCTGAATAAAACGAGTTTAACCAACCAAACAAACAAACAAACAAACTTCAGCTATATAATTTTTGTAGGTATTTTAAAGATACCTATTAATTAATGCACACCCAGATACATAGCAGGTGATGAGGTGATTGCTTATACATATATATAAAGTTTTGATAAGAAATTGAATGGCGATAACCTCTTTTAGATGAACTATATAAAAACACCGCTGCACTGATAAAACGTAGCTGTTATTACAATATCTATCTATCTGAACTTATCAAAGTCATTTTTATTATAACAATTTTGTAATATCAACGTGTAATATTTCAACCTTATTTACTTACTGTTTTTTTTTCATACCTAATTATCTTTTGGCATTGATCAATTGTCATTCGGCCGCAGTGCTGCGTAGTCTAGGTAAATACTTTTATCTTCATTTTAAATAAAAAAAAAATGTACAGTGTAAATATATATGCAAATTTTTAATTTATTTGTGTATTTTCATGTGTGAATACCTATTGAATACTGTGTGTTACAATTGACTAACCGCTTTAGTTTCGATTTAGACGTCCTCGGTGTATCACCTCTCGCTGTAATATTTGTTAAAATATTTTGTTTTACCTAGACATTACAAGGAAATTAGTGTAATATTGTTTTCAAAGGTTAGTGGTTACAGTTTTGCAGTACGATGTAATATGTACATAGGTAGGTACTATTGTAATAATAATTTAATCTTTGGTCCAAAATTCGAAACAGATGATCTGTCTTAGCTTTATAACAATGTAATGAATAGGTATAATGATGTATAAAATGTTATAGTTAAATTAATACGTTTAAATGTTTGTGGTTCTAAAGCTTTTAAAAGTGTGTTTTAACTCTAACTACTTACTAACTCTACTCTTTCCTGACAGTTGACTTAGTTCAGTTTACTTCATCAATCTTACAGCTACTCGCTTAGTTCGGTATTCTGTATATAGGCTTGCCTCCTGTAACATGGGACCACAGAAATTAGAAAGTGCGTGGGACCAACAAATTGAGAGTGGGTCTCTTATTTGGCTCTGCTTACTTCCTTCGGGGATAATTCAAGGAGAACTGCTCCTATGTGTGATCACAATCCCAGCAATGGACTGCAATATACTTGTAGTGCTGTAGAAATTCCTAGCATATTAGGTAGAGTAGAGAAGCATTGACTTTTCCTAGTTCCTATCTAAGAACTCTTCCAACTTATATCAAAGGTAATTACATAATTATTAAGAAATAATTCAGTGCTGTTAACGACTTTTTCAAACGTTTTATGTTTCACAGTAGGGAGGTACTAAGCTATTTTATACTTTTATTGGAAAGCCAATGGACAATGGTTTTTCTTAACCTTATTAAATATTGTAAATTACCGTTTACAGTTTCATTGTTTTCTTTTATAGACATCAGTCATGCCTGAAAGCAACAATACATAAGTAAGTTGGTATACGACCTACTTAAGTACATACAGTACCTAGTGATTTATGACTTTTCACTTTACAATCACGTATTGCGGTTACGTCGTGTAGGTACAGAATACAGATCTGACTACTTAATGACCATCGCCGCTCGCCTAAAACCACACCACTCTTGGTGCATCCTGGGCAACTGAGTAGTGATCACTCTCCTTTCTCTGTAGGGGAGTTGTGCTTCTCTGACTAACTTCGGCCGAGGTGGTAGCAACCCATCTGTGGATTGCTGGTGTGCGTTGATGCCAGCCGACCGAGGGGTAGGCAGTAGCGGTGCTGAATCACTATCGCCTCATTTGCTGGCGATATGTGATGGCGTCGGCGGGAGCGCACTACGCGGTTGAGCAAGGGACAAATGCTCCCGTTCCACCGTGCAGTTCGGAGGCGTCGTCGCTCGTAAGGAACTCGCGCACGGCCACCTGAATATTTTGTTGGCCGGGGAACCCCGCCCACCCCAACGCAGTCATATGGCAACGGGGCACCCACCGTCCCACCGTGTGTTTCAAGGGTGCCCATTAGCGCATATCCGCGCCAGCCTCTCTCTTACTCCTCAACTTACGTTTACAACGTACTTAACGTTTTTAGCTCCATAAGAAGCTCTTGGAGCCGCGAATTAACGGGGCGGTCTAGCCGGGTCGACGTGAATATCCATGACGTGAATAATCAAGTATCCATCGGTCCGGCTTCAGGGTGAGGAGGAACCCCGCGGAGTTAAGAGGGCAGGCCGGTTCCTTTTCGGGGCCGGGAGTCCCACACACCGTCCCAGCTGCCCCCGCTGCTAGGATGACGGCGCATGCCCCGCGTCAAAAAAGAACCTCAGTGTCATTGATACTTTGACATTTAAAAAGAACCTTGTTTATAATAATGCCAATAAACGGCATACACACCGAGGTATTGCATTTAACACTCATTAAAACGTATCTAACCTCCGTGTTAGCGGATGTGTTCATTAAAAACATTGCGGAGTCCAATGTTCATTGACCTGGACATACCTACTTGTTTACTACGTGTATTATTTATACGGACACATGGACTTTATACGCACACCGTGACCCTGGGTAGCGCTATTATTTGTGTTATCAATAGCAGACTACCAGTCTGCGATTGATCTTCACCTGCCGCACATGGGTAGGCCTGCGGGAAATACATTTACGTAAATTTATTCGCTGGGTCTATGTAATATGTTATTGTGTAGTGGTACTATTAATTATATGATAGATATATATGGTCATCGCAACGTTTAGGTAAGGTTCTGTCTAATTTATTTCGTAAAATATTTTGAACACAAAATACCGAATTCACACACCTAAGTTAATCAGAGCACGTAAATGTTCTTGACATTATATTATTTGCATTGAATATCATTAGGTAATTTTATTAAATTTCTAACGAAAATTCTGCAAAAAGGTCGAAACTCTTATCTGCCATTATTCCTTAAGTACTTGTAATATGGAGTTTGCTTTTCCCGTTATTCTTCTTCTAGTTTTTAAAGCCTTGCTGGCTACTAGGCAAAGCACTACCTATGAAAATTAACTTCCACTACCTACCTACTTCTAAATACTTAGGTATCTAATCTGATTATCATCGTATCATTGACCGCGACCAGGATTAAATGCTAACGAAATGATGACACATGAAATTTTGTAAGTATATTTGTTTAATGATTGGCAAAAAGAAGTACTTATTACTACTGATGATACAATGATGCTCAAATGTATACCTAGGTACTCTAAAACTCGTAGTTCAATTCTGTTCAATTTGTTTGTTTCGTAAACATAGGTAAAAAAGGTGTTCATAATATTAGTAGCTTAAGCTTGGCACGTATCCAGGACTGTCACAACAATTCCTGTTTTATAGAAATGTTGCCAAATACATACAATACATTGTACAAACACATTTGTCTTCAACAAAATATTTCATTGGACATATTCATTGTTTGAATTGAAGCCCCTATTTGACACGTTTCAAGTACATAGACAAAAAAAAAATTACTTAGATCATCGTCGCCACTGTATACTGTAGTTTGACTCGGCCGGATTTTAGAAATAAATGCCTACAGCCGCGCGGTACGTAAGCATGCGATAGGGCTGCCCACCTACACCATTTTAATAATAAGTGCCTACTTTGACTTTCTATTTAGTATTGCGATTGTAAATATGTACATACGTACATTCATATAGTCACGCCTTTATCCCCGAAGATATAGGCAGAGGCATAATATACGCCCACATTTTACCTTATAGTTTTACGTACGCGTAATAGATAGTGAGCCTAATGCAGTTGATTTTTTTTCAATCCGCCCACAAGGCCTTCAATTTGTATTAAGGATTGTAGTTTTACTGACAACCGGCTTTCATTTTGAGTAAATATGTACCTTTTTTATTTAAACAAAAAAATACTTTGTGAGTAATAATATAATATCCCCGCAACGGCTGGCGGCGCGGGGCGGCGGCGTGGCGGCGCAGCGCCCGTTATCTACTAACGATTGAGTGAGACGGGTGCAGAAATTTGAAAACGAGTAAGCGGCGTAGACAATAATAATCGGCTCATCACATGTTTCGTCAGTGATAGAATCACGGAATTCTAGTCTTTATAATCATTGCGTTAAATTTTTGATTTACAAAATTAAAACTATTTTTCGATTTGAAAGTACTAGTCAGTCTCTAGTACACTAGTACTTTTCGTACATTGTCAAGTTGTGTTAAATTTTGGAAGTTCATATTTGTCTCTATGCGTGTAATAAAAATCAAAGTTAACAAAAATGCTGTCAATTTTTTTTTTTATATAAAGAAATAAATATTCACGGACATTTCACACAACGCTATCTGATCCCAAAGTAAGCTAGGAATAACCTGCTTGTGTTATGGGTATGAGACCACGGATATTAATACTAATATACTTTTTAAATACATACATATTATAGGTAGGTATAGAAACAGCCAGACTCTTGAGACAAACATTTATGGGTCACACAAATATTTGTCTCTTGTGGGAATCGAACCCACGACCTCCAGCGCCGTAGGCGGTATCAATACCGACCGCGCCACAGAGGCAGTCATACGGTGCTAAGTGTACTATAACATCGGTGATCTACAAAGAAATGAATACTCTTGAAACATACCTAAATCATTGCTCTCAATTAAATAACTACGAACTGACAACGGAACTAAATGTACTACCTACACGTACTAGAGTTCTGAACTAGTTTTTGTTTTTTTTTGGCTATTGTACTATATTGGATCGCACCGTTCACTGACTGAGCAAGCACAAGTCTAGTTTTAAACACAAACATACCTACTTCATGTAACTACCTAGTTCACTCGTGTCAATCACTTTGTTTAACTTTAGTCAACTAGTAGATAGTATAGTACCAATTAGTACTTAAGTAAAATCAATTTATAGTCTTACCTTTCGGAGTTTCCAGGTAATCTAAAAAACGTTATCTCTTGGTGCGTTATTGACGAATTCATGCAACCAAAACAAGCAGAATAGACTCTAGTTGTCATATTAAATATTTTTAGTAAATAAAACACGCGCGGTTACTATTTAAAAAACGACACACCGTCCATTCGTCTACTCGGCACAATCGCGACTGCGGACGCTGCTTGCGTGCTCAAAGGCCGGCCGAAAACGAGAATCGTAGGTATAGCTTGCGCTTCGTCCGTTTGTAGGGAGCCACAATACTGGTTAAACAACATATATATACTGTGTCGTCGCCGTCGTCGCCTCAAAAATGACCTAAGTATCTCGAATATCGAAATTGTTCTGTTAAATTTTTCTCGCAATATTGACACTATAATATACTGGTGGCCCTTCTGTCAACCGGAAGTGACAACCCTGTAGGTCTTGGGTCTCAGGTTGAATGCGAGCAGTTTAGCAGTATGAATAATGTCTCTTAGCCGTTCTCCGCCCCGAGCATAGATATCAGAAAAAAGGGTATATCCATTCTGACTGTGTTGTATATCATCTGTTTATCGGATCAAATAGTATCTAGTATTAGGTACTTATAGTTTTGTGACACATAGCAGTATTTACGTCATCATTATAGTTAAGGCTCACGTATTGATAACGGATCGTAAAAGTGGGCGTGTGTATCTACGCACGTAGTGACCACATAATTCCTCAGTAAGCCCACTGATATGATCCGGATTATAAAGGTAAATTTAAATGTCATGACCTAAGAAGGGGCTTGACATGTTGTTCAAAGTGATCCGGGAGCTAAATGCCATTATAATTTGAGTAAATAAATAAATGAATTGAATTGAAATGGCTCGCCCAATCAGAGGAAAAAAATGTAACATTATTGGCAAATATTTTTCAAAATTATAACTTGTTAAATAGGAGTCATATCATAGGTCTTACTGGTCAACTTTCTCATTATACATACATCTTCATCGAAAGGAATTCCTTCGTTTACCTTGTTAGCAACTTTCGATTCACAGTGGAATAAATAACCTTCCTCGTACCTGACAGTCAAAAAAGCTGATTGCAGGCTTGAAGCCTGGGATCACCTTCATTCAGGCAGTAATTTGGAAGTAACTGGGAAGACACTTAATAGCATGAAAAGAAAAACTAGTGTCACTCCTGGAGGATGGTCAATTTTAAAAAAAATATTTCGTAAGCGGTACCTCGACACTGTTACCATTACCATTTTAAGAGTCTTTATCCAGTACAAAAATGCCTGACGCGCCTTATGATGCTTTCAATTCAATAAATTGAGAATGTTGGTAGTTGATTGCAAAGTTATGTTATGTAGGTAGGTACATTACCTACTGCATGAGAAATGCTATAATAGAGCTACATAATACTTAGGTATTGTGTTCTACGAACGGGTTCGCTTGATCTTTACGTAACCCGACAACAGCAGTTAACAAGTTATCGATTGCCAAGCGAGTGATAAAGCGGCACTGCTTATTGCAAGAAAAGCAACGTTTCCTTATCTGAGATTTATCGTTTTTACTTCTTATCAACATGTTTATCACTTTCGTGCTTGCTTATTTATACTTATTTATAACAGGGTTTATCACATATCGGTGATCTTTGATGGCAATTAATTGGGGTTATATTGATTGGATAGACTAGGCATTTAGAGTTGCGATCTTTTCGGACACAGATGTTGTCAATTCGAACTGTCTTTTTTTTTGACGTGAGGGAAAATTCTCATGGATGCTATGCCGGACTCCTACCGTTAAAAAACCTCACGTAACGCCCAACAGCTTATGGTTGGGAGTCCCGGGTAAGCCCTCGGAAGGATGTCCCAGGAATCCCAACAGACCCACGGCCGCCATTGCGGCCTCGCCTAGGGGGTGATTCGGGTGCTATCCTGCGTCTTTGGGGGGTTTCGGGTGTGATCCCGCTTCTAAGCGTGAATTCCTCACGTCACGCTGCCGTCATGGGCCTGCTTCTGTAAGGACGGTGAGTGACCCTCACACCGTCCTCAAGCCCCCGGTCATGGAGGCCGATAGTCCTCGGCGAAGACACGTCAGCGGCGCCCAAGCCGCCGACACCGGAACTCGGGTGGGAGAGTTCTCTCCCGTTCCCGCCCCGCCGTCTCTTTCACGAGCATGACCTGCTCGTAGAAAGAGGCGGCGCAGTCCCACTTACTCCCGCTGGAGAGCATGGCTCGCACCATGGTCTCGAGCCCACGCCGTGCACTCCACCAGCGTGTGAAGCGCCGTGTCATCGCTGCGGTCCTCGCAGTGCTGACACTCGGCCGTGGTTTCCCGGTGTCACGAACTCGTGTGTCTACATAATATAAATAAATATTCACGGATATATTGTGTCCAAGTTTTTTTATTGATTTATTCTGTAATGCTTTTGAAGAATAGGTTCGTCTGCTTAAAGCTATGAGCTTCTTTATTCACATTTGTAGCTACAACATTTAAAAAATATAGAGCATTTTGTCAAGACCTTTCAGAAACCGACAAAATAATAAATTATTCTCCTTGCCTTTTATCATGAAATAAATAATGCAGCATATTTTGTCCCATGCCTTTTACTCATTAGTTTGGCCTTAGACAAGGACGTCTTGCTTGATTGACTGCCATAAACAAATCCCTACTGAAACTTCAATCAATCATCGATTCCATTTGATGGTTTACCATGATAGAACTATACCTACATGTTCCTGGTGAAGATTAAATACCTACCTACCTATACTTATAGACTTAGGTACTTGACAGGCGGAAAGTTGGTAGGTATCCTACCAACTTTCCGCCTGTCAAGTTGTTTTATACTGCGATATGGACCTATAAAAAACCGGCCAAGTGCGAGTTGGACTCGCCCATGAAGGGTTTCGTAACAGCAAGTAACATAATATAAAAGTTCTCATAGTTCGTTGTAACTTTGATTGATGTTTTAACACGTTCGCAATTGTAGTGATTTTCTAACCGAAAATTGCGGTTTATGACGTATTAAAAAAAACCACCAGCTCTATCTCGTTCAAACCTATTTTCGTTGGTAGTTTTTATGGCAATGTACATCATATATTCTTTTTAGATTTATCATTCTCTTAGTTTAGAAGTTAGAGAGGGGGGGGGGGGGAGGGGAGACATATTTTTCCACTTTGGAAGTGTCTCTTGCGCAAACTAAATATGGGGACCCCCAAAATTTACTGCTTTTTTTCAAGTTTTATATAAGAATCTTAATGCGGTTCACAGAACACATCTAATTACCAAGTTTCAATAGCATAGGGCTTATAGTTTCGGAGAAAAGTGGCTGTGACACACGGACGGACAGACAGACAGACATGACGAATCTATAAGGGTTCCGTTTTTGCCATTTGGCTACGAAACCCTAAACATCTTCTATGTGTTTCACCATTGATCCCTACATTACCTACCCGTACCTATGTTTATATGCTTTGAAAATATGATTTTTTTTATTGTATAGCCACTAGCCACCATTCCCTACTATTACCTTCTTCTATTCCATGCGTGGTTCCGGTTCTTGTTACATGCGAAGCTCCCAAACGGTTGACTGATCCGCGAACTTGTTAAGGTATAATGTTCAGGTCAATTATGAGAGGTGCAACGGCACTTCAGGTGGCCGAATGTCACAGGGGCCTTTCACGTGGGAGTCCTGGGACATCCTTCCGAGGGCTCACCCGGGGCTCCCAACCATAGGCTGTTGAGCGTTACGTGAGGTTTTTTAGTCGGTAGGAGACCGGCATAGCATCCATGAAGGATTTTCCCTCACGTTAAAAAAAGGGGGCCTTTTACGTAATAGGTATTGTATTTACACAACAGTCATTTACACCTAGTTATTTATTATTGTTGCGTTCGTAGTAGCATGACGATGCATCAATATCAATAGCCTGTATTGATGCCTAATGGCAAACATCGTTTTATACCTAGTTATCGACTTCTCTTTAACCCTAGAACCGTACCCATCATAGACTTTAAATAACAGTACCCAGGGGTCCTAGTGTACCCCGTTAAAGAAAACATTTTTTTCATAAGAATAGACATTTATTAATATAATCAACATACATAGACTTTTATGGCACTTATTTCAGTCTCACGTTACATAATTAAACAAAAAATTACTAAACTTATATTAACAGTTTTGGCAAATCTTCTGTTGGTGCTCTAAACATATAAAATTTTTACATTTTTCACATCGAGTGCTCGATTTACGGTCTTTTGACCTGGGACAAAAGGAACATCTACCAGATTTTGAATCTGAAGAGGATGGAGCACTAGAACACTGTATACTGTAGTTTGACTCGGCCGGATTTTAGAAATAAATGCCTACAGCCACGCGGTACGTAAGCATGCGATAGGGCTGCCCGCCTACAGCATTTTAATAACATGTGCCTACTTTGACTTTCTATTTAGTACTAGCTGAGCCCGCAACTTCATTTACGTCACATAAGGTGTATGAAAGGAAAGGTATTTCTTCATCAGAGTCATCAAGCAGCGTCTGAAACTGCCCTGTTTGCTTAATCATAAAAGAGCTTAATGCTTAAGTCTATTTTAAAACAATTCAGTCCACGCCTTAAAAATAGTCTTAATCATGAAGCTCTTTTATGATTAAGCCAACACGCCAGTTTAGGTTCACTCACATTCAAAGAAACCCCTACAATTAAAATTTTAAAATATCTGATTCTTAAAAGTGTTATAACTCTTTTATTTCTAAACCGATTTACATAAAACAACGCTAAATGTTAACTCGAGCAAACCTCAACACAATAAAAAAAACCGCATTGCAATCGGTTGAGCGGTTACTGAGATTAGCGTGCACAACCGTACAGACAAACAGATATACAGACATACAGACAAACAGACAAAAATTCTAAAAATCATTGTTTTGGGTTCTATTGCGTTCATAAAGCCCCCCTATAATATTTTTTCTTATTTATCTTCCATGTACAGACAGCGACCTGTTACGATTTTATTATATCTATGTATTGATTGATTGCGATTGTAAATATGTACATACATACATTCATATAGTCTCGCCTTTATCCCTGAAGGTGTAGGCAGAGGCATAGTATACGCCCACATTTTACCTTATAGTTTTACGTACGCGTAATAGATAGTGAGCCTAATGCAGTTGATTTTTTTCAATCTGCCCAGAAGGCCTTCAATTTGTATTAAGGATTGTTGTTTTACTGACAACCGGCTTTCATTTCGAGTAATATTAAACCTTTTTTATTTAAACAAAAAAATACTTTGTGAGTAATACCTAATATAATTTCCCTGCAACGGCTGGCGGCGCAGCGCCCGTTATCTACTAACGATTGAGTGAGACGGGTGTAGAAATTTGAAAACGAGTAAGTGGCGTAGACAATAATAATCGGCTCATCACATGTTTCGTCAGTGATAGAATCACGGAATTCTAGTCTTTATAATCATTGCGTTAAATTTTTGTTTTACAAAATTAAAACTATTTTTCGATTTGAAAGTACTAGTCAGTCTCTAGTACCTACACTAGTACTTTTCGTACATTGTCAAGTTGTGTTAAACTTTGGAAGTTCATATTTGTCCCTATGCGTGTAATAAAAATCAAAGGTACTTAACAAAAATGCTGTCAATTTTTTTTTTATTCACGGACATTTCACACAACGCTATCTGATCCCAAAGTAAGCTAGGAATAACCTGCTTGTGTTATGGGTATCAGACCACGGATATTAATACTAATATACTTTTTAAATACATATCTACATATTATACATAGAAACAACCAGACTCTTGAGACAAACATTTATGGGTCACACAAATATTTGTCTCGGGTGGGAATCGAACCCACGACCTCCAGCGCCGCAGGCGGTATCAATACCGACCGCGCCACAGAGGCAGTCATACGGTGCTAAGTGTACTGTAACATCGGTCATTCACAAAGAAATGAATACTCTTGAAACATACCTAAATCATTGCTCTCAATTAAATAACTACGAACTGACAACGGAACTAAATGTACTACCTACACGTAATAGAGTTCTGAACTAGTTTTTTTTGGATATTGTACTATATTGGATCGCACCGTTCACTGACTGAGCAAGCACAAGTCTAGTTTTAAACACAAACATACCTACTTCATGTAACTACCTAGTTCACTCGTGTCTATCACTTTGTTTAACTTTAGTCAACTAGTAGTATAGTACCAATTAGTACTTAAGTAAAATCAATTTATAGTCTTACCTTTCGGAGTTTCCAGGTAATCTAAAAAACGTTATCTCTGGGTGCGTTATTGACGAATTCATGCAACCAAAACAAGCACAATAGACTCTAGTTGTCATATTAAATATTTTTAGTAAATAAAACACGCGCGGTTACTATCTAAAAAACGACACACCGTCCATTCGTCTACTCGGCACAATCGCCTGCTAGCGTGCTGAAAGGCCTGCCGAAAACGAGAATCGTAGGTATAGCTTGCGCTTCGTCCGTTTGTAGGGAGCTACAATACTGGTTAAACAACATATATTTATACTGTGACTAGAAGGTCGTGCTTTTTTAAAATACCGCCAATACTTATTTGTGCATGCATTTTGTAGATGCATACCCAGGGGTGCTGCAGTACTCAACTCAGGCTTGCCACGATCGCACGCTAACAGGACTCGATATAGGACTCGATATATAGATATAATAGATATTGACGGGTCCGTCCGAGGTCATTGAAGGTCGGTTTGTCCTTCACCTATCGTACTTATTCTTTCAAAGGTGTTTTATTTTTTTTTTCTGTCATTGTCCACAGATAGTATGAGAACAGCCAGCGACACATCAGCGAGGTGATAACCAAACAAGATGCCTCTGCTCCGCAGCGCTCATCACCCTGCTTCTACCATCACCGACTCGGTTGGCACGCGGTATGTTGTGGCTGTACTTGCCGCTTGTACTGCAGAAGGAGGTAAGTTTAAACCACCACTTATCTATATTAAACAAAAGTTGGAGAAACAGTGCACATCTCCGAAAAATACGCCTTTTTTTAACGTGAGGATAATCCTACACGGATGCTATGCCGGACTCCTCCTACTGACTAAGAACCACACGTATCCTACCTAACAGCCTACGGTTGGGAGCCCTGGGTAAGCCCTCAGAAGGATACCCCAGGAGTCCTGAGAAATACACCAGGTGAGAACATCTCCCCCAATTGGCACAAAAATCCTTAAGAACTACAGTGCGACATAAAAGAGTAGAATAGTAGTTTTCGATATAAGTGTGGGATTTATGTTATTACGACGAGTTCGACAGATGTTGACCCGAGCCGAAGGCGAGGGTGGACAGTCGGAACGAGTTGAAATAACAATCCCACACGTTGTATTGAACAACTATTTTTAATACAGTTGCGAAAAAATTAAGCAATTTAATAAAATAATAAAAACACAATAAACCTGAATTGTCCAAAATGGCGGCAACCGTAAAAGAATATAATTATACCTACCTAAGCAGAGACTATGGCAGTGTACTTCATACAGCCAACTTTTTTTATATTTATAAATTTAATTTGGCCGATACTTATATTAATTTATGTTTAAATTTTAATTAAAATTACTTTTAATCTGATATTGAAACAAGTTAGTATCTTTTTTTGAAATATTTGCATGAATCACACATTATTTTGACAGTTGGGAAAGGAAACGCGCACTAGTGCGGGAAAGGTAAAGAAAAAAGCACGAGTGTGTAATAACCCACATCCCGAACGCTAAACGTCCCTGTAATACGCCACTTTTTGAGCAACTGTATTAAAAATTAATTATTTTGGAACTAAAGAATTTCGAATTCCTGGCAACACTCGAATTCGAGACTTTAATGTCAACAGTGTCAGCTTTAGACATCTGTATGTCAACAAAATGTAGATGATCGCATTGAAGGAGTAGAATATTATTTAGATTTTGATTTATTGGACTAGTTTTCAGTGATCATGAATAAATGAATACGCTTTTTAATTCCTAGGTGGTTTTAATTATTTATTTATCTGAAGGAGGTCGGGTAAAGGATGACGTCGTCTACCTCTTTATTTTTTTTTTAAATATTCACGGACATCTCACACAACGCTATCTGATCCCAAAGTAAGCTAGGAATAACCTGCTTGTGTTATGGGTATCAGACCACGGATATGAATACTTATATACTTTTAAATACATACATATTATACATAGAAACACCCAGACTCCTGAGACAAACATTTATGGGTCACACAAATATTTGTCTCCTGTGGGAATCGAACCCACGACCTCCAGCACCGCAGGCGGTATCACTACCGACTGCGCCACAGAGGCAGTCAAGTCTTTTGGCGTATAGACGTGATAATGAATGTCTGTCAGTCTTATCTCGTATTATTACAACTAAATACTTACATCTGTGCCAATAGGTAAGATATGTATACAGCTAAAAACGATTGTATTATGATACATCAATCATAAACATTGCGTAAAAAAAATCAAGTATCAAGATTAGTTAATCATAATTATCAGTGCTACCATCTGCTCGATGGTGGCGCCCTCATTTATTTTCTACTCTTTTATGTCGCACTTATTACGTCGTCTGATTTTGTTGGTTACGCTAACTGAGCGATTTGGATGGATTACTGCTAAATGATGTAAAGAAATATACAATATAAAATATAAAAATATCTATAAAAATATATCTATACTAATATTAAAAAGAGAAATAGATTTGTTTTTTTGTTTGTTTGTTTGTTTGTAACGAATAGGCTCCGAAACTACTGGACCGATCTGAAAAATTCTTTCACTGTTGGGAAGCTACACTCTTTGCGGTGAACATAGGCTATATTTTATTCCCGTATTCCCACGGGAACGAGAACTATGCGGGTGAAACCGCGTGACGTCTGCTAGTACAATATAAAAATTAAATCGATTTAGGTAGGAAGCTTTGAGCAGGAAACGAACCCGCGACCCCTGACGATTAAACGCACGACCTCAATCTGAATATTTTACATTCGTGTTTACATTTTAAAGTGCATTGGGCTGGAAATGGCATTTATTTTTTCGATTTACATTACTTTAAAAATTAGCTTACCTAAATCTGGTTAGGCACTAGGCAGAGGGGGGAACGTTGTCGACGGTGGAGATGATCGCAGTTGCATCAAGAGGTGGCCACTCTAAACCTATAATTGGGTCGCAAGTCCCAGTCTCCGACATAGTGTTCCCCTCTTTACCACGCTATGGATCCGGCATGGGCGCCCGAGTTCTGAGATGTCAAAACTTGGCCTTCGGAATCGTGATCAGCAGAACTCCACGCGATTTAAGTCGCTGGCATAGGCTAGTATTCTGTAATTTGTATGTAATGCACTTATTTTTTGTTACAGCCACATATCCCTTCGACTTGACGAAAACAAGGCTTCAAATACAATCTGAAGTAGCGGCCGCTAAACATGGTGTTAAGGTGAGCATTCTACAAAATATTTTTAGAACCTTACTGGTATTAGATCGTGAACCATGTGTCTGACAATATAACATCTTGTTACTTACCTACCGTGAACAAAGTATTGCTTCAAGATGGAGCTGGAGCGCGACGTATTCCCGCTTCAATAAACTATGGGGAAATTGACTCCCAAACAATGTGAACTTTCAAGAGCATTTCAAGTTCCTTGGTCAAACAGATGGGAGAGAACAGGGCGTTGTTTTATTTGGTTTGGAGACTGACATGTCCTTCTGACTTTTACCTCGGCGGGTCATGTACTCATGACAGTTTAAGTGTGCCAGCATTTTTTACTTTTACTTCCTTAGGGAATGAACATTTTGAGCGTCTCTCTCTAATAAACTACTGGTACAGTAATAAATACCTACTAAACTTATTTTGTTTTTCTCAGTTGGAGAACCACGGTATGATCAAAACAGCAGTCGGAATAGCCAAACAGGAGGGCATAACCAAACTATGGAGTGGTCTGATGCCTATGTTTCAACGACACATTGTCTACTCCGGGAGCCGGCTCATCTTCTACGAGCATTTTCGCAACAAATTCAAAGATGAGAACGGAAAGGTGTCTTTGGGAGTTGCATCTTTAGGTGAGGAATGTGCTACCTATTTTAGTATACTGTATAGGTAGGTATGTTTCATTCACCTTCAGAAAATGGAACCAAATGTCAAAGAGAATACAATACTACGTAAGACCAAATGTGACATTGAGTCTCACCGAGTTTTCGACCTTAGGGCGAGGCCGCACTTGCGGTTATCGCGGCGGTTTCTAACCTCAAAATGTCAAAACATTGATTCATTTTTCATCATCATTCATTGATTTTGACAGTTTGATGCCATTTTGAGATTAGAAACCGCCGCGGAAAAACGCAAATGCGGCCTCGCACTTATCTATACTAGCGTGTTATCCTTCTTTGACGTCGCAAGAAAGCAATCGATTGACATAATATTTATAGAGAAGAGTGTTATGATAGGTACTTAAACTCGAAAAATTCTAAATCTATGCTTAAACTACTTTTTCAACATCTTATTCCCACGGAATGACGTGTTTATGACTTAGCTAATTTGTTTAATAAGGCTTTATTACGCACGCATTGTAACTAAAATAAGATAGTATTTGGCAGTTAGCATAAATGTGCTTTTTTTTCACGTGAGAGAAAATCCTCAAAGGATGTAATGCCGGACTCTTACCGGGTGCGTGAGTTGCTCACGTCACGCTGCGTCATGGGCCTGCTTCTGTAAGGACGGTGAGCGACCCTCTCACCGTCCTCAGACCCTCGGTCATGGAGGCCGATAGTCCTCGGCGAAGAAGCGTAAATGTGCTTGGGTACTTTCTACATGAAACAGCTGTCGTATCGTCGGAGACGGAGACCGCCAGTTGAGAAAATAAAAGCCATAGTTTAAGTTCTCTGCTGCCACACAGCTATAGATATTTTGAAAGTGGAGTAAGCTTAGTGGTGAGGGTATTGGAATTGCTTTCTCGTTGTCTGAGGTCGATCCTTGGCCTTTACACAGTAACATGCAGGATCGAATTATGGTCGCTAGCGAATACCTAGTGTATAGTAGAGTTAAAAAAAAGAGCACTCATTTTTTAACTCTAGATACTATACACTATGTAGGTATTCGTACATGTACTACACCAAACAAGTTCTTTTTACATCGCTAATAAAATATGACACCTCAGTCGTGATCACGTAGAAGGTCTTACGTAGTATTGTATTCTCTTTGGTAGAAGGCGTCAAGGCTTCATTGCTGCAACGTGTTGTGTGTGGTTATCGAAAAATATGCATCTAAGTACTTATAGTCTAAGAGCCAGCGGCCCCCAGGCATTCGGTAAAGTATAAAAGCTGTAAGTTTCTCAATGTATATCCCCAACACAGGTAAGAACGAACCCCGTCTATGAAACTTGGGTCGCGGTGGCTTTCGCAGGTATCAGGTAGTAAAGGTGTGTAAAATTGTGTGTTAAATTTGTTAAAGTATAAAACTCAGTTTTTACATATTTTACTTATAATAATCCTAAAAGTCACCTTGTCGAAAGCCAGACACTTCGTACGGTTGCAACCCTCTGCCAGACACCCTTAAAGTATATTTCATTATTACTATACTTACGGTATAGTATAAAAGCTGCAATTTATATATGTTATTTGGAGAACTATCAAATGATGTTTTCTCAATAGCCAGACAGTTTCAGTAGTTCCTTAAAAAGTTAAAGTCTAATGTAGGTGCGAGCGCGAGGGATATTATGTGTCAGCGGGTGCGAGTGAAATACCGCGTTGGGTCCACTGCGACGTTTTATTGCGCATCAGCTGTCATGAATAGTGTACTAGATGATGCGCGCGGCTTCGCCCGCGTGTAAATCGTTACCCGTTCCCGCTTCCCGTGGGAACATTTTCCCGGGATGAAAAGTCTATGTGTTATTCCAGATTATAAGCTATCTCTGTACCAAATTTCAGTCAAATCCGTTCAGCCGTTAGAGCGTGATTGAGTAACAAACATCCAAGTATCCAAACATCTTCACAAACTTTCACATTTATAATATTAGTAGGAAGTAGGATAATGAGAACTATTTTCTAGATTTACTATGAAAATTCACTATGAACAATAACTAAGAATCAACGAATAAATGTTTAGAAAATTCTTTTATAAAATTTTTGTGATATCGTGAAGTTCGAGTCAGAGGTGGTTTTGGTCGCGAACTCAAAGACAAGAACTTGGTGTATAAGATGTGTCTACAAATAATGTATTCTAAGTTGTGTTGTGTACATTAAGTTGCTCTAGCTATCAACTTAATGCACATAAATATGTAGATACCAGCCTGATGCATCGAGGCGTTACACGTTCAAGCGGGGTAAAATTTGAAAATATTTATAAGTAGTAGATGATCGCGTAGTTTCGGATCCTTTACCCCTTACCATGATGACATATCCAGGAATATTTGTATGAAAATTTAACAATATACGTTTTCTGGTAACCATGACACCAGATGAATTCTAGCACAGATTAATAAATAGTTACTACGTAAATTCTAGTTTACTTTGGCTTCATCTCAGAAACCGTGACAGTTTTATAGCTATCACAGTTTCTTAGATTCATCTAAGAAACTGTGATACTGTAAACTGCCTCCTGACAGGTGGACGACGAAGTCTCATGAATAGGGTCCCATTTTTATCCTTTAGGTACGCAACCAAAATAAGGAAAAATTAAAGCGCTCATGGCCCCGCGGACTCAGTGTTCTGTAAACTGTCACTGCAGTAAGCAACATTTACTATGGCCGGATATGGATGGGTGACCACCACGTGGACCACTTTGTGATTTGTGATATTTATTAACGAGCGTTTCCGTGCTTCTGAAGGCATGATAAGCCGTTGGTCCCGGTTGTCAGTAAAATGATAGTCGTTAAGCCAAATTGAAGGCCTAATGGGCGGCTTAAAAAATTTCAACTGTGAGTCGTCATAACCTGCGCCCCGGTCGGCAGCGCGTGTGTAGCTCCTCTGGTGTTGCAAACGTCTATAGGCTACGGTTACCAACCTTCCGGTGGGCCGTAAGCTTGTCTGCCACCTAAGTAGTATAAAAAAACCTTGGATCCAGCTCTTCACCCAACTGAATCTGAAACTGGCGAAGAAGACGATATTGATAACGACCAACCCACAGATTGGAGCAGCGGTGATGAGGACACTCAAGATATCGACGACCACGAGTCATAGAATATCTTCGAAATATTTTTCCATTAATTATTGTAGGTATTAGATTAATTATATTATTCCAATAACTATTATTAAAATAATTATTTAAGTATATTATTGGAGTGTTAATTTAATGATTCCTAAACACAAAAATTTTATAAAAGAATTTTCTAAACATTTATTCGTTGATTCTTAGTTATTGTACATAGTGAATTTTCATAGTAAATCTAGAAAATAGTTCTCATTATACACAATAAATGACAGCTGATGCGCAGTAAAACGTCGCAGTGGACCGAACGCGGTATTTCACTCGCACCCGCTGACACATAATATCCCTCGCGCTCGCACCTACATTAGACTTTAACTTTTTAAGGAACTACTGAAACTGTCTGGCTATTGAGAAAACATCATTTGATAGTTCTCCAAATAACATATATAAATTGCAGCTTTTATACTATACCGTAAGTATAGTAATAATGAAATATACTTTAAGGGTGTCTGGCAGAGGGTTGCAACCGTACGAAGTGTCTGGCTTTCGACAAGGTGACTTTTAGGATTATTATAAGTAAAATATGTAAAAACTGAGTTTTATACTTTAACAAATTTAACACACAATTTTACACACCTTAACTACCTGATACCTGCGAAAGCCACCGCGACCCAAGTTTCGTAGACGGGGTTCGTTCTTATCTGTGTTGGGGACATACATTGAGAAACTTACAGCTTTTATACTTTACCGAATGCCTGGGGGCCGCTGGCTCTTGCTCTATTACATGATTTTATCAATGTGCTTGACAATCGACAACCTATCGATTAGTATCGATAAATAAGTACAGTCAGCCTCAGAAGTAAATTAACACTATTGAAATTTACGAAATAGATTATATAATTATTTTGTCTGACTCCGTCTACAGTAACTTCTAGTGGTTACGAATTTCTCTCCTTATGTGTGGTACTTGTGTTGGGACCTTTAGGTTATCTTTTCGAGAGCGTAGGTACCCTTGACCCCCGGCTATAGACAGATGGGAGCATTTAGCATCCATGAGGATTGCCACTCGTAAAAGCAAAAGGGAATGGAACTTTGCAAAACCGTTAATTACTTAGGGCCTACAATATTGATTTTAAAGTATGAATCATCCCGTAGTCAACGAAGTCTGGTATTTTTCCAATACTATTAATTTTGCACTTATCTTATGAGAAATTCACAGAACAAATCAACAACAAAACATAATTCTTACGAAGTTCGGCAGGCGGACTGGCTGCGGGTTCGCTGGCGCAGTTGATCGCCTCGCCGACAGACCTGGTCAAAGTGCAGATGCAAACGGAAGGCCGCCGGATACTGCAGGGCAACCCTCCGCGTTTCAAGAACTGCAGGCAGGTCTATAAGATCCTGTACGCAGAGAGCGGATTCTTGGGATTCTGGAGAGGTGAGTTTACAGCTAGCACTCGTACTCAGAAAGAGAGGAACGCAAAAAAATAACATGTTTTCGTCATACAATCATTACACTTGGTAATCGGAATAATGTATAACCGATAGAAGAGGTAGAAATGTTATTATTAGGTACTGAGCGTCTGGTCTACTTCCAGGTATGTCCTAAACTTTTTTATATGGCTCTCCAAAATTACTTTTTTATATGACTCTTGGATGACGCCAAGTGATGGAAACTATGGTGACATACACCTAGCGAATAGAGGACCAGGCCACAAGTCTATTGACTGTGAGCCTAAAGTTGATGTGCCCATCACGCTCTGCTTTTCGTTTAGATTTGAAACTATAATCAAAACTTGTTAAAAGTTGCTTAACTAACACGAGTTGTCTCTCGTACCTAAGTTTATATACCTATATCATTAGCGGCTGTCTTTCAAAACAATTTGATCCGTTCCGTAATGACCAACCAAATCAATATGTTATCTGTGGAATCGAGGCCGTACCCGTAACCTTTCAGCTGTTGAAATGGGTTGATACGCAATGAAAGCGAACGATCGATAGGCGCTACAAATTATAAAATGGCTTTATGCAGTGGTTTATTCTGTTAGAAAGCCATTAAAGTTAACGTTATTATTAACGTTAGTATTATTAACGTTAGTTCCTCATACCTATGTAGTTTAAAAAGGTGCCCTTTATATAGTCAAGAGTAGGTAACCAGGGTCTTTGAAGCCGTCACCTTCTGCAATCTGGAGCACCTGTTAATGTACGACGCGTAAGGACGACTCTGTATCTCATCGATAATATCGGCTACACTTGATATTTTTACATAGATATACGTAAAATCACGCCTTCTCGGTAGGCAGAGACATACTATAGACAAAGATAATATAATAGTATTACATACAGATAGGCAACTCCCTGCCCCTCACTAACAAAGATTCCCCACTACCGCCAGTCCCGCGGCACAGCTCTGGACCATTTGCTTATCCTTATTATTCCTTATTGGTCACACGCACACATTCAAGCTCTCTACGATGACAGAATTGAAAACGAATCATTTGTATGGAGTTTCCGCTATAGATACACCAATGCCTCCAGGGAGCCATGTGATAGATCTTGATGTCATATCATTTAAATTGACATGTCTACCACAGTGTCGCGATCTATAAAACGCTTAGATGCCTACTACAGAAAATATTTTTCTTACCATTCTCTTATTCTTTTTAGGTGCAGTCCCCAACGTGCAGCGTGCTGCTCTAGTCAATATGGGTGATCTCGCAGCCTACGACTATTCCAAACAGTTCCTTATGAGGGAGTTTGGTATGGCCGACACGTTAGGAGTCCATGCAGCGGCTGCCTTTGCAGCTGGGTTTGTCGCCGCGGTCCTTGGGACACCCGCTGATGTTATGAAGACTAGACTGATGAATCAACCTGTGGGACCTGATGGAAGGTGATTATACATTTGGTTACATAGTTAAAAACTTCTTGGGATTCATCGAATTATGGTCTGCAGGATTTGTGTGTGGCGGTTAAGAGACTTTCGGCTAATCAATTTACTAAGGTTTCTTTATTCCGTACTTATATAAAAGTGACCAAGACTATATAAACTATCCAAAAATGGCTACTATGAGATGTAGAGTCTGTCTTTAACATTGTTTTCGTAACACATATCCATAGCGAGTGAACTGCGTCCAATCGGAATGTCTTTTTAAATACTTTGCACACAAATCATAATTTAAAACACAGTCAAGAAGTCTAAGTGGTTCATACTAAGGAAAGAGCTTAAAGCAGCGTAGGTACTGACTGGTAGCCTTATAAGACTTAAACTCCTTTTTCGATGAACTTACAGATTTCATAACTTATCGAGAAAGAAGTACCTAAGTACATCGCAGAATCTGGAATATTTGAAACAATAAAACCGCTAATGATGTGATGTGAACATGTTTATTTACGGTTATACACAAAACTCAAAAGGTGTTTGATTTGTAATTCAGAGATATAAATAGGAGCGAATAATGCGTACCTAATAAGTGTGGCACGGTTGAGGTCAGTGCAATGAGGTCAAAGTCGGCGTCGCCGTTGCGTCGATACACAGTCGGCACGACCGACGATGGACGGCGCCGTGACTCACGGTTTTAGCTCATTTTCCGAATCAACTAAACTCTAAACCAACTAAACAATTGTCTTTCTCTACTTACTGATAGGTACCTATTATGATTAAGGTTGAAAGAAAGAAAGAAATAATGTTTATTCGGTACATAGCCTAATAATTAATAGGTTGTCGTTGAGAACAACAGTGATTTGGTTATTTTCATTCCAAAAGTAGGCTAATACTTAGTTAAATCAGTCTCCTTTTTCTTAAGAACCAACACAATCCGATCATCGGATCATTCGGCCCTATGATATTTTGGCAGCATCGGTATGCAGCAAAATATGTTTATGGTAAAACTTATAATTTTGCTGAAAAATCCACAAAAAATTCATTATTATTTTTTTTTTTTTTATTTATTTATTTATTTCCTTAAAATACAAAAATAACAGCAATGGCAAACCAAAAAACCACAAAGGGTTTATGCGGAGTGCCGTACATTCTGCAAATACAGTTCAAAAGTTACATACCTACCCATACAATATTTTACCGAAATGGCATATTCATTCCAACCAAACCAACACAAGTCTAAAGTTTCTAAATTAATGAAATAAAATCAAATCTACCCACTTACAGAACAAGCATCAAAGCGATACTTATTGTGTGACACACTAATAAAAAAAAAAAAAAAAAGAAAAAGAACGGAACCAGTTTGTGCAAGGTTTCTACAGGCTGTTCAGAAAATGAAGTTTCAATTTATTTTTGATATTGTTTTGTGTAATACTCTGCACAAAAGATGAACTTAGGCTGTTTCTAATGCGCGGGATGAGGTATGCAGTAGTTCTCTCACCATAAACATTTACTGCTCCAATCGTGACCAATTTTCTATTAGTTTTCTGTCGCGTTTGAATGTTATGCGATATTTCTTGTAAGATGCTTTGATTGAAAAACTGTTCTTTTAGGAGACTATACGTAACCTTTGTGTGTACGGGAAAAACTTTACAAAATTTATATAATTCTTTTTCATTATTTCTATGCATTTCTTTTATATTATTTGGTACAATTTTTTTCAGAAGTCGTAACTGGAGTTCTAGAATTTGATCGAGATAGGACTTATATGTTCTTCCATAGCTTGTTATACCGTATCCGATTATTGAGTCAGCTAGTGCGTTATATAGCATGAGTTTCACTTTATACGGTATTCTATCTTTAATGATATACAGATTTGCCAGAAATGCTCTAAGTTTAGCACATATGTACTGAATATGAGGCAGCCAATTGAATTTTTTGTCAATTATTAGACCTAAGTACATATGTTGCTCAACACAACCAATCTTCGGACAGGTACAACAAGCATTATTTGCCTTATGCAAACACGCATGATCATGGGCTACTAATACTCCTCGAAAATCAGTAGGGACTCTTTTATGGCTGGAGTGGATGTGAAGTAATTTAGTTTTGGCTGCGTTTAGGACTAGTCCATTATCATGGCACCATTTGTTAATGTTGTCAAGGTCTTGCTGCATCTTTGAGAGCGCTGTTGAGATGTCATGATCGGCAATAACTAAACAGGTGTCGTCAGCATACTGATAAGAGGCGCAGTTGCGGACAACGTTGTTCATATCATTGACGTAGGTAATGAAGTGAAGTGGTCCAAGAACTGATCCCTGAGCCGTGCCCATGTTCACCTTAATAGTCTTACTTAATTTATCATTAATTTTGACACAGTAGGACCTATCATAGAGATAGTTCTCACACCATTTGAGCAAAGGTCCACGAACACCGGAGTTTTCGAGCTTTTTTACAAGCCTGTGGTGATTCAATGTATCAAAGGCGCGTGAAAAATCAATAAAGAGAGCTATCACATGTTTTTTTGTATTTAAAAATGTATTTATATCATCTGTAAATTTAGATAACAAATTAGTGCTACTTTTTTTTGGTTGAAAGCCGAATTGATTTTTGTAGATAATGTTGTTGTTTTGATAAAAAGTATGAATTTGTTCACTAAAAAATTTCTCGACTATTTTATTAATGCTTGACAACAGTGTGATAGGGCGATAATTAGACATGTCATTGTGCCGGCCTTTTTTATGTACCGGACGTACGCAACCACATTTCAATCCTTGGGGATACTTCCCAGTTTTAAGACTAGTGTTAATAAGATTAGTAATAGATACACAAATTTTTTGACTGATTTTCTTAATATCCATAACTTTAATTTTATCTTTACCAGGTGCTTTAAAAGAAATAAGCTTGTTTATAATATTTTTTATTTTGCCTGGGGTTGCTTTTTTAACTAACATGCTGAGTTCCACGTTTTGAAAGTAATTTTTAGTTTCAAGAAGAGGTATGCTACACTTGGGCAATAACTCATTAACAGAGCTTTGAAATTTTTCTGCAAAATTATTAGCTATTTCATATGAGGAAATATTTTGGTCGCTAAACGCTTTTGTAATAAAATCATCTATTGTCGGAGTGACCCTTCCACAGATAGAATTAATTAAATGCCAAAGTTTCTTGGCATTGCCGTAGTTCTTTTTAATAATATTTTTATAATAGTTGTTCCTATAATATTCAATTGTTTTATGAACTTTGTTGCGTAATTTGTTAAACTGTAGTTTTAGATATTTATTAGTGGGATCTGATTTCCATGCAGCAAACAACTTGTCTCTCATTTCACACATGTTAAGAATATTCTGATTAATCCATGGTTGTTTGAAACGATTGAATTTGGGAGAAGTTTTACTAACTTGAGCTTTCCTACATGCATTTTGAAAACTACTTTCTATAAACGTATATATTTGGTCAGGACAGCTCATGCCTCTAGTCAGACACCAGTCGACTGAATCAAGTTCATTGTGCAGAATACGACGGTCATAGCAATAAAATTTATTTTTATTCGGAGCAGCCTGTATATGCGTTTGCAAATCAGTGGAAGCGCATGCAAGTACTAAAATGCGATGGTCCGCCAGAGTCGTATCGGCAGCCGTCGTATACACATTGCTCTTAGCTAGCCGTGTGAAAATATGATCTATGCATGACCTTGTGACGTGATTCGCTCGTATGTCAATTCGGGTATAATCTGATATGCCACTAACAAATCCGTGCTTGGATAGTAAATTCAAATACAAGTTTTTGTGTGAGGAATGTGTTTTTAGGTCAATGTTTGTGTCACCAAGTATAATCATGTCAGTGATATTACACTTCGTTATGAGTTTGTTTAGTTCGGAGACAAACATAGTTCTGTTATTCGATGGCGGTCTATAAATTGCACACACAGTTAACGTTTTGTTGTTTGTCGTAATTAAAGTGCCAGTTATGCTTTCAAAAGTGTGAGTTCTGAGTGTCTTAACAGTGAATTTAAAGCAGTTCCGAACATAAATAATTATCCCACCGCCTTTTCGATTTTGACGCAACTGTGTGTACATTCTATAGCCCGGTATTTGGTACAGATCGCAAATTGCCGTAGATATACCTACTTCGGTAACTATAACTAGGTCGAGAGCGACCACTGAAGAATCCATAACACAGAGTAGTTTATCAAAATTTCTGATTAGAGAACGAATATTTACGTGCATACAGAACAGATTATAGCTGACAGGGGGAATCTTTTTTATAAAATTATTAATCGATATACAGTTACAAATTTCGTTAGTTATACTTGCCATACCCACTGAGAATTATGAATTGTTGAATGTAATCTTATATAATACAAAATAAGTAGGTAAGGAATTTATGATTTTAACAGACGTTCTATATCTTGCTCAGAACGAATTATCAACGACCGCTGAGATTCATCATTTTTCCTAGCATATATTTTTCCTTCCTTACACCATACGTACTTGAATGATCCACTTAGTTGTTGCTTTGACTTGAATAGTAGTGTCTTTGTTAGTGGGGTGAGGGCTGCACGTACATATATACGACTTCTGGCTTGGTCTGCTGCCAAATTAGAAACGATATTACCTGCTAGGATCTCCCTATTTTTCGCAGAGGATTAAATTAGTATTCCTTCAATATTTTCAGTGAAATCTACAACACCGAAAACTAAAAACGAAATTATTTCACATTCTGAAAAGTAAATGGTCTTCATGCATAGCATCTTTTTTATAGGTACAGTCAACTACAATGAAATTTACTATGTAGTTTAATCTTATCAAAGATTATGACAAACATGGTAGTATCCACCGAACTTGACAGTAACATGTAGGTATTGATTGCTATGCATGCTATTTATTTTTTATTTTAAAGTTGACTTTCTCAGTCAACTTTAAAATAAAAAATAAATGTATTATTGCTTTTGCACGCATACATGCTACTATCAAGTTCGGTTGATTCTACGTTTGGTTAGTTCATTATGGCACTCGCAGGGATACATTATTTTCTAAGATTAAACTAGTACATTTCATTGTAGTTGACTGTACAGCATGCCAGACAAGCTACGGACGACCTGACCAAAAGTCACCATCGCCTATGGACGTTTGCAACACCAGAGGAGCTGCACTAGCGCTGCCGACCTATAATTACTACATTATTTGAATACTTGCTATTCCCCGCGACTTTGTCTGCGTAGAAGTCGTTATCGCGTAACGGTAAAATCGTTACTCTCCTTTTGCGCAGTCACTTAAAAACCTAGCCTGAGTTTCCCTTGGACTCAAACTATCTCTATACCAAATTTCATCAAATCGGTTCAGCGGTTTAGGCGTAAAACGTAACAGACATACAGAGTTACTTTCGCATTTATAATATTAGTAGTGATATTTAAATATGAGCTGTTGTTTACGCGCAGAAATAATCTTGTATCTTTTCTCATTTCAGAGGCTTATTATACCGAGGAATGATTGACTGTCTCCAGCAGTCAGTTAAAAACGAAGGGATTTTCGCCTTGTACAAAGGATTCCTGCCTCTCTGGATGCGATTAGGACCTTGGGCCTTAATCAACTGGGTTGCTTTCGAGAATATCATGATAGGCATTGGTGGGCGGACGTTTTAAACATGAATCTGATCGTAGTCATTTCCAATTAATTAAATTGATGGAAACTATAGTAGGTACCTACTCGTAGATAAATGAGTATAATATTTTGACAGATGATGACTGATGTCTCAAATTATAAATATAAAGAATGATGACACTTACTGAACAAGAAAGTGAGTCCAACAAAGCAAATACTAAATTCAAAAGTGATTACTATGACGCGACAGCGCGTTTTATTGTTCACACGTAACGAGTGATTTCTCATTTATCGTGAAAAATTAATTATTCATGAGAGTCGACGCAGTTTTCGCTATTGGATTTAGTATTTGTTTTCATGGTCCCACTTTCTTGTTCGGTAAGCGTCACCTGCCTTCAGTTCTATAATCTGTGGCTGATGTATGTAACATTAAGTTCATTATGAAAATTCCAACTGTACTAACTCGTAGACTTAGAAGTAATTTTTATATGATTTATGCTCTTGATTGTTGGCACCTGATTGAACTTGTTGTACAGTCAACCACAATTAAATGTATAGTTTAATCTCACAAAATGATGTATCACTGCGAGTGCCATAATGAACTAACCAAAGATGGTATCCACCGAAATTGACAGTATCATGTTGCGTGTAAAGAGCAATAAGTATGTATTTCAATACATTTATTTTATTATTTTTAAGTTGACTGAGAAAGTCAACTTTTTAAAGTTGACTTTCTCAGTCAACTTATAATAAATAGCATGAATAGCAATCAATACATGTTACTGTCAAGTTCGGTGGGTAGGTAACATACAATGTTTGTAACAATGTTTGGTTAGTTTATTATGGCACTCGCAGGGATACATCATTTTGTAAGATTGAACTAGTACATTTCATTGTTGTTGACTGTACATTATGATGAAGTCGCACTTGTACTATTTATTACACAACTTTAGTACCTACCTATTAATTTAAAACCTTACTTACCGTTTTCTACTTATACTTACGCATGTTTTTAGGGTTTCGTAGCCAAAAAACGGAACCCTTATAGATTCGTCATGTCTGTCTGTCTGTCCGTCTGTGTGTGTCTGTGTGTCGTCGTGTCTGTGTGTCACAGCCATTTTTCTCCGAAACTATAAGGCCTATGCTATTGAAACTTGGTAACTAGATGTATTCTGTGAACCGCATTAAGATTCTTATATAAAACTGGAAAAAAAGTAGTAAATTTTGGGGAACTGAAACTCAAAATTTTTTTTTTCATCAAACCTATACGTGTGGGATATCTATAGATAGGTCTTTAAAAATGTTATTGAGGTTTGTAACATCATTTTTTTCTAAAATGAATAGTTTGCGCAAGAGACACTTCCAAAGTGGAAAAATGTGTCCCCCCCCCCCCCCCTCTAACTTCAAAACTAAGAGAATGATAAATATAAAAAAAATATATGATGTACATTGCCATAAAAACTACCAACAAAAATTAGTTTGAACGAGATAGAGGTGGTAGTTTTTTTTAATACGTCATAAACCGCAATTTTCGGTTAGCAAAATCACTACCACTGCGAACGTGTTGAAACATCAATCAAAGTTACAACGAACTTTTATATTATGTTATTTGTTGCTACGAAACCCTTCATGGGCGAGTCCAACTCGCACCTGGCCGGTTTTTTTAGAATCACATACACACATAATAGGTAGATTAAAGTTGTGGAATTGAAGGTAAAACAAACAAGTTCAATCAAGTGTCAACAATCAACAGTAAAATAAAATAAAATTTAATTCTACTACGAGTCAGTGCAGTTGGAATTTCCTTTATTTAAATACTTACTTGGGTTAGGTTCTTTCAATATCTTTACTGGCTAAAGATATTGAAATACTTCACATTTCAGAAATAGGAATGGGATATAAATACATTTTGACATACCTACATTGTTCAAATAAATGTTATTTGTTAAAATGTATCACATGTCGACATGTCTTAGCATAAAAAAAACTGTTTATTAGGACTAAATAGTAAATATTTTAAATTATTTTATTTTATTTACTTATTGGAATTTTTTGTTAAATTTATTTTTTATTTATTTTTTCATGTATAAATTAGTTTTAGGTGTATACTTAATGTATTCATTGATTGACATGTTATGTATAAATCCAATCATGGTTTTAAATCGCGCGACTTGTATAATGCATTATTTTTATTATTATTTTTTTATTTCTGAATACTGCTATTACAACAGTTCGAAACGTTTTAGTTTTGTTCATTTTGGTTTGACCTCTCGCCTTATTTATCGCAACCACAATTATTATTTACATACAATCTTCGACCAAGTAATAATAAAGACGGGCCCACCCATACATTACCCATATTAAAGTAAGCGCATGCGCTTACTCGGTCGTAGTCGGTGTTGTTGTTCCGAAGGGAATACACGTGCGCAAGATAAGTCATTTACGCCAGATTCCTTCCTGTGCGTTAGAATTCGAAGTGCGAAGAATCGGGAATTACTTTTCACTCGTTAGTTCTAATTTTGCTGCAATATCTTTGTGTGTGCTAGTCTCATTTTTTGAGTTCGTAATATAGGACGTGAGCCTGTCTATACCCTACTATTACTTGGTCGAAGCATACAACGAAGATTGCACAATGACAATACTTAAGATACAGAAGACAATAAGACACTACGGTTTTCTAATGCAGAAATACTTATCTATATTCTTAAATAATCTTTGTGTATTAACTTTCTCTTCTATCTACAACTTAAAATATATCTAAGTAAAAATTTAATTTTCTAGTGCGTAATCGCTATTAAAAGTAAAACTGCTGTAAAGAGGTAAACTTTGTGAGTTTGGATGTTAGGTGTAATCTCAACAACTCGATTTGTAAAATGCTATTTGGATTATACGACCCATTCATTGGGGAATGTTATAGACATAGACTAAATTGCTTAGCGCTATCGTAATCACCCAAGCAGTGGCGGGGCAAGACCTAAATTTGGTGTGGGCAAGACAGATTTCGCGAGGCCCCTCTTTGTGGCGCCTTATTACAGGTCAGTAGGCGCCAATAATAAAAGTATCGCCATAAGGAAATAAAAAATTTAAACCACAGAGGTTTACGTCAAATGTGGTTAGTGGGGTCACTCGTCCCAAAAAATTCAGCATAAAACATATATTGTTGGTTCCACTACCTAAATGGGTCCAGTAGTATTTGTATATCCTGTTGGACCCCTTAGAGGAACTTAGCAGTGGTAAAAAGTTTTCCAAGATTCCTATGTCCGCCGCGCGCCGATTTGTATGAATCGATACCTACATAATTTTCACAGCAAAATCAATTTATATCTTTTTTTATTTTATTCTCGCTTTGAAGCAATGCATAAAAATTTTTGAGGCGCGAGGCCCCTTGTGCCGCGAGGCCGTGGGCGGTGGCCCACGTCGCCCACGCCTTATGCCGCCACTGCACCCAAGGAGCGGAGCAGTAGGTATTCATAAACATCAACAAATCGAACCGTTATTATATTATTTGATAACTAATTGAGGGATATCATATCAGAGATGTGGATTGTAAATGTATGTCGAGCACATCTAGTTATTAAATTATAATTTGAATAGGTATATTTAAGGAGACACTTTAGTATGTAGCTTGAGTTTGATATCCGACCACAACACTACCGACTACCGATGCGCATTAGGAATACAAGCAAATTTAGCGTAGTTGTGGGTGTTAAAGGGACTATGTATTGGGAAAACAGTTAACTACCAATATTCTTTAAAAAATGCAGGCGTGCATTCTTGGTACCTATATTATAGGTAAGTACGGTTAATTTGTAAGCGCATACTTAGCTTATGTAATAATGCGACAAAAAGTATGGCGATAGAGATTTAGGTGTGACTATTCAATGCACATAGGTATTATGAAGGAATTTAATTTAGAAAATAGATAATACTAGCGTAGTATCCACTGTGTGAGCTTCTTTACAATGATAAGACATTACCTGCTGGTAGGAGAAATGTATTATAGGCATGCCAAAAAGCAGAACTTTATTTGAACATCTACCATTGTAATATATGATATTGTAATATATCACAAAAATAAAGTGAATTATGAATTATGAGGTACACACATATTTTTTTAAGACCAAGGCCCCCTACCCAGAATGGCAAGAATGTATAATACCCGGTGATAATGCACATTGAATTTTGGAAAAGATACGACGATTTCGCAAAGCGTTGTACACTACCTACCTATGTATAAAAGCCTGTTTTGAGTGACGGAACCATCGGAAGTATCTTTCCAAAATTCATTATCCATGATTTAAATACATGTAGGAGCAATGTTTTATTCAAAACGATTTGGCATTAGAAAAACGACAACACTGAGGTAGTTAGATATTTGCTGCACCTAAGTAGGATAGATTCGTGTATCCGAATTTCATTAGACAAGTACACCTATCTATAAATTTATAGCAACGACCAAATAGGTACATTTTTGCCCACTTAGTGGTATAAAATCACCACGTAGGTACAATAAAATTGTCGTGCAATCTGAAATCGAGAAGTAAAATGCCTATCTACCTCATAGATAAAGATGACAAACACAAGCGCATGTGCAGAAGTGCATCCTGCCGTAGATTCTCGAACATGATTTTGTGATAAAAGCTACAAATGTGAGCATTAAAAGTAGTGTTTAAGCTTATATTGTTAAAATTGTGATGTTATCATTTATAAATAAATTTATTTATTTGTTAACGTTTCTGTTTATTATATCCTGGGTGGTTATCTACATTAAGTTCAACGAGCAAATGAAAATGCTCTCCCACCGTCAGAATGGCTATGGTATTATGTAATATGGTGGGAAACTTTTCAAAGTTGGAATCCTAAAAGACACATCTATGGCGAAAGCTTTCCTGGTAACCCTGGTGCTGCAAACGTCCATAGGCTTTTTTTTTAACGTGAGGGAAAATCCTCATGGATGCTATGCCGGACTCCTACCGACTAAAAAACCTCACGTAACGCCCAACAGCCTATGTTTGGGAGCCCCGGGTAAGCTCTCGGAAGGATATCCCAGGACTCCCAACAACGTCCATAGGCTACAATAACCAACCATTAGGTCGGCCGTAAACTTGTTTGCCACCTCAGCAGTATAAAAAAGCCATTAATTCGCCCCTAAGGACTATGTACTAATGATAATATTCCTACAACTGCAATGATATTAGGCTGGATTTGGATACAGTTGAATGACAAAAAAAGACAAAAAAAGTTTACGATTGACTGAACCTTGGAGCAAATATATGAGTGAACCCTCGCTGAAATAAACCTTCTTTATCTTATTTTTTTAATGTGATACATTTGACTTCATGTCAATTTGAAAAGTCAAACGTATGTAATGTTTATTTTGATGTATAAATAAATAAACATATTTTTGTAGGTCTGTAATAAACAAAAAAGTGTAACAAGCTTGAAGTAATTTAATATCTCAAGTAAGATTTATTAAAGAAATAAGTACCTACATGAATTCAATAGGCTGACACGCTATACGATTCGTTGATATGTTACAAATATGGACGCAGCGTAACGGCCACAGGCGGTTCCGGATTAGGTGTACCTACCTAGCGAACATGTAACTCGTACCTAGCTGCAGTATTCGTCGGTACCGACACGCGAGTCATACAGCTACCTACAAATGTGGACGCAGCATTACCAACGACAGATCTGAATGAATCACATGTCTCTGCTGGTATAATTTTAACAAACCTTCGCGAAGGAATGATGCAACGGAGCTCCGTTACCATTAGAAGATGTAACCCTGGGCTGTAGGGCACTACAGTCCAGGGTTTCTCTTTCTTATCAAGGGTTTCCAAAATTTCCTCTTTTTCTTTTATACAATTTAGTATTACCTATTTCCACAGGTATTGCAGTCAAGAACTGGCAATTACAACATGAGTAAAATAACAGTGATTGATATCAAACAACCGGTAACCAGTTTCCGTGATTCGGTGGCGACAAGATATATTGCGGCTGTCTTGGGGGCGTGGTGCGCTGAAATTGGTAGTTAAATTAATACATATAGGTACACGTAAAATCTGCATACAGATGTTATCACGCGTAGAAGTAGATATCATCTCTACCTCTTTGATCTAGAGGTCGAAATGTGCGAATGCGGATAACGAGGTCGTGGGCTCGATTCCCACCGGAGACAAAAGTTTGCGTGACCCTCACACCCAGACTCTCGAGACAAATAAATGTTTGTCTCGAGAGTCTGGGTGTGAGGGTCACGCAAACTTCTGGGTGTTTCTATGTAAGGTAAGATGAGTATACCTATGTATTTAAAGTATATAATATAAGTATAAATATATAGGTACGTGATCTGATACACATAACACAAGTTGGTTATTCGTAGCTCATTTGGGATCAGATAGAGTTGTGTGAAAAACTCTTTTCTCTTTGCAGTTACGTACCCCTTTGACTTGGCCAAAACTAGACTACAAATTCAAAATGAAGTGGCCTCTCGTAAGACTGGATTTCAGGTAGGTAAGCAAGCATTGTTGATTCAACTGTCAACTTTACAACTATTTTTCGATTCCATAATGCGGCACTTGTAATCAATTGAACTTGAACACCTAAGCTCCTTAAAATATGCAAGCTGTGGCTAATACCACAGCCTACAGAGTAGAAATCCTCTTTATGGGTAGGTACTGTGCTAATAACAAACCACTCCTTAACTATGTATATAGATACGTACCTATCTTGCGTGTCCAGAGCATTTACTGGACCTGACTGATCTAAGGTGCATGCATAACGAGCCTACTTCTGTTTTTCTAGATGGAAAATCGCGGTTTGGTCCTGACTGTTATTCACATATTCAGGCATGAAGGGCCCCTAAAACTGTGGAGCGGCCTGTTGCCGATGTGTCAGCGACATGTTATATACTCTGGATGTCGACTCGTTTTCTACGAGCACTTGAGGAAACTCTTAAAAGATGAACATGGCAGAATGCCGCTGGGACGCACGATAATTTGTGAGCTGTTTTACAATGTTTATTGTAATAAGTATGCCTATGTACCTATGTCACATAGGCATAGGCAATATGATTAATGTACGTCCACACCCACACTTCCTCTCCTCAACTGTATTCGGCCCCAAGTGCCGAACTCACTGCAGCGACAAGACTGGTATCGTAAAGTGTGTCTAGTATCCGATGGGTAGAAGATAACAGAGAGGCTACCTCGTGCAT
Organism: Miltochrista miniata; assembly: GCA_933228765.1. Lineage (NCBI taxonomy): Eukaryota > Metazoa > Arthropoda > Insecta > Lepidoptera > Erebidae > Miltochrista > Miltochrista miniata. Next base: position 31,134,544 of record OW121748.1, on the reverse strand, counting down.
CCCTGTCCACTTTCACCCCTAGACTTGTCCAGAAAGCTAGGCAGGAATTTATTTATCTCTTCGTTCGTCAGCAGTAGCTTTTGTCACGCACGACGCTTTAGCGCAGGCTCCCTTTACGAGGAGGATTGACAGCAGAACCCTTCCAATTATTTCTCTTGCATGTGTATTGATTGATATACCTATCTAAATAAATAAGAGGATTTTGATTAATGGTTTCAGTAATTACTTGCTCTGAACTAAGCAAACATTCCATAATATAGGTAGTTACCTGCCTACTGTTTATAAAAATAGGATGTATAATACAAGTGTGAACTTAATACAGGTGGTGCATCTTGTGGTGCGTTAGCGCAGCTGATGGCTTCGCCCCCCGATCTCGTGAAAGTGCAGATGCAAGCTGAGGGTCGGCGAATACTGCAGGGCCAACCGTCACGATTCACTAGTTGTACTCAGGTGTACAGGATAATTTATAAAGAAAGTGGTATTCTAGGATTTTGGAGAGGTAAGAATGTTTTGTTACTTGGTTGCCTTCTATCCCGCTGTCTCTCCGCGCACAAATAAGAAGGCGAAGAGGGAGTACTGGGAGTAGGGAAGATTCACATTAACTAACTATGCAAATATATTTTCACTAGTTGGTAAAAAGGTAACAGACAGAGCTATGTCCAAAAGTCGTTATACCATATCGTCCAAAAGTGAAAATTTTACTCCATGAACGCAGTTTTGCGCCATACCTTTTGCTCACGAAAGTTGAGTTGAGAAAGTGCACTTAATTGAAATAGAATACTAACTTACATAATTTATTTATATTTATATAGGTGCAGTTCCCAACATGCAGCGGGCAGCCCTGGTCAACATAGGCGATCTAGCCGCATATGACTATACTAAACGATTACTAATTAAGGATTTTGATATGAAAGATGGCTTGCTGCTTCATACATTGGCAGGGTTCGTAGCCGGTCTCATTGGTGCTCTAATGGGTACGCCAGCAGATTTTATCAAAACTCGGGTTATGAACCAGCCTGTTGGACCGGATGGAAAGTATGTTATGGTTTGGTACTCAGTAGATAGCACATTGTGTCTCTACCTAACATTCCAGTCATCCAACCATCCATCCCTTAGAAGCAGCAGTTGTGGTTTAATTTTGTTTTCTGTATTATTGCGACTGACCTTTCATTAATTTACGGGCACGTGTACCTGCTGCAAGGACATTTACTTCAAACCGATGTGTACCGTGTACCTAATCCAAAGGACCAGAGAATGCCATTACCTATGTTAGAGGCATATCGATACCTCTGGGCTCAAAGGTCGTAAAGGACAAAATGGGACTTTTCAGGAGAAGCAAAAAACGAAAGAAAAAAAATACTTTGTACTCAAACTTTTTTGTTTCTTGAGCTATTTTAATACAACCAAGGAAGAAAGTGCTTAGAATTTATAGTATTTTCTAAGGCAGATTTAAAAAAATACCCTAGTGCTGTATATTTACCGAGATAGATTTCCTTTACGACCACAAATTTGAAAATAAAAGTCCTTTACACCCGTCAAATTTCCATCCTAAGATTTCACCGAAGGGTGTAAATCTACTTCACTGCGCAATTCTGAAGAAAATAAGGTAATAATCGACTAGTGTAATAATTTTTAGGTCATAAGGATCACTTGCTAACTCATTTTTAAGGGCTACATTATTTATTAAATAAACTTGTATTTTTTAATATTAAGCTCGTTAAATTGACGTCGCCACCACCCTGATGGTAAGCCGTGGTGCATCTAACGATTGGGGGCCAGTCTCACAGTCTGTAAGACTTTCGACAGTGGTTCCTCAAGTTGCCGGCCCTGTGATGTGCCTCTTCACGCTCCTCTTGAAGAACCCGGGATTGTAAGATGAGGGAAAAACGTATGCGGGCAGGTCGTTCCATGTTCTTATAGTTCGACAGATAAACGATCTTTTGAAATGCTTGGTTCAGGCGAAAATTCTCTCCACTGCACGGTGGTTCCGCCAATAGGTCATAAATGCTAAAATTTCATTATCAATTACTCCAATTTAATTATGTATAATGTTTTACCGATAGATAAGCTAGTTAAGCTACCCTAAAATACAAATATGTTACCCATTCTACCTAATTATTACTTATTTCTCGACCTCTCTAAAGTGAACGCATCATTACGTTGCGCTCGCCTTATCAGTAACTCATTAGCACTGCTGTATGTGTGACTGAATTTTCAGAACTGCATTATTTTTGAGGGGGGTTTGTGAAATGGATTTCTAAGATCAAGGTATGTTATTACTAATTAGCTATATTTTTAAGTTTTGTTTTACTTATTATGGCGTATTTTTACGTGCTACGCCACACAGTATTTCTACCAAATTTGTATGTTATAGTTGACTTCACATAGCCCTACAAAAAATTTCAACCATAATCGAATACTCTCACATATCTTATATTAAAGATCGAACTGTCTATTTTGAAAATATAAAAGGTTTTGCTGCGCCCTTTTGCATCTTTAGTTGCTATATAGGCTCTACGACTGCGTAGGCTTGTCTACGAAACACATGTTAATTATTAATGTTTTTTTTTCAGGAACTTTGATTAAATGTTCTTTCTCAAGGATGCATTTTTTTGAGATTTGGTCTGCCATGGCTAGAACTATTCCTCAAAAAACATCAACACGTGTTGGTAACTATTGTAGCTTTACTGGAAGAGGCCAATAATGTAGAAATTAGGAACTTAGATAGTAAAATACTCAATTTATATTTAAGTCTTGATGGATTTTGGAAAGTTGTCTCTAGAAGTAAATCAACATTTTGGCAAAATTACTCAGATTGGTTAAATGAAAATGAATGTTTCAAATTAGTAAGGAGTAATGAGGAGGAGTGCATTCAAGAAAACGCGAACCAGCTCGGGCCATCTTCCGAACGCGGACATTCCAGGAAATATTTTTGAAATTTGACTAAGCGCTCGAAACGTAGAAGTTTGGCAGAAGTAGATGACTCTGCTGTGAATTCACTAATCAATACTAGCAACACTGAATATAAATTCGAATAAATCTAATGAAGATTCTTTGGAAACCGCTCGAATTTTAATTCAAGAATATCCGTGGTATAATCTTCCAGCTTCCGTTCACTAAGTCCTCTTCGATAGTACTGAAGTAGCACAGTATGCTTGGTTATCTATTGGGGAATTATCAGAAGAGCCAGCAGAATCTAACAACAAAAATTATAAGGCTTTCAGACGGGATCACACGAGAAAAATGTCACGAGTATTTTTAATTTACGAATACGGACTAACTTTACAGACTTTTACTCAGCTTAGACCCATTCATTACCTACTGGTCTTCGGAAATTTCCCCGTAAGAAAAAAAAAGCGTTATGTCGAGGCAGGTTTTAGATTTATAAAGAATTTAGTTTAAATTGAAATTAGGTTTGCTGTTGTAATGATTTAGCTTAGTTGTGGTTATGATGACGTTTGTAAATAAATTGTAGTTTTAGTTTTCTTGTCTTTTATATAAAAAGAATATTATATTTAACGATAACCCCTTCATGAACGGCGTTAATATCATATTCAGATATATTTACGAACGATGCAGAATAAATCTCAAATATTGCGTATTAATTTTTTTTGTTAAACAGTACTTTGTACAGTTTACTGTATATTATGTATTAAATTATGTAAATAAAACACTAATGTACATTCATAAAGAATTCTTTTTATTATTTACCCTCAGAAAAAATCCCATTTTCCAAATTTAATAAAGTAAGGTATTTATGACCGCGCTTGTTCGGCGCCTGGACCACCGTGCACTGTGTATGAGTGGCATCTCTGCCCCGGCACGCGTTGTTCGGGTTTGGAAAGGAGATGGTAAGATTAGGTTGAATCGAGCTCTTCAGAACATTCACCATAATACATTCGGTAGAAGGCAGCCAAGGACGCTATGGTTCTTCGTTGCGCTAACGCTTCGAGGCCTCCCGTCACCTCAGGACAACCAATTATTCGGATAGCACGTCGCTGCATAGCGTTGACGCTAGGAGGTGTCTTGCGGAGTCATCCCAAATGTGAGAACAGAATTCGACTCAGGGGCGAATCTTCGTCTTGTACAGTAAACATCTCTGATGTGACGTGAAATAGTCTCAGCTTATTCAGGAATTCTAGTTTCCACGAGGCCAGCCCAATACATCTCTTTACGTAGGTTTTGTGATTGAGCTTTCGTTTAGTGGAACCGTAATGTTCCGAAGACAGGGTAGGGATAGGAATGGGGACTTCTTAGCTGTAAACTGTGTGTTTTTCTGGCATTGAACTCGACCAGGTTGTCCGAACCCCATTGGGCAACGCGACCCAAGTCCCGGTGAAGATCCGCCACGAGTTGTCGTCTCTTTCCTTCCACGTCGCGTCGCCCCTCCGCTGGACGGCCAGAATAGCTCCCATGCAGAGTACTATCATCCGCATAACAATGAATGCACCCAAGGGACAGCATGTCATTGATATGCAGAAGAAAGAGAGTTGGGGAAAATACCATCACAGAGGACCCGTGTACGTCGCCCGTGCAGGAAGCTGGCCAAACATCGGCCCAACAGGCGATAGACCATATGCCGGCAGCTTGGAAAGATGCGACGCATGTCATACCCTATCAAAAGCTTTAGCCATGTCTAGGCCAATAGCCAGAGATTCACCGTGCTTCTCCATAGCCTCACCCCAGGTGTGTGTAATGTACGCTAAGTGGTCACCCGTTGACCGTTTCGGCCTAAAGCCATATTGACAATCGCTAATTAACGAGTGATCCTCCAGATAGCGCATGAGCTGTTTGTTGATAATTAGCTCGAACACTTTGCAGATTACGGTGGTTACGGCTATGGTGCGATAGTTGGCCGGATCCGACCGATCCCCTTTCTTGGGGATCGACTGAACGTTCGCCTCCTACCAAGCCTTCGACTCTTCTCCCGACGAATAGGAAAGACGATACAGGCGTGTTCGCGTTGGACATAATTCAGCTGCACACTTCTTCAGCACCAATGCCGCACTGCCGGATTACAATATCCGGCATCGTGGTTCCACAGTCGGCGATAGTGGGAGGTTGCTTGCCACAGTCATTGACCCGGGAATTAGCCGCATAGAGATTGGCCAGCATTTCTGATTTCTCTTGGGCCTTGTGAGCCAGTAATCCGTCAAGATAGCGCAGCGGCGCGGCGGCGGCAAGAGCTTGCAAAAGTTGGCCTGCACGGCTTTGGGCAGTTGCCAGTATTCACGTCTGCCCGTCGGATGTTACGTGAGCTCCTGACCAAGCCGCGTGATGCGCTGGGCGTCCACTCTCTTGAAGGCTCTCTTACTGGACCTAGTGGCTCTGTTGTACGCTGCTTTGAGGCGGGCCACTTTCTGGCCGCGCACAGACCGAGCCCTGATCCAGGCGCGGTAAGCCGCCTGTGTTTGTTGAACAGCTACGGCGCACTCACGCCCGAACAAGGGGCGGGCTTTGCGGATGCTGGCGACATCAATGTATGGAATGTAATCTCAATGATGAAGCCCTCCCTGCAAAGCAGCGCTGACTCCACGGGATGGCCGACTGACTCAGGAGGACTCAGGGCAAAATAAACGGATTTCAGGTCGTCCGTTGGCGCTGAAGGACGAAGAAATTTCATTATATTTGCGGTTTTTCGCACTCCGTTTGACAAAATGATGATGTGTTTTTTAACAAGTTTTTGTCAATAATTACGCCAAGGTATTTAATGCTGTCTGTCCTTTGGAAGAATTCACATTTGCAACCTTTCATTTCTTTGCAGTAGTGTAATTTGATACCAAGAGATGTGTAATGGGCCGATCTAGCTGTTTTATGAAAACATACATAATATTTAGTTTTACTGGCATTCAGTGTCACTAAATTATAACGCAACCATGTTGACACTTGCCCCAGGCCCAACTCGGATTTCGTAAATTTTTCAGCCCAACTTGCACCATCAAATATAACAACAGTGTCATCGGCATAGCATATTATATTATCCATATACATTATAAAAAGCGTTGGGCCAAGCACGCTACCCTGTGGGTCTCCAAAGTCGATTGTATCTAGCTCACTTTTAAAGTTACTCACTTTAACACACTGCTACAAGTAGCAGTATGGATGTAAAGGACATCAGGACAAGTCCTGATGTCCTTTACATCCATATTCTTGAGGTGACTTATAGGGCGTATAGGACCATTTAAATTCTTTGTGTTTTACACCCAAAATTTTCTTTATATTTTCCTTTACTACCAAAATAATTTCACTCTAGTAGGTAAGTGTTATTTACTTCCATATGTGGGTCGTAAAGGCATTTTTTTTGTGAATTTCGTAAAACGGAATACACAGATCGATAGGGAATTAAAAATTGAGTAAAACTGTATCAAAAAGTCATTTTCGCCCAAATGTCCTTTACGACCTTTGAGCCCAGAGGTATCGATATATCGAAACAGACTGCATCTTGCCAATAACAGACTGCTAACTGGCCCGGAGCTTGTCGAATACTAGCCCCGCACGTTAATATTGCGATTGGCGGCCATCTTGGTGACATAGCGAAGTCGAGCCGTCAGTACTAAAAAAATTCGCATAAAAAACTTGGGTAAATCCTTTGGCGTCTTTCTGGCGGTATCTAAGCCGGTCGGTCGACATTTAGATAAATGTTTTGTGGACAATCTCACAATACATCGTCTAGCCCAAATTAAGCTAACATAAGCTTGTGCTATGGGATTTAGACGACTGATAGACATACTTATATATTTTTAAATACATAAATATTATACATAGAAAACAACCAAACTCAGAAACAAACTTTTGTGGAGCCACAGAGGCAGTCGAAGTCGATAAAACACATTGCAAAACAATCTATAGGTAGGTGCTCATTTTATTTACAGGGGTTTGCTGTACAAGGGCTCTATGGACTGTTTGAGACAATCCGTGGCAAACGAAGGCATTCTAGCGTTATACAAAGGATTTGTGCCACTGTGGTTTAGGCTAGGACCTTGGGCGCTAGTGAATTGGATCGCTTTCGAGAACATTATGGGGATGATAGGGGGAAAACAATTTTAATCTGAAAACTTTGTGAAATAGTAATTTTATACCTAAGATTTTTTAAATAGTGCTTAATATAATGGATAATTATGTGTTTATGCCTATCTGTTGGTAATTTTAATAATATATTGTATAATTTTCGATGAAAATGTTTTAAATTCCTTATCCCTCTTGGGTCCAATGGTGTTCTGGAAAAGATTTCACAGTGCCTTTAATTGGCAGCACAGAAATAGCGGATGTGAGGCCTAGATTGTCCCACAGGGCGAAAACTCCATACAAATGATTCGTTTTTTAGCCCCTCTCTATAAAATAGAGTGCAGAGGGGCTTATGTCGAGACTTTGTCTGTAGTCTGTGCCTCTGTCGCATTAAACTACGACACTAGGTCACGTGGATCATGTTCAAAGTATGAAATAAAACAAAAATGACAACGTCAATCGGATTGAACTTTCACAATAAACGTGTTAGAGAGGGGCAGTCGGGTGAGATCTATCTCACGGCTTCTTATTATTATACATACGAACACGTTCATATCAACGAGGGGGTAAGCAGTCGTGAATTATTAAGTAATAGAAATTCCCCATGCATCCACTAGCGGAGTAAAGCTGGTGGGTGAACGGGTCGCGGCTGACCCACTCTTTGCCAGTAACTTTTATTGTTTCCGAAACATACCTATTACTAGGCGAATCAAGTTTATTGTTGTCACCGGGATCACGTACAGGAGAAAAATCATTCTTTAATGGCCAGGACAGATGTTCCACGTCCACAAAACAATTTTGGCAGCCCAAGCAACGACAGAGATACTTGGTCGGCATAGAAAGACAGGATGACTCACGCTACACCGTGCCGGGTCCGAGCAGTGTCGGCCGTAGCACAGTCAACTAATATTATAAATTTACATGTATTTTATACTAGCTGACCCCGCAACTTCGTTTACGTCACATAAGGTGTATGAAAGGAGAGGTATTTCTTCATCAGACTTATTAAGCAGCGTGTGAAACTGCCCTGTTTGCTTAATCATAAAAGAATTTAAGATTTAGTCTATTTTAAAACAATTCAGTCCACGCCTTTTAAATAGCCTTAATCATTAAGCTTTTTTATGATTAAGCCAACACGCCAGTTTAGATTTACCATCACATTCAAAGAAACCCCTAGAATTAAAATTTACAAAATATGTTCGACGTAGATTCTTTAAAGTGTTATAACTTTTTTATTTATCGACCGATTGACATGAAATAAACACTAAATGTCGAATGGAGCAAACTTCAATACAATAAATAAACCGCATTGCAATCGGTTAAGCGGTTACTGAGATTAGCGTGCACAAACGTACAGACAAACAGATATACAGACATACAAACAGACAAAAATTATAAAAATCATTGTTTTGGGTTCTATTGCGTTTACAAAGGCCCCCTATGATATTTTTTCTTATTTATCTTCCATGTACAGACAGCAACCTGTCACGATTTTATTATATGTATTGATGAACACTCACGCTATACCGCGGGGAACCGAGTGACAGCCGAGCAACGGACAAGTGCAAAGCTCGGAAACAACTCGATCCTGCCTCGGCTCGGACCCGGCACGGTCTAGCGTGAGTCATCCTTAATTAGGCAATGTATACGAGAAGAAACAGGTATTGACCACTTCAGAATTAAACACAAAATTATAATATTAAATTTATTAGTAAAAAATATTATACATCTTCCACAATATTGGAGAATCATAACTTAAATTATTTAAATATCTGATTATTATAGATTATAGCACTTCCGATTTAATGAAATCAACGCACAGAACGTCACTAATAGCTGTATAAGCATATCTTGGTCACAGAGACTGGCATCATATGCACGGTAACACACCACAAGAGACCATTTCTACTAACGAGAGAATCGCAGCAAAATTATTGTGCTACGTATTCTCCCTACCAAATAACTTGATCAACTATTATTATTTCCCGGGTCTAGTTCATAATATCGACAGTCACTACATCGATGGTCGCTGTATCGAAAACGTTTTATCGACGGGCTAATGTATCGACAGTACCCCAAATCGATGGTACGCTACATCGAAAGTACACCAAATCGATGGTACGCTACATCGACAGCACACTAAAACGACGGTACGCTACATCGACAGTACACCATATCGAAAATACGCTTCACCGACTACCCGACCTGAGCCTTTTTTTTTTTTTTTCTTACGTGTGGAAATTCTACATGGATACTATGCCGGACTCCTACCGACTAAAACCACACGATGCCCTAAAACTGTCTACGGCCGGGAGTCCCGGGTAAGCCCTCGGAAGGATGTCCCAGGGCTCTCGGCAGACTTTGGCGAACACTTCAACCTCGCCTATAGGGTTCGGGTGCTATCCCGCGTCTGGGTAGTTGGTTCGGGTGTTAACCCGCTACTAGGGGAAGGGGGGGGGAGATTTGGGTACTGTCCCACCACTATCACCACTATGAGGGGCAAAGAGATAATCGCCATCGTCTTGGCCTGCTTCTGTAAGAACGGCGAGCAGCCAGCCACCGTTCTCAGGCCCCCGGTCATTGAGGTTGGTAGTCTTGGGCGTATAGCAGCCTGCGACGACCTCGCCGCCGACTGCGGAACTCGGGAGGGAGAACCCTCTCACGGTCCCTCCCCGCCACCTCTTTTTGAAGCATAACTTGCTCGCAAAAAGATGCAGCGGCATCCCACTTGCTTCCGCTAGAGACCATAGCTTTCACCATGGTCTCCAGTGTGAGAACGTCGACGCCCAGGTCCACAACGAGGTCTCGGGCGCTGCAGCGCCCATGCTGAGCACTCCACCAGAGTATGCAGCGACCCGACCTGAGCCTGATTGAAATAAAACACAGGATTTTTAAAAGTTTTTAATCACAATCAGTTAAATCTGTAATTTTTTTAATTTTTATTATTTGAAATTACACGAATCAATAGGTTTTAGTTATTATTATCTAATTTCTGTTTTTTTTTTGGTAAATTCCTAGATTTTGATGTAACCTACAAAAAATTATTGAAGAAACATAATTTCGTATTCCGTAACATTTGTTGATAGTGACCAACAAAAAATCAGATTCAAAAATTTTCATGTCTGTCTGTCTGTCTTTCTGTATCCCGAATAAAGTATCACGCTGAAACTACTGAAGCGATTTGAATAAAACTTCGTACAGTCTGAGCTTATGATCCGAGGACGGTTTTAGGTTACTTTTGATCCCTATATTTGAAGGGGTTCCTGGCGTGTTGGCTTCATCATAAAAGAGCTTAATGATTAAGACTATTGTTGTAGTGTTTTAGAGTAGACTTAATCTTTAAGCTCTTTTTTTATCTAAGCAAACAGGGCAGTTTTACACGCTGCTTGATCAGTCTGATGAAGAAACACCTCTCCTTTCATAGAAATCATGTGACGTAAACGAAGTTGCGAGGGTCAGCTAGTTAATAATATGTGTTTTATTTAAATCAGGCTCAGGTCGGATAGTCGATGAAACGTATTATCGAAATGGTGTACTGTCGATGTAGCGTACCGTCGTTTTAGTGTGCTGTCGATGTAGCGTACCATTGATTTGGTGTACTTTCGATGTAGCGTACCATCGATTTGGGGTACTGTCGATACATTAGCCCGTCGATAGAACGTTTTCGATACAGCGACCATCGATGTAGTGACTGTCGATATTATGAACTAGACCCTTATTTCCCAACCGTACAACACAAATTAGAGATAGTACAGATGGAAACCTACATACTCAATTCGCTGAGGCTACGCACACAGACACCGCTCACTGAGTTCACAGACCACTTCAGAAAAGGTCGGGAGAGGTTGAGGAGAGTTTTCGATACTGCTATGTGTGCGTAGCAGAGGGTAGGTGTGAAAAAAAGTACATACATGAGTTTTCCATCTGTACTATCTCTAATTTGTGCATACAACTTTTTAGTTGGTCTGATAGGAATAAAGTCTTTAAATTAAGTTCCATTCTGTACCATGGTTGGTCGGTTAAGTTGGCCAGAGTGGAAATGCAGGTATTCCTACAGGCCCGTTTCCACAAACGAGAGAATTGGGACAGATTCGCGATCGGAAAGTGTATAGAAGTGGTTTGACGATATCATTCCAATTGTCTCGCTCGTGGACACTGCCCCTTACTTTCATAGTTCTTCCAATCAAATCGTAATATTTTATATTGTCTGGTATCTGCGATTTGATGGACCTTTTCGTAGGTATGTGTTACCGGCATATTTCGTACTGTGAAATTGTACCACACTTACACTTTTACACTCAAGTTTAAATGCGTCGAGGAGAAAAAATACATGCATCAAATCATTATCCTTACATTAAAATGTCCCTTTACGTTAAACGAATGGTGCTACTAATAATATGGACTCGGCTAAAATTTTTCTCAATTATTTCTTTCATAAATATAGTAATTTTGGGTACAATACAATAACAAAAATAAATATCTACAGTGGATCAACGATCACTCAAACCTTTTTTTCTTTTCATTTTCAAGTCTTGACTATATAAATGTTAAACGCTAACTAAGTACAGTGACACTAGATAGTGTCAGGTTATATTCCAGATCGTTCTATCGACAACCACTATGCGACTCTCGTCACCTTATATTCATATGAATTACTTTATGTTAAGCATTTTAGACATTATCATTTTGAGTACGATTCGTAAATGGTAAATACACGTATGGGTAACGAATTCGCGTCTAACTAACACATCGAAAGCTATGAAAAGCGCGGTGTCACAACATATAATATCGTTATATAAAATACATCCCTCACTATACACTCCGTCCTATCATAAAATGTATATAAAATAATTCCAGATTGGCAAAGTTCGTGACTGTAACTTGTGCGTAAAGTAAAGCAAACTTTCTCTTAAACCTAGAGAGCTATGCTTCTGGGGGATACTACATGATTACTGTACCAGATTATTAAAAAAATTAAGATCAAAATTCACGTCAACCGTACTTAAAATAAGCTCTAAACTAAAGTATAAATGGTAAATATTTTAATAATGAGCATTAAAGACTAATACAGGGATAAATAATGGTCGTATTTTAAAAATCACATCAAATAAAAAAAAATCATCTATATCTTGCGGGGAGTCTTCAGCACAAAACTGGAGATGATCCCTTCCACCGTTCAAAATATTACTAAAAAGTGTATATTTAAAAAAAATACAAATAACATTCTGGCACGTTTCTCGAGGATAAAAATGTTCACTCTCTCATACAGCGCTCGTCACAATATTAAAAAAAAATTATAGGACATGTAAATTCGTCACAGAACATTGAATACGTTGAACACGACACAAACTTTTGTACTACCAAATTACACCTTACGACATTGCAAAATCAAGGCAGCTTTGACACGCGAGCTAAATGGACAAATCACGGAGGGTAGACTGCAGGAGAATCATTTTATATGGGAGAAAAGTTGAAAACTCTATAGTATTAAACAGTTCCTAAAATTTCCAGAATGGCGCTGGTGTAGACAAAGGGTAATGGGCGACTAGAGTATTTTTTAAATTAATTATTGTCAATCTCAACTAAGTACAAAATAATATATAAAAATCAAGATATTTTTTGAGAGAACGTGTACTTATAGTGATTTTATATCGTGAACAGTAAATTTACTACGAAATTTATCGATTTTCGTAGAATTTTATCGATTGTACTCTGATGCTTATGTGGCGCCACCCTAATTTAGTGCATTTTGACGAACATTTTTTCATACATAACATGATTCTCCTTAACTCTAACCTCCACACGACAAATACACGACTACGATCCGCTGTCATTGTTATATTATATTTATATTAAAATTGTCGCATGCGCACGGCACTAAGCACCAATACTCGTCAAAATATTTTATATATATGTAAAAAAATCATCAAGCGACAAACTGACGACACTCTGTGTCTTATTATATATTACATTCAATAACTCACTGTCCAAAAACCGCGTAACTCTTTTAATATAATACGATACGACATGCATTAGTAAAACCCAAGAAAACTATAACGTTTTCAAACATAGCTTTACTTAATAATTTTCTGGAGTATACGCGAATTTGATATTAAACCATTTTTGATGAATTATAACGGGATTTCTTTACAAGGTACATTATATACATATAGTCACCCTTTTATCACCGAAGGGGTAGGCAGAGGCAGTGTTTACGCTCACATTTCACCATTAGATGATCGTTGGTGAGCTTATTGTCGATTTACTGTTATATTTAGAACTAAATAATCGGGAATAATGTATCATAAAGTAGGTAAATAACTGAATAATAAATAAATATACGGGGACATTATATTATATAGCATGGCACCTATCCTCAAACGACCTAATATTTTACAATTAATAATCAAAGTGCAGATAGTTTTAAACACTTACTTTTTTTAAAAAGCAGTAATATATCGCGAAATAATCCGTCAAATATGGTTCAACGTCAGCTTGCCTAATAATAATTAGAATTTCGATGTAACTGCTTAGCGCGAGTTATTGATATGATGCTAAAGTTGTCAAAAAATAATAGGCCCGCTTTGACATTTGAGAAAGCGTCCGATTAGCAGATTCCAGAACCATCAATGAGAGTTGGTTCGGCGGCGAAATCTCATTGGTGGAATGGAATCCGCCAATGACAGTGGTCGCGATGACAGATGTCAAAAGGGGCGCATTACAATTTTACGAGTATAGTACGCTATCGCTAGGTCTGACCGCGACAGGGAGGCAGGGCGTGAGCGCGCTCACTATGAGTGGTACGCCGTCACGTACGACGCCGGGAACAAACCGCGGCGATGCGCGATCTCACCCTGGAACATTACAATAATAAAGATTATTGGTATACAGAATCTTTGAACATGGAATCTCATCACGAAATCATTTATTTTCAAAGGTTACGTATGGGTAGGTATATTTTTTTTATATAGGGTTAACAACGCGAATGTACCGAAGACCTGCGGTATAACTAAATTTTTCTTTTGGTAATTCTAATAGATGCCATGCTGGATTCTTACCGACTAAAACCCGGGTAAGCCGGTGAGTTTTTGAGACATCATGTCTATCAATTTACCAATAAAATCTGCTTTTGCGATCCACTCCTGCGCATGAGTGGACCGCAAAAACAGATTATCATGCAAGACCGTGTTAAAAAATCAACTTAAAATCAACCAAGATGGACCAAAACCAACCTTTTTATTTACATGGTGAAACCCTCATGGATGCTATACTCCTACTGACTAATACCACACGGTGAGCATACGTACGGCCGAGAGTCCCGGGTACGTCCTAAGAAGGATAACCCTAGGACTCGAAACTCGAAAGTTTGTGAGTGGGGATGTGTGGATGTTTGTTACTCTTTCACGCTCTAACGGCTGAACGGATATGGCTGAAATTTGGTGCATGGATAGATTATGATCTGGAATAACACATAGGCCTTTTTGCCGTGTTGAAATGGACAGGCGCAGATCGTGACGATCCGCAGTTGAAATAATTCAATAAAGCCTTCAAACTCATTTCTCAGGGTTTCATTTCAAGTTTTTCTTCTCTACGCAATGAATCTTTTTGCGAAAGTTTTCCCTTAATCGCCTCTTACGACACCCTCGGTTTGGTACCACCATTGGGGTGGTGACATTTTGTACTCTTTCCCGTTCCCACACGAGACCCCGTCGCCACACGGGACAATCGCCCCTAAAGTCAATAAAATATACAAATATTTCATTATAGCTATTTTGCGCGGTGGCCTCAATTATGGACTTCCTAGTACCTTTATCTGTTAGTTAGGGCAACACGAGAGTGTTATCGTAGGCACGAGTCGCGTACCTACCTAATACGCAAGCGACATCATTATGCACGAAAATTTTAACCCTATGATATGTTTATATTTGAATAGAATAATGTTTTTTTTACTATTTATACCATTGATTGGTGGTATTGGTGAAACTTGCTACAAAACTTGAATGAAACACCTTATACAATCAAATAAATGAGCCGATGGCAGTCCAGGACGTAGGCCTCTCCCAAATCACGTCACAATACTGGGTCATGTGTCTTCCGTATCCAGTCCCTCCGTACGAACTTTTCAAGGTCCATATGGCGGGAGGTCGTTCTACCCCACGCTTACCAAATTATGTTAACATTTGAAAATGAGGCAGAGGCAAAACCGGTAATGTCAAAAAGTAATAATGTGGAAAACGTCTAATACGTATTGTTTCCTTCAATATACATATCGACGCTTGAAAGGCAAAAATTACTAAGCGACAGAAATTCCAAAAATGAGTTATATATATCAATGGATTAATAATTTTTTTCTGCGTTGTTTAGTCTAATCGGTGTGCTTCTACGACGAGTTTTACGTCGCTTAGATATTGCGAAATTTATACCAAATCATGAATTTTGTGCTCACTAACCGACGCAAAAATAGGTATTTTTAGGACATTTTAGACTTAGGAAAATTAAAATATTGAAAATATCTACTTAGTTTATTTTTCATGTTTTTAATTTTTTACTTGTTTGGACTTAATTATTTTCACTTGTTCGAAAATATCTTTACGTAAACGCTTAGTAGATTCTACCCGTAAAAAGTATTTGTGAATTGTACTAACAGTGTATTTAACTTGATGCCATTATTTTTCGAAAGTGCAACTTGTATAATTTTACCCATATTAATATGTAATATTATTGGCGCTTAGATGCTTTTACTAATTTGACACATATTAATTGTTCTAATGTAGATATTTTTACTTGATAGCTTTTGTTATTAACTATGTCGGTTAGATAATTTTACCTATTTCATTTGAATATTTAAGAATGGCGTTAAGATATTTTTTTTTCTGTACATAAAATATATCTTACGTCGCTAAGGAATGCAAATTCCAAAATGTCGGTTGCGTATGAGCAACAACCGCATGGCACGTATCGAGACGAATGACATTCGGGCGTTCCGCGTCGCTTAGTGAGGACGTTCGTCCCGTTTATCACTTATTCTGCCGAGGCACATGAAGACGTGGTGATTATTCAAGCAAATTACATTACCCATTCATTTATATATTACGCTTATACTTAGTACCAGGGGTGGCTGTACATTAAGTGCGCTCGTGCGGTGAACCACCAATTCAAAAGATTAAAAAACTTTGAAAAGAAACAAAAGATTGAGGTGGAGTTCTCCAACATCAGAGGACTCCATGAAAACCTCAACGCCGTCACCCACCATCTCGAGACGGCACGGCCGGCTGTGATGTTCCTGACGGAGACGCAAATACGCCGCCCTGACGACACGTCGTACCTGTGTTACCCCGGCTATATCATCGAGGAGCAATTTCGAGAAAATGATGAAGCGGCGGTTATGGCACTACTCGTCAGCGGACTGGGACGGTCTTCGCGACTACCTTGCGTCTGTTCTGTGGAGTCAGCGCTGCTTTACAGGCAAGGCTTCTTCGGAGAGCGCATATGCGGTGGCTGGTGAGATCAGTTTAGGAATGGAATACTACATTCCACACACTGATGTCGCCAGCATCCGCAAAGCTCGTCCCTGGTTCGGGCGTGAATGCGCCGAGGCTGTTCAGCAAAAACAGACGGCGTATCGCGCCTGGGTCAGGGCTCGGGCAATGCGGGACCCGAACGTGGCTCGCCTCAAGGCAGCGTACAACAGAGCCACTAGAGCCAGCAAGTGCGCCTTTAGGAGAGCAGATGCCCAGCGCGTCGCACGGCTGGGTCGGGAGCTAGCCTCGCACCCTACGGGTAGCCGTGGCTACTGGCAGCTGGCCAAAGCCGTACAGGCTAACTTCCGCCAACCCTCGTTACCGCCGCTGCGTTACCCGGATGGATCTCTGGCTCACAAGGCCCAAGAGAAAGCTGACTTACTAGCTAACCTATTTGCGGCCAATTCCCGGGTCGACGACTGTGGCATGCAGCCCTCCACCATCGCCGATTGTGGCTACACAATGCCGGATATAGTTATCCGGCAGTGCGATGTACGGGCGGTGCTGCGGTCACTCGACACGCGGAAAGCCAGTGGTCCTGACGGCATTCCGGCGGTGGTGCTGAAAAAATATGCGGCCGAATTGTCACCAGCGTCAACGCGCCTGTATCGCCTCTCCTACTCTTCAGGGGAAGTGCCCGAGGCTTGGAAGGTGGCGAACGTACAACCGATCCCCAAGAAAGGGGATCGGTCGGATCCTGCCAACTATCACCCCATAGCCGTCACCTCAATTATCTGTAAAATATTTGAGCTGATCATCAACAAAAAGCTCATGCGGTACCTAGAGGATCACTCGCTACTCAATGATCGACAATATGGCTTTAGGCCAAAACGGTCTACGGGTGACCTCCTGGCATACGTGACGCATGTTTGGGGTGAGGCTATGGAGAGGCACGGCGAGTCGTTGGCTATAAGCCTCGATATCGCGAAAGCCTTCGATAGAGTATGGCACGCGTCGCTGCTTTCCAAGCTACCGGCATATGGACTACCGCCCCAATTGTGCAGCTGGATGGCCAGCTTCCTGCACGGACGACAAATACGGGTCATCTGTGACGGCCAGGCTTCCTGTTTTATGCAGGTTAATGCCGGGGTACCACAGGGATCTGTGTTGTCCCCAACCCTCTTTCTTCTGCATATCAATGATATGCTTTCCCTCGGGAGGATTCATTGCTATGCAGACGATAGCACTTTGCACGGAAGCTACTCGGCCCGTCCAGCGGCAGGGAGAGCCGACGCTGAGGGGAAGAGACGGCAACTTGTGGCTGATCTTGACGGGGTCCTGGACAGCATTTCCCAATGGGGATCCTCGAACCTGGTAGAGTTCAATGCCCGTAAAACACAGGCGTGTGCGTTTACAGCAAAAAAATCCCCTTTCCTACCCTTACCCTCTCTTCAGAATACAACGATATCACTTGGGGACCATCTGGACATCCTTGGCATAGACGTCCGGCCCGAGCTCAATTACAAATATTATATTGGGCGATGTATTGGGCTAGCCTCAAGAAAACTAGGAGTCCTTAACAAGGTGAAGCGGTTCTTTACGCCTAACCAGAGGTGTCTGCTGTACAAGACGCAGATATGTCCTTGCGTGGAATACTGCTCTCACCTTTGGGACGACTCCGCGAGGTACTTGCTTGAGACGCTGGACTCTATGCAGCGGCGTGCTATTCGCATTATCAACTGCCTGGAGGTTACGGAAAGTCTGGAGCCGTTGGCGCAGCGAAGAACTATTGCGTCTTTGGCTGCATTCTACCGTATTTATCACGGTGAGTGTTCTGAAGAACTCTTCAACCTAATCCCGCCCTCTCCTTTCCGATCCCGAACAACACGTGCTGGACAGAGGTGCCACTCTCACACAGTGGAGAGTGGAGAGTCATTTTATTATTTAAGATAGGTACATTTTGTATTAAAGAGATTTAAAGTAAATAACATTTAGATAACTTACCGTGTTTTATTTTAGAAACTCTTAGATCATTTAGATAAATACTCTTGTCTATAAATTCTTAAGTGTTTGTATTTATTTACTTTTGGCTGTTATTTCAAAAATCTTTATCAATAGCTTAAATAATTTTACATGTTGCTCCAAACTTATCAGATGCAATTTAAATAATGTTACTTGTTTGTACATAACATTCAGTGATAGCTTAGATAGTTTTACCTGTTTATAAAATGGGGTTTTTTTTATCTAAGCGACGTAAACTGCCTTTTATTCGAGAGCTACAGGGCTCATTTTAATATCAAAAATAGCTATAAAAATTAGGTACGTATGTATGTTAACAGAATCTAAATCCGTCTATATTGTAACTTTTAATAATTTTTTTTCAAAAAAATTTAACTTCAAATCACACTCCTGTAAAGTTCATACAATGTCGCTTAGTAATTTTTGCCTTTCAAGCGTCGATATAGAATTTTCTCATTACTCATAGAGCAATTTGCAAAGTGCTTACCTGCCACCAGTGTTGGTCGGTGCGGTCGGTGACAGTTATGACGTCACCACGTCTGAATTCAAGCTCGCCGGCTTCCTGCGGTGTGAAGTCGTAAAGTGCCTGCACAAGCATCTGTAATACCAACCATACAATCCCATCAGCGTTTATTTCAATCAGTAATAAACCAACATAAGTACACTGACAAGATGCACAAAACCACTAAACTTCTTAGATAAAATAGAGGTGATAGATTCAATGTTGCTCAATGCAACGGGAATTATCTTTTATGTTAAAGAAAGACGCCTCTTGTATGGACGTTTATAAGTCACTAATGTAAAATATCAATGACTTTACAAGATTACAACAGATTCATATAAATTGTTGCCTACTAAAGAATTATGCCCTCGACTTTAGCTAAGAGTTCAGTGGATATCATCACATATATCCATGGTTTATCGTTCTTAATTTACTTGACAATTCGAACAGCCATAAACATCGAGTTATGAAACTAATAGATAAGCGTGCAAGCATACAGCGATCGGAATAGGAGGCCAGCGGGACAACCGCTTGGAACGTTAAGCCCTGTTTCCACGGCGAGCTGTGGGGTCAAAGTGGGCCCAACAATAAACTAACTTTCCAGCCAACGTATCTAAGTTTACTGACGCATTTTATAATGGGCTCAGCTCGCCGTGAAAACCTGCCTTTATAATTTAGTTAGAATCGGTTATTTTAAAATTAAGTATATGGCTTGGGTTGGCCTTCTGTTGGCATCCCTTCCCACCCGGTATGTGTGCAGGCTACTTTAGCTTAAATACACTTATAGTATATTCAATGAATCTAGGTAGCTCAGGATCAATTTAGGCTCTTGTAATATAATATGATTTGACATTCGCTTTTTCCCTTCGAACAGTAGTTGGTAAATTTGATACCTACTCAGAATTTAAAGTCCCGATGACTAATAACTATTAGGCTTTTCTTCTAAATTTATATGGAGGATTTTGTGAGTCAACGATAGCTAACCTCATTTATGCACCCTTCCACAAAGAGTTTATTTGGTAGGCAGAGTTGGAAGGTTTCGCTTAAGGTAACTTTATGCCTACACCTGGTTAGCAATATTTCGTCCCGTCCCCCGCCCCGCGTCTTCTGCTGTTATGAGAATGAGATAGAAGTGAGATGTCGGTAACAGCCCATCAGCCTACTATGCAGCGTAAATCTTACCCCGTGCAGATGGTATTTCCCCCACAAGACTTCAGTTTTTTATCAAACTCTTTGGTCACCGAAATCAATCTTGAGCTATCTTGCCACCGCGACACACAACAATATAAATCAGCAAATTATTGCCCTTAGGTTTTCATTATAAGAATTGATTTTCCTTCCTGTAATATCCCTCTCGATTGTTTACATAATGAAACACTACATTATTACTTAAATATTAAAGCAACTCTACTATTGGTTACGTTGGCCTGTATCATGGAAAAATGTTACAACGTCTCCTTATCCTGAAACATCAATTCTAAGCCAGGGGCTCCACGCCGTAGGCAGTGGTAGGGCACCGTGGGAATTCAGTCGGTAAGAGTCCGGCGTAGAATCTATGAAAGATTTCCATAGGAAAAAAAACGCCTCCTTCACAACATAACAGCCTCTGTGTCTTTTACTTGCATGTAAGAGAAAATCGTTTTTATCATAACTACTTAATAATGTTCGCTAAAATGCAGAGTAAGGTTATACAGAATTCAACATACCAACATACCCAGAAGGTTACATCGAAATTTCTATTTAAAAAGTAGCCTGTCTGTAAATCGGTAGAATGTAGGAACAATTAGTAATTAGGGGACTGTTTGCGCGAGCGTGAAACCATTAGCCTAACGAAGTGGGCAAGTAAACATCGGCTGAAGGTAGAGGTACCTACCAATTACGAAAATTAATTCATTTAATTGAGTGTCACAGTTACGTACACTACTGTTACTGGCATTGCGAATACTGTTGGGTTTGTTTCCCCGATAGAGAGTTTGATATGAAAGAATTATTTGTATAAAGTTCAAAGATTTAGTCTTGAACTAGTCGCAGAAAATAAAATATTCAAATAAATGAAATTGAATGTCTTATACGGAAGTCATGAAGTCATCCTGTAACACGCCCAAGTCGTGTTGGATTGAATCATATGCGCTATGCGATTTGGTGAAGAATTTGAATGTAATTGTAGACTTCACACTAAGAACAGTATTTGTTGAGAATTATATTCCTCCGTATATGAATGGAGAAGCATTACAACAGGTCAAGCTAACCTTAAAAGATGAACAGCGTATACCAAATGCATAATTATCCATTTCTCAAAAACTACACGGCATTCTGAAAAGCATGGAATTCCGCCGCACAGTCACAGTCAGCTTTTGTGGATGCAGAATATTAGTTCAAGGTTGAACATTGCGCTGAACAGATAGTAATTATTAATAGACATCGGTTTTCGTTCAAACACTTCGAAAAATATTTCGGGAGCGATATTGGGGTAGTCAATGTCATGAGACCATAAGATTTTTATGACAACAGGAACATTACCTTATATCACATGGAAAATTGTTTCAAAGGAAAGCTGGGCGCCCGAATTTCAATGACGCATACATTCAGACATGCATGTTCCAAAAACTGGCTCAGACCAAATAAAAAAGGCAAGAAATACTGCTACGAACAATACCAGTGAAATTCCCATAACTATTTCAAGTTCTGCACTCTCACACAAATATTTACAACAATCAATACCATGCATGCATCCAGTAACAATTAAGCATTTACTTACACATATTTAAAACCATGGATTCTTTTTGATTTTTTTGTTTGACAAGGGTTATCTACCTTATTGAGTTCATCTGAGACCAACAACCATCGCGATGCGATGAACAATAATTTTCAGAGATGCAGTCAGCTTTACGATTATTTTGAAATGTGTGTAAACATTTGAGGAGAACTATAATAAAAGAAGGGAAGTGGAGGATCTCACTCCACGCCATCTATTCGCAAATCCTAACGCACAACAGTCAAGGGTAACCCCAACAATTTGTAACGGAAGAATCAGGAATCAAATTCACAAAGAAAGGCATGTGGTGATGCAAAGCGATTCTGACAGATTAACCCATAAAGTGACTGACGATAAGGCTTCACGCTTGTTTTGTGCGGTACAATTTCACGCATCTTTCGAGTCAATAGTCAATGCGTTTTGTATCTGGTACTAAACGTGGCTTAACATAATTGGCACGAATTAAAACTTACTCTGCATTTAACATTATACCGGTTAATGATTTCATGGCTTGACCTTACTTATCATATCTTTATATAATACTGGGACACTCAATAGAATACAGCATTTGCGCCACAATTTGTGTCGCAAGCACGGCACGTAAAGAATCGTTTACGGCAGCAAATTGATTATATTGCTTATATTCTTTGCTGGAGTGCAATTTAACTATTGTTGAGCTACATTACAGTTTGAATGTTGATGACACCAATCTGCAAAGGTCTGCACGCTTGTAATCTTACAGAAGACCATCCCAATACATATAGATACTTGGGAAAAGTTCCATAACATCTGCTACCTCCCTCCGATTACTCGCCAATAATTTCAAAGACACGCATGTAAGACTGGGACAAGCAGAAGTAAGAATCCAGATCATACATTGGTTAGCAGCTAGTATACATATAAAACATTTTTTCAACAACCATTCCAAAATTCATTGATTTGCTAGTATGTACCAGCAACAATTCGGAATTTATTTGTAGCTTATTGTTTTAAGAATTTTGTTGTGATGATTGATAGCGGTTATCTTTAAATTCCGAATTGCGTGTTTGGTGGCATTTCAGTTAAAATAACACATACATGAATACACAATATCAATACATTATTATAATTAGTAACAAGTTTCGACACAGTTTGACACAATCTTTCTCCTACCACAAACAACATACAATTTGACACTCAACTAATGATGGGTATTTACCGTTGATCCAAACTAGGTTAGGCCTGTAAAAGTATTACAATACTAGGTATGGGCGTAGCTAGGGAACTCGGCTTGGGGAGCATTTTCTCTTAAATCAAGTAATATGTTATTTGAAATTGCAGTAGTCCCCCAAACCAAACCCTGGAGACGCCCATGAACGACAATAAAGGGTTTATCAACAAATCACAACACACTACAGAGTAAATAGACTTGAAGCTTGCTCCGTTACCTTGATCTAGATTATACCAGGTGGCTCAAAAGTATTCATACTCATTTCTGATACTATATGAAATTTAGGACGTGTTGAACGAAATATCTATTCTTTTCGATCCGGAAAAGCGTGCCGGGCAGAGATCCCACTCTCATAAAGTGGAGAGAATCTTCACCAGAACCGGGCGATTACCGATCAAATGATAGTTTCTCTGTCGAACCACAAAAAACTGTTCAATGTTCTGCCAGTGCACGTGGTTCCCTCCTTTTACAACCTAAGTGCGCCTTCACACTAGCGTTTTTCCGGCGTAGGCGTACGATGGACGTATGCGCGGCGCCGACGTGACGTATACGCCGCGTTGGCGCGGCGTCTCCACTGAGACGCCGCGCCAACGCGGCGTAGAACACATGAGTACGCTGAACAAGCGTCGGGCGTGCGCGACGTATACGCCGCGCATACGTCCATCGAACGCCTACGCTAGTGTGAAGGCGCACTTAGGTTCATTAAGAGGAGCGTGAAAAGAAACACCATTGGGCAGCCAACTTAAGGGTCACCGTCATCTTTGTGAACTCAACTCGCTAGTCACCGCCATGGCTTTGATAGTCAGTCCTGAGATGGGTGATCGGACACATTTCGATTCTATGTAATAAGAACATGACATAGTTTACGTGATCTATTAGTATGGTAACATTTGTGCCACCTAGTAAATTATGATAAAAAGATTACTGAGATGTCCTCTATAATATTAAGATATATTTCTCAAAATGGTGGTCACCATGCAACCTATGTAAATCGATAGGAATCTCATCTACAAAGAAAATGTCTTAAAACGACACGTTATTGAGTTGCTGGCAATCAAAGAGGGAATCTCTATTTATAAAACTATCGGATGACTCACACGCCTATCAATGCCCATTCGCTAAACTAGCATGTCAGGGTAAGCAGTCCTCAAAAACGATTTATCAAATTTCTTCCCCTAAGGGGATAAAGTAAGGGGTTAAAGTTTATCAAAGCATGCCAAGGGCGAAAGCAGGGCAGGGGTACAACTATGACTTCATTTTTATTTGTTGTTCGTAAAACTATCCCTTATAAATTACAACGTAGGCGCTCAGATGATAAAAGAAATGAAAATGATAGATGGGAGCTAGAGGTAAAAAAAATTGAGCCCCTTAGAAATAGTGCAAAAATTTTTAAATCCCTTTCATTTACAATTTTTCATTGCTTGTATACATCGTAAATAGGCGTTATTAGTTTTTATTTATTTTTAACATGTTTGTATTGTACTCGTATACTACTAAATACGTAAATAAACGCATACAGTGATCATTCAATGAAATGCAGTGGCCCGTTAACTCGCCGCCCGCCCGTGGGAAAATTTTAGGATACAATTGTGGCTTTATATTCATTTATGCACACTCGTGTTTGTTAAAGGTCCTGCACTAGGTTCTCGGAGCTACATTTTATCTTTAAGTACATAGAAGTCTACAAAATGTCAATAAAAAGGAAAGAATTTGTTAGTCTAATGAGTGTATACATACACGTTTGGAGCATAAGATTTTGGACATGGTATCAATAAGAATAGATTAAAATTATACAAAAAAATTAAATTTGACTTTTCAATTTGTATGGTTGAAGAAAAAGCTTTAATATAATGATTTGCACTTTTTTAATTCTACACATTGACAATTTACTTTTTCATTGACTCTTTTTAGCGAAAGATGAATGTTCCGCCTCAGAAGTGGGATAAAACTTGAAACCCATGGGGTGAATCTGCGATGGTGGACAGGGTATGTGACGGGAGCCCTTGGATTTATCTTTCCGAGGGCGTACATGAGACTCCGAGGTACGAGTTCAGCAAAACAGTGATAAGGATTTCCACACGTTATTAAAAAAAACGCAGCGATTGTTTACGGAGCAGTTTAAGCAACAGAGGCCTCAATATTATAAACGAATTCATTACATTTATATTATTAGGTTTTATCCAATTTGACCCCTTGCGCATACTACACTGCATTTTCATAAAATGTATTGTTATCAATAAGGAGATAGCAATAAGCTTGTAAACTATAGCTAGTTCTCTGTTCTGAGTTCTGACCGAGTTATTTTCGTAGATTCAGGGTCACAGCGCTCAAATATTTACATAGATAGTCCCGTTCCAGTTTCTCGTAAATGTATTGGCGTGCATAGAGAAACAAGGCGTAACGGATACATTTTAGAGCAATTAGCATACCTATTTTTCCTTGTGCCTAAATTTTATTTTGAAACAAAACTTCTTTATTCTGGAACGGAGTTTCAGTCTGTCTCACCATGAACTTTATTTTTTTAGGGTAAGTTACCCTTATGTTGTAAGCATGGGGCTAATAAAAGATTTTTCAAAACTCCACGAGGCAAGGGGGTGAAATAGGGGTTAAGTTTTAACTAAGTTTGTCACAGGCTGAGTTGGGGCTCAGCTGTTTCAAGTCATAATTTGATTATCTAAATATCATTGTTATTTCTAAAACCTTATTCTTTTTCAAAAACTTTAATATTGAAAGACAATTTTTCAAGAATTTGTCTGAGAAAGAGAAGAATTGATATTAGGTTTGTATATAGTGTCAAATACTAGCGGACGTCACGCGGTTTCACCCGCGTAGTTCCCGTTCCCGTGGGAATACGGGAATAAAATATAGCCTATGTTCACCGCAAAGAGTGTAGCTTCCCAACAGTGAAAGAATTTTTCAAATCGGTCCAGTAGTTCCGCAGCCTATTCGTTACAAACGAACAAACAAAAAAAAAACAAAAAAAAAACATATCTTTCCTCTTTATAATATTAGTATAGATAGATCACTCATTAACAGTAAAATATCTATATACTAATATGATGAAATTCAAGAAGTTTTTTTAAAATTTAGCTCGTCAACATGATGCCACCCGTCTGATGGAAAGTCATGTTGACTTCAAGCGATCTCCACCGTCTGAGAGTGGCACCTCTGCCCGGTACGCGTTGTTCGGGATCAAAATGGAGAGGAAGGAATTAGATTAGACTTTGGTTTATTTCTATTTTCTATTATACTGTTTGGAAAGTAACAATGCTTCTGACAGCTACCAACAATTTCTTCTATTTTAAACAAGGTTTCACACTTTATATAAACACATTCATAGGTAACAACCCTACAAAATATGTTGAAATCTATAAAGGTATAAAAATGAATAGATAATAATCGTTATGGAGAACCGAGTTGAGATTGTAGCACATGAATAAAACGTTTGGTATGTTATAAGTCACAGAGTTATACATCAAGGTATAAAAAATGCTTGCTCACTTATTCTACAAAAATAAATTATTATATATTAGCACCTATTTTACCTATTTTCAGAAAAATCTCTTACCTCTTCAGGCACAACATCTCTTAGTTTGACATCTTGAAGGCGGCTTACTGAAGCAGTACGGTGGTAATCGACCAGTTCGTTCAATGAGTTGAATTTGACCACCCACAAGAAGAATTTGCTGGACGCGTCCCGAAGTACCTTGAAATGTTGAACGCCGTCTGGACATCTGAGAACAGATATTGATCCAATGTAAGCATAGAGTAACGCGAGCAGTACACGGGGAGAAGAGATATAATTCAAATTTATTTTAATTGTAATTTAATGTTAGTGTTTAAATAATTTTGCATGTCTGAGTATTCCAGGCGAAATATGTCTTGGTCATATTTAACGAGACATGTCATCCTGTAAACCATATTTCTAGCAAATAAAGATTATTCTAGTCTGAAAAAAATAAAATAAAAAAAAGCATAGCAAGTTCCATGGAGCAAATATAAGAGAGGAGGTGTTGTAATATGATTTCCCTATGAAACAATGTGTGACTCGGCGCGGGGGGAGGGTGTGGTGAGGAGGGGTTTGTATCCGCCCACTTTACTATTATCCATCTAGCGGTCAGTGTCAAAACTACTTGCTTACTTCAACTTCCGGGTTACTACGTAGTACTACTACTGTACACTGAAAACAGGGCCGAAGTTGGAATATTTTGTCCCCCTGGAGTATTAACTCTTAGCAAGATGAATTACTGTATTATTTTTTTTATTTCTATCACTATGAAAATTTTTTTTTTATAAAGTCTTTTCTAGATTATAATATAGACAATAATAGGGAAAATTATAGCGAAAATGATTTATTCGCAAAACTCAAATTATATGGTAACAAAGCTCTAACAGTTATTAAGCCTTTACTGTATTGTCAGCGATAAATATTAAAGAAAAAAAATAAAGAATAAACCTCACATGGTGAACAAATTACTAATAAGAAGCCAATCAAACTGCCGCCAATTGTCGTT
Organism: Miltochrista miniata; assembly: GCA_933228765.1. NCBI lineage: Eukaryota > Metazoa > Arthropoda > Insecta > Lepidoptera > Erebidae > Miltochrista > Miltochrista miniata. The sequence goes on along the minus strand of OW121748.1, from coordinate 31,107,078 downwards.
AAACCGTAGATAAAATGCAGGTACTTTGAACAATTTTCAATGAAATTACTTAGGTTTATACAAAAACAAAAGCGCCAGCGCTTTTGCCTACGTAGCGTTCTGTTGGCGTTCCCGCATTCCACGGGAATCGACTTCGGGAGTAAAAAGCTTTAAAATATGTGTTATTTCAGGCTATAATCTATTCCTGTACCAAATTTCTGCTAAGTCCATTTCGCCTTTTGAGCGTAAAAGAGTGACAAAAATCCATACATCCACACTCAGAAACTTTAGCATTTACAATATTTTGTAAGATTAATTAAAGAATGTTTTTATAGTACCTACAAAAAAAAAAATAATTAAATAAAATATTCTTAGTAGGCATCGATTGCTAAAATTATAATTAACTAGGTGACCGGACAGACGTTGTCCTGCTATAACTATAAATATGGAAATCGGTATCCTGAGTTCCCTGTCCCATGTTCCCGTTCCTGGTTTCCTGATCACTGGTCCCGGTTCCTGATTTTCATTTCCCAGTCCTTTTTTCTATTCCCGGTTCCCATTTTGGTGATTCCATTTCTAAGACCCGATCCAAAATTGTAATGGAAACCATTTCCTTGAACCGTTTGAGCCAGTTACAGTTACTGTAAATTTTTAGTTGAGATAGTCTCATTCTATTCGCTTCCAAATGTTGTGAACGTTATTCTTCAGTCTCGTTGTCGCGAAGATTGTTGACTCGACTTGCATTACGTTTACGTACATCTACCAATACTTTGACGCCTTACCTGGTGACATTTTCTTATTAATAACAACAAATAAATTACGAGTAATATGAATATGAGCAAGAATTATAACGACGATAAGTCTCTCAGCAAAAAAACCGTTTGACGTAGTGGACTGTTTGAAATTATCATTCGTTGCCTTAGCAACAGACTGTCATTCTGCCTGACTCACTCACCATCTTTAATATGACATAAATCGGATGTTAATAAGAAAGAAGTCGGTTAATAATTTTTATATTATAATATTTTATTTTATATTAACCTTGCCTTGGCTATAACTAACACAGAAAAGAACAAATTAGCGAATTTGGTTCCGCCGTTCTTAAGTAATGAGCGTACATACATTTCGAAGATCCATTTTTATATTATACTAACTGACCAGCGCAACATCGTTTACTTTATAAACTATATACCGACTGCAGCGCCATCTGCCGGGCTGATTTGTGAATCAAAACCATCCAGGGCGCCACCCAAACGCATACAAAAAAAAATTCAGATCTGTTCAGCCATTTAGGAGGAATTCAGCGACATGCACACGTACAGTAGAAATATATATTTTATAAAGATAGATAACAATGGCTCCTATTGTAGTACGAACGAACTGCATCCAGTCGTTAGCTAATAGTAGTTTTCGATACAAGTGTGGGATTTCTGTTATTACAACGAGTTACGACAGGTGTTGACCCGAGCCGAATGCGAGGGTAGACAGTCGGA